>CAWUFW010000679.1:2682500-3282500 GCA_963921515.1 Calotriton arnoldi
TCAATACTGAATTAAATATTTGAAAGAAATCAGAAATGGAGGCATGCAAAAACAGGCAAAGAGCACAAGCTGCCCGGAGTCCACGAGGCAAATAGTATAATGTGAAAGCTTAAACAAGTATTGATAAAGTCATTTATAATTTCACTTAGACCTAGATTTTATTTTCTTGCCACAGCAATATTTTACATGATATTGTGGGCCATATTTATCAAACATTCACGCAGCACAACGCAGCAAGCCATCTTGTTGTGCTGCTGTGCGTGGAAGGGAAATGGCAGGAATGCGCCATATTTACCATTACACGGCGCATTCCTGTCCTTTCCTAGCGCTGGCGCACTTTTGGGTGCTTAGCGCCAATGCAGGAACCCTTATGTTATGTTGTAAAGGTGCCTGTGTTGCAGGGAGGATTATTTTTGTGCAGGAAGGGGCACCACCGTACACAAAATAAACCGTCTGAATCTTTTTCCGCAGAATGCAGCACATGTAGAAAGAAGAAAGAAACAGGAGAAATAAAGATATTTCTCCTGGTTACGTTACTCGAGATTTACTAAGCACTGCAAGGCCATGCAAGGTGGCCTTGTGTTGCTTGGTAAATCTAACTTTAGGGCTGCATTACCCTTGCATTACTTTGCGTGACACAAGGGCAAAGCAACACTAAGATAAATGTGGCCCTCAGTGTCTTCACTGATTAATATTAAATACGTCATCGGCACATGGCCCTTTAAATTGTAGCTTTAATTGCCAGATAAGTAGAGAGAAAGTGGTGAAGTAGAGAGAGAGGGAGAGACAAAGAGATAAGAGGCATATTATTGATACAGAGGTTGGGAGGAAGGGTGTGTTAGAGATGGCGTGTTTAAAGAAGAAGTTATGGAGACAGATGACAGATAGAGAAAGAGAGATAGAAAGAGGAATGAGTGAGAGAAAAAGAAGTAGAGAAAATAGAGAAAGAGTAAAAGAAGTAAAATAGTGATAGAGTTGAGGTATAGGGAACACCGTCAAAAAGAGCAAGGGGTGGTAGAGAGGTAGTGAGTGAATGGTGAGGTAAATTGTGAGGCGAGAGAGAGGTGGGTAGGGAAAGATGAGGTAGTACGCGAGGTGTCAGACAGAGAGAAATTAGGTGGAGCAGTGAGGTAGAGACTGGTGAGGTAGAGAGAGGGGGGAGGAGCAGTACCGCTAAGCAAGGTTTAGGAAGATGGAGAGAAAACAATAGAGAGATGATATTAAGAGCGATGAGGTTGCCAGAGAGAAGTAGATGGTGGAGAGACACAGGGAGGTGAGATGGAAACAGAAGTCAGGTGTAGAGACAGGTGTGATAGAGAGTGCTGAGGTAGAGAGAAAGGGAAGAGGATTAGAAATGGCCAGTTACTTACCAGTAACCTTCATTACTCTGAGTTCTACTCTTCCCATCATAGTCCTTACCCTGTGGGCAATAACTTGCCCCAAAAGATGTGCCACCAAGCTAAAGAGAAAAGGTTTCCTATCACTCCTCCATAAGATACAAACATCTATGGTATAGGAAGAGGCAACACCCACCTCACATCCTGTCAAAAAAAGCTCAATAAACATGGCCAAATTCCCAAAGGGAGGGAGGGATGGGAAACGTGGACTGTGACGGGGAAGAGTAGAACTCAGAGCAATGACGATTACCAGGAAGTAACTGCCCATTACCTCCTTATCCCTCTTCCCCGTCACAGTCTTTACCCAGCGAGCTTATACCAAAGTAAGCAAATCAGCTTCAGAGCAAAAGAGGTATGAAAATGTTAACTGTATTCAATTCTTCCAGATTCAACAAGACAGAACTCTATAATTATGCATGATCAGTTACTGAGCCCAGCACTGAAGCCTCAAATGCTGCAGAAGAACTTCCTCCCAGTATTAACCTATAGTGATTCACAAAAGTATTCGGGGAAGCCCATGTGCCTGCCTTACAGATATCTTGCATCGTAGCTTCCTTGAATGCTACCCAGAAAGCCCCCATTCCTCTGGTCAACCTACACTGAACACCTCCTGGAATACTTTCCCCTTGTTCTTCATATGCTGAGATAAAAGCCAGCTTTATCTGGCTCCTTAACTTAGCAGTAGAAGGCTTCAAGTACTGACCAAAAGTAACATAAAGGGAACCAGGCCTCCTGAAAGCCCTTGTCCTATCTAGGTAAATCAATAAAGTTCTTCTAACATCCAGCAAATGCAGAGCGCTATCATCCTCATAGATTGGATTCAGACACAGAACTGGAAGCCTAAATCCTCTGAACAATGAAACTGAGAAACCACTTTCGGAACACAGGCAGGGCTAGGATGCAGGACTTTGTCTGGAAAAAATCTCAAAAAAGGATCAGAAGACAACAATGATCCTAGTTCCATCACAATTTCTAACAGGGGAAATGGCCACCAAAACATCACCTTATAAGTAAGAAATTTACACTATGTGACCTCCAATGGCTCAAAGGGCTGACCTTGCAACACTTGCAACACCAAGGGAAGCACCTAAGCAGGTAAAGGAGAACAAAACAGAGGTCTCTTAAGCAAAAAATACCATAAAGCCTTATTACCAAGAGAACCATGCTCTCAAAATCAGGATCCCTAAACGCTCCTACTGCTACCCAATGGGCCCCTAAAGTGAACAGAGCTAAATCCATGCTGAAACCTTCCTTTAGGGATTCCAAAATCAAAACTGACTCAATCATTCGCCCTGAAGAATGCATCCATTTGCACCACGCATCAAAGTATTGCCAGTGTCTAAAATACGCCTTTAAGGTTGATGGAAGTCTGGATTGCTGCACCAAATATGCCTCCTTAGGGGAACAACCCATTTCTTCTAAATTCAACCTTTCAGCAACCAAGTCTACAACCTAAGCTTCTGAAGCATTGGGATAAACAACATTGGAGATTTCAAAGGGTAAAGCTCTAGAAGTATCACCAGTGGCAGCTGGAATGTACTGAGGGTGGTGGGGCAGGGAGGGACACAAAAAAATAAAACAAAAAATAAAACACGCTTACCTTGTTAAGCGACGTCCTCCTCCACCGGTTGTCTCTCTTCCAGGCAGGCTCCAACGCAGGACCCTCCAAACTCCCCTATCCAATCCAGGTGCTGTTCTCACCAGCATGAGAGCAGCGCCAGGATTGGAGGGAGCAGCCTCACTCAGCACTCTCAAGAGCATTGGAGGCGTGCGCTTTCTCTAACCCAGCTGTCTAAGACAGCTAGGTTAGAGAAGTTTAAAATGCACATGTCTGGTTGGCCGTTGCAAGACGGTCGGCCAAAGAGACATGAGCATTCTAAAGAGAACAGCTCCCTGCTGCCACTCAGCAGCACTGGCCCCACCCCGTCCTGTCACTCAGTTTAATACGGGTTGGTTGCTGAAAATTAAAATGGTAGTAAATCATCTTTATTACCATTACATTTTCAGCTCTGGCCTGGGGATTTTCTTTGTGGAGCAACGTTCCTCCGCTCAAACGGAGGAGCCGCCACTGGGTATGACCCAATGGGGACAGACCGCTAACTGCTGGATAGCTGGATATCATGGATGGCGATTCCATCCTGGGACCACTAAAAGACGCATTGCCCTATTCTGCTTCACCTTCGGAAGAGCCCAGTATTCGGGGGAAAAGCATATAGAAGGCCATCAGGCCAAGTCAAAGACACTGCGTCTACCTTTCAGGCTTTCTGTTAGGGCGTAATTGTTGAAGAGCCTGGCAAGGAGAGCATTCTATTCCAAAGAAAACAGATCCACCAGCGGATGGCCAGAACTCTTCACCAACTGCCAGAATGTCTGCTCTGTCAATGAAGGCCGATACTGCTGGGAAGATCCTGCTGAGGTGATCTCTGCTACATTTTCTTTCCCTGGGAGATAAACTGTCCTCAGGGGCAACAAATTCTGTTCTGCCCAAAGACAAATACTCAAAATAGGAGGCTCAGGGATAGAACTGAATAACTTCCCTGATGTTTTATTTAACTCATAGCAATCCTGTTGTTTGTCTTTATCTGAACCATCTGATGCCGAATAGAAGGGGAAAACGTGAGGCGAGCCAAGTGGACTGCTTATAGCTCCCTCTAGTTGGAGGATGTGCTTCTGTCCTGAGAAGACCACTGACCCTGATCTGACATCGGATCCAGGATTGCTCACTAACCCATCAAACTGGCATCCATAGTCAACTTTTGTTGGGCACACTCTGAACAGAGAACTTCTCTGTAAGTTCTCCAATTGCAACCACTAATTCATCTTTTGGCAAATCTGGAAATGTATTGGGACTTCCTGGTTGTAATTCTCCGATCCAATGAGAAGGAAGTTGATTTGTCAGACGATACAAATGCAGTTTCACCCAGGGAACTATCATGTTTGTAGAAGCTATCAAACCCTGCACCATCAACCACTCTCTGACTGGTGCAGCCCTTTTCTGATAATAAGTCTCTCAAGTCTATCTTCAGTCTTTGAATCCTTGACTGAGGGAGGAACACCTTCCCCTGCTTTGTACTGAAAAGTTCACCAATGAATTGAAGGATCGGTGAGGGTTCCAATTGCGACTTGCCCTGATTCAACAGCAGACCATGGACCTGTATGATCTTGTGAACCTTCTTGACATAATCTTTTGCCTTAAAAAAGAAGAACAGGGGGGCATGGCCAAGATGGCGAGCGGGTAAGACGTGTGTTACTTCGTCTCCCTGCTCGTCGATGCCCGAACAGCCCTAGAACCGAGATAATCACCCCCTAATCGCACTTCGGGAGTAGAGGACCTGCTTCCCAGCACGTCTGCAGCTTTGTATACGAGGAATTGTGGCTGGGGACCAAACGCTCTCGCTGATCGGAGCTGGGCAGCAGGGCGACGAGACTTGGAGAAAATGGCGCCCGGACCCCGATAGATGCTGGCGCCTGACAAGCAGACTCGGCAGCCGATGCCGAAAGTGGCATTGGAGGCGCTCTAGAAACTGACGGATGAGCACCTTCCTTCCTTGAATCCCTGACGGCCCCCCCGAGCGTGGAGCGGAGCCCCCCCCCGCATGCGAGACTGAGGGTGCTGCAACGCAGGAGAGGCCTGGGACGCAGAGCGAGGCCACGGCCGGGGGAGGAGAGACGGAGGCGCACCACGGAGCATCGGCCAGGGGACCGTCTGGCGCTCCGTGGCTGGAACGGTAGCAGGCACGAGGATAGCCCTCCACACCACCACCTATATTGGAGGCGACTGCGGGAGCGGAGAGCGGAGGGGCACTGTGAATCAACGGACGCCTGCCAACTCCAACTCGACGCAGGAAGCGGTAAGCGGCGCCTCGCGCAGATCAGGGGCCCACGCACTGTTAGCAGGGGATCCGGCCAGAATAATAGACTGGCTTCCCTGTAGTTGGGCTGCCGCTCCCTCGCTGGTCTCCCGCAACGGTCGGAGGCCGTGGTGCAGCGCCCGGCGGCCCTCAAGTCTGCGGCGGGGCCCAACACATAAGGCTGAGCCTGGGGCCTGGATCGGGCTGGTGGAGTGGTGGAGAGCGCAAGGGGCCAGCGACCACGCGGACAGGCGAGTGTGGTGGGCGGCGCCATTGCTGGGGCCTCCTCCCCGACGGCGGATGGTTGCCTGGGGCCTAGTGTAACTGCGGAGGGCCTGCGGTGGGAACAGCAGACACGGGAAACTGAGACTGACACAGGAGCGGGACCTATGGGCGCACATACGGGATGTCGGCCAGCAGGATCGGCTGGCTCTGCGGTGGTGCGCCTGGGTTGCCCCCGGGGACCCCGTAGTACCCCCAAACGGACGGCCGAAAACACGGGGGAGGCCACATCTCGCCATAGGAGGTGACAGGGAGAGAAGGCCTCTAATAGCGGGGAGAAGTGAACGGCCTTCGGCGACCCATGAGGGATCTTCCACCGCTGGGGCCCTGTTGATTCTATCCTGAGGCAGTCTCTGGGCACGCTCACCAGCGGCGGATTGTGGGCCTTGTGGGGGTGCCAGGAGAGGTTTCCTCACGGCCAGACTGCGGGACACCTTCGACCCCACTAGTAACTCCATGGAGGGAGACACTCAGCACACGGAGGAACCCATAGGCACAGAACCTTTTGGGGAACTGTCTTCTGACACTCCTTAGCTAAGCTGTGACGGGGGACGAGAAGTGGCTCAAGAGGCCCTGAAGTGGGCAACGGGAATCCCTCTCTCCAAACGGGGGCACAAGAGAACAGTGATTCCAACATTATCACCGCCTCCATCCACTAACCAGCTGACGGAGGGATCCCGCACACAGGAAGGACATCCGGTGCAGACTCCTTCGGGTACTTACTCCCCACTACTTCTCCACCTTGCCGCGACGGTAAAGGAATAGCAGTGCATCGAAATATCGACGCAGGCATAGGAGGGACCTCATTCCGCGCCGCGAAACGATCAACTGGTTCTACGGGAGCTGTCAACCCAACAGAAGCCATGTCAACACAACGGGGAAAGAAGGAACACACTTTAAAGGAGATGCTCTCCAAACCGCCCCAGGCCAACGCCGAGTCCAACGAGCTAGATGCCCCCATAACCAAATCTTTCTTGGAGACCTTATTCAACACACTCCACGAGGATTTCCATACATTGAAAAGCGAAGTAGCGGGGGAGGTCCGCGAGCTCCGGCGGGAGGTGGACACCCTCGGTGACAGGGTGGCAGCCATAGAAGACCAAGAACAGGCCAAAAGCGAGAGAGGTCTCGCAATTGCAGCAGGAGGTAATCCGTCTGAAGGACCAACAACTTGATCTGCAGGCCCATGCTGAGGACCTCGAAAACCGCTCCCGGCGGAATAACATTCGAGTTCGTGGGGTGCCTTCTGAAGCAGAGGGTCTGACATCACCCAGTACCTACAGGGCCTGTTCCGCGAGATTCTGGCAGCCCCCCCGAGACGGAGATACGCATAGATAGAGCCCACAGGGTGGGCCTGCAGCGCAGACCAAATGCACCGCCACCAGATATACTGGCCTTCCTTCCGGACTACCCATTGAAGGAGCGCATCATCAGAGAAGCTCGACTACAACAGCCTGTCCGATACCAAGGCCAACACATTACTTTGTACCAGGACCTTGCGGCTAGCACTCTGCATGAAAGAAGAGAGTTTAAGGACGTTACGGCACATCTGCGAGAGAAAGGGGTGGCATACTCCTGGGGGCACCCCTTCCGCATAATTTTCAAATGGAAGGGTGCACTTCAACAAATTTACTCACTCTCCGAGGCCTGCAAGCTTCAGGGACTGGCACATCAGAGCCCGGAAACGGAGAATCTATCGAGCCAACGCCTGTCCCCGGCACGCTGGCAGACAGTAAGGAGAAGGCGATCTACGGGAGCCTTCGAGGTCCTGACTCAGAGGCCATGGCGAAGGAACGTAGAGAAGCGCTTGCAACAGTCGTCCGAGATACGACCTCCCAAGATGGCGTTTGAGACAGAACATGGGGACGTGCACATTTTCAGGGCTTGAGGGGTGGGTGGGGGGACGGAGGGTCCTTCGGAACCACTGATGCCACAAGCTGCCCTGGGACACCTTTATTTACCACGAGCACACTGCTTTCTTCAGTGGGCTCGGGACACTTTAGGGGGAAGTTTTTGCAGTTGGGGTTGGGGGTGGGTGGGGAGCTGGTGTGCCAACAGGGGAAAGGTAGCAGGTGCAGCAAGGTCACAAAGGAGGAGGCGAGGTTATATTTCTCAGCCAGCGGCCACAAGCTCAGGAACAGCTTGATAATCTTCCCTTGACATGTTGGAATCAGAGTTAACCATCCTTACCCATAACTTTAAAGGCCTCAATACCCCAATAAGCGACGCTCAATGCTGTCATACTTAGAAAACTCAGGGGCGGACATCTGCCTGTTGCAGGAAATGCACCTATTGGCACGCAACTGGCATAGAATGAAGGCTAGAGCATTCCCCTATCAATACTTTTCCTCCACACAAGATAAAAAAGCGGGGGTAGCAATTTTAGTGTCACAACGCTTTAAGGGGACAGTGGGGGACAAGGTAGCAGAAATTAAGGGGAGGTTACTAGCAAATCGGTTAAAGGTTTGGCTTTAACAATAGGGGCTGTCTACGTACCAAACACAGGTCAAGAGGCATTTCTTAAAACCGCCTTGTCAGCGGCCTTAGAGACGCAAGATCGCTTCATACTGGTAGGGGGGGATTTCAATTTAGTAATGGATACACACACAGATAGATCTGTCAGCCGGCATTCACAGACAGGGGAGATCTCCATAGAGGGCAAGCGCTGGTTGCAGGAGAGGGTGCTTGTGGATCTATGGCGATCAGCACATCCTCAGACCTCACAATTCTCCTATTACTCGCACGTACACCACACTTATGCCCGACTAGACCACCTTCTAGGCTCCACAGAGGTACAGGCGAAGGTAAAAGACGTCCACATCACAGCGGCGGCACTTTCAGATCACGACGCAGTGGTGGTGACACTAGAGGTCCCCCGGGTAGCTAGGCCGGCGGGAGGATGGAGGTTGCGGGAGGCTATGATACACAAACCAGCAGTGAGGGAGCAACTTCTTAAAAGCATTAAGGACTACCTAGCGGTCAATGACACTCCGGATGTTTCCATTGCCACGTTATGGGGGGCACTTAAGGCGGTAGTGAGGGGAGAACTAATCGCCATAGCAGCTGCAGAGAACAGGGAACGTAGAACGAAACGTGAGGAACTCACTGCCCAATTGCTGGCATTGGAGAAAGCCCATAGTCTGACGGGAGCGCTGAGAATTTGGCGCCCTGCTGTCGGGGCTCGACTTGGATAGAGCCGAGTATGCTGCCCTTCATCTTAAGCACTCATATTACATGGGGGGGGGACAAGGCGGGCCGCATGTTGGCTAGTAGATTGAGAGCGCAGACGCTACAGGCCAAAATAAGGGAGCTCACGGGACCGCAGGGTACTAAAATCGAAGACGATGTAGAGATAGCACAGGCCTTCAGAGATTTGTATGCGGACTTATATACGGAGGACCCCCCAGCTAGCCCACATGTTGATACCTATCTTCAAGGTGCGCACATAACGGCGCTTAACCAGCATAATGCCGAGAAACTCGACAGCCCTATTCGCATTGAAGAGGTTATAGGAGCAATCTCCCGCCTTAAACCACTGAAATCTCCAGGCCCGGATGGATTCTCAGCCGGGTTCTACAAGGCCTTTTGCACAGCTATAGCGCCAATACTCACCAGGCTCTTTAACTCTTTCACCGGTCCGGGCACAATTCCACAAGAGATGCTCACAGCTTCGATAGTGGTGCTGCCCAAACCGGGCAAAGACACCGCTAAGTGCGGCTCCTATCGGCCAATATCGCTGCTTAATGTTGATCTGAAGTTGTTTAGAGGCATCTTAGCGGCACGCCTAGGACCCCTTATGCCGGGTATAATTGATCCAGATCAATCCGGATTTATACAAACCCGACAAAGTAGCGATAACACTAAACGCATACTCCACCTCATAGATAAAGCCCACCGCACTAAGATGGACGCTCTCCTCCTCTCGGTGGACGCTGAAAAAGCGTTTGACCGGGTGGACTGGTGCTTCCTGGACAAAACCTTGATCCACTTCGGTCTAGGGGAAAGGTTTAGAGCGTGGGTGCTGAGCTGTTATACTAAACCTATGGCCACTATTAGAGTGAACGGGGTAACTTCCACGCCCTTTGAGATACAGCGGGGGACCCGGCAGGGATGCCCGCTGTCACCCCTCCTTTTTGCCTTGTACGTTGAACCACTGGCTCAAAGAATCCGAGATAACTCGGAAATAGAGGGCATTCCACTTGGGGGAGAACGGCATACTGTCAGCCTATATGCCGATGATATTATAGCCTCCTTGGAGTCTCCAGCACGTTCGGTCCCTGCTTTTCTGAGGGAGTTAGAGGCTTTAGGCCATGTCTCGGGCCTTCAAATTAACATGGGGAAGTCGTCGATCCTTAGATTTCAGGAACTGGGAAGTTCGTCCCCCCCACACAGAACATCATACGCGAGAATACCGACATATCGCTCCATCCCTTATTTGGGCATTGAACTAGCAGCATCTGTGGCCCAGACACTACATCTTAACTACTCCAAACTTCTTAAGCAATTTACAAAAGACTTAAACGACTGGAAACGCCACTCGCTCTCTCTTCTGGGTAGGGTCGCAGCAGTCAAGATGTCCCTTCTCCCCAGGGCGCTATATCTCTTTCAGACTATCCCCAGGAGTCTTACAAACGCTACAGAGGGACATCAACCAATTTATATGGGGGGGGGAAGAGACCCCGGTTATGCAAAGACTTGAGTTATTTGAGGCTGGACAAGGGAGGAATGGGCATCCCCAACGTCCTGGAATATTTCCGCGCGGCGCAGTTGCGCTACTTAGTAGAGTGGCAGCGATCTGAATCGGAAAAAAGATGGTTATTTCAGGACAGGGCGCTAGCTCAATTAGAATTACGGAAGGTCCCCTTCCTCAAACGAACAGATAGACCTCCTAATCTACGGGGGCTCTCCCATTACACGGACTGTACTGAGGGCATGGGATGGGGTGACAGAGCGGCGAGGCCTGACAACATTTCCCTCCCCCATGACACCCCTATTCGACAACAGAGAATTCCCCCCAGGTGCGGAGGCACGGGCATTCTCATTCTGGAGGAAATCCGAGTGCACATTGGCTGGTCACTTCTTCGACCTGGAGGGCATACTCCCCTTCCAGGACCTAAGAGCAGAGTATGGGCTCCCCGACACAGAGCGCTTTCACTACCTCCAACTCAGACACTGGCTTCTCCACGCTGAAGTCCATCCCAAAGTAGCAAGGAAATTAACTAAGTTTGAGAAATGTTTATATACCAAAGATACCGACAAGAAAATGATTTCAGAAATCTATGAGATGCTTCGACCTAGGGCCCCCACAGAATCCCCTGTGGGCCAGCGGAGATGGGAGAAGGAACTGGGGAGGGAACTGACGAGCAAAGAATGGCCAGACATTTACTACCGCGCGAACCACACCGCCCGCAACACGGCTAGCAGGGAGGCAGCAGTTACGTAGCTATGTACTGGCATCTGACCCCGGCTCACTTGCACAGAGGAAACCCAGAGCGGAGCCCACTCTGCTGGCGAGGCTGTGGCGAAGAGGGCACTCTGGTGCACTTACTATGGGGATGTCAGGAAATACAAGACTATTGGAGTTCTATCCTAGACGACATTGACCGCCAATTCGAGACTGCGATACCGCGCTTCCCGGTTTATATAGTGCTGGGCTTGCCCAACCCCCTGACATACCCACTTCGATCTCGACGAGGAAGACAAATGGGATTAGCTCTGGGAGCAGCAACCCAGAACATCCTATCACACTGGGGTTCCTCCACGAAACCGACACGCCTGGGGTGGCTCCATAAATTATGGTACACTATAGGAATGGAACGCATACAAGCCTCCCTATCTAACGCTCTGCCCAGCTTCACGGACTCTTGGCAACCACTGCTCTCCCTTCTGGCTCAGGACATGAACGAGATCACTTGCCCTAAATATCTCAGACTCCTCCGACTCACTAGCTCGGATGCACCGACACGACGAACGGAGGACGCCCACTGACTCACGCTCCTTATGACATACCCTAACACAACACCAACGGCACACTAGTTCGGGGTAGGGGAGGGGGTAGTTGACCAGGGGGCGGGGACTGGGCGACTGTTAACTTCGTTTTGTAAAAGGCATTGCAATACTTGATATAGCTATTCGTTCAACCCGGAGACAGCTGATTTGGTGGCGTAAGAGCAGCCCCTTAATGGCTATGATCGAAGAGTGAATTCCACCAGATGGACTGGGACCTATATATGCTTATGGATAAAACGCCGTACATATGCTTATATTGATTATTGAATGTACAATTTTGCTGAAAATGCCAATAATAACACAGTTAAACCTAAAAAAGAAGAACAAATCAGCCAGTCATCAGCATATGGAAACAGCTGAATGCCTTTATCATGGATGAACCTCACCAAAGGAGCCATCGCCTTACTGAAAACCCTAGGAGAGGAAGCCAAGCCAAAAGGAAGTACCTGAAATTGAAAATGGTTCTGGTTGATGCAGAAGTGAAGACATTTCTGTGATGCAAGGTGAATAGGCAGGTGAAGGTATGCATCCTGCAAATCTATAGAAGCCAAAAAATCTCCTTTGTCCACAAACAGAACAATCAGTTGAAGGGATAACATCTTGAACTCTATGTGAGGTACAAAAGAGTTCACTGATTATATGTCGAAAACTGGCCAAATCTCCTAATGTTTTTGCCACCAAAAACACAATTGAATACATTCCCCTTCCTCTCTGATGAAAAGGAACTTTAACAATCGCTTTTTTAATTTCATTCTGCAGAGCCGCTCTCTTCACCGGGAGGCTTGGCCGTGGAGTAGCACTAATATAATCGGTAGGAGAAGCGAACTCTATCCGATAACCTTCTCAGATGATCTGCAGTGCCCATTGGTCCTGAATTGTACTTTCCCATTGATTTAGGAAAAACTTCAACCTCCCTGCCCCTCCCCCTCAGAGGGCTTCCTCTTGGACTGGAGTAGCCAGGATCTTGTTCTCCAGTTGCTGGCTGACCCTGATCCACTGCTGCAGGCTGCTGGGACTGGGTCTTGTCAGAGCGAGGGAATCCCGTGCCACGACCCCTTCCACGAAAGGGCAGGTTTCCCGACCTCGTCTGGAATGCAGAACCTAAAGCACTCGGGAATCCTCTATACCTTCCTCTAGAGCAGAGTTCTCCAATGTCGGTCCTGGAGGGCCGGATCCGTGCCAGATTTTTAGCATATCAATATTTAGATACATGTAGTTATCTTAAAAATCTGGCACGGATCTGGCCCTCCAGGACCGACATTGAAGAACCCTGCTCTGTGGAGGGAGAGGGAGTCTTTTAAGTGTCCTAATCACTTTAACAAGGAGCTTCTGGAAGTTGGAGCCCATGGCAATTTCCCACTTTGCCCATGCTTTACATGGTCTCTAGTATCTCCTCTGTTTCTTATTATTGAATAAAAGAACGTTAAAAAGGCAGGCGGCGGAAGAGTAAATGGCGATGGCGCCAGTGTACAGCTGTAGACCACACGTACCTAGGCTGCTGTGCCTGTCATGAACGCCTGTTTTTGTGGCTGTGACAAGCTGGCTGCATTACCTTGGGACGCATTACACGCCGCTCTCTGGCAGCTGCCCTGAGGACCTTGCAGAGTAATCACATCTCCTCTTGTCTCCGGAGCTGCAGGCTACTCTTGTGCAGCATTACTAATCTGCCCTGAAAGCTTCCCTCTTGACACACCACTCATCATGTTTTGCCGCATGCTTTTTACTTGAATCTGATATTTCCCTGCCTGCCATGCAGTGGTTAGCTTTACTTGCAGCACAGAAAGCTTCCACGTGCCTCTTAATTTCGGATGCTCTGTTTGGTTAAAAAAGAGCCCTATTGTGGCCTTTTCTGCCTTATGTACAAAGCAAGCTATGGGTGACGCAACTGGACCATCCAAAAAAAAGTCACTGTTTATTAAAGTAGCTATTTAAAAAATGTGCACCGTCACACCCCAAGGGACCCTATCTAGATATACACCCGCGAAGGTGCACATATATTATGGCACATGTACCAT
Source organism: Calotriton arnoldi (assembly GCA_963921515.1). Lineage (NCBI taxonomy): Eukaryota > Metazoa > Chordata > Amphibia > Caudata > Salamandridae > Calotriton > Calotriton arnoldi. The sequence continues at coordinate 2,696,055 of CAWUFW010000679.1, forward strand.
CCCAGGGGGAGGCCAGCCCATTCTGTGGCGCATCTCTGATGTTTAAAGGGATGCATTTCTGTATGCAAATTTCCCGCCACAGCCTAATATAGATTAATGGCCTGATTTAGATCTCGGTGGACGGGTTACTCCGTCACAACGGTGAGGGATATCCCGTCCGCCAAAATATAAATCCCATGTACATCGAAATATAAATCCCATTATGGGATTCTTATTTCAGCATACGGGATATCCGTCACCGTTGTGACAGAATAACCCTTCTGTCGAGATCTAAATCAGTCCCATAGTCATGAACTGCACAAGTTCATTTCAGAGCAGATCAATACCTTTCACTCTGAGATGCCTGTGTCTGCTCGCCGGGTCAACGTATCTGCCACGTGACAGCCCTGTACATCTACACTAAACCACTGAATGAGTGTTTTGGTACCAACCTCATGGTTACTCCTTTATTAGGAATAGTCAATCAGAAATCAGCATTTCAGAGGTTAGACTTTCAAGGCTTCTTCGGGAGGGCACTGGGGCTGCTGCATCACCAGGCTCCTTGTGCTGCACCTGTCCTTTTCACTGGCATGTGCACCAGCGACATTCAGTGCATTACTTGTGCTTCGTACTCAGCCTTTCAACACTTTCCATGTCCCTGTTATGTATATGAAACATGCACTATTTCCTTTGCAAATGAGGTGCATTTATGTTGCTTATCGGGTGTGTACCCTACTATGTGGAACTTAATTCTCTGCTTCTTGACCCTGATTGCATTATGAAGGTTCTTAGGCAACAAACACACAAAAGGTATTTGAAGTCATGCTTGCAATAAGTCTAACCACTGGCAATTACTCAGGGTAACATTCCAACCCATCGGATCCTTAAGAGCCCCCTAAAAAACGTATTTTTTTCTATTTGGATGGATGCAATGGGCCCATATACCCAGATCCCACTTCCATAGCTAACTATGGGGATGCATTTAGCTTTAAAAATATCCAAAACTATCTTCAGGTGAGTGCGCCCTAGTCGGAGAGAAAAATCGCCAATGCTGTCAATAGCCCTGTAAAAGGACATTATGTTGTGATTAATCAACGGGTGCCAATTTAGACGGGAATCCAATTGGACACCCAAGTATCGAAAATTGTGAAACTTGCTGATTAATGACCCTTTGCCACAAATTTCTGAGTTTTAGTCTTATTCGGGCAAAACACCATCCTGTGAGATTTTGAGATATTAGTGAAGAGATCAAGGATGTCGATAACACCAGTAAAAAGATCTAAAAAAACACTGAACTCCCCTAACAGTACACACAATTAAAACTGTGTCATCTGCATGAAGCAGAGCAGGGATTTGACGACCTCCTGCCCTAGGGACATTCAAAGGTAATTCTGTTAAAACTGATTCCAAACGGTTGATATAAAACATAAACAAAAAAGACGCAAGAATACAACCCTGAAACCTTTTACGATGTAGCTCCTGTAACAATCAATCAATCAATCAGGGGTTTGTTAAAGCGCGACTACTCACCCGTAAGGGTCTCAAGGCGCTAGGGGTGGGGGGGGGGGTGCAGGTTCCATCCATCAAGGAGGGGGTCTGTCGAAGAGCCAGGTTTTGAGGTTTCTTGCGAAGATGGGGAGCGATGTCTGTCTGAGGTGGAGCGGAAGGGCGTTCCATGCTTTGGTCGTGAGGAAGGAGAAGGAGCGGCCTCCCGATCTGGTCTTTCTGGTGTGGGGGACCAGGGCGTAGGAGAGCTGGGCTGATCGTAGGGTCCTTTGGGGTGCGTGGAATTTGAGTCGGCTGTTCAGGTATGCTGGTCCGGTGCCGTGGAGGGCCTTGTGTGCGTGGGTGAGCATCTTGAAGGTGATTCTCGCCTCGACAGGGAGCCAGTGGAGTGTGCGCAGGTGCTGGGAGATGTGGCAGTGTTTTGGCAGGTTGAGGACCAGTCTTGCGGCGGCGTTCTGGATGTTCTGTAGCTTGCGGGTGAGGTTTTTGTTTATCCCGGCGTAGAGTGCGTTGCCGTAGTCGAGTCTGCTGGTGACCAGGGCGTGAGTGACGGTCTTTCGGTGTTCGAGGGGGATCCACTTGAAGGTCTTACGAAGGAGGCGGAGGGTGTGGAAGCAGGAAGACGAGACAGAGTTGATCTGGCGGTCCATTTTGAGCTCGGAGTCCAGGATGATTCCCAGGTTGCGTGCGTGGTCCGTGGGGGTTGGCGGGTTTCCGAGGGCGGGGGGCCACCAGGTGTCGCTCCAGGCATCGGGGTTTCATGCTGTATGCTCCCTGTAGCAGGAAGCGGGTACTCATGGGGCAATGTTTAAGTTATTTGACCTCTGTGTACATTTATCAAATCCCTATGTTAGGCAGTAGCTCATGACGCTTTTCAACGATCAGAAGTGTAAGAAAGGTTGGATATCCCTGTCTTATAGCATAAGATACTACTAAATGAAACTACAGAGTGCTAGCCTAAGAGGAGACATTTGACAAGGTTCATAGGTTAAGAGATAAAGGGATCTACCAGGAGCATCCTAGTCTTCAGAATCTTCTATCAGATCCAATCCTATTTGGTTAGATAGTAATGCATATTTTTATTTTGACCATAAATCTTTGAGGGAAGTTCTGCCCTAATAGGATGCTGGACTCTACGCCTGATTAGTATGGCATGCTTCATCATCGAGTCTGCTCCTAGCCGAAGGCATGTTTGTCCTTGTTCTTGAGCTGTATTGACATTTGGGAAATTCCACAGTGGAGAGGTCAGGTAAAACTGTGTAATGCAAGAAAAGTGTATTATTTTGTTTATTCCTATCTTCCTATCACAAGATTAAAAACATTAAAGACATAGAGTGGGCAATGAGGACACTATGTGATCTATATTCATTAGTCACCATGTTTTTTTATGGCCATGGACAGGTGAGTAACTATGGATAGTTATGGTGGAGAGGAGGGAAAGGGAAATGAGAAATGGGTACTGAGGAAAGGCAATGTGCTAGTAGAACCAAAAACACCGGCATAAGGAAAAACTGACGGTAGTAGAAGGATCAGTGCCTGAGGAAAGAAAGTACTTTTTTTTTTGTATGTGCCTAAGAAGAACATGATTGATGTTTTTTGTTTAGTTAGGAAGATTTTAGCTCTCATTTAGAGTTTGGTGGACAGGGTACTCTGCTGTTTGCCGCCAAACTGAAGCACCGCCTCTCGGTTTAGATTGGGTTGGACTGTCATCTTAACACTAGCGATGCACCCACTGGCTCCATTGGTGGAAAGCTTACTCTTTTTGTGGCCAGTGGTGTAAGTACCTCAGTCCGTCCATCCTATTTAGGGCAGACGTTCTAAGGACTTGTATGATTCCTATTTAGGGCAGACGTTCTAAGGACTTGTATGATTCCTATTTAGGGCAGACGTTCTAAGGACTTGTATGATTCCTATTTAGGGCAGACGTTATAAGGACTTGTATGATTCCTATTTAGGGCAGACGTTATAAGGACTTGTATGATTCCTATTTAGGGCAGACGTTCTAAGGACTTGTATGATTCCTATTTAGGGCAGACGTTCTAAGGACTTGTATGATTCCTATTTAGGGCAGACGTTCTAAGGACTTGTATGATTCCTATTTAGGGCAGACGTTATAAGGACTTGTATGATTCCTATTTAGGGCAGACGTTCTAAGGACTTGTATGATTCCTATTTAGGGCAGACGTTCTAAGGACTTGTATGATTCCTATTTAGGGCAGACGTTCTAAGGACTTGTATGATTCCTATTTAGGGCAGACGTTATAAGGACTTGTATGATTCCTATTTAGGGCAGACGTTCTAAGGACTTGTATGATTCCTATTTAGGGCAGACGTTCTAAGGACTTGTATGATTCCTATTTAGGGCAGACGTTCTAAGGACTTGTATGATTCCTATTTAGGGCAGACGTTATAAGGATTTTTTTCCTCTTTTGGACCGCCAGGGAAAGCCTGGCAGCACAAAACAGAATTTAAAAAAAAAAAAAATTACTACCACACCCTCAGAGAAAACGCTCAAGGTGACAGGATTATTATTTTTTTGTTTTAAAAAAAACAAATTTTCATTTTGGGTGTTTCTGTAAAACAAAATGTTTGCTGAGGAGCTGCATGAAACATGGGGGCTGCTCATCAAACTCTCATTGCTCTCAGAGGAGCTGCCAAGACAGCAGCTACTTTAAAGGCATAAGCGATCTCAACCAGCCATACAGGGGGGCTTATTTATGAGCCCTTGCGTCACTTTTGCGCTGCCGGTGCGTCACTTTTTGTGACCCACCACCGGCGTAAAAAATACACCATATTGCGTCATATTTACAAAGTGACGCATCTAGGTAGATGCGTCTCTTTGTAAACCCCTGCGCCACATTATACCTGCGCCAGGTATAATGTATGCAGGGTGGGCGTTCCGACGCAAGTAAGCCTCGTAGAAGTGACGCAGTGAAATCTATGAGATTTCACCACGCTACTTCTAGGACGAAAATGTGTCAATATCTTACGCCTGCCTCACAGTAGGCGTAAGACTGACGCAGGCACATTTGAAATGGGACTTGCCCATGTGAAATGACCCATTGCTGAAGTTGCGTCACTTTTGTGACACACTCCAGCAATGCGTCATTTTTGCGCCTACAGATACGTCAGAAATACTGACGTATCTGTAACTCCTTGCGACATGATGTAAATATGACGCATCCGGCATGTCGCAAGGAGGGCGCAATGAAAAGTGACGCATCGCTGTTTTCACGCAGCGATCTGTCACTTTTCATAAATGAGGCCCAGGATCTCTAAATATAGTGGGCGGTAATCCGCCGAGGAGCGGAGGCTATTAGCTCTGCGTCCTCCCCTCCTAGGGGTCGGCGGGCCGCCCATCAAACTCTAAATGAGGACCTTAACTTTTTAAGTATGCTCACTGTTTTTTGAGGACCTGAGGAAAGGGATCATTTATTATTTTCGCCGAAAAAAAGGAGCCAGTAAGAGCAGTCCAACCAAAGTAGGGCATATATCTATATATGACAAAGAATTATCCAACACATATACTAACATACCATAACCTGCCCATCTCTTGGGGTGTTGGGACTCCTTTGGGTGTAGTCATGCCTGGATCCTTGACGGTGACCTTTGAAGCTTCAGTGTGGCAAGCTCCCGGACAGGGTGGTACAGGCACCGCAAATAGGCCTGGGCACCAAAATAAAAGTGTCTTCCGTCAGGAAATCAAATAGTTAAAGTGACCCACATTTGCAAATTGGGGACACTTTGTACTTGCAAAAACATGCTATGTTGGTTTTTTGCAAGGTATGGGGGAATGCATATATTTGTGCTTGACGTGTGCAATCAACAGTAGAAACCAGCCTACAATACAATGAAACCAGACGGAAAGCAGTCAGACAACAAGCCCACACACTGTCATTTCAGAACAGCCCTCTGGACAGTGCCAGACTGCCCTATACGCCAATCCAACCCTGAAGCCAGAAGAAGAGGAGACCAAGTGCAGGAAACACTGGTGATGTTTGAAAATAACTTAATGCTGTAAAACTCAGAGTAATTAAATCTCACTCAACCTAATATCCAGAGTCTTAGACTAGGCTGGCTACCCATTTACAAGCAATCATTTTAATATAAAAAATCATTAGGTCATTCATCTTAGCATGTACACATATTATTTAACTTTAAACAAGATAATGCTAACAGCAATATTCAAACACCCTGTCATATTGCTCAGCCTTACATCTTAATTCAGTATAGCAAACAATAATACAGCAAAATTAAAAAAGAGAATAATTGGAACTGCACAAATAACGTTGGATAAAATATTAAGTGCTGGCGATTCTCAATGAAGGTTACTTGCCCTGTGGAGGCGCTACATTTAATATTGATACACGCTGTCAAAACCCCTTTCAGAGGGCCACGGTGAAAGCAGGAGCTACTGGGCCCAACCGTGGAGGCAGGGGGGCTTCGAGGCCCTATACATCTAATGTTACAGGGCCCGACCTACTATGGATTCTGAGCAGCTGCCAGGGCCCGACCTACTATGGATTCTGAGCAGCTGGGCCAAGTACTCTTTCTGCGCTTGACTCTCAGTAGCAGTCAGTGGAGCAGTCCAAGGCTTCCTCGGGGATCCCCTCTGGAGGTAGGTGGATTCAAGGATGTGAACACAAGCTCACAACTCAAAATGTGCACAGCAGCAGCAATAAATCATTGTACAGCCAAATACTAATTTTTTTTTTTAAATAGAGAAGTATTTTATTTCTCCTGTTACCAAAACAAAGGAAAAATATGGCATTTACAAACAACTACACAGTCCCCCTGAGGTCGAGGCACTAGTGTTTCTTTAGGCTGTTCCCTGAGTCCTACTCTCTCCTTGCTTGCAGCGATTCTGGTTATTCCCCATTCACAATATGCAAAATCCAGGGTAAGCCCCACTAGTAGTACGAGTTTCAAGAGTCCACTCTGGCTCTACCTTTAAGTCAACAGTGTTAAAGCGCCGTAGTTCTAACTAGCAAGCAAGTTCCCCCAGGTCCAGCAGACCGAAAATCAGTTTTACCCACACCTGCAGGCATGGAGCATCCGGAGTTCCTGAGTGTCCATGGGCACTTGGAGCAGCAGCAGCTGAATCAGGTGAGTTTTCCGCAAGCTACCCTAGATAGCTGAACTCAGCGTGCACAGAGTTCCTCACATGCGGTCATGCCACCGAAGTGACCGGACGTTCTTTGTAGCTCCTCCTTGCAGGGTAAGTGTTGATCCTTGGTGTTGGGGGGTGATGCGACGATCCTGAAGCAGGTCCCTCATCATGGTGGTGGTGCCCGTGCTCCCACGTCTCTGGCAGGGAGTTGTAGATCAGGCTGCACATTTTGTTGCTCCTGGTGACCACCTCTGGCGTACGGGGTCACCGTATCTCCCCTGTACACCTGGAATATGGGGTGACGCTCACCGTGGCTCAAGGGCTATGGCCCTCACAGGACGGAACTCTTCATGCAGCCACCCGTTCTGGCATACGGGATTGTGGCTCACCATGGCTCAAGGGCTACGGGCCTCACAGCATGGCAGTCTTCATGCTGACGCCCCTTCTGGCATACAGGGTCATGGCTCAGCACTGCTCAAGGGCTACGGCCCTCAGGGAACTGCAAACTTTGGCTCGATCGGCACAGTGATGCACACGGCTTAGTTCACAGCTGCCCTCCTCTGGCATACAAGCATCGCCGACTTTGTCTTGCACATGAGCAACGACCCTATCAGTGCAGCAGCCATTTCCTCACACCTCGCAAAGGGAGTCTACTCGACAGGGCTCTCCAGTGGACCTCGCTTCCTCAAGCACTCTCCTCATCCTCACTGTTCACACTGGTCTTGGGAAGCAGGCAGGTGTTGGTGCTTCAAGGTCCAGGTCAGGTGGTCTTGGACTCCCTGTGTGAGGTCCCCTCACCCAGCTGGAAGACTGGCATGCCTTGGCCTCCAGTCCTGATCTCAGGCGGAAGTCTTGCAGAGGTTCCTTTCCGCACACAGCTCATCTGGCTGCTTGAAAGATGACAATTTTTGGGGTCTCAAGCTCCCCTTCTTAAAGTCCATTTTCAGACATCAAATGTGATTTAGAAACTGAATCTTTGAAGTTTATGTTGGAGGTCTGCTTCTTCTGAAGTGCCCACTCTTCTGCCCTCTCTTCCTTTTGAGAGCAGTCTGTCACAGCAGGAGCAACTCCAAAGCGGATAGCCTCACAACACAGGCCATGGGAGTGACTAGAGTTCACTCATGGCTCTAAGCCACAAGGATATGTGTATCAAAAGGTTAGCCCAGGGCCCCAACCCTACTCTTTATGATTCTCGTATCAGCCCCATCTCCTTCCTGAGATGTGCTCAGGCCCCTTCCTTGTGAACTCTCTTTCTGAGTCAAAAAGCACCCTTTGAAGTGTAGGAGGGAAGCCTGGCTCTTTCCTCTCCATTGTGTCCCACCCAGTTTACAGGAATGCAGCAATACACGATCCGTCTGGGAGGATTCAACTATCTCCTCTCCGTACATTAAACGAAAGGAGGTGCACCGAACACAACACATGTAGTCCGTTGTGATTTCATTAATCTCTTCTTTTATTTCAAAATAGTTCATAAAAATAGCCAACGCGTTTCGTTCCCCAAAGACAGAACTTTTTGGAACTTCATCAGGGCTGTAACAAATAACATAAAACACATATAAGCAACATAGAAATAACAATAACTGACGGACATAACTTATAATCTTGACATTACATACATTTTTACGAATAGACTATAATTCTAGCATAAAAGAATTCTTTCTTAACAAAATTTCTTTTTATATAAAAGAAAAACTATTTTCCACATAAATGACAAGGGACTAGCACATTACACACATATAATTTACACAGTTAAAATCGTTTATATAATATAATAAGTCTTGTTTCCAACTTTCGAGAAATCTAAATACCAGAAGACACATGAACAAAAAAGTGCAAGCAAACCAACCAAATGCGAAAAAACATTTTATTTATAAAAATGAGTTATACCAAGGAACAAGAAAAGGAGGAGAAGAAGTAAGAATAAATACGAGAGAGAGAGCGTCTTAGGTATACCCAAAGAAATTGCTATCTTTAAGTTGAAGCTTCCTCACCTTATGTGGCATAATGCGAATTCGCAATAGGGTAATAAAGTATCATATTTCTTGTAATAGAGAGGTGTTCCAAAAATTGACAATAATTGACACCTAAACAGAGAATATTAATTGTTTTGGTTTCTCAGAAAGGAAACACTGAAATAAAATAAACAATATGGTTCCCTGAAGTTATGAGACCTCACCTTTTATATCGAAATATGTTCAGACCATCAAGAAATAGAGCACAATAGTTCTTATGGAGAGCTCGTCCTTCAAATGAAAAAAAAATTTTAGCCACCTGAATATAGGAGGTAAATGTACTCTATTAATACTGGAAATAAAGTTACTCCAAAATATATACATTAAGACAATGTCAGGTAACAGAACACCTTATTTGCGACTAAATGAAATCATCGTAAGATGGAAAAATATTATATTACTTATAGTGAAGAGAAACTACAAGAAATTGTCAATAATTAACATCTAAGCAGAGAATAATAACTTATCCGCTAATCCGTAAGCAGCAGAGAAGAAATAAATCCATATGACTTCCTAAAGTCTTTCGACCTCACCTTTTGTATCAGGATGCAAATAAGCTTTCAAGAAATGGCTTAGACAAAGTAGTCCTTGCGGAGAAGTTGTTCTCCAAAGAATGAAATTCAGCCACCTAAATGTGAGGGGTAAATGTAATCTCTTAATAAAAAGGGGTTAAGGGACCATGAGAAACATCCATTATGACAACATCCAATAACCGAACTTCATAATAACAACTAGAGACGTTATCTCCAGATACGTGCCCCATGTACAGCGACCGCATGGTATAGAGGGAAGTGTATACAACCACCTCTTTAATTTATTCCGTGTAGATTTATCAATGATTATAGAAAAAACAGAGAGGGACCCCTTTACACCAAAGGAATAGGGTTCAAATAATCAATTAAAAAGGGAAACTTCCTTTGGGTTGATTACAGAAATTCATATACCTCAGAGAACACACAATCATCTAATATACCTCACACACTGTACCCTAAAAATGGGGAATCCAATCATAAACCCTAGGTCAAAACAAAGTATTTTCAAGAAATATATCAATTTATTGTTCTAAGAAAACAAGTGCATACAGGTATATTTACACCAATTAAAAAGATCAGTAACAAATTAATAAATGTGCTTAAAAACTATTATGACTTCATAAAGTTCATTGTATCAATAAATCCACATACAGTATTTCTCAAAGCCACCTAAGGCAACACAAAACGTATATCACTAGATAATTCATATACAAAGACAAACATTCAAAATACAAAAGAGAGTACACACAAAAGACAGTACAATTTGTCATAAAAAAATAGACATCCGTGTATAGTGCATTAAGAACTGGAATACGATAGAAAGTGCCCTATTAATTATCTGTATCTCCAGTTTTTACACGGATTGTGTGCGGAGCGTCGACGTGTTTCGATGGAAACTCTCAATTAGACCATCTTTCTCAAGACCGATTATTTAGACTCTCATAAAAGATATGTGTTGCCAATCATGGATAAAAGTCCCCCCCGACCTCCTTTGATGGTCTCGTTTTCAAATTTAAACCTTTAGAGGGGTAGTTGTAATCTACAAATATCGTAAAGGCCGATATGGGGTAAAAGGTCACTGCCTTTATCGATAATTTCTCGATTTTGGACTAGAGCATCTTCCTGTATGGGGAATGGAAGTAGTAACTCAAAAGAAATTTTTCGATAAAGGCAGTGACCTTTTATGAGAGTCTAAATAATCGGTCTTGAGAAAGATGGTCTAATTGAGAGTTTCCATCGAATTGCGTCGATGCTCTGCACACAATCCGTGTAAAAACTGGAGATACAGATAATTAATAGGGCACTTTCTATCGAATTCCAGTTCTTAATGCACTATACACGGATGTGTATCTTTTCATGACAAATTGTACTGTCTTTTGTGTGTACTCTCTTTTGTATTTTGAATGTTTGTCTTTGTATATGAAATATCTAGTGATATACTTTTTGTGTTGCCTTAGGTAGCTTTGAGAAATACTGTATGTGGATTTGATACAATGAACTTTATGAAGTCATAATAGTTTTTAAACACATTTATTAATTTGTTACTGATCTTTTTAATTGGTGTAAATATACCTGTATGCACTTGTTTTCTTAGAACAATAAATTGATATATTTTTTGAAAATACTTTGTTTTGACCTAGGGTTTATGATTGGATTCCCCTTTTTTAGGTTACAGTGTGTGAGGTATATTAGATGATTGTGTGTTCTCTGAGGTATATGAATTTCTGTAATCAACCCAAAGGACGTTTCCCTTTCTAATTGATTTATCAATGATAACTTAATATCTCTACCTATTAACAGAAACTTACACCTTAACTCCTGACCTTGCTGTAACCTCCTCTCCTCATGTTTCACCATGCAGGCCTCGGTCTCTCAAAATGGAACCCATGGTCTGCCATGTATAGTACCATCCACAGGCACACATATATCCAGTATATGCATTTAATAGATATGCATAGCACAGCACTGTATCCTTCATGTCATGTGCCACTCACAGGCACATATACACCCAGTGCATGCATTTACAAAGCACAGCACTATATCCTTCATGTACTGTAGTACTCATAGGTAGGCATTTAAGATGCACGCATTGCACAGTACTGCATTATCCCTGGATTGTACCCTTCCAATGCGCAGATACACCACTCATGTGCTGCCCAGCACCACACACCAAACCGATATAGGCCAAGGGTGAGTACGACACACAGTGGTGAACTTTAAAATGAATGAGTCTGTTGGCCTCACTCCAGTGACACAGGTTACAAAGGACCTGTTCACCCCTACTGATCACTACACAGTATGCTGTCACCACCACGCTTGTGCTGCTTAGCTCCTGATGATGGCAGTAGCCTTCCACAACTATGAGAATAGGACACATTACAACGCAAACATTTACAACGCATGCCTTTACAACGCCGTTTTTACATCGCAACATCCATTACAACGCATGATTTTACAACGCATGCCATCACAACGCATTTTTAGAAACTACATTTAAACACATTCCATTACAACGCATACCACTACAACGCATACCATCACAACACATAATACTTTTAGGGCAACAGTAGGGTAAGTGTTAGATAGTGTAGGGGTAAAAATTACTATTCCCACTCCAGTGAGTGCAACAGTAGGGTAAGTGTTGGATAGTGTAGGGGTAAAAATTACTATTCTCACTCCAGTGAGTGCAACAGTAGGGTAAGTGTTGGATAGTGTAGGGATAAAAATTACTATTCCCACTCCAGTGAGTGCAACAGTAGGGTAAGTGTTGGATAGTGTAGGGGTAATGCGTTGTAATGGCATGCGTTGTAGTGACATGCGTTGTAATGGCATGCGTTGTAGTGACATGCGTTGTAATGGCTGCGTTGTAATGGCATGCAATGTAAAGGCAGTTGCGTTGTAATGACTGCGTTGTAAATGTAGTGCGTTGTAATGACTGCGTTGTAATGGTTGTTTCCCCAACTATGAGGTTAGCTCTTTGAGTGGTTCTCCTGGTCCAAGAAGACCGTAATCCGTGAGACAGGCCTATGTCATGGCGCTCACGCATGATCCGTGTTTTCCTATAAAAACAATAATCAGCATTAGGGAGCCAGACATCAGTATATTTGGGCACTCAGGGCAGAGGTGCACGTCCATCACAATGCAAGGGACTTTTCAGTCCCAAAACAAGTCAAATAATTATAACACTGATCCTCCATCAACATACATTGTTCACTATACACAAATTCACCAATATTGGAGTCCCAACCAGCACTCACATTTGCTCATTAAGGGCTAGATGTCGCAAACGGACCGATTATGCCATTTGTGCAAATTGGGCCATTTGCAACCACAAAAATGCTTTTCTTAATGTAGAAACACCAAATTGAGATTCAATAATTTGCTACTGAATCGCAGTTTGGGTTTGCGAACAAAAACAGAATCGCTATTTGGAAGGGGAGGGCCTGATTCACAGAACTAACTTACGTCAAAAACGTAAAGTTAGTACTTTTCGGTATTCACAGAATACACTTACCACAACTAACTGTGGCGGAATTTCCGCCTCCGGGCCGGAATCTCCGCCTCCGGGCCGGAATACCCGCATTTAGGCCATTTGAGCATTACAAGTGCCATGAAACGGCCTAAATGCGGGTATTCCGGCCCGGAGGTGGAGATTCCGGCCCGGAGGCAGAAATTCCGCCACCGGGCCGGAATTTCCGCCACCGGGCCGGAATCTCCGGCCCGAGAGCGGACATAAAGTTAGTTGTGGTAAGTGTATTCTGTGAATACCAAAAAGTACTAACTTTATATTTTTGACATAAGTTAGTTCTGTGAATCAGGCCCGGAGTGTTTAAGGAGTCCTTTTCAAATTGGGAATCTGAATGGTATGCACTAATTTTTTGTGACCGAAATGCGGTCGCAAAGCATTCGCACATTACCACCAATTAAAAGTCGATGGTAACCCATTTGCAAGTGGGATGAGGTCCCCTTCGGACGCCTTCCCCTTTGAGAATGTTTGAAAAAAATGTTTTTAAGAGTAAGTAGTGTTTAGAAGGACCACTGCCTACTCTTAAAAATTCAAATTAAACCTTTCATTTTTCTTTGGAAACGGCTGCTTGTCCACACGGTCCCATAGAGAACATGTGACCCTATTCCCCAGCTGCACATCCTGTTTTGTATTGGGGTAGTTGGTCATTTAGCAGTAACATGCCATAGGGTCAAGGGGTGTAACACAGGTCCCCGCAGCCTGCGCGGTGCGGGGGGCCCCCCCGAGCTGCAGGGGCCGCCCTCAGCACAGTACTCAGGCCTGAGAACTCCGGATTAAATCCGGAGCGGGGGCCCCTCCGTGTACCTTGCAGGGGGGCCCTCTCAACTTTCGTTACGCCACTGCATAGGGTCAGTACTTCCTCAAAGAGAAAAGGGATTCTTAGCTAACACACTCTTCAGGATTACAAGAAGTGCTGGGAACAAAATCTGTGGGTCGAGCATCTGCTGAAGAGTTGTCGGGAAAAAGAACGAACAAAGTGAGGATATAGATCCAGGAAACAGTAAAATATACAATATTCACTTTTTTTGCTAGTCTAAAACATTTTATTCCAGAATTCCTCTGGTAATTGCTTCCCAGTCTCGGATTGCCATTTTTCCTTAAATAGACAAAAGTCATTTGTCTGGGTGTTTCAGAATTCGGGGATTCTGGAACACTGGTTTTGGGGTCACAGTAAAATAACATTCCATTCTATTCTATTCTGCATTTATGTAGGGCATGGCTACCCTTAGGCTGCCCAACGCTGGTAGTGCGGCACAACTGGTTTAGAGGGATCTGGTCTGGAAGAGCCAAGTCTTTAGAAGTTTTCGGAAGGGAAGTTCCGAATAGTTCAATCTCAGATCTATATAGTGACTTGTGTTCTCTTTGTTTGAGGAGAAAAAATATGGAAATGCAAACAAAAGCATCCAGCTTTCACAAACAAATTTAACTCAATCACGTCATGAAGAATAACCTTTGCTGTATCCAACAGTATTAAAGAATTGGAGGTTAAGTGAAATATGTGCCATACATTTCATGGAAAGATATTATATGAACATACAAGACATAAAAGGATAACTACGTAAGTGGGCCCGTTTGTATCAGGACTCAGGCAGTATCAACTGCTACATTTTGATTGCTTTTTAATATATACATTTTTTCAACTGTGTTATTTTATTGTTAACTGCAATACATTATCTAGGCATTTCTTAACTTTATATTGTGTTATCAAGACAAAGTCTAGGTATTTTGTGTAACTTTTACGAATCCAAATGAAATAAACATGAACTGATTTACAAATAGTGTTACTAAATGGCACAATAGCGATATAATGCAATGCACCAGTCCTGGATATTGTGGTTGTTAAAGTGTGTCTGTCTATCTATTTTTCTACCTATCTATCTGTGATATTTCAGTAGAGTACAAGCATACACACTTGTTTAGCCTTTTGCAAACAACATTTTCACAACTGCTTGACAAAAAGCCAGGTCTCTGTTTTCTTTCTAAAGGACAGATGGCCTATTAGTTCTAAAAAAGAAGTGCAAACGTCTGGAGAGCCTCTGGTGCAGAGAGTATGAACCCGCCTGTATAAGGGACTATAAGGCAGCAACAAAAACCTATCATTCAAATGATTACAGCAGGCACTAGTGGTTTTGTCCACCGCACATCTCGTGTTGAGTGCAAAAATGATTAGAAAATACCACAATATATCTGGTTGGCACTGTATTGGTACAATAGCACATTACTGCCATGGATGCTTGAAACACATTAGTACAGGTACTTTTGTGTGAACATGGACAAACCGTAGTACTAAATCACTCACAAAGCAGTCGAAAGGACAGTTTCAAATTCTCTCAATAATTCGTATTCACATTGCTGTTGATTCTGAATTGAAGACAAGAGTCAGGTGGTTGTGGACCGTAAATGTGTATTAGAACCAGGAAAAACAGCCAACACGTGTTTCGTCACAAGGTGACTTCTTCAAGGCTAGATGCACGGTCGATTGGTCAAGGTTATGAAAGATGGTTTAAGAAATTAAACATATAGTTGAGGAGTCGTTATATCGCAGAATGCGCCATGCTCTTAATATTCCGATTGGGTCGAATGTGTCCAAAACAGTCATATTTCAATTTTAGTTCGGTGGCCTCCCGTCCTGTAACTGGCTATAAGATTCTGAAACAACAAAGTTTGCCGTCTATCAAGTTGTCCACTTTTGACCAGTCAAAGCACAGAGAACCCTGATAAGTCTCAGAACCCCTGATGTACTGCTGTCTGTAGCGTCTCAGCATCCCGGAAGTCCTTGTGACGAAACGCGTGTCGGCTGTTTTTCCTGGTTCTAATACACGTTTACGGTCCACAACCATCTGGCTCTTGTCTTCAATTCAGAATCAACATCAATGTGAATACAAATTATTGAGAGAACTTGAAACTGTCCTTTTTGACTGCTTTGGGAGTGCTTTGGTACTACGTTTTTTCCAAAACCTATCATTGTTGCATTAAAATGTCTCACTGTGATCACTACACCAATAAAATCCAGGCGGCACAAAACTCTTCTTGCCAGTTATTCACTGCGGTGAAGTCACTATCATCCTTAGCTGCAGTCTCAGGTACGACCACCCCAGCAGAGGATGGATGCAATTTCTTGCCGCACTTCTTCCTGGAAAAGGTAGCTAATTGGAATCATGAAAAATAATCACGCTGACACTATGAAGGAGAAGCGTGTCTTTTTTCCCAGTCATCCACTCTCCTCAACCAAATTAATGGTCAGCACATAACATTCCAAGGTAAGCTCCAGGTGGAACATTCTATAGGAAAGGAGGGAGGGAGAAGAGGGCTGTACCATTGATGATTATAACGGACTCTACCAGTAACATGGAGTCAATACAATACAAATATAGGAGATTATAACAGTAGCTAATATATATATGACTCCTTTCCTGCAGGAGCTAGAGACGCCCCCTGCTTGAACGTTTGGTTAAACTGGTTGGAGATAGATTTAGGGTGCTTAGTTTTAGGCCCATCAAAACTGAAGAGCTCACTGCAATATATGCTTCAATGAGGTCAGGTTCACCATTAGATCCAGCTTCCTCGTTCATTCTGGAACAAGGCCTGGAGAGGATCCACCCAGTTTTAGGTGAACTGATCAAGAACTCCCTGACTCTGGTCAGGTACCTCGGGGATGGAAGCATGGTGTGGTGGTTCCGCTCCTAAAACAAATGCTGCTGGATCCCACCAAGCCGGAAAATTATTGTCTGGTCTTGTTATTACCACTTTTCTCCAAGATTACGGAGAAATCTGTCAACAAGCAGCTGTTGGGATTTATAGAGAGCCACGACCTATTACACAGGACCCAATCTGGATTTCTCCCCTAATTCAGCACAGAGTCAGCCTTACTGGTGGCGACGGACTCAGTTAGTCAGATCCTGGATGCTGGCGATTCTGCGGCACTGCAGATGTTGGATCTCACTGCCTCGTTCGACACAATATCTTGTTAGAGAGACTCTGGAACTGCAGTGACATAAAGCACAGCTATGGGTTGCTTCTTTATTGCAAGGGCTCACATCGCAGGTGTTACAGAAGTCCCACCAGTCGAAGGTGCTCCCATTGATGCAAGGGGTGCCTCAGGGATCCTCTTTGAGTCCAGCCCTGTTCAATGTATATGTGCGACCATTGGCAGATGTAATTGAGAGCTATGGGTTTATGATCGTGTCATATTCAGATGACACACAGCTCATCATTACAATGTCAAAAAACTCCACCCACATGGCCACTTCTTTATGCCTCCGCCTAGCAGAGGTGGCTAAATGAATGGACTTAAAGTGCCTTAAGCTCAACCCTGGAAAGACGGAGGTTCTGACCTTGGGCAACCATTCAAACATCTGGTCAACTGCATGGTGGCCTAAGGAGCTGGGTCCAGTACCCGACTCCAACCCCAAAGTCTCAAATCACAGCATTTGGGTAGACGAATAACTGTCTTTCAACAAACAAATTACTGCAGTGGCAGGACAATGCTTTGGACTCATTAAAATACTGTGCTTCTTGCTGATGCAGCAAGAAAGACAGTAGTTCAGGCATTGATGGTGTCAAGACTGAACTACTATAATGTTGTATATCTTGGAGTGACAAAAGGGCAGTATCAACAGACTACGGAGAGTGCAGAATGCTGCTGCGTGGCTCATACTGAATCTGCCAAAGCGTGCGTCAATGGAGGCTGCGCTCAAGCAGCTTTATTGGCTCCCATTGAGATGGAGATCCTCATTTAAAGCCTTGTGCTACTGCTACAAAGCTGTGAATATCAAAGGTCCATGATATTTGTAATCATTTGTCAGACCTTATGTACCATCGAGGAATCTCAGATCAGCAGGGGAGATGCTGGCAATTATTCCCAGATTCAAGAAAGTACGTATGGACGGGAGCTCATTTGGCTACCTGGAGCCTAAATTGTGGAATGCTCTGTGCCTTAGCAGTTCGTCAGGCCCTGTCGGAAAACCTGTTCAGGAAAATACTTAAAACCTGTTTTTTAGCTCTGGCTGTAGGAAGGTTTGATAACTGCATTGAGGCGGGTGGACACCTGTTCCTTGTGCTGGGACACCTCAAATTAGGTAAATATGCGCTTTATAAATCACATTGTTGTTATTATTGTGGCATGCACAAGCAGTTTACTTGGGCCACGGCAAACCTTCTGGGAGAATTTTGGGTTACTTATACCCTAACTTGTCACCAGTTGTAGTGTCCTCCCCAGCCTGGGTCTCCGCCAACGACTATGCCAAACACGGAGTTTAGTATTACACGCCTTTAATTATCTGCGTGTAACTGAAAACTCAACATTGTAAACCAGCCTTCATTGCATTGCGCTCTAACACTTATGTCACAGGTCTACGGAGTCTATTAGGAGCAAAAGAGTTCCAGCATTACTAACCCGCAAGATACTGCACATCTCTCCCTTACATTTTGTCTGAAATAGAATATAGCATAGGCACCAGACCATTCAAATTGCAGAGATCTGAAGAAAAGAGTACACTGAGATATTGGCTTCTATTTCTTGGGTTGCTGGACCATCGCCTGCTCCATGGGCTATAGCCATTTCAGTGGAATACATGCTGTCTCTAAATGACTGTATGCTACCACACAATGCTTTAGTGATATATTAGTAGAGCACTTAGGGGGAACTCTGGCCAGCATATGGTTGCTCCTCAGGGTGATAGTTACCCGCTGTCACCAGCACAATTCCGATTACTATATTATTGCAAAAGGCACACTTCTTCTATAGTTTAGTCATTTTTATTTGGGAATTAATATATTTGTGACAGTGTGCTCCAAAATGCACCACATGTTACATACAACAGACGTACGACTCTCCGGCTGAATGGGCGTGACTCATCTACTATACTTGTTCTTTGTGTGATAGCTGGAGTTTTCACAATCCTTATGACGTCAGTGGTGTAACAATGGTGCCAGCACCCGCACTCTGAATATTGTTCAGATGTCCCGAAAGATGTCCCGAAAGATGAGCAAGACACAAACATTATTGATGTTATCTAGTTATCTTTTATGATTATATGTTTTCAGCAGAAATTGCCCTGGATCAAAATCTCCATTTACCACTTCTGCAATTGTTGCTCCTAAGAAAGTATAAAGACAGACTTTAAAAAAGCTCAAAATGTTTCGGAAACTTGTAAATACATTACTCTCTTCCAACATCATTCTTGATCTCAGACTTCCATCAGAAACATTGTTTCAAACAGTGCTCAAACGAGCCTAAGACTTCTTGTAACCTGTGGTCTTCTCAATACTGTTGTCAGTCAATAATGTTAAAAAAATCACATTACAGCATAAATTGCAGGTTTTGGAATTACCTGGTTTTCTCCACCTTCATAGTTGTTGCCATTAGAGTGGTGGAAACATTTCTCTCACTAACTCTGTATTCTGCAGGTGCTAGTGCAGGGAAGGCAGTTTGAAGAAACAAAGTCCGCGCCAATGTTATTGGACCTTGAAAAGCTTGGAACTAGGAAACCTCTGGACACTGAAATATGTATGCTTGATCCTGAGAAGAAATACTAATGTGGAACACTTAGAGTTTTATTATGAGTATGGCAGCCCCGTGGTCAACTCATAATAGGGCCTTCTTTGGACCGCCAGCGCCATGAACTGCTGGCGGACGCGGTCCTACGGCAGTCGGACTGCCAAACTCGTAATAAGGCCCTTAGTGTTAGTTGGGTGGATTATTCATACCCGAGTTTCTTTGTGGTGATCTATCAGGGCCATGTAAGTTGCTGCAACACTTCAAGTCTTCCTGCAGGACTCCTGAATCTTGAGGTCTACGATAAAACAGACATGTTGGCAAGCAACATTCCACGGCCCTTTGGACAGTCCAATGCACTCAGCTTTTGAGCTCTGAAGCAAGTATAAGTTCTGGTCTACTGGATGCTATAGTTTGCAAGAAAACAGACATCGAAAATAGGAGACCACTGTTGCCAAGTAATTGTCCACGGCCATGTGGGCCCACCCAATGCACTCAGCTTTTGGCTTCTAAAGCGTGTAATGTATCTTATCTACTACAACTTGCATTTCCGAATAAGACAGACATGGAACACTGGAGACTACTGTTGCCAAGCTCTAGTCCAAGGACCTGTGAACACTACACTGCACTGAACCTTTGGATCCTGAGGAGGGTATGGGCATTTACATTGATTCAATGCCACCAAGATTGGGACATTATGGGCTTTCTTTATAAGAGGAGCACAGAGATCTGGCACTAAGATTGTGGCACAAGTAATTGCTATCCTGATAGCACCCTCTCCTACTCATGATGGCATGTCCACCAGTCTAGGAGGGATGGACACTGTCCCCAGTATTAATATTAAAGCTTGTTGGATCCATAACCTTTCCAGTCAACTAATATAGAGAAATCTGACCTCATAACTCTTTGATGACCAGAATGCCCATTCTCTAATATAGGTTTTGACCCTCTAGTATCATCAGTGAAAGCACTATTTGAAGGTCTGACTTAATTGACTACAGGAAAGACTCATGATATACTGGGTGAATACATAGTATTCTTGGAAAAAGTAACCGCACAGTGACTGGATTAAGCACGTTGTCCTTCAGGGAGGGAAAAAAACATTTGTGTTAAAGCTTTCTGCATCTAGCAAGTTTTAAGGTGTTGTGTGAAAACTATTGTTTTGCTAACATATGTTTTCTATGTGTATTTGGCCTGGCTGAGGTTTGACTGTGTAGCATGTAAAACTGTGTGTATTTACTGAAGCTGGGTCTGATGACTAAACATGTTAGACTAACAGCCATACATCATGTAAAACATAGAATAGATTATTGAGGTGTCTTTTGTGTTATTGTGAGCAAATTGCACCATTCACAGGGGGTCTTGTACTTTACCTTCTGGATCAAGCAACTACAACTGCAGATGCTCCTCTAGGTCCTGATTGACCCTTTCTGCATTCCCCTCTGTTACAGGATGGTAGTTGGGTGAATATAGTCATTCCTATAAGGAGACAGTTAATTTTAAACATTAGACACACAATGGTTAATATGATACGCCAAGGCTCTAACAGTGGCGAGGCTTTGTGACCGTTTGGGGGTATCCTGACAGGTGGTTATGTGTGGAGACTGCACCCACATGGGGGGGGGGGCAACATGGGTATTTCCTGACTTCGAAAGAAATTGCGAGACATATCACAGAGCCCTTTCGGGCAAAATAGTATTAAAGGATCGAGGTAGAGACCGGCTCTAGTTAACAACTTCGGTGAGGGCACGACCTTTCATAATAATGACAAATGGTTGTGCCATTGAGAATAGGACTGTCAACCTCCAGGAAAAAGCCAAAGATTATGATTAGTTTGGTCGCCAAAACGACACTCCTTTAAGAAGTCAAATAGAGCTTCTACACCAGAGGTATGAGTTGACATTTATTACAAGATCACAGATGGGGAAAACCATTTTTTTATTATTATTATTATTATTTGCTTCAAGTAACAAGTCACTCCTCAAAACTTGATATTTAAATTGAGTGGTGATCACCAAAACTGTAAGGAGGATGCATTTTCCCTACATAACTTTCTCAGCCTGGACAACGCTTTATCCACTGGCTACAGATTGAAGCGATATTACCTAAACAAAGGTGAGCAAAGGAATGTGTTTTATACTAATATATGAAAAGAAAAAGAAGTGTCAAGAGGGAATAGAAATATACTTAATTGCTCTGTCCTGTTTTAGAATGCTCTCCCAGGATTAGGGTCATTTCCTGACAGATTTGAGCCTCTAAGGTAAGAAGCCCTGCAAGGACATTAAGAATCAAGTATAAGTCCTGCTAAGGAACTTCACATCTTTCACCAATTGGTGAGTGTGTGTTTATTAGGTTATTAATAGGTTGATTGATGTATGTATGAGGATTTTAGTGACAACAGCATGAGTGCTTAATAGCTGACAGCAAGTAAATTACTTGCAATAAAGTGTTCTATAAATGTGTTAAAACGAATGGACTTTATGTCTGTTTGAGATGTATCCACCTATGGATGATATCACATGGTGTTGAAGAGCTGTTATTTTGGAGACAGTACCTCTACAATATATGAAGAACTAGGGCTTTCTATGCTGTGTTAACTTTGTATGAACTCTCTATCTTTTGGAGTTGTGCATTTAATTAATTGCTACATGAATATTATAATGTTTGTATCATCTTTTCACAAATTTTAATTATATTGTTTCTGTTGTATGTGGGAGAATGTATATGATGGTCCTGAAGAAGGTGGCAAAGGTTTGTGAGATCCACCGAAACGCGTCGACAAAATTAACAACACTGAATCTGTACAAATTTCTTGATATAATAGATGGTGATTTCTATACTACATCAAGTGTCATGCATAATGATTGAACGGATCAGTATTACTGAATAGACAATTGTTAGCTGCCTTCTCTGTCTCTCACTGTTTATTTTATATAAATTTATTTTGTGCCGTATTGTGAGCGTTTTAATGTACACATTCTCTTCATGCAACAATTGTTTTTAATTCTGTGAAGGGGATATTATTATTATGACTGTAATATTTTTGACTCATTCATGGTAAAGATTTATAATTTAAAAAGGTATTTATGAATACGCCATTAAAGCTTGGTGTCTTTAAATACAGTTCTGGTGCCGGATTTGTAGCTACAATAGTGTATGTAACATCAGCCTAAAGGGTGTTTGAAGAGTGGATGCAGAACATTTATGTGGTCTGGTGATTTCCCAAGGGAAGATTTGATTTTACTGTGTCAAGATTCCTGCCACAGCTCACCTCTCTTGACTATCACAATATACCGGCATGACTCATATCATTCCTCCCAACACTTATGAATAGCAAACGTCTTGTACCCTGACTTTGACCATATTACATGCTGTTGGTAATAGCTAGCTGCAGCTGGTGTTCCCAGGTTTGTTTGAAAAGGCTTAATAGCCTTTACAAATGTTTTACCATGCATATGCAAGGTCAGATTTCAGGCACCACAGAAACATCCAGAAAATCCACCAGAATAAGCATCAAGCAACCAGCATAGAGGGCCTCAACGTGAACCTTCCGGAAGACAGCCCTCATCAAATTAATCCCCTGCACCTGTTCCTTGCTTAAAGCAATTAGAATGCGACCTTTGTGAACATTCTAAAACACCTTCTAGAAGACAGCCTCATCAAGTTAATTATCTGCACCTGTTTCTTTTACAAACAATTAGAATGTGACCTTTATGAACGTACTAGAGCAGTCTCATTTAAAGACCGTCCACACTCCTCCACTTCACTTAGCCTCTTTGCCTGCCACTTACCTGTTTCCAGGCTTCCAGGACTCTGTCTTGCCAGCTGCCTTGATCATCCTGCTTGGACCTCACCGCAAAGAATGTCCCACATTGGTCTAGCACCTGGATGGGGAAAAGAACAAGAAGAGATGCATTAACAGACAAAATTTTACTACGCACTGAGCTCAGTCGCAACATTGTGCTGCAAACAAAGGTAACCAGCGTTTTTGTTCAACTTGTACATGTTGTTGTCAGGGCTCTGCCAGAGAGGTCTTGGGTGAAGCTAACCCCATCCAAATTTGCTTGTGGGTTTGATGCTGAAATCCTACTCACTACAGTTTCAAAAATTTTGCTAAAGGAGCCTCTACGGACAATCTAAATAAAAACAAAACAACAACAAATTAAAGGTTGGTTGAGATTTGAAATGCTTTCGTGAGGTGATATCTTAAGAGAGAGAGTTAATACTAGACTAAAGCCTTATTATTTGTTTGTTTATAGGTACCATATCTGCCAGTACCATTCATCAGACTGATGTGAATGTCTGCTGCAGTGTTGCTGTTGAGTAGACGAGCCACAGCATCTTTGACTCTACACGCTCTCTCCATCTCAACCCCCTTCCTCCTGGGATTTGCCACTGGAGCAGTGTCTCCTCCTGTAAACTGAGGGCATGTCTTGGAAGGATTCGAGAACTAGCATCGCCGCCCCATTGAAATCATCTGGGATCCAGGTAGGTGGCTTATGACATACTGAATATAGTCAGGGCCACTGGAATTATGCGGTAAGGGAGGACCAAATTATGTGGCAGTGTTGACTAAATTATGAGTCACGAAAAGACAAATTATGCAGCATAATGTGACATATTATGTGTTAGTATTACCTCATTATTGTGTCATTTTTACACATGTTAACACTATCTGGGCGAAGGTTCACCTCATGAGCAGCAGTTTGGCACCCAAATACAGCAACAAACCACAGAATGATGACCAGTACCCTCAGTGAGAGACCTTCACTGTGTGGCAACACACATCACTGCATTTTTAACAACTTGTGATCCATTTGAGCTGGAATCAAATTTTTTGTTAAAATCTGCAGATTATACAGCAGAAGATGAAATGTGTGGCTACTGTGGCAAATACTCACTTAAGCAGGAAAACTTCACACAGCACAGCACAATTGAATGATTCCAGTGGCCCTGAATATAGTGTGTCTGTGCCTAATTAATCAGTAAATGCTTGTCGAAAGAATGCTAAGAATTGTGCCCCCAACTCCTCTCAGAGATAAGGGGAAGCAGGACCCTATGTAATGGGATGCTTTTCGCACTGTTGTTAGGCATAATTTAAGGAATTTAAAAGACTCAATTTAGTGTCAGTGTCCATTGTTACTCAAAGTTGGTATACTTATACGCCTGACAAGATGGCATGTTATATTAGGTAACATAGGTCAGATCTGTTTATAATGAAAGTTAAAACAAAGGCAGCATGCGTGACCTATTTATTGTGAAAAGCATAAGTTAAAGCAAATAGGTTTTTAAGAACTATTGTTATTAAACTGTGGTAAAGCCTGGAGAAAGGTATTTTGTTACTTAGAGTCTCACAGTATTAGCCTGGGGGTACTCAGGTTGTACTGTGATAATTATTGGTAGGAGTTGTATATTATTTTTTAAATGTATACATAGTATTAAGCTGTTTATATACAGAAGTACCGTTTAGATCTGACCTGATGTCCTTGGCTGTCTGTGAGGCTGCTGAATAAAAAGATCCATAGCTACGATGAAGGGGCTGGATGAAAAAAAAGTAAAAGAAGGCGAAAGGAGAAGTATAGAATGATGTTATTTAATTCTTGAACATTCACCTGAGGCCATGTCAAACTGCATTCTCTCATTATTTTAAATGCCTGTGACACTTTAAAAGGTTTTTTGTAGGGAAATATGCTATGCAATGCACTGTTTTGATTTAACAATTTAAGGTTTTTTGGGGGGTGCTTCCCAGCACCCTTGTGGAGCCCCGGGCTTCCTTGCAGCTTGTGGAAAATCATGAAGTATTTATCCATGGAAGTCATTTAGGGGTTGCCTGGGGTGCAGCTGCGACCCCTGGAATGCCTTTTGCTACCCCTAGCACTGCCTTTGGGACCCCTGGCCTCAGAGGCGGCAACTTCAGTGCCAGGAACACAGGGGTAGCAGGGGCTCCACTCTCTTTATTTTCGGTCAATTTTATATTACACTAATAGTGAATAAATAAAATATATAATTCATTAATAGTGTAATAAAAATGGAGGACAATAAGCTGGAACATGCCCTTCCATGGCAGCTGAGGTAAGTAAAAAATGCTTTTAAATGCATGTTGTGTGTGTGCTTGCGGGTGAGAGTGTGTTTATGTGTGAGGGAGTGTATATGTGTGAATTTGTGTGTGTGTGTAAGTATGTGTGTGTGAGTGAAAGTGGAGGTCAAAGGGCGTGTGATGTCACTTCCTCTACCCCTGGCATTTCGGTGAATCCATGTATTTAACAAGTCCGTTTACTTTAATTTAGCACTGTAAAATACTGGTAAGGGTCCCAATTTGTGAAACCTTTTCTAAAGGGGATTAAGCCTGCTAAAGTCCCTGATCAACCCCTCCCCTCACACCCATCTAAAGTACCTGGACCAAGTTGGGTTCACTCCTTTATATTTGCGTTAGTTATTTGCACCCCACCACTTTCAAAGTTCACCAGCCACCATTGCACAGTTCCCCAGCTACCATTGCAATGTTCACCAGCCACCATTGCAAGGGTCACGTGCAACCATTGCTAAGTTCACCAGCTACCATTGCAAAGTTCACCTGTCACCACTGCAAAGTTCATCAGCCACCACTGCAAAGTTCACCAGCCACCACTGCAAAGTTCACCTGCTACCATTGCAAAGTTCACCAGCCACCACTGCACAGTTTACCAGCCACCTTTGCAGAGTTCACCTGCCACCATTGTAAAGTCCATCTGCCACCATTTTCTAAGTTCACCAGCCTCCATTGCAAGGTTCACCAGCTACCACCGCAAAGTTCACCTGCCACCATTGGCAAGTTCACCAGCCACCATTGCACAGTTTACCAGGCACCATTGCAAAGTTCACCTGCTACCATTGCAAAGTTCACATGCCACCATTGCAAAGGTCACTAGTCACCATTGCAAGGTTCACCTGCTACCACTGCAAGGTTCACCAGCCGCCACCGAAAAGTACACCTGCCTTCATTGCAACGTTCAGAGTGCACCAGCCACCATTGCATTCATTCCACTACAGAATTGCACGCATATCCTATACATTTCTTCAGGGGAGAGCCACACCCTTCCACTCTTGCTCATTCACTTAAGGCCTGATTACTAGTCTGGCGATCCGAGGACCGCCAGCTCGCGGGGATGAGGTGGTGGCGGTCTAGCCACCACCACACCAGCGGTCCGACTGCCCCATTACAAGGTGGTCAGTCAGACCGCCCTGGAACTGCCGAAGCCACCAGGGAACCGCTGTTCCCTGGAGGTGGTGCGGCAATCAGAGGCTGCAATATGCTTGTTCAGCCAAGCATGTTACAAGTTTCCTATCTGCCGGCGGTGTCATGGAGGTTCCTCTTCCATGTACAACGTGGCAGAGAGCAAAAAAAAGGCCCTTACAGGCCCCTGTGCACCCACTACATGTGGATGCACATGGGGGCATATCATGTGCCCCCCTGTGTACATACACACCAGTTCCTGCACGGCATGGACTTTCGAGTCCATGTCGTGCAGGACGCTTGCTGTGCGGTCCCATTGCGGTGTCTTTATCAAAGGCATCGCTGCCTTTGAAAGAGGCACCTCCATGGGACCGCCATGCTACCCACCTGCCAGAACACTTTAAAGTCGTAATCGAGCATGCGGCGGCGAGTCTGGACAGTGCAGGGCGCAGCGGTGGCGTACCGCCCAACCGCGCACCGCCGAACCTCGTAATCGGGCCCTAACTGTTCACTATTGCTGGCATGAACATTTTTCCAGGGCTACTTTTGTTTCACGCTCCAGCCCTGCTTGGCAGAATGGCACACGTGTAATGAAATATAAACAAGAATATTTTTTCTGGATGGAGGCAAGTTCTCTGCAGGGTAGCGAACAGATTAGCCACCATTTCACATGTACATCTGGCAGTCGGCTGCCTTGTGATGCTCTCAGTGGGAAGACTACGCTTCATGTTCGTATTTGCTTATGAATTTATATTGATTCTGAATTAACAGCAGTGGGCAGGAGTTCTCCTGCTGGCACAAACAAGTGATAGATGTGCGAAGGAAGTCTGCAGTGCTCTGATCTCCAGCATCCTTTGAATCAAGTGATGTTTGTATCCCCAGTTATTATTATTAGTTTTGTTGTCTCACGTTGTTTACAGCACATTTTCAAAACCCCTAAACCTGCTCACTGGTGTGGCCTGTTCCATTTTGCAGCATTATCTTGTCTTCTAACACAGTCTTTCCCAATCAATCCAGCCATGGCTTGAAATAAAGCATGTATGTCTTGCCATCCCTTCTCTGTAGCATCCTCAATAGTATATTTGCTGCATGTATGTACCACGAATCTATCTCTCATGTCTGATCTGTTGCTATAGGTGCACACAGATGTTTCCTTGAACCATGAAAACTTCTTTGCAGCTCCTGTCATTGTAAAGGTCATAGATTAATATACACAGAGCGACTGAAATACCAAAGCGCTGGCTAGAAAAAGCAAGAATAAATGAAAACCTTTAAGATATTTAAATACATATCTTTACATATTACTTCACCTTTAAAGGGTATCATAACATTAAAACAATGAAGTGGTGGCATTTACCTTCCACCCACCACAGCAGCAAAACCGTGACAGGCCAGGAGGCATCGGTTACATCGGCGCAACCAGGTTTCAAGGTGGAAAAGTGATCCCCGGACGAGGGGAGAACCATACTTCAAGTCTGTAGTGGTACTAACAATCTTTCAATAAACTGACAGGTATCACTAGCAAGAACTTGGCTGGCTGCCAACTTTCTAAAGTGATCTGGCCATCTGACTGTAAAGAGCGTTCTGGATGGCCACAACAATATGAGCCCAGCAGTAACTAAAGTAATTGGATTATAATAGGCAGGTCTAGTTACCTTGCCAGGAAAGGTGCAAGAATGTTCGATGCTTCAGGTTGCTTGCTGTTGGAATGCATCCTATTCCGTAAGAAAACATTATTTTTTGGCTCTTTTCCTATACATTGATGCCATACAATGGGTCCATTAAGCCGCAATCTTGCTAATACTTCATGATGTGCTTGGCCTGAACCCCGGGGCAGATTTATATCATTTGGCGCAAAAGCAATGCTGCGTCAAATGGAGAGGGAAGGAATCCCCTATATCTACTAAGATATGGTGCATTCTTGCACTCCCTCTGCGTGGGTGCACTTGTAGCTGTCAAACACCAATGCAGGCACCCTTGTGCCACGCTGCAAGAGAATCTGCAATACAAGCAGGACTGTTTTTGTGCAGGAAGGGACACTTTTCGGCATAAAAACAATCCTCTGAGGCTTTTTCCTTTTTCAACGTGAGCTGCCCTGTTACAAAGCTGTCCGCTTTCAGCGGAGTGCCACGTTCCTGCTACTTCTCCCGGATTTACAGAAATATGCTGAACTCAGCATCATTTTCTGACACTGGGACACTTTCAGCAGCGCCTGCACGTTGTCTGTTTTTCTTCTGAGCAGCAACGTGCAGACTGAGAAGGAGCTTATCAGATGCAAGCTGGGCCCATATTCAGGCCAAAGTTAGGGGGCCATTAGGACTCTTTTTAGGTCTTGCCTAGGCAGCGCAAGCGCTACATGCACTGTCACTTTGAGACATGCTGTATCTAGGATATGGGCTTCAAAAAACGCCCATCTTTTTCATTGGTTCCTCTTACTGTCCTTTAGAAATGCTGGCTTGTCATTGGTGAATACACTTAGTTGTCCCTACTTTTGGAATTTTGTATCCTCCCATGAGGACTGCCTCTGTTACATATGTTCTTACTCTTCATGTTAGTTTTTCTTTGAGAGCACTCTTTTTTTGTTTGGTTGGTCTGCCTCTGCTCGTTAAGTGTTCTATTAACTTGTGCATGAAACTTCAGTCCGCTTGCCCTCCCTTAATCTCCCCGTGCCTCCCCCTCACCCATCCCACAACACTGCTCACAGGCCCCTAGCTGTCCCTTAATCTCCCTGTGCCTCACCATCACCCCTCCCACAACACTGCTCACAGGCCCCCACCAACCTTCCAAGGCCACTGCTTGTGTTGCTAAGTTTTTTCGTTTGTTTAATTTATACTTCACTTGCACTGCAGTGCCCTCATTTAATCTTCATTTGCCATCTTCCCCCACCCCCCACAACACTGCTTGCCCGCCCTCACCTCCAAGATCACTGCATTGATTTATTCTGTTAATTACACCTGTAAAAAAGGGTGCAGTACCTTATGTGGCCAAAAGAGGTCCCAAGGTACACCTAGTGACAGCCTGTGGTACTGCACCCTTTCCCTGCTTTGTGCACATTAATTCAGTAAATGTTGCTGTATCAACAATAATGTGCTGCATAGGTAAATACATATAAGGTCCCAAAGGCGATACCGATTGCATTGCACCTAGATGCAATGGAGGGAAAAAAAAGACATCACTTCACAGGTACTTAAGAGAGAAATGCTTTTTACTTTGTTCAGTCCCAGTATAGAAGAGATATATATGCACGCACTGTAAGAATGTAAGATGTGTTGGTCGCCCAGTAGTTACACAAATAACAATTTAAATACGACTATTTTGTTTTATTTCTTTTATAGTGCTTTAGCACTACTTAGTGCTAAAGCTCTATAAGAGAAATAAAACAAAATAGTCGTATTTAAATTATTATTTGTGTACATGTGATGTAAAATGCTCTGTCACCCTGCATTGGGATGAGAAGTGCCACTACTCATCCCAATGCAGGGTGTCAGAGTGCTTTACATCACACGTACAGATTATCCATTGGCAATAAATTATGTGTGTACATCAATATAAAGGATGTGTTACATAAGACAGTGAGGGTTACAAGGTGTAGGAGTCACATGTCCATCAGAGCTCCCTCTCACTGTGCTATATTAGAAGGATTACAATTTATGAACTGCAAGTAACAAAAGGATCGCTGTCTTAAAAGCAGTGACCCACTTATCCATTTACATAAAATATAAATCTGTCATCTGCGTGCTACATAATGTGCTTTGCAGGAGACATATTAACCCTTTATGTTACTATGATTCAAAACTAGGACTAGGCAGAACACAGATTTCTCCAGCATATACGTTATCCTCCAGAGATAACTTATGTTACAATTATTATTATTCCCTGAGATTTAGCTGGCACACAAAGATCTCTGTAGCAGGTGCCTTAACCTCATGAGATATTTTAAAATAAAGACTTTGCACAGATTTACTGCCACATTTCTCCTTGTTGCCAATTTCTTTGTGGCGAGGTTTAAAAAAAAAAAAGAAATGTGTAAGTTGGGGCCCAGATTTTGCATCTAGGTTGCGTCAATATTTTGGCACAACCCCAATGCAAAATCTAATTTGTTAAATTTTGTAATGTGCTCAAATGGACCTGCTAAACATATGCGAGGTCTTAAGATCTAATGTCACTTCCTGTGAGGTCATGGGTTATGATACACTTCCTGTGATGCCACATGCAATGTCACGCGCCTCGATGTCACTTCCTGTGACGTGACACGTAGTGATGTCACTTCCTGTGATGTCACACCCATTCTGCCTAACTTGGTGAGTCCCTCCACTTTTTTTTTTTTAGGACTTGAGACTTGACTGTACTGGTGTGTTATCAAGGGTCGTAGAGGCAATAAATAAACTTCTGCTCTGATATTGCCCCCACAGGGGAGGAGGATGCCAGCTGCCAAGGTGATTGTCCCATAAAAGATGTGAGGACCCACTCTAGTGGGGGGGTGCTTTCTTCACCGGTGCTGCTGCTGTGGTGCCTGACTGTGTGGCGGGCCCCTAGCTGAGTGCAGAGAGGCTAGCTGATCATAGAGCAAATAAATTCTGCCGCAGGGCCTGTGCGGTGTCCAGCAAGCCTTGTAGGCATTTGCGTCTGCTGGAGAGCAGAGGGCTGAACTACTTCCTTAGTGGAGGCCCGCTGCTGCTTAACAGACGGGGCGGCCCTGGGGATATGTGAGCCTATTAATGATGTGGCGCCCATTGTGAGGGAGTCTGTGGGAGCTACTGGCCACTAGGCTGATGCCTGTTGGGGCTAATTGCAGCGTTGATGCCCCAGTAATAGAACCAATGGCGGCAACGATGGGTCCTAGACAGAACTGAACTGGAGCAGTGAATGAGCCTAGCTGCAGCGATGGTCAGATCGAGTCCTTGCCTTCGCCTAAGATTGCTGGGATATTGGTAATATCTACGTTAGGCCAGGGACCGCGACAATAGCACAGAATATTATCTTTTTGGAAGTGCAAAGTGAAGCAGATCTAGTTAGAGGGTTCTGGGACCACAGCTACTAGACTGATTGGAGACCTATGTTCGGATTGCTTCCTGGGGAGAGTGGTGCAGCCTACAGAGGTGGAGTAACAGCACATTCTGCAATATAGGGAGCTGTGTTTGACTGTCCGCCCAAGACTTCGGCGGGGTGGGCCTCCTGTGTTCCCGTTGTTCCCCACTGTTGAGGGATCCCTACTACTGTGCCTTGTGACTGGCACTCTGCTGATGAGCTACTGCTGTGTCAGTATGGGCAAATTGAAGCCAGAAGTAACCAGGACTGACCTTTGACCATAGAAGCACAGCCGATAGGGATCAGAGAGCAGCTGGGTTTAACACCCCATCTCTTTGATCGTCTGGAGGACTGTGACATGAACGCCATTCTTAGGACATAGGGTAGAGTCTCTGAATGAGCGACAGAACGATAGGGAGCTTGCAGGGACCACATGTGGGCGCACCTCAATAAGCAGGCCTCCACGATCAAACTCGCTGAAAAAAGTATACTTAATGGGGCATATTCACAAGGAGTTAACTCCGATTTATCTCCACCTTAACGCAGCAAAAGTGGAGATAGATTTAACACCCCATTCACAAGCTGGTGCAAACTGCAGACAACACCAGTATTCCCACGATAACTGCCCCCAAATTTATCTCCACGGTGGACACCACCAACTAACACTAATGAGATGCAGAGTAGGCGTTCCCATGCAAAAACACACGAGAAAACCACAACACCACATTCACAACGAACTGCCAGATCTGCGAAGCGAAGCAAAAACAGGGGATAAACCGCGGTAGCACCAGGGATTTTACACCTGCCTTTTGCTGGTGCTAAGCAGGACGACTACCCACAGCATGAAAGGGAGCCCAGCCAAGAGCCACACCTGAAGACCCACAGATGCCATGGAGGCAATGATCATGCAGCTCCGATACCCATGAGGGTCACAACACCCACCGCCACCACCCCCAGCCCTCCCGCCATATTTTTTTAATAACCTGCCAACCCCTCAGCATTCACCCGTGAATGCATTTCCATCTATCACTTGTAGGTGCTGGCTGGTAGGGTCTTTCAATAGAGCGGGGGTACAGAGGTCGGGGAAAGGGCCTCTGTTGACACAGCAGTCTTTCAGGCTGCATGCCAAATGTTAAATGAACCAGACAATGTCTCCTGCATTTGTTATTCACCTGACATCCTAACCCTCACATCCTAATATTTGTAGGACCATGTTCGCAATGCGATATCGCCTGGGTTGAGAAAGGTGAGTTATCTGGCGCTGATGTGCCGATCCACAGCTATCGCCTGCTAACGCAGGAATAACTATCGCCATTGCGATGTTGTTGTCGCCTGTTTTCTCCGCCGTTCACTGTAATTATCGCCATGTAGCGCGGGCTTGTGAATACCACGCTATCACGGCGAAAAAATTCGGGGTTAGGCAGTGCTAACTTTTCTGCCGATAAATTACTTTGGCGATAGTTATCGCACGTTCTTGTGAATATACCCCAATGTGTATTCATTACGATGTATTTATAAAAAATGTATTTGTGTTTATATTTTATATGTGTTATATTTTAGAAATAGAGATCAATTTTTATTGGTAATGAAAGATTTTATGTTTATGTATAAAACAGATAATTGAGAAAGCACTTAAATTTCTTTTTAATGTTTAATTAATATGTTTTATATTTTTTTATTATTTTTTATATGTAATGCAAATCTGTTTTTTTAAATATTATTTACGTGTATAATTATGCTTAATTTTTCATTTGCATTTTGTTACATTACAAATTATTATGTATAACTTAATATTTTTCTAAATTAATAACACATTTTTAATATGTTTTTGGTTCATGTTAAATACATAGAGTTTGCTTGAACAGTGCTTTGTTTTGGCATCCCTGCTGGCCTTCTGAGGCTCAAGTGCTCTGAAGTGGACAACGCTATTGAAAACAAGCCTAAACAAGCCAACCTTACCCCTACCCTGAGCAGATTATGTCTAGCTTACCTGTCCACCTGGCAAGAAAACTGGTCATTTCTGGTGGGTTTGGCAAAGGCTGAATCCAATCGCACTTCATGCTCACGATGCAAGAGTGCAAGGCAGAAAACCAGGAGGCAAACATTTCCAGTCTAAACTTCATAGCTAGGGATGAGCACCCTCTATTTCAGACTGACCTGTTCATTCTTGCAAGTCTTACAGGTGATAAAGTGACCAAAGCTCTCATGCCATCTTATACAACTGGAGCTCCCAGGCCAAATGGTGTCGCTATTACAATCTTCAAGTTAGATGCAGCCCGGAGGTCCACCCCGCTTCTGATTCTGTATACAGGTATATATATTATCTAATAATATCCTTCCTGACAATTGTTGAAGCTCTGTCCTCCAACCCATCCACAAGAAGGGGCCAGGAAACGAGCCACATAATTCCAGAACTATCGCCGGACTAGATGTCGAGGCAGAAGGCTTCGCTATGATGTTACTAGAGGAGCTGAAAGATCAAAACATTCTCCCGAAATTTCCAGAACCGGTTTAGGACACGATGCGAAACCACTTGATAATATCACTGCAATCTGCCTACTTGCAAATAAAGCCTTAAAACTAAATTCTTCCTTATGTGCCTGCTTTTTAGATTAGAGTGTGGCATCTGATCAAGTGGATCGGGGCACCTGGTGGGCAAAACTGCAAACATGGGGTATTCCAGAGTCGCTATTAAAGACAATAAGACGACTGCACATGGATACATGGGTTCATATCAAGTTGGGCACCGGGTCTGCATAATCCCAACTAGCCAGGGCCTACAGCAAGGCTGCGCACTGGCCCCTGTACTTGTTAATCTTCATACATCTGATTTATTAACATCACTTGCTAAGCTGAGGACCTGCCACAGACACTGAGCGGGCAGTATGTGCCGGTTTTGCAATATGCTGATGACACCGTGTTGCTTGATCAGACACCAATAAGCCTCCAAAGGGCCCTAAATGGTCTTAAAGTGTACAATCCTTATAACTAATTAAAATTAAATCTGGCCAAAACAAAAATTGTGAAATTTGGCACCTGCAAGACCAAATATTCATGGAGTTTTAACACTCAACCTATTTCAACAAGTGAGGCCTACCTGTATTTAGGGGTAATGATTGATGAAAATTAATATTCGATCATCAACGAAAAGCTCTGTCAGCCCGATGTTCTTTACTGCAACATCAATTGAGGCGCATCTCTCACCTATTAAAATGCCCGAAAGGCACATACATCTTGGAAAGATTTGCAACCAAAGTAATTCCTGCTCTGTTATACGGAGTTCAGATCTGGGGATCATCGTTATATAAGATCCGTATAAGGCCATACGCGAACTAAAACTTGCCCCCTCGCGGCGCTTTGTCAAAGGTGGGAGGACGGGTTTGGAAGGCTGTTGCATGATAAGGAATGGGAGTGGGCGCTTGAGTTCCCAAAAAAGGTCTCCAGCAACTCGCGGTTCAAGAGCATACAGTTCTTCATCCTACACAGGGCCTACCCAACCCCTGCTCACTTGCATCGTCACTTCCCTGAGACTCAGTTTGAATGCCCCCGATGCTGGGCCCTGGACACGAAGCTTATATACATGCTGTGGTCCTGCCCAGCGCTCCAAAGCTATTGGCACTCAATCCACTCTACACTGCGTGAGGTCACAGAGCTCCCACACATATACACATGGTAAGCATGCTCCATAGGCATATTCAAACACAAGAAACGATGGAAAAGCCAGGCCCGCTTTGCTGCCCTGGCCCTGTTACTCGCTCCATTGGCGCTCCCCATCCACCCGGTTGAGGCATAGAGAGGAGCGATGCGCAAATGGGGTGCAGCAGTGGAAGACACCCTCCGGTACAAGGATGTCCATAAGATGCGCCCGTGACCCATATCCCCACATTGGGCCACTCTACTCACACATTTCCGCCAGGTGGCGGGAAATACAGACTTGCTCTCATGAACGCACCAGCTTATTTCCACTCACAACCGGTCTGCTCCCCAAGACTGCACCACAAGCCGCTTTGCCTGCCAATCATATACCCCAGTACAGTTCTACCTGTGAGCACCTCCCCACACCATCCCCCTGCCTGGAATCGCCTATCATACACTAACCACCGCAGCTGAACCTGCCCGCCCCCCCCCCCCCCCCACCTCTACCCACTCGGTCTTCCATTGTTCACTCCCAGTTACGTTAGAGCGGCGCCAATTACGGCGACCTTGAGCACTAAACACTCCACACAAGACAGACCTGCATTCCCAGTAGTTCCCCACGCAATGGTTTTATCTACTTATTTCATGCCTGTATGTACTGAATCTTTTTCTTTCTTGCAATATGCTGTAAAATGCCGTATGTTGCTGTTGTTTGAAATACAAAACCCAATAAAATTAAAAAAAAAAAAAAAATGCACAAGAGCCTTGAGGAGATTTACTCGTGAGCAATCTGGGCAATATTTGCACTGGTAAAAGGCACGCCCGCCAGTCACCTAAGGCTCGAGTTTGGTATATCAGCTCTTACCACACTAGCTGACCTCAGCTTTTTGAATTACTGTCAGAGGCTGAGAATGGCACCTGAAGAGTCCCTAAAAAGTTTGATCTCGAACGAAGTGCCACCCTTTCTTAATGTTCATAAAGTCAATGGGCTATGGCACCTTGAAGATATATTGAATATTTACCAGCTTAGGGAGTTGTGGGAGTCCAGTCAGGACTATAACCATGTCAAGATAATGGCTAAAATAGATGCCAGGAACTTAAGTTTCAGAACCAACTTGGAGGCCTTCAGAAATCTACAAAGAGCACACCTCTTAGGGCCACTCTTTACTTCTCCCTCTCCGCAACCGTAGTCTCTGATCAATCTGAAACACTCGGCACGTATCAATACATCGGTTGCGGATTCCTTTTATTACCCTTGAAGAACACTCAACCATGGAAGATGCCTGCTCCTGCTGCAGAGGGTGTGGAAGTAAATGCGAATCCTTACTGCACCTGATATATCTATGTCCACTTCTTCTAGATCTTAGAAGGAAATTCTTACGCCCCTGCTTCCATTGTTTTGGAGCTAGATCAACCAAAGCAGCCCCCGACGAATGTTTGCATGGAACAGAAGGGCAGTTTCTGATTAGACTTCCAAATTTTCTGGACTTGACAGTAACTTTACTGGAGAAATGACCAAAAACCTCCACTGCCTGAATTGTCCAGATGATAGTTGAATTGCATCATTTTAAATACCCCTTCAGCAACCTCCTCCAAAACATTAGTCCAGCTGGGAATTGTTTTGCGCGAGCACAAGTGTCCCTGCAACCTTCTTCCGGTGCTGTCCTAGATCTGACTGACTACTCGGTCTATATTCGAACCGCCTGCTGATCCCAATCTGGCAAATTGATGCTTGAGAAGGGCTGGTTTGAGTGTGGCATGCACCCAGCGCTCGCTGTATGTTGTTATAGTGCCCCCTGAAAGCACTGTGAGGTTTTACATAGCCTATCTTGAAGAAATCTTATATAAATAATGAAATTGACTTTTAGGATTGATGGACTACAGTACAATGAACAATTTTCACTTATCTAATTGAATTAAAATTTTAAGTAATCAATTTGGTTTTATATGGGAATGTAGATCATATTGTGGTATTTTCTTTTCAGTTTTTGTATTGTAATGGTTTTTATTAACCTATTACTAAATTATCACACATTACATTCTTGCAAGTCAAAAATGTCATCAACACAAAAGGGGCACTTTTTACAACAGTTCAAAAAGGTAACACTGCACTGGTGACATGGCGCAGAATAGCCAAGACCTCAGAAACTGCGCCCTGGCTCTGTGATCTCTGCTGTATGTTCTGTGCTGGAATAAATTAATGAAGTCCCAATGCCTTCTTGAGCACACTACTGTATCCTAAAGCTAGCTTTGCTCTCTACAAATACCCAAGTGAGGTGAATGAGCTAGCAAAGGACAGGGACACAGGGCAGATAACTATGGGGCTGATTAGGATGGCCGTCAGACTTTCGTCCGACCGCCATCCTTTCGTGAATGGTACCGCCCGACTACAAGTCAGAGGTCCCGCCAGGCACATTAGGAAGCGACCACCACCACGGCGGTTGCAATGTCCATATTTTGTATTGCAGTGGGAGCTGCGGGCTGCAGCACACGCCGCAGTACAAAATATGGACATAACACATATACCTGCACTACGTGGAGTCTGCCACATGGTGCAGGGATATGTATGGGGGCACCATAGGTGCCCCCCCAAAACCCAAAGGTGAGGCCCAGGGCGGAAAGGGGGCCCGCTATGGGCCCCCAATGTCAGTTTCCACCTGCCTTTTAATAGCGGGTTCACCGCCATGAATGGGCCGGCGGAAAGGAACATTGTAATACCTACAGCGGTGCCTGTCAGGCACCCCCACCATTGTAGGTATTGCTGCTCCTCCAACAGAGGAGCCCGCCGGATCCATGGCGGGCGGTCTCTCCGACTGCCACCCATCCTCCCGCCATCCTAATGTGGCAGGCGGAAAACCCAATTGCGGTGGGACCGCCACCGACGTGCTGTCAGTCCCGGTCCCACCGTCATCATAATCAGGCCCTTAATGAGGTCAATACTGAGACCAGTACCATTGTGAGTTAAGATGCTAAAATGATCTTTATAAATGTTGACATATGGCCAAAACCATGTAAGGTAGTACAGATGAAGGCAGTATTACATTACTGCAAGAGTACCATGAAATAGGGTGACCTTCCACCTGAACTTCCACGTATTCAAATGCTCTGAAGGGTTACATCACGTGGCTTTTCTGTGACTAAAGTTTTCATACCCTATATCTGTCTTTATTATTCTCTATGTCCAGGTCTTATGGTCTCATGGTTTAAATTCTGTATTTTATTTCTCTTTATATGTTTTTGAGGAGGATTCTGAGTGCTGTAGAGTACAGAATACTATTAACACAGGCACACGCAGGGACATGAGATGGAGGCTTCTCATGTCACAGTTGCTGTGGGCACTCTAATCTTCAGATGCCTATACCAGAATCAGGTGGCTGCCTTCATCCCTTGCTACCAACAAACCAAAACTGCCTGAGATATTGAGGTCTACACTCCACTCTGTCCTGAGCAGACCGTTCTATGGGCCAGCTGTGCCCATCTCCCACCGACTCAAGGTAAAACCCACTGATTCCAGGCCTTCGTCCATGGTCTCCTTGCTACAACTTAACATGAGTTTAAAACCCCAGGACTAGGTCCTTAAAAACTCCACCCTTTAGCTCCTCAAAACTACCAACAAATGGCTGCCGTCTGTGCTCCATCACATATACGATTTCCGGTCCCTCCTGTTCGTGCCTTCCTTTCTAGCTTCTCCCACACTATGAAGAAACTCTTCCCTATGGTACTCAGCCCATTGCGGCCACGCCTGACACTGACTCCAATACCAGACCTCTCTTGCTGTGCCTTTGTGGATACGCTCCCCAACACCCGCCCCCATAAGGCTTGCCTGCACCAGCTCCTATGGACGATTCCATCTTGGCAAGACTCCACTCATACGCAAACCCCTCCTCATTGATCTCATCCCGTAGTATTGATTGATGCCTCCTGACCACCACTGCATTCCAGTAGCCAACAGCTTTATTGTCTAGCAGCTCTTTTTGCCTTGCCCTGTGTACATATCACCCTGAACCAATGACACAGTGAAATGCTGCCTCTAAGATGCAAATTGGTGGCTTTCTAATACTCAGTGGCTATAGCCCATTTTGGTGGCCATTTTAGATTGGGATACCACCTATGCTCCTTTGTTATAGAGGCACAGCCCTGCTAACCCCCCCACAGTCCTATTGCTCAGCCTGGAGGAACCCAGCTTGCACCAGTCACTCACACAACACTCTCCTTAGTGCTGCAACTAGCATGGGTATCAGCGTACCCACTATTCATCGTACTGACAACTCACATCCACACACAAACCTAACTTTCATGAGTTTCAGTACACTTTACTTGGTTTTAACTTATTCACTCACTTCAGACCCCATTGCCAAATTATGTCCCCGCCAACAATGACCATCACAATCAACTGGCATAATTGCTATTGGCCATTGCCATCACCGATATACAGCAGTGGCCGTTGTGTTAGTGTCCACTTTTAATGTTCAGAGCTCCATCCACAGCACCTGTCATGCAGTGCCTGTTGCCCAGGCAAAGGCTGCTTATCATCAAGTTGAATCCTCTGGGACACTATCTGCTGGATGATACCAACATTCATCTGCCTCTTACTGCGATCCCCCCCTTGTCACAGTTGCCCATTACCCCAGGATCATACCTGTAGTCTAACCACCCTCAGCCCAGTCCTTTATTCATCATGATTGGCCCAGACACCACAGGCAACACTCTGCCAACCACCAGCAAGGTCACCTTAGATTCTCACAGTCATCAAATGGAGACTTTTAGTAAAAGCATTAGGAATCAAGTGTGATACCTGGTGAGCACCTAACCAGAGAACATCTGAATCTCCACCCTTCAGACATTACATCTTAAGGAGGAAAAGGTACAAAAGGCACCTATGACATCTTTTCAAGAGACCCCACAAAGACTCACACAAGCCTGAAGACAGGCGTAACCAAGAATGACTTTATATTCTTCACATACAGTCCGGGGAAAGAGCAGGAAATGTTACAAAAGCACAAACTTTCACCTGCTAGTCTGGGACTCGGGCACCCACAGAAACAACATGGTCCTCAATTCATGTCCCCATGGTCAGCATCAATACCATTGAAACGGCCATGATTTACACCAGCGACAAAGCTCTGTCGGGCTTTCAAGGGCTCTTTACAGACTCAAAATTGCCAAACTAAGCATTGGGCACAACAGAACCATCTTATCCCTACGTGAACCAAACAGCAGACTACCAGAGGGACACCACAACCCATCCCTTAACAGGCCTCGCTGGCAATAACCCTCAGGCTGTGGCCTCAGTGATGACCAACCACCTGCAGCATCCTTGATAGCCATGCATTTGTACAATGCTTTATGGAAGGAGATGTTGCCTTCTGGCACTATCTACAGCGCCGCCTCAACATAATATTCCAATAACAACCAGCCACCTCTTTAACTGGGGCTAAATATCCCCCCTTGGCCCAAATGTACATCCTGGTTTCTTGTAGCCAAAATGGCTTGCCCTGTCCTTAAAGAAACTTGTCTTGGGTACCTTTCTAGCACCATTCCTTCAACATCTCATTCACTAAGATTTCAAAACCATCCACAGAAACAAGGAACAGAAGAGGAAGCCCTTCTTCAATCTGCTGATCTTACAAGGCACTTCCAGATGCCCATTATTCTTCAGCGGGGCTCAGAGGTGCTTGCTGAGCCGGGACAGAACATTTAGAAGAGCGGTGGCCGACTGGACACTAGAATATAACCCAAAAACCATGGGATTGAAAGAACTGACCTTTCACCAAGCCATGAACATCTGTATCATGGGTGGCTTCAGATTGTGGGTTGATAAACCCAACTTTAAATCAGCAAAGGTCTGTCTTGAGAATAGTCAGGCTTTGTGCTTCACCCGAGAAGCGAGTGGCTCAGTAGACAGCTGACCATGTGGAAGAGGTGTGGTGCAGCGGCCAGGGCAGCTGACTTCGGAGCACAGGGCTCATGGTTCGATCCCCGGAGGCAGCTCAGCACCATATGACTCTGGGCAATAGCTCACTTAATTTCCACGACGGTCCCCAGCACCTTGAGACCCGTAAGGGTGAGTAGTTCGCGCTTTACAAATACGGATTTACATTTATATATTTACTTAGCCTCGTGCTTACACACAATATAGAAGCTAACAACTTGACTGTAAACCATTCCCTCATTCCCCTCCAGCTGTCCTGCTTGTAGGAGGAGAGAGCTTCCACTTATGCCTCTCAGATGCCCTACATAAGTCAGCGCAGAGGAGTTTGAGCTCTCCTACAGAGCTGTGAAAACGATGCCCTGAATTCTCAGGAACCTGAAACCAACCAGTAGCGATCACCTTCACCGCAACATTCCTACCACACTTGACATTGTGGCTTAATCTGGAAAAAGACAGACTATGTTGAGTATTAAATTGGTTCAATGAGGTCCTTGCAAAGCAGGAATGCACCAGTTGTAACCCTGACACGGGTGCAAATTGACGACTGAAGGAGACAAGTCCTGCTGTAAGTGATGCTGAAAATGCTATAAACCATCAAGAGTGCCACGAAAGCCTGCTTCAAGTAAGCAAGCTTCATCACATGATTTCATGTGACGTCCAACCGAACAAAACAGATTGTCAGCCTTTACCTTAAACAGGAGAATCCATGTGTGTGTGCCAAAAGCACTGCAGCCCCTTTCAGAAAGAGATACTGAAACTGGATGACAAAAATCAAAACTTCTAACGTGCAACTAGAGACGTGCCAGATACTACATGTGCATAAAACATTTCCTTCCTGCTCTTGCTGTTGGCAACCAGGATCAATGTGTCTCCAACCAGCGGCATGATTCCCGTCAACCCAATCCCCACTCCTGAGCAAACCATCTGCAGATCCCAAAATACCGGCAAATTACTGACTGGTCTGTAACCTACCTTATTCCAGCAAAATCATGGAAAGGGTGGTCATAAGACAGCTTCAATACAGGCGGAACGAAATATTCACCTGCACGGTCATCAACCAGGTTTTAGAGTGTCGAGGGCCACCAAACCTGCTCTGGCCAACCACAGAGAAGAGCTGGTCATAAGAGAAGATGCCTGGTGCCGAATTGAGGAGTGCACCCGGGGCGCAATGGGCTTTGCGCATTCCCGGGGCACTTTGGTATTACAGAAGAGACCGCAGCCGCTTGTGCAGTGCCTTCTGCAATACAGATAGCGCTGGCGCACATGTACGGGCAGCGCTTTCACTAGAGGACGTTCCCTCACATGCATGTGGGGTGGCCTCACGCAAATGAGGGAATGTCTTTGCCTTTGTGCCCGTGCCATATTGTGGACACAGGTGCAGAGGCAAACATACTTTTAGGAGGCACAAAAAAGGTGTCTCACTTTCAGTGCGCCTCCTAAAGGCAGCCCTCTAGAGGGAAGAAAGGGGGTTTGATGGACCCCCTTAGACATTCCCTTGCAGGTGGGGGCAGTGAGTGATCTCTCTCCCCTATTGAAAGTGCAGGCAGGTGCCACCTGCACTGTGAAACACAGAGCAGCTTTGAAGCCATATTGCACCTGAATGCACTGCCCCCAGGGACGCACGAGTTCGCAGCTGCCCTGAGGGCAGCGCATTCACCATAATAGGATGCACTTTGCCTGTTTGCGCCCGGTGCACCTCTTTTAAAGAGCGCCGAGGCGCAAACAAGGAAATTGTGCCCTGTGTATAAAAGGACCCCTTGTCCTCCCTCGCCTTTCAGCAGTGTACTTCTGAGAAGGGTCAGGAAAGCATGGGTGAGTCACAAACTACAGTTAAAAGGATTAATCCATTGGGGGGCTGAATCACAAAGCAATTAGGAGTATTGAAATGCTCTTTTACGTACTCACGCAGGCCTTTGTGGATCAGGCCTGAAACATCCAATTCCCTATTAGTTAAAGTGCAAAGAGGGCCCATTCCTTCCTATTTGTACTAAAAGTACATAAATATTTCCTGAATATTCCCATTTTATTCCTATTTTGGATGTCTCAGGACCAATTCACAAAGGTATGAAAGAGCATGTAAAAGAGTACTACAGGGGTAATACTTTACGTACTCCATACACCCCTTCTTCTTTAATGGTAGCCAGTGCGTTAGTATTGGGGCAGCAGTGTAGCATCACGCATCATGTCTTCAGGTGTACCCTAGAGTGCATCCCACTCCAAAACTAACAGTAAGAGGTGCTTCATCCCTGTCTTAATCAAAAGTACTTTATGGCTGATTATAGACCGGT
The DNA here is from genome assembly GCA_963921515.1 of Calotriton arnoldi. Lineage (NCBI taxonomy): Eukaryota > Metazoa > Chordata > Amphibia > Caudata > Salamandridae > Calotriton > Calotriton arnoldi. The sequence goes on from CAWUFW010000679.1 coordinate 2,739,314, forward strand.
AGGTTACATCTTCATGTATGTGCTTGCAACCTGAGCAACTGATAAGATAGAACTTCGGTGCTTCTTAGGGAAGGTCACCTTGCAAAATGAAAATTAGGCACCAGATATAGTCCAAGTACACACACCTGGTGTATAAGAGCTGAATATGGATATAGGGGCACATGTATGATCTTTGTGTCGCGGTGTAGCGCAGCAAGTCACCTAGCTGCGTTGCACTGCGTGACAGGGAAAGGGCAGGAATGCACAGTATTTAATGGAATATGGCTCATTCCTGTCCTTTCCCATGCACTAGTGCACAATGGGCTATCTAGCGTCAACGCAGGCACCCTTGCACCATGGTGCAAGGGTGTCTGCATTGCATAAGGATTGTTTTATGCAGGAAGGGATGACTTCCTGCACAAAAACAATCCTGGGAGGCACCTTCCTCTTTCTATGTCTGCTGCAGAATGCAGCAAAGGTGTGTGCGTGGCGCATGACCGCACATTTCTGCGCCGGCGTTAGGGAGAGAGGAGGAGAGTGCCATATTTCTGTAAATCTGGTGCTCTCCTGCTCCCTCCTTCTCACGCAGTGCAGCGCAGCATTTGCAGCTGCTGCACTGCGCTGTGGGCGGAACCAGTGAATCGGACCCAGTGTCTAATAATGAGGCATTGGGTGTTTATCATTCCTTTTAAGCTGAACTGTTTTTCTAGCACTTATGTGCTGTGCAACCAATCAAGTGAGATACAAAATGTGAATTCCTTTTATTATAAAGGTAATTTTAAGTACATTTCCTTTAACCTTATCAAGTGATCATTGATGGTCACATTGAGTTCAATTTCTGCCCTTTTCTGTGTGACTCAAAATTAGTGACCTTTACTTGTAAAATTACATATTTGAAACATAAAATTCTTGGTTGCTGATGTCTGTGCTCTCGTGAATGCTAGTTAATTGAGTGTTGTGGTTTTTTGTTTTAAACTATCACCACTTCAGCTATTTTAAATTCATCTTTACGTGGTGTCGTGTTGAACTTTTAAAACAATTGGTTAGATGTCTAATAAATTGACATCATATGGATTTTTTGAGTTTTTTTCTTGTGTTGTTTTTGTACTGTTTCTTTTGTATATGCAAATTAGTAAAAGCTATTAAACCTGTCAAAAGGATTATGCTGTGAGGAGGCGGCCTGCTTATGTTTTTTGTCGGAATACACACGCTGCAGATGGTTTCGACTGATGATTTCACAGAAGGAGGTTTGCTGCTAAAACCTATATGATCCATAAATCTACAATTGAACTTCACTTTATTCTGCGTTCATATGTCAGTGTTTATTCCCAGTACCCAGTCAAGCTCGGAAAGCAAGAGGCAACTTGTTAGTGATAGACAGAGGAGGCAAGGAACAGTGATGACGTTTGGGAGTTATTTTTTTTAAAAATAGGGAAGGAACAGCAAAGTCACAGATTTTTTTATTTGAGCAACTTTAGCTAATGTGGGCATTTTCAGTGGGTGGCTGTAGGCGGGGCACCCCAGCACTCATTTTGGGGGACGGGAACATTCAGCAGTGGACTGGAACCAAGCTGTAGCAGCTGATGAGCCCATAACTGGGGCGAAACCAGTCCTGTGTTGCTTGTGGTCCAGTTCAGGGAGGACCTGGCTTGGCAGTTCGGACTGGACAGTCTGTATTGGAGTATAGTCCAGACTGATTTGCATGTAGCTGAGTCCAAACTGAGGTGGCATGGTGTGCAAAATAATTATGGATTGGGATGCAGCACGAGTGATTACCAGTGGCTGAGATAAATTCAAGTATTCCATCCATCAGTGTTTTGTATAATTGTTGCGTCGCCCTAAGTAGGACGGGTATGCCCAGACGTGGGTCCCGTGCACGCTGTCACTGAAACCAAACTGCACCCAGCTGATGAGCCCATAACCAGGGTGAAACCAGTCCTCGGTTGCTTGTGTTCCGGCTCAGGGAGGACCTGGTTTGGCAGATCGGGCTGGAGTGTTTTCATGAGCAGCGGGGTCAAGGCTGATTTGCATATAGCTGGGTCCAAACTGAGGTGGTGTGGTGAGCAAAATAACGATGAATTGGTGCAGAGATTAACTCGAGCATTCCACCCATCACTGTTTTGTATTTGGGACGGGTATGGCCAGACGCAGGTCCCATGCACAGTGTGTCACTGGAACCAAGATCTACCCGACTGATGAGTCCATATGTAGGGCGAAATCGGTCCTGGGTTGCTTTGCTTGTGTTCCTGTTCAGGGAGGACCTAGCTTGGCAATTCCGGCTGCACTGTTCCTATTGGAGCAAGATGCAGATTGATTTGCATATATCTGAGACCAAACTTAGGTGGCATGGCGTGCAAAATAATAATGGATTGGGATGCGGCCTGAGTGATTACTAGTGGCTGGGATGAAATCAAGCATTCCATTCATCACTATTTTGTATAACAAGGACATAAGATACCGTCCTCAGCGGGCCAATCTTGGTTCCCGGCCTGCGCTCCATCCGGGTCGGCCTGAACTTGTGACTTTCTCCCAGTCCAGCCCGACCAGATGTCATCAGTTGGCACTTTGTGCATTTTGGCTCTATTTTTAACTAACCCTTTAAAATTGAACATCTCCAGTTCTGCTGGCTGTATTTTTGTCAAATTTAATACATCTTTATTACTGTTTGTGTGCTGACTAAATACAGACACATTGCCTCTAAGTAAAGCCTGGCTGCTTTGTCCCAAGCTACCAGAGCATAAGCACAGGTTCATTTGGGGTTTCCTTGTGTTTCACCCGGACAAGAATTGTGGCTGCTGCTGGAGTAGGATTTTACCCCCCTCAACCAGTGACCCAATTTCTCACAGTATGGGAAACTGCACGGATTTGAGCTTTCTACAACAATGTTTGTGGCAATATCAGGGCAATCAACAGTAAAACTTAGCCAACCAGACCGAAAACAGGCCCACAAACCACAGATAAAACGGTCTACACACTTACCTATCAGAGCAGCTCCTCGAGCACTGTTGATTGCCCTATAAGCCAGTAGCGTAGCAAGGACATGGTGCAAGCAAGAAAAATTACCTCTTTGACTGTTGGCTGTAGTAAAATATAGCAATGGTCAGGGTTCAATGGGCCCTTCAAGGCTGCGGGCCCTGGTGTCACTGCACCTGCAGCACCAATGGTAGCTACGTCCCTGTAATAGGCAGATCCGTCCCTGCTAGGAGGGGGTGAAAGAAATTTCACCACTTGAGGGTCCTGTACTTCCACTGACCTGCGTTCCTGTTTTACAATGATAGATCAGGTGGGTGGAAGATGAGGTGAGGTTTCTAGCTAGGGTGTAGGGCGAAGTTAGAGTGCTGGCCCCAGTCCACTCTGTGGGTGGAGCAAAGCACCCTAAATTCAGTAGCGGCTGGTGTGCTGGAGGAGTGGTGGGGGAGGGGAACGGAACGGACAAGAGGGAGGTGGGGGAGGGGAAATCGACAACAAAGTTAACATTTTTAAAACAATAGGGAAAAAGAATTTGCCCGCCGCTCTTCTGCTCCGTGTCCTTGCGGCAGCAGAGGCTCCCAGACTCCCCTGTGGCCAATCCTGATGCTGCTCTCATGCTTGAAAGCAGCATCAGGATTGGCCTGAGTGCCATGAATTTGCGCTCCCAGAGAGATTGGGAGCCTGTGCTTGCTGTATCCAATCCGACAACGCAGCTGTGTGGGAGACAGCTCAGTGTGCATGTCGGTTTGGCCGTCCTGAGACGGCCGGCCAAACCGACATGCACACTGATAGCAGTGCCCACCACTCAATCTCATCACTGCCTTCGTGATGGCCCCGCCCCCAAGACTCACCCCGCCCTTAGAACCTGAAAACTAAAACTATAGGAAACCCCAGGGCTTTAAGTGGGCCAGGTCTCACCGGGTCTGAGCACTGGCAGTTTTTTAAAGGGGGCCTCGAAACGGGTCTCTTTCGGGCTCTGTTTTGTGCCTGCTGTCACTGCAGTCCATTTTTTTCCGGACCTCAGTGACCGCAGGCACATCTGTGTGCGCTGGTCACACTGCTCACTTCTCACTATGGAGAAGTTACGGCATGACGAGGTGAGCGTTGTAGGGGGAAGGAACTCTATTAAAGAGAGTCATTTTCTCTCTGGATTTCCCTTCTCTTTTTGAAATTCGGGAGCAGCAACATTGTCGTGGTTTCACCAGGGCTTTAATTGGAAGCTTTTTCAATATTATATACAAGCCATAGTTGCTGCATATTTATCGAATGCAACTAACAACCATTGACAAAGTCAATAGTCCTGACTTGTAGGTATGATGTTACTTGTATTATATCTAGATGCAATGTCAGAAACAGCAAAATACAAGTCGGGCGGCACACTATGCTAAGCACAGATTTTTTAGTTTAAGTGTTTTTAAGCCACGCCCTTAATTACATTGGCCACGCCCCTTTGAGAGACCCTCCAGTTTTTTCATCCCACTTAAAACCCTGGGAAACCCGTTTTATTATCGTTACATTTTTCAAGTTTTGGGACTGGCGGGTGGGAGGGGGGCGGGCGGGGGAGAGGAGCTATGCTCCTCAACTATAGCGGAGGAGCCGCCACAAAATTTGATCTTGTCTTCTACTCGAAGCGAGTGCTTAGAGTTCAAATACTTTCTTGCTGATGCCAATGCACCACAGGTAACCATGCCAGGATTTTCAGTGCTCAAGGCAAGATAGCAGAGTGACTGCTGGGGGCTCCTCTGACCATGATAAATGCATCATTTTTCAGGCCTTTTATTGTAATTCGATACAAAAGGGGATGATGGACGGAACGTTTGAGCCAATCAAACACTCACCCCCAGTCAACTGATCTGGGTATAATCCATCATCATTCTTTAGCTCACTCCACCACCCCAGTTCAGACATGGCCATATGCAAATCAGTCTGACCCTGTGCCTCATGGGAACAGTCCAGCCTGAACTGCCAAGCCATGTCTTCCCTGGACCGGAAACAAGCATCCTAGGACCGGTTTCTGGCATTTCAGCTGGGGTATGCCCAGACGTGGGTCCCTTGCTCACTTTGCCACTGGATTCAAGCAAGCCTGGCTGATGACGGCTGAAATGCCAGAAACCGGTCCTAGGATGCTTGTTTCCGGTCCAGGGAAGACATGGCTTGGCAGTTCGGGCTGGACTGTTCCCATGAGGCACAGGGTCAGACTGATTTGCATATGGCCATGTCTGAACTGGGGTGGTGGAGTGAGCTAAAGAATGATGATGGATTAAACCCAGATCAGTTGACTGGGGGTGAGTGTTTGATTGGCTCAAACGTTCCGTCCATCATCCCCTTTGTATCGCTTTTATTGTAATTCGACAAAACCACTAAGGGTCCGAATGTCTATTTGAGAACATCAGGGGGCATCATGGATTCACTGATCCCCCAGGAGCCTGTCTGACATGGGCACATATACTGCAAGGGTTAAGGGCATTAACATTTAGCAAAGGCAATTCTTTCTTCTTTTTAAACTTCTGTATTCTCAACCTCTAGGTAAAATGCCTGAGTCAGTAAAGCTCTACTGATGACATAACAGTTGTAACGGCAAGAGTTAACCAATAAAATGGGTAATAGCAACACAGCGCTTAGAAACCGTGAATAATGCGATACTGAGTGCAATAAAAACAAGTTGTGTGGGGATTTAAACAGGAGGGCGAAACGCCGTGCGATATCATGGGAAGCAAGTCTACAGCGAAAACCTCTCTCTTTTTATTTTATTTTTCCTTATTTCGGAGATTTTACGCTGCTTCACACGATCTGTTGGTAACTCCTAACATACATACGCGAGTGAGCATATAATCTGGAGTTAGCGAAATGTGATCTCTTTAGAGAAAGATCAATTTATTGATTTTTCGTTTGCTCCTTACCACACACTGCCATCTACTGGCAAAAGTGAAGCATTTCCATGAACGCTAGTCTGCAGAAAAAGTAATCATCTGAAAATATGTTTCTCTGCTGGACAAAATGTTTCAGGACTCAAGAAAATAGCGATAGTGCATTAAAAATGAATATGCATCATTACCGTGGAAATGATTATCTGAATGTTAACCTTATGCGGATTACCGAAAAATATTGCCTGAATTTTTAAAGAAGGCAAATCACCTGCTGGGGAAAAGTAGCCTCGACTAAGGAACTAGAAATAAAAACAAGCATTGGCAAAGTCAATAGGTCGGTGTCAGCCGCTAGCCTTCTGACAATTCTTGTGTTTGACATCATTTTATCAAAGAAATAAAAAGAAAAGGAAAAGAGGGGAAAAGAAAAGGAAGAAAGAGAGAAAGAAATAAAAAGAAGGGAAGAAAGAAAACAAGGAATGAAAAAAAGGAAAGTGAAAGAAACAAGGCAAGAGAAAAAGAAGACGAAAAAGAAGACAAAAGAAAAAGAAGACGAGAAATAAAGAAGGCAAGAGAAAAGAAGAAAGTAAATAGAGGATAACTTAATACAGAACAGTTTCCAATGGGCACAGTCTGGTATGCAGTGAAATAGCAGTAGTGAGAAAAGAAAAATACTCCAAAAGGAATTTACAACGGCATTGGAAGGAGATGGGATCTGATAAAGATGGAATGCGCATCAGAAGTGTCCTGTTGTCACATTAGGCTCTAAATACAAATGCAATACTAAAGTAATTCTGAAGTAAAAACAAACACTTGCACTGAAGGGAACTAGCTTGTGTGTGTATGTGCTCCTTGTGAGAGAGCAAAATACAGTCACTCAAAGTGAAGTTAACCAGTGTCTTAAGTAGGCAGACCTAGTGCCCCATGTTGTATGCTGTAGTGAGCAGAAGCAAAATGTGAATGACACAGCAACAGACCAAAGGATGAAGCGAGGTGGCTGAAAGCCTTTATATGTAAGGATATTGTGCATGTTTTAGTAAAATCAAAAGGTCTTGGCTAATGCTCAATCTAAAAATGGCTAAAGAGAACACAATCACCTAACCCATGGGATTAATTGGGAGAAGAATTGGAAATCCAAGTTCCATGCTGCAAGCGATGTTGAAGTAGTGAGTGTTTAGAGTGGACTAAAGTAAAATCTAGCTCTGGATAGTCAGAGTTGTGCTCTCTGGAACCGTGTAAGCTGCCATAATAGCTCAGTGGACAGAATCCCTACTGCGACAAAGGTAGGCGTTAGCGTAGTGCATGTGTACGTTTATGTGTGTGAACTCCAGAACACAGATTCAAATTTCCAGAGAAAGGATGTCTTTTTATCCCACCACTATCGACAAAAATCGACAACATCGCCACCTTTTATTTGGAAGAATAATATCTGTGATTAAGTTGAAAATACGAGCCATCTTGTTGCTTGTACCAGGCACAAACCTCATGTGGACATTCAGATCCAAGAATGGGCGGGACTCAAGCTTCATTTGGTGGGGCCCAGTGTCTCTTTTGGGAGAGGGGGAAGTCCAAAACTGCTAGGGACCAAGTCTGTCACTCAGTACTGTATCAGTCCACAGCTATTATCATCAACTGAACAGGTACGGAATGATGACGAGATTTGCCACACGCCGCTGGCCAACAGAGGACTTTACTAGTCCACTACTGTGGGTCCCAACTAGCTACATAGTACAACCACCTTTTGGCATCTTACAGTGTTAGGAAAGGTGTATTAACAAAGCCCACCCAACAGATCTCCAACATTTCACCCTCCAACCTATGCCTGCTCAGGATCATAAACTTAAATATCTCAGAATGGACTACTTGGAGCAGTAACCAACAGTGGTGCCTGGCATGTATTGAGGGTGGAGGGGGGGATAGGGGGGGGATAGACCTAACTTCCTGGTTTGCTGCACGACGTCCTCCTCGGTCCGGTCTTCTCTCCTTGAGGCAGGCTCCAACGAGGACCCAGCCAGCTCCCCTAACCAATCCTGGTGCTGCTCTCACCAGCATGAGAGAAGCGCCAGGATTGGAGGAAGCAGCTTCTCTCAGCACTCTCAAGAACACTGGAGGCCTGCGCTTTCTCTAACCGAGCTGTCTAAGACAGCTGAGTTCGAAAGGTTTAAAATGAGCTTGTCTAGCTGGCTCACAAGACGGCCACCAAAGAGGCCTGTGCAATTCAAACTTTAGCACACAGCTCCCTGCCTACAAACCCTGCTGCCACTCAGCAGCAATGGCCCGCCCCTCCTGACACTTGATTCAGGATGGTTGCTGAAAAATAAAATGGTAATACATAAAGTTTATTACCATTTTATTTTTCAGCTCTGGGGCTTGTGGGGCGACGCTCCTCTGCTCAAATGGAGGAGCCGCCCCTGGTGACCAGCTAAGTGGACGGTGATCAGAAGAACTGCCATAAGGGGGCCTGCAGAGCTGATCAAACCTCCTAGTTTACTGAACATCATAAATTGTGTGCTTCTCTCCCACGCTTCTTCATCCATTACACTGCCAAAAGCTGTGTTCCATAACACGATAACCATTCCTCGGTGGTCATCACGCATGACATGAAAACATTTCCCACATAGGATCAAAGCAAAGACAACACACTTGCAGGCATACACACTACACGATGTAGTGTGTTACTCATGTAGGCAAGCACTTTAGCGCCCCACATGGGAGTATATAAGTGCTATATATATGTTACAACACAATGCACTACAATGTTGTGATGGGCAGTTTTTCTTAGATCAGGTCCGTTCCAGGGCCTAACTCTGTCAGTCATACTAGAATTGTAAATTAAAAAAACAAAGTGGCAATATCATGACATTTTCACCTGAAAACAAAGGCATGAAACCCAACCCAGACAAAACAAAAAGGACTCAACAGCACTTCATCACCCCAGGATGTCGATGAGCTCTACAAAACCGAACGCAAGCATGTGCTCCAAGTCAGTGGTGCAAAGTACATGGAGCATTTCAATCCCAAACTATGCACAGAAATCACGGTGGACTCCAGGCCTGTCTGCATAGAAGCCAACACACTTGAATGACAAGCAGCTGATAGTCTCCTATGCCAGTCAACGTATGACAAATGTAGAAGAGGCATACTCACAACCAGAAAGGGAAAGCCTTGCGCTCATGTGGGCATGTGAACACACCACCTCTGCGTCTATGGTAAACAATTCGCCATTTTGATCATTAAGCTCTACTCATGATATTTGGCAACTGTAGGAAATTGGATTACTCGTTATGGGGGGGGTGAAACCCTACTCAAGCAGAATCACAATTTCTGCTAGGGTGAAATCACAAGTGAATTCCAAATAAACCTTTGCTTAACCCTCTGGTAGATTGGCACAAAAGCAGTCAGGCTTAATTTATAGGCAATGTGTAAAATATTTATGCAGCACTAAAAATAGTGAGAAAGCTAAAACACAACTCAAGAAAAATCCCACACCAATTTAGAAAATAAGCCAAATTTAATAAATTATTTGAGACCAAAACAACAAAAAAACAATTAGTAGAACCGGATATGTGCAATTTCAAATGTTTAAGGAAAGATAGTTCCTAGAAGCACAAAGCGGCAACTGTGGTTATCTGGTCACATCGGATCAGGAAGAAGTCTCAAGCTCAAGCCGACCATGATGGAGCACAGGCCGGATACATGGACCCAGCTAGGCCCGCTGAACAAAGCAACTTAAATCCTGGTTGCTGAGCCTTGCAAAATCCCACGTGGAGGATCGTCGCGCAGAGGCGGATCCGATGGGCTGCTGGCGGTGATGCAAGGTCCTGCATTGAGGATGAGTCATGCAGGGGTGGTTTATGAAGAGCTGTGGTGTCATGTGTCAGGGATGCATCACACAGGGGCGGTTCTGATGCGGGGCTGTGAGGTGATGCATCTCGCTGTGTCAGTTCTGCTTGGACCACAGCTGGGCTGGCAGAACACCTTCATGACCCCTTCCAAAGGTCAAGGACTGGGATGGCACCACTTGGGGGTTAGGACTCACAGCAGACAGAGTACAACTGCTCGGTTCAAGACAGTTGGAGCCTTTTCTGTCACTGAGGCACTGATCAGGAGGCCAACCAACTAGCCCTTGGAGTCGCTGTGGTCCTGGGTTCAAGATGGAGGTCTAGTCTTTTTCACTCAAGCAGCAGGGCAGCAGAGTAGCAATCCTTCTTGCAGAGCAGCACAGCAATCCTTCTGAGTCTTCCACAGCTCCATAGGTGTGCTGAAAGTTGGGTCTGAGGGTCCAATATTTATACTTGGTGCTAGCATTGAAGTAGGAGAAGATTCTGGAGGTTTCCTCCCCCGGAGATGTTTGGAATTTCCTGCCTCCCTGCCCTGGCCCCAGCGTGTTTGGGATCACAAAAGACTAGTGTCAAACACTTTGTGAATGTGCTCAGGGAGAGGCTTTGTGATGTGCAAGTGTCCTAAGTGACAGCTCCTCCCCTTCATCAAGTCAGGAAGGCCCATCCTGCCAATACCTATTTCCCCCTTTGTCTCACTGTCTGGAAGCAATACACAAAGACCAACTGCCAGCTACACCTAGTCATGCTACCCAGGATACAGGCTGAAGGCACCAAGTGGCATTTTCAGAATTGTGACTTTCAATCCGACTTTACCATTGAGGAGGGTTTTAAATTACAATTCTTTAGACACCAAACTTGACATTCCTACATGCTCCCAATTGAAAGTTATTGCTTTTTAAATGTAATAAGGTAACCCAATGCTATCCTATTGGAGACATAGGCCTTGCAGTAGTGAAAAACGAATTCAAGAGTTCACTGCCAGCACATGTAAAACTTAAAAGTACGTGTCCAACCTTTAAAATAGACTGCATCCTGCCATCTGGGTTGTTTAGGGCCTAGCCTAGGGGTGACTTATATGTGTTAAAAAGGAAGGTTTAGGTCTGGCAAAAGGTTTATTTTGGCACGTCGGAATGGCGGTTTAAAACTACACATACAGGATGCAATTGCAGGCCTGAGATATGTTTAAAGGCTACTTAAGTGGGTAACACAATCAGTGCTGCAGGCCCACTGGTAGCATTTAATTGACAGGCCCTGGGTACATGTAGCACCAATTTACAAGGGACTTATATGCAAATGTGGCAATTGTGTGTAAGACAATTTCACCATGTTTAAATGAGATAGCACAAACACTTTAACACTAGTTAGCATTAGTAAAGTGTGCAGAGTCCTAAAGCCAGCAAAAACAGGAGAATAGAAGGCAAAAAGTTGGGGGTAAACCAGACTGAGGATGTCAGGTCCAACAGCAACCCCAGAGCTAAAATGCCCCGTGAATAGAACAATGATGAATCCATTTGCAGAAATATACCTACGTCATAGAGCAGAAACGCAGAAAGGATTAAAACCCGGTAGACTGCCTGTTTCAACACCCATTGAGCCCAACAAGGGTTAGACTGCCTCTTGCTGAACAATATCTCGACTTCGTGATGGAACAAGCCTCACCTCCAACAGTGCCTGTTGCTATTATCACTAAGGCAACCATAACAGTTCCCACACGAAGGGAGGTAACCCAGTAGCTGAGGCAACCCAAATGATGGCAGGGTGAAAGGCCTACAAGTGACACGGAAGTAGTCCAAAAAGAATCTTGCTGAGAGGGGTGTGAATTGTCTTCCCAAAGCGTCTACACCACTAAATCGATGGCCTTGCACAAGAAGGCCATCAAGGACTTGTGTCGACCAAAAGAGCACAAAGAAAACAAGTGTGGTTCCCAGTGCTCGATCAAATCATAGAGGAGACTCTAAAGGAATGGCACGCCTATCAAGTGACCAATCAACAAGAAGCTCCGGCCCCACTGCAAATGGCTGATCTACCCGTTAGGGTCTGGAGTCAAATCACAGTTGATTTCTTCAGGCAGATGATGTCTGGCAAATACTTTATTGTAGTCATGGATGAATGCTCAAGATTCCCACTGGTCAAGGAGCTGTTATCAACCAGTGCGGCTGTGATAGTGTCAGCCCTTAATGAAGCATTCACCACCTGGGGCATCCCCTAAACTGTTAAGACAGACAATGGACCACCGTTCAACTGGCATAATCTTACAGAATTTGTAAAGCATCTCAACTTTAAACATCCTAAAACCACACCACTGATGCCACAAGCATATAGGAATGATTCATGCCCGCACTAAGGAAAACCATGCAACATGCAGAAATTGAAAGGATACCACTTCAGCAGGTGCTCAAACCATCCCACTGCGCTTGCTGCCAGTTTAAATGCACCCCCAACCCTCAGTTTAAGACTACATTTAATCCTCAGGTCAGGGTGGCCGCAACTCAGCCAAAATCATATGTCCAGACTCACTCTTTTTGGCCCAAAGATTTTCAGTGCCTTAGTTTAAACTGTCGCTCTCTCCCTAAGCACCAACTACATCTATTTAATCTACTCGACGATGTTGACCCTGACGTGGTATTCTTAACAGAAACTTGGCTTCATGACGGATCCGCACCTGATGTTATTTCAGCTCTTCCAGGCAATTTTGCTCTGTTGGGGATAAATAGACCTCACAAAACTGGCGGCGGTATCGCCATTATCTTTAAAAAGATCTACAAGTGTAAAATTGAAGACTTCCAGATCCCTAACTTCGAAGCCCTGCTATTTTCTCTCTCCTTCTCTCCTAACTTTACCGTCTCGGGGGCACTTATCTATCGTCCCCCTGGGCCTCCCAGCAGCTGGGGCTCAGCTTTTTCCAATTTTTTTGGACTCCCATATCTTGCGGGCAGCCAATTTCACCTTGCTTGGTGACCTCAACCTTCATCTAGAGGACACCAATAATAATTTAGCGTTGGAATTTATAGATGACTTGGGCACCCTTAATCTCCCGCTTCTTAATTTGGTACCTACCCACACCGCTGGGCATCTTCTGTACCCCATCTTTTCTAACCTCTCAACCTTATCCGTCGCACCACTCATCCAACTCTGCTGGACGGACCACTTTGCAATGCTTTTTACTATTAAGCTCCCTTTCACTTCCTTCACCCGGTCTGCTCTGCAACCCAAAACCAGGAATTGGTCTAGACTTGATATGACTGAGCTAAATAAATTGCTTTATAATAAAACCCCTACCCTCATTTCTCAACCTGACCCAGACCAAATCTCTGTGCATCAATGGCTTACGGAGGCTACTAATTCGATCTTGCCACTTTCATCTAAACCGCAATGTAGAATGCATCCTCCTGCCCCTTGGTTCACTGATTCTCTCAGATGCGAGAAAAAACGCTGTAAAATCTTAGAAAGACACTGGAGGAAACATTATGCGCCCGAGGCTAAGTCAGAATATGTGGAAGCATTGAAAAAATACCACGCCCTTTGTAAATCTGCTCGTGTGACTTACTTCACGGAGAAGATCACTAATTCCCAACACTGCCAGAAGACTCTGTTTAAAGTGGTGAACGAACTCTCGGCAGCTAGCACCTTTCTGCCATCCCCTTCTCTCTCTCGTCATCAGTATTACGAGCTAGCTACGTTTTTTCAAAATAAAGTTGAGTCTACTCACCGCCAACTAGACTTTGACACCACTAAGTCAGGGAGCCTAGCATTTCCTGCAATTTAATCGGATGGACTCCAGGACGGTTACCTCCCGGATAACAAGTCCGGAAAATGTTTCAAAATTCGGGTATGGTCCTCTCTGGACCTGGCGACACTGCAATCGCTACTGGGATCCATCAAGTCCGGCTCCCTGCTTGATCCTCTTCCTCCCTCAAAACTCAGACTTTTAGATGATGCTGCCCTGACTGTGATTCTAGACCTCCTTAACTCATCGTTGAGAGCAGGGCATGTTCCTCAGAACTGGAAACATGCTCTTGTCCTCCCTTTGCTAAAGAGGAGTGATCTTGACCCTCTCTGTTGGTCAAACTTACGCCCAATCTCCCTTTTCTCTGTCTTCTCTAAGATCTTGGAAAGGCATGTTAACACCCAACTCGCCTCTTTTGTTGTGACCCGCAACTTGCTCCACCCGTCACAGTCCAGTTTTAGGGCTGGCCACAGTACCGAATTTGCTCTACTCAGGGGCACAGAATGCCTTAGGCAACGGCTCAATTCCTGTGGAACTGCTGCCCACATCCTGCTCGACCTAAGTGCGGCCTTCGATACAGTGTCGCACTCCATCCTGACAGACAGACTTGAAGCTTCAGGCATTGAGGGCTTGGCCTTGAGGTGGTTGATCTCCTTTATAAAAGATCGCACTTTTCTCCTTGGCCAACATAAGATCCTAGACTGTAGCGCTGTCCTCCATAGTTCCTCAGGGATCTATTCTGAGCCCAATGCTCTTCAATATTTACGTTCGCCCTTTGGCGGACATGGTTGAGAAGTCTGGACTCACCATCTTTTCATATGCTGACAACACTCAGATCATCTTCTCACTATCTACTGCTCAGCATCAAGACCCCTCGCTACTCCTGCTTAGTCTGAGGGATGTTTCTCTATGGATGAATAGAAATGCACTCAAGCTGAATGGCAACAAAATGGTGGTCCTGGTTCTGGGAAACAACCCCGAACTTTGGGGAGTCAATCACTGGCCGGCTGCTCTGGGGCCAGTACCCACTCCGGTAACTAAGGTTAAGAGCCACGGCTTCATCATTGATAACAACCTCTCCCTTAAGCCTCAGGTGTCTAAGGTCATGGTCACCTGTTTCTCGGTTCTCAAATGGCTCAAAAAGATACTCTGGCTAATTCCGCCGGCCGCCCAGAAAACAGTGATGCAGGCCCTGGTGACCTCCAGATTGGACTACAGCAATGCATTAGACCTGGGCGCAAACAAATCCTCGATCCGTTGCTTGCAGATGATCCAGAACGCGGCCGCTCGTCTTCTTTTTCAGCTGCCTAGACGCCTCAGCTTCACAACTGCTTCACAATTTATATTGGCTTAGAGTTGACAAGCGAATTGAAATTAAGGCCTTATGCTATATGCTCCGGGCCAGACACGGCTTGGCCCCTTCTTACATCCAAGGCTTGGTGAAACCCTATGTGCCCTCCAGACGGTTGACATCATCTAGCCTCTCACTGTTCATCTTGCTCGAATGAAAGGGCTCTTGTTTTCCTACCTGGGCCCGAAACTCTGGAATTCTCTCGCGGTTGCTCTCAGGAACTGTCACTCCTTGCTTACCTTTCGCAAGAACCTGAAAACATTGCTTTTTAGCACACATTCCTGATTTTCTGCTACTTGGGGTTGTTGTTAGCAGCCTGTGGCGGCTCTGCTTGCTGCCTTGTCTAGCGCCGGGAGACCCTTGTTGGGTAGCCGTGCGCTTTATAAATCCCCAATTCATTCACACTTAGAGGCTACCTGGAATCCCCACACAGCATCACAGGCAAATGCCTATCCACACTCATGCTAGGACGAGCGGTGGGAACCCTAATCCCCTGGTGGGCCCCAGAGGAGGTGTCAGTAGAGAAGTATAGGAAACTCCGCAATGACACCCCCAAGTACGAGAGTGAGATAGGATCGGGAAGACCAGATGAAGAAAGATGCCGATAGCAAGCGAAAAGTCAAGGACCTACTCCTTGGGGTAGGAGACAGGGTGTTAGTCAAACAGGAACAACGAAGAAAGTTAGAGAAAGGGAGAAAAATTGCCCAATTGCTGGCCACGTACCCGCATGTGTTTGCCTGCGTCATGATTAAGGCACCCACCTTTTCCATTTTTACAGATTTTTACAGCCAAATACAGACAGAAAACAATGCGTTTCCTATCTGTATTTATTTTTAAAAGCAGAAAAGTATTAAAAATGGTACCTTTTGTGAGAGACTCTCTATGCTATCTTTCATGAATTCCAGGCAAATGCTAAGCAGATAGACAGCATGGGGAGTTCAAAAACCAGATGAGGTTTCCTTAAATACAGGTATATGTTAACATATATTTGTAGTATAACACTAATACGTACCTGAGAGTGTCGTTTTTTGTTATATATGGCCGCTTAATTTGCTGAAACGCGACAGGCATACACATATAAGTGCACATATAAGAGGTAAATACATTTGGAAATATACCATTTTATGGCTCCATTTATACTCAAAACAAAAAATAAGTATGGATAAATACTGATAAGATGACCAAAAAATGAAAATGGATAAGTACAGATGGAAATGTTAAAAAATAAATACCATAAAACCGGGAGTCCTAGTCATGATGCATGCCTTCACATTCAAATGGCATCGCAAACAGCATCGTCCAACCCAGTAGCTCGACCTTTTGAAGCCAAGACCAATTGGCTTTGCCAATACTTGTTTTAATGTTTGCTGTCACTTTTGTTACATTTGTGTCATGGTTTTATACAGTACAGTTCTGGTGTAAAATCCATCAGTTTCGTGTACAATTCCTGTTCTTGATAAGGAGTGTTTTGCTGCTCATTTTTTGGCGTATTTTCCAACATTAATTGCTAGAAATGGTGGGAAACCAATAGCATTTGTACAGTGGATTTTCCGATTTGTGAAACCTGTAAATCTACATGCGTTGCACTTCCGGCGGAAATACGTGAGCCCTCATTTACAAGATTTTGGCATAGGGCAGTGGAGAAAGTCACCTAGCTGTGCTGCTTACGCCAAAGTGAAAGGGCAGGAATGCACCGTATTTATGCAATATGGTGCATTCCTGTCCTTTCTCCCTGTGGTGTGCTGGTGCCGTTTTGGCAGCCCAGTGCCAACGTAGGCACCCTTGCACCATAGTGCAAGGGTGCCTCGGTTGCATGCAGGATTGTTTTTGTGCAGGAAGGGGCACCTTCCTGCACAGAAACAATCCTAAGAGACACTTTCCTCTTTTATGTGTGCTGCAGAATGCAGCATACCTAGAAAGAGGAAAAACGAGGAGAAATTAAGATCTTTCTCCCCGTTATGCCTCACCTCGGGAGGCGTAAGTTTTGTCAATCTGGGCCAGAGTCAAAATCCATGGGTGTTGCGTGGAAACACTCACCGCAACACCCATGAAATGCCTCCCAATTGAAGGGTAAGGCGATGCAGCGATTTGCGCTGGGTCGCCTTATTCAAGATTTATGTGGTCACTCAAAGCCACACAGGGTGGCTTTGAATGGCTTCATAAATCTGATTCAGAGCCATGCGTGACACATGTGCCACTTTATGTGGTGCAAAAGTGACGCAGGGCTCTCATAAATAGCCCCTGAAGTGTTTCCAGAGATATGGCGGATTTTCCAATAGCACCCTCTATACCAGGGACAGCTGCATTGTGAACTGGGACATTCTCTGAAGATTCGTAGATGGCCCATATAAAGTGACTTCTCGTAGTGTAGCGAAGCACATTTCACAATCAGGACGTATGTTGCCAGGTTTTTGTTTGAACTGAAAGTTTTATCCCTCAAAAATGCTTTTGATATGAAATCCAGATGTGAACACTTCATTAATCTTTGGAAACACAGATAGTTGATTATCGAGCATTATCCTCCAGCTTTTATCTTTTTCCTGCCGCGCAGATGTTACGACTCTGTATTCAGCACGACCATATTTCCTTTGGAGATCTGTCTACTTTAAAATCTGTTTTAAAAGCTCTGAAGCACGCCATACTCCTCGCCCCTGCATCTATGTCAGATAGGGTGTCAGATGCCATTTTCTGTCAACGTATGTAAGATTCTAGTTTGTCCTGCTGCATCGCCTGATCAACGCTGGGTCGGAAATCTGTCTCAACAACAGTTTTTTAGGTCTTGAATAATATTGGAAATGTGCCTTTAAGAGATCTCTGTACGGTACAATTTGGGTACATAATTTTCCTTAATGAAGGTTTTGTCAGTGATCATTTTCAGTTTTGTTAAAGATATATGTTAGACCTGTCATCCTCAGAGTGGTCTTCCCCAGACGTTTTGACCTTTGCCTCCCATTTTTGCTGATACGTTTTGTTGGCCTTAGGACTCTGAGCACTTTACCACTGCTAAAGTGCATGTGCTTCTCCCCTAAAACATGATGACTTGTGTAAACCTGCTTGGCATATTTGTTCTACTGGTAAGTCCCTTGTAAAGTGGTATCCCATATACCCAGGGGCTGTACTTCAAATGCTACTAGTGGGTTGCAGCACTGATTTTGCCCTTTTATTACATATGTCATCCATAAGGTAAGTCCTTAGTAACCCTAAGGGCAGGGTGCCATGCAAGTAAAAGGTAGTACATGTACTTTTATGTTTTACATGTCCTGGTAGTGACAAACAGCCTATTTTGTTTTTCACTACTATGAGGCCTACCCCTCTCATAGGCCAGCATTGGGAATTCCTTAATGCACATTTATGCTGTAATTCCCGATTTAGAAAGGAATACGTTTTTTCACGTTTCAAATGTAATGAGAAATCCTTTTTTCTGGTGAAGTTGGATTTAACATTACTGTTTTAGAAATGCCACTTTTAGAAAGTGGGCATTTCTCTTCACTTACTGTTCTATGTGCCTGACAGCCTGTCTCCAAGACAAGTCTGTGATGGGTGACAACTACACTTTGTAAGGAGAAACAGCAGCCCTCATCCTCCTCGACCTCTCAGCGGCGTTCAACACAGTCTCTCACCTCACCCTAATACGCAGACTCCACGATGCAGGGATTCAAGACACGGCCCTCGACTGGATCCGCTCCTTCCTCTCCGGCAGAACGCAGAGGGTCAGACTCCCCCCTTTCCTCTCGGACCCTACACCAACCACCTGCGGAGTCCCCCAGGGGTCAGCCCTACGCTCTTCAACGTCTACATGGCACCGCTCGCCCCCATCGTCAGAACCTACGGACTCAACATTGTATCATACGCAGACGACACCCAACTCATCCTCTCCCTATCCAACGAACCCAACACCGTCAGACACAATTTTCGAGAAGGCATGGAAGCCGTCGCCAAATGGATGAAAAACAGCTGCCTTCAACTAAACACCAACAAAACAGAAGTACTCCTCATGGGCCCACACCCCGATGCCTGGAACGACACCTGGTGGCCCCCCGCCCTCGGAAGCCCACCCACCCCCACGCACGCAACCTGGGAATCATCCTGGACTCCGAACTCAAAATGGACCGCCAGATCAACGCCGTCTCGTCCTCCTGCTTCCACACCCTCTGCCTCATACACAAGACCTTCAAATGGGTCCCCCTCGAACACAGAAAGACCGTCACTCACGCCCTGGTCACCAGCAGACTCAACTACGGCAACGCACTCTACGCTGGAATAAACAAAAACCTCACACGCAAGCTACAGAACATCCAGAACGCTGCCGCAAGACTGGTCCTCAACCTGCCAAGACACTGCCACATCTCCCAGCACCCGTGCACACTCCACTGGCTCCCCATCGAAGCTAGAGTCACCTTCAAGATGCTCACCCACGCTCACAAGCCCCCTACATCAAAGGCACTTTTGCGTATAAGTACTGGGACTCTGACCCCCTGAAATCAGGCACTTCTGGATCTTGAACTGATCCTCAGTCAGAAGGAATGCTGTGCTGCTTAAAGGACTCAACCGGACTGCTTTTCTGGAAGGACTGCTTTTCTGTTTGTTGCCCTGCTGCGCCCTGACTTTGCTGATGGAGAGCTAGACTCTGCTTTCCCTCCAAGTGATTTCCAAGGGCTTGCTGTCTTGCCTCCTGTTTTCCGAAGTCTCAGGGACACAAATGACTTCCTGCAATTCTGCTGGTGCTGCTGGACTCTGCCTTCTGTGAGTCCTACCCATGCCTGAGGTGACCTCTCCAAGTTCTGGGTCTCAGAAGTGGGTTCTGCAGCTGTTTTGCTACAAAAACAAAACATCGTCACCTTTTCGCCGATTGGAACTGATGCATTGCCCTTCGAAGCAGAGGCTGTTCAACGACAGTGGTTCTGCAGCCTGCACGGCCCGGCGACGATGCTCTGCGCATCTCGACTACAATACATTGCCTTCACCTCAGTGAAGCTCAACGATGGCGCAGCGACCCAACTGTGTGGAAAGATCGATGCATCATGCCCTCGGCGTCAACGCTTTGCTACATCCAAGGTACTTTCTCAGCGGGCCCTGCGTGGGTCCTGTAGCCAGCCTATCCTCCATAGTGGTCGGCCTGAACTTTGGATCTGCACTGGTACCGCGCAACCTCAAAAAGCCTTTGGACTGCTAGTGACTTATGAGCACTGTTTTTGCCTTTAATCATTAGAAATTCATATCTCGACTTCTACTGATTGGATTTGTCGTTTTTGTATCATTTTACTCAAATAATTATTCTCTATTTTTCTAGACCTGTGAGGAGTCTTTCTGTGGTGTATTCATTTTGTTACTGTGTGTGTGTGAGTGTGTGTAGCACAAATACTTCACACATTGCCTATTAAGATAAGCCTGACTGTTCTGTGCCAAGCTACCAGAGGGTGAGCACAAATTATCTTTAAGGGTGTATCTAGCTTACCCTGACTAGAGTGGTGGTTCCTGCCTGGCATGGGTGCATACCTCAGCCAACCAGGAATCCCATTTTTAACAATATACTTACGCAAGTGCCTAGAATTTGCTTTTACCACAAATCAGAAGAGAAGTACTTTATTTCCAAGAAATATATTCTTATAGAAATATTTACACACATTCCTCATTCATAAAAAATAAGAGCACAGATAAAAGCAGACAATTTAAATAAACTAAAACGACAATTCATGGTTGTATTCTTCTGCCACTACTACTTGTAGATTCTACAATTTTAACTATATGAACATTAAAATTTCCCCTACCCAAACCCAATACAATCTACAGCCCAAAACCTCACGTGTTTAAAACCTTTCACTAAAAATAGTAACATTTATCAATATAAGAACAGTTCTTTCAACCCAAATAGCATTTTAAAGTGCAAGGTGTGCTTAACCAATAGCAAAGCAAACACAAGGAGATGATGGACGGAGTGCTGAAACTTTTTATGCACTCACCCCCCCAGTCACAGATCTCGCTCACTTTGACACTGGATTCAAGCTAGCCTGGCTGATGAGCTCCTTGTGTTTGCTTTGTTCGCCCTAAGTTGGCAGGGTGTGCCCAGACGTGGGTCCCTTGCTCACTTTGCCACTGGATTCAAGCTAGCCTGATTAGGGGTGTTTCCCCGAAACCGGCCCCAGGAAGCTTATTTCCGGTCCAGAGAGGACCTGGCCTGGCAGTTCGGGCTGGACTGTTCCCACAAGGAACAGGGTCAAGACTGATTTGCATATGGTTGGGTCCAATCTGGGGTGGCGAAGTGAGCTAAAGAACGATGATGGATTCAACCCAGATCTGTGACTGGGGTGAGTGTCTGAAAAGTTTCAGCGCTCCGTCCATCATCTCCTTGTGTTTGCTTTAACCAATAGCAAACAGTACATTTCACTCCAATCAGGATTACAAAGTGCAATATGCATTGCAGCTTTTCACAACCATCCTATTAGGGGATCCACTATTTTACTTAATTACACCCATAGAGACCTGGATCTTAAACCCTATGGGGAAGATAATGCCAGCTGAGTCTTTATGATTTTACACAAATATTGACCAACGGCGATAGCTACATCTTGGAATTCAAGACTATAAATCAGCTCTAGTTTAAAACCTGTATTTGTTAAGCACAGGTCGAAGTGTCTTTTTTCTTGCTTCAGTGAAGAATATACAATTCAACAATAAATCGCTCACTGAATATTTCCCACCTCTCTTACATGGGCACTGGCTATAGCTCTTAACAACCGTCACCCAGGGTCAATTCCTACCCTCAAGCGCAAGACCTCATTCCGCAAGCACTTGTCTGGAATAGTATCTAGCTTACCCTGACTAGCGTGGTGGTTCCTGCATGGCCTGGGTGCATACCTCAGCCAACCAGGAATCCCATTTCTAACAATATACTTAAGCAAGTGCCTAGAATTTGCTTATACCACAGCTCTCAAATCCTGCTGGGACAGGGCATATGAGGGGTCTTTCAACACATGCCATGACCCTTGTCCATCCCTCAGCCGATCTCTTGACTTACCTGAAACGAGTCCTTTGACCAGTCGAGGCCCTCACAGACCTGGCTCCATGAGCTCTTGCTCTCTCTTACTCTCCCTCATGACTGGGCCATCCGCCTCTTGCTCTTTCTGTCTTTCCCCCTTTTGCCTTTCACTCTTTGCCATCCTTTTTTCTTTCTGTTGCCATTCTTTTGCCTTTTTGCTCTATGTCACCCTTTTGTGCCTCTTTGCTCTTTCTCATCCTTTCGTGCCTTTCTGCTCCTTTTGTGCCTTTTCACCCTTTTGCTTCTTTTGTGCCTTTTTGCTCTTTCTCACCCTTTTGTGCCTTTTGCTCTTTTTTCACCCTTTTGTCCCTTTTTTTATTTTTTATAAATCTTTTTATTGATGAGTTTATTTGCATTACACATATCAGCTTTTTGCACAAGGAGTATACAACTATCTTCTCTTGAAATGTACGGGTTTCCACCATTGTTACATACGGCAAACAGATTATTTATTACAGTTTTCAATAGATTCAGGTTCATCAAAGGGGGGAAGAAGAGGCGGAGCAAAAATATTCCATCTGTATGCATTCCATTGCCCCATATTTGTGTCCATTTTCCCGGGCATCCCCTGGAGACGTACACCGTTTTTCCCCTAAACATGCACCAGTCCATATCTTTCTTCCATGCATTTATAGTTGGAACCTCTTACGCCCCCCACATTCTAGCAATATTATGTTTGGCGACCATCTGACCCAAAGTTGCCCATATTTTCTCTTTGCTACTCAAGTCCGATCGTTCCCAAATATTAAACAGACACCTTTTAGCGTCAAGGGCCAAACTCAGTCCCAATGTTTCTTCCATACAGTGGAGTACGTCTGTCCAATATTTACTAATGTAGGTGTACTCCCAAAGTATGTGCAGGAAAGTGCCTTCACGGCCGCACTGTCGCCTACATCGAGAGTCCTCCCCGTAGACCATTCTGACCAACTCTGGTCCCGAGAATCATACTGTATGAAGTATTTTTAATTGTACAAGTTTAAGCCTAGACGAGATTGCGACTTCCTTGGGTGAAGCCAATGCCTCCAACCAGTCCTCATCTTCTAGTTCTGTTAGATCAGTTTCCCATTTCCTGCGAAGCTGCATGAGAGGGTCGGGAGTGTGATTAATCAACTTCCGATAGGTCAGTGATAATGCTTTTTTAGGCATATACTCGTCGAGGAGTCTATCCTCCAACGGCGATGCCTCAGGGAGTGTCTCTCCCGCCGGGATATTTGTTTGCAGGGTATGTCGCACCTGCAGGTATCTAAATCTTTCCGTGGTTGACAGATCATACTCCTGTTGCAGTAGCGAAAATGCGATCACCTCCCCCACTTCCATAGGTCACCCACCCGAGACAGTCCTATTATATCCCATTTGTCGAATCCTTTAGTCTTCCTTAAGGTACCCAATTGTTCCGAGTCCCACAGAGAGGTGGCCCGCGTGATTTTCTTGGTCCAACCCAAACTCTTGTGAGCGGTATGCCATATCTGGACAGAGTGCGACGTATGTCCCGTTAGCTGCAGTTTAGCGGATCTGGAATAAAGTGTCCTGACGTAGGATCCCCCCAGCAAAAGCCATCTATCCATTCGATACCCAGGATTATCGTGGGGCCGGTACATGCACTGGTTGACGGCTGCCAGCTGAGCAGCCCAATAGTATTTCTTAATATCTGGGAGCCCTATTCCTCCATCATACCACCCTCTCACCAACTTTGAAAATGATATTCGGGGTGATCCCTTTACCCAAAGCAACACCCTCTGCGCACTTTCTATGGCCCCAAAGTAGGTCGCAGGGATGGGATTGGGTGAGTTGTGCCAAAACATATAAAAAGGCGGGGTATGGACATCATTTTAAATAGCGCTGCTCTACCCAATAGGGATAGCGGGAGTGCCTTCCAGTTTTCTACATCGTTTTTTAGCCTTTGTAGCGGTGGTAGGAGATTGTGGTGGTAATATAGCCTAGGATCCTTGGTGATGTAGATTCCGAGGTATTTGAAGCCATCTACGGCTTCTACCACTTTGCAATCTTTAGACAGGAGCGGAAACCTCCCTCTGCGCACAAAGATCAGTGATTTGGTCCAATTGATAGTGTACCCCGAGTATTTACTGAAGTTAGTGAATATATTAAGGACCCTCTGTATCGAGGTCCAAAGTGATGCCAAATACAGCAATATGTTATCGGCATAGAGGGAGATATGGTCCTCCCAGTCCTCCGACCACCTCAAACCCCTAATGATGGGGTCCTTACGGATCCATGCTGCTAGGGGCTCCAGCGTCAGCGCAAAAAGCACTGGGGACAGAGGACCTCCCTGTCTCGTTCCCCTTCTAAGGGTGAAGATTTCTGACTTTTTGTTATTTACGACGACCTGCATCAGCGGGTTGGTGTATAAGAGCCTTATCCAGCTGGTAAAGCTGGGGCCGAACCCCAGCCTCCTCAGTACGGTGAAAAGGTAGGGCCACTCGATTGTATCCAATGCCATGGTGGCGTCCAAGGACACCACCAACGAATCCTCTCTCAACGTGTCTATCTGTCCCACTACCCAGTGAAGTCGGCGAAGATTTAGTGATGTATTTCTGGACGGCATGAAGCCCGATTGATCCGGATGGACCAATTTGAAGATAACCCCAACCAGGCGTGAGGCCAGCAATTTAGCTAATATCTTAGCCTCTGCGTTCAACAATGAAATGGGTCTGTCGGAGGAGCACTGGTTTCTGGGTCTGCCTTCTTTGTGTATGACCACCAACGTGGCAAGTCTTTGATCTTGGGGAAGCCGACCAACCTCTCGGCTCTCCTCATACATGGTTTTGAGATACAGGCAATTTTATCGGGTTTTAATTTGTAGAGCTCTATTAGGAGGCCATTGGGACCCATCGCCTTCTGGATTGAAGACCCCAATGGCTTGTGCCACCTCTTCATCTGTGAAGTCACTTTCCAGTAGAGTCCTATCTTCCTCCGATAGTGTCGGAAGTGTCATGTCTGACAGTAGGGCTCTCGATTCTTCTCAGGAAGAATAGTGTACGAGTCATATATTCGCCTATAGTATTAAGCAAACTCTTCTGCTATTAATTGTGTATCGGAAAGTGGCTCCCCCGTGTCGGCTGTATGCTCTGTGTCTAGGCGATTTGCGTGGTCCCTTTTGTCAAGCCATGCCAACAATTTACCTGCTCTGTCCTCTAGCTCGTATATTCTCCCAAGTTGGCTCTGCTTAGCGTTTTTGCCGTATCTGTTGCCACACTTCTATATTCCTCTCTCTTTAACTTGAGTCTATGTGCCATGTTGTGGTCCCCAGAACCTGACAGTTCCCCCTCCATTTGTAGAATCTCTTCTTCTAACTTGACCAGTTCAGCATTCCTCTCTTTCTTTGCCCCAGCTATCTGAGAGATTGCTTGCCCTCGAACAACCGTCTTGAAGTCTTCTCAAAGTGTCTGTGCTGACCCCACTGATCCCTCGTTCTCCTGAAAATAATGCTCTATTGCTTGTGTGATTTTCTTTTTAATAGTAGGGTTACGGAGGTGCCAGGGATTTATCGGTGCAATTCTTCCCACCTGACCCTCTCCCACCCCCATCTGCGCCAAATCAGAGAGTGGTCGGATATACCCTGTGCCAGATGTCTCACTTCCATAATGTGTCCCACCTGATCCACCTATGTGAGGATATAGTCGATACGGGAGAGACTATTGTGGGCCCCACAGTGGAACATGAACTGGGTCTCCATGGGATGATGGACCTGCCATGCGTCCACCAGCCCAATCGCGTCCAGAAAGGTGGGGAGGACTGCCTGTGTGGATCCCAAGTCTTAAGGCGACCGGACACAACCGAGTTAAAGTCACCTCCCAATAATAGCCTCCCCTCGGGGAATTCCAACATGATGTTTCCCAGGTCCTTGAACGCAAGCGTCTGCAGTCCCAGGGGTACGTAAACAGATACCAGGGTGAGTGACATACCCTCCCACCTCCCCGACACTGCTGCATACCTCCCCAATGTGTCGGTCCAGGTGTGTTCAATTGTCATTGGAAAGGATCATCGTGTCATGATGCCCACTCCCCTGGACCCAGAGGTGAACCCCGAGTGCGCCACCAGTCGGTAGCCCCACCTGGCCAGTGCCTTACATGTGTTGCCAATTAAGTGTGTCTCCTGAAGTAGAACTATCTCGGGGGAATGCCGTTTAATAAATTGCAGTACTATTCCTCTTTTCAACTTGTCCCCTAATACATTCACATTCCAGGACGGGAGCCTGAATCTCTTATCCCCTGATGAACCCATAGTTACACCTCTTGAGTCTGCCTACTTCGATGTCCTTTGCCTCAGTGTTTGGGCGGATGATGCCAACTGTGGATCTAGCCCATAGCCTCGGGGGGCCACTAAGCGTCATCCCATTCAGTGTGTCCCTCCCAATCCCGGTGGTGTGAAGTCATCTAACTTATAAGATACAACTATTAAGCCCAGCGCCCCCCCACCCTGCTCCCCCGCACTCTGGGCTTGGAACTGCCCATGACCCCAACTGTGCAGAGTGCTTGTCGCCCTAACTCTAAACTAATATGAAAGTTAGGGGGGGTGGAACATCCTCCCCAGTGTCCACCAGCTTTCCTTCTTTATACATCACCAATCCATATATTAAAATCGAATAGCATTGATAAAGTCACTTAGCGTTCTTCGTTCATCTCGTCCAGCGGCTGCACGGCGCCAAGGCGGCCTCCAGTCGTCCGCGTTATTCCCCGGGTCCGTCCTCACCGGCAAGTCTTGTTGATCTACCACTTGAGGATGTATGCTTTATTGAGGGTTGGTCCTTTCCTCGTCGGGCGTTGTGTTCTCTTGTCGGTCTCCAGCCATCAAGCCGCTCCAGTGCAGACTCCGGGGTATCAAAGAACCAAGCCTTTCCCTCCGCTTCGACACGAAGTTTTGCAGGAAACAACATAGAATACTGGATACCTTTTTCTCTGAGTTGCTTCTTGATGTTCAGAAAGGATCGCCTTTGTCTTTGCACAATTATCGTGAAGTCCGGAAAGAAGGATAATTCGCTGTTTTCATACTTGATGGGGGGATTCGAGCAAGCGGTTTGTAATATAGAGTCCCGGTCTCTGAAATTTAAAAGTCTCGCCAAGAGCGGACGTGGGGGTGCTCCCGGTTTTGGCCTGCCCCCTGGAGCCCTATGTGCTCTCCACACCGTGAAGAATTTTTTTTGTCCCTTTTTGCTACTTTTGTGCCTTTTTTTTATCCTTCTGTTGCCTTTTCTGCCTCCCCTGCGCTTCGCTTCCCACCTACCACTTCCCGTGCCCCCACCCCCTCTCCTTACCTTTTCCTTCCTGCGCCACCGCCCTACTCCTGACAAGCCCCGCCCATCGCTCCTCCCTGGGCCTGCTTAATGGTGGCCAAAGCCAATAGCAAGCCCGTCTGCACCCATCAATGCTTGGACCTCGCCAAGTGCCACAAACCCTGCCCCCTGATGCTACTCTGCAGTGTTCCTACACTCTCTGATCTTGGAACGCCCGTCCCCATGATGCTGCCGCACCTCACAGAGCACCACAGAAGGTGCATCTACCTGCACCCTCTGTCACTTCACGCGCAGCATCTCACCCACCACAACCACTCCTTCCTCACAAACTACACAGCATACCAACCATATCCACCTACAAACATACATGCCAAAACACACTTTCAAGCATGCTTCTCAAGACCCACTCACTCAGCAAGCACGCCACAGATATCTGGGACATCCTAAAGAGCGACGTCCCGGACCTCCTCTTCAGTATGGAAACTTTGCTGACCTCAGAGTCAACACTCCACATTGCCACGGCCATTTCGGCAGGATACAAGCTCGCACGACAAGACCAACAACACAAACCAGGAGGAGGAATCACTATAATATTTAAGGAAAACATCAACTGCACCACAACTATGGAAAATGCAACCTCCTAAATGGAACACCGGAAACCTCGTCTACTGACCACCGGGACCATGGACCACCTGTACCAAAAACAATGCAGACTATGCTGCCCCCTCATCATCAACTCCAAAGACTACATCCTACTAGGAGACTTTAACTTCCACCTGGCAGACTGAACTCACACCAACTCCATCGCACTCTTCAAAAGCCTAGGATACCTAGGACTGACAGCACGTCACCGGACACACGCACTTCAACTGCCTCACATTCGACCCAATTTTCACCACCTCTAACGGCATCACAATCACTGAAACCATGCCACTCACCTGGACTGATCACACCATTGTCTAATTTCAAAATCAGCGTCCCTCGTCAGACAAAACATACCATCACAAGTCTGCCCAAATGCTGTTGGTGCGGCATCTCGGAATCAACCCTGCCCCTGAGTTAGTCTGACCCCACCAACAACAACGAAAACAACAAAATCAAACAGCTCAATAAGCAGATTACTAAATGTGCAGATGCCCTAGCACCCCAAAGCACAACACACAGAAGCGAACCCGGAAGCAGGCCAGCTGGCACACTGAAGAACACTGCGCAACAAAACAACACTGGAAAGAAGATTGAGAACAAACAACCATGTAAACGGCAAAGAAACATTCAAAGCGACCTCGAGACGCTACCATCAGATGATAAGAGATAGAAAAAGGAAGGACCTTGGCAGAGCTAATAGATAACAGCTCCAACAGCTGCAAAGAACTCTTATTGATCATCAAAGCCTTCTCCTCACCAGCTTCTACCACCAACAGCATCATCCCTCCGCAATAACTATGTGACAACCTATTGAAATTCTTCAGCAACAAAATCAAAAGCATCTACAATAACATTGATCACCAACCAAACCCCTGCACCCTCACCTCCACTCTGCCTGTAAAAACTCCATGACTACTTAGGAAACAATCACCAATGGATCACTGCCACCACCACAACTACAATCTGGGTGCCTCCCCCATCAGTGAAGTCCTCATCCGCATCCTGAACACCTCCATCACCACTGCAACATTCCCAGACACCTGGAAGCACACAATGGTCTATGTACGGCTAAAGAAACTCGCAGCAGGCCCTTCTCAACTAGAAAACTACCAACAAATCTCCCTTCTACCACACCCAGCCAAGGTCATTGAGAAAGCCATCAATAAGGATCTCGCTGACTACCTCAACACACACCAACTCCTGGACAACACTCAGTCAGGTTTCTGGACCAACCACAGCACTGAGACCACTCTCATCACAGCCAAAGAAAACATCAACGCGATCCTCAACCAGGGAGTAATAGCAGCCATCATACTGCTTGACCTCTCAGCTACCTTCAACACAATCTTCCACTCAGCCCTGATTAAAAGACTACACTAAAGAGGAATCCAAGGTCCTGCCCTCAACTGGATCTGCTCCTTTCTCAAAGGAAGAACACAAAAAGTCTGGCTGCCACCTTACACGTCAGAAGCCAAGAACCTTGTTAGACCCAGCATCCGTGGCATGGTTTTCTACCATACTTTTTGCCTTCAGACCTCCTGTTTTGCTGACTTAGTTTTTGTTGGCCTTAGGACTGTGCACTTTACCACTGCTAACCAGTGCTAAAGTGCTTGTGCTCTCACCTTAAAACATGGTAGAACTGGCTTAGACACAATTTCCACATTTAATTTACCTGTAAGTCCCTAGTATAGTAGTTCTACCTATGCCCAGGGGCTGTAAATTAAATGCTAAGAGTGGGCCTGCAGCACTGATTGAGCCACCCACTTAAGTAGCCCTTTAGGCATGTCTTACGCCTGCCATCGCAGCCTGTGTGTGCAGTTTTAAACTGCCAAGTCGACCTGGCAAAATAAACCTTTTGCCAGGCCCAAACCTTCCTTTTTAATACCTATAAAACACCCTGAGGGTAGCCCCTGGATACCAAGGCTACACGGTGCAGTGTATTAAAAAAGTTGGGCATGTACTTTTATGTTTTACATGTCCTGGTAGTGAAAAATTCTTAATTTGTTTTTTATTACTGCAAGGTCTACCTCTCCGATAGGATACCATTGTAGTTACCTTATTGCATTTAATAAGTGTAATTTCCAAATGGGAACCGGTACCCAGCTCATGTTTGGCGTCTTTGGAACTGTAATGAAAAATCCTAACTTATGGTGAAGCCAGATTTTAAATTACAATTTTGAAAATGTAACTTTTACAAAGTGGGCCTTATCCACTTGATGCCTACAGCCGGTCTCTTGGTCAAATGACTAGATGCAGTTGACAGTTGGGCTTTTCGTATTCCTCCTAGACAGCCACACACAATAGGGAACTTACGTTCGTCTGAATGGGCATCACTGGCAGGACGGGAGGGAGGAGCTGGGCACAGCCCCACTTATACTTGATTAGGCTGTGTCCTGCCTCCACACACAGGGCTACATACCCCCTGTAGTCAGGAGCCAGGTCAGGGAGGGCAGGGCACCTGTGCAGTTCAAAGGCATTCCTCTAGAAGCTTCTCCCCATTTCAAAGACAACTAGGCCTGGACCTCAGACACAAACTATTCAGTGTAATTCTGGACCTTTAGATACTCTGCCAGGAAGAAGGACTGCTGTGCTGCTGAAAGGACTGCCATTCTGCTGGACTGCTGCTCTGAAAGACTGCTTCCCTGCTGTGGTGACCTGATGCGTTCTTGCCTGTGTGAGAAGTACTGGACCTGCATCATCTGAACCCAGATTCCCAGAGTGACTCCATGGGCCAGTTGGCTGGTCTCCTGATCTGAAGCCCCAGGTACACAACAAGCTTCAAACAA
Organism: Calotriton arnoldi; assembly: GCA_963921515.1. Classification (NCBI taxonomy): domain Eukaryota; kingdom Metazoa; phylum Chordata; class Amphibia; order Caudata; family Salamandridae; genus Calotriton; species Calotriton arnoldi. The sequence goes on from CAWUFW010000679.1 coordinate 2,769,765, forward strand.
CCTTGTACCTGGACTCTGCCATCTGTTAGTCTACCTTGCCAAGTGGTGCCACCCCAGTTCTGGACCCTTGGAAGTGGGTCTGAGGTTCTATGCCGGCCTCTGTGGATCCAGTGTACTGTGTGGTGCAGACCTGGGCAGAACTACTATGCATCCCCTCTGCTGTGTGGATTGGACCCATTGCAAAGACCCTCATTACATCATATTCCATCAGAACTACTGCTGAGCGACGCATCGCCAGTCCGCACATCTCCCGTCAATTGAAGCCTCGACAATAATGCTGGACTCTGCATCATACTGTCACTGCTCCTTGGAACCAACGCATTGCTTATGCTGCGCAATGCATCTTTGATGCGGATCCTTGCAGTGCTCCGCAAACCAGGCTTGAAAGTACTTTGTTCAGTGGGCATAACTGGGATCCCTGTAGCCGGCTCACGCTCCATCACGATCAGCCTGAACGTGCGACTGTTCCAGTCCAGCGTGACCAGATATCCACAGTTGGCGCTTTGTGCTTTTTGGTGCTATTTTTACTAAAATCTTTAAAATTGCATATCTCCAGTTCTACTGATTAGATTTTTGTCATCTTGGTCTTATTTTATATTTTCACAATCAGTCTATTTTTCTAACTTGATGTGAGATCCTGTTTGTGTGGTGGTGTTCACTTTAGCACTGTTTGAAGTGTTGAACAAATACTTTACACATTGCCTCTAAATTAAGCCAGACTGCTCTGTGCAATGCTACCAAAGGGTTACGCACAGGTTAATTTTGGGTTGGCTTGTGCCTCACCCTGACAAGGATTGTGGTTGCTGCTTGACCGGGGCTCACACCCCAGTCAACCAGCAACCCAATTTCTAACAAACCTCATCTGCAGAGTCTTTCAAGGCTCTTCTCTCAGCCCAAACCTATTCAACATGTACATGACCTCCAGCAGATCTCTTCAGATCACATGGCATCAATGTACTTTGCAAAGCTAACACCCAACGTATACTCTTCCTGTCAGACAAGTCCTCCACTACAAAACCAACTTCGCCACCTACATGTCCACGGTGGCCTCCTGGATGAAGTCCAGCTGCTTGAAACTCAACACAGACAAAACGGAAGTGGTGATTTTCGGAAGGAACCTTCCTTACCTTTGCATAAACATTGCGAGTAACAACAAACCACTAAGTAAACTACACGTGATCTACCACCCTCTATGCGACAACCTCTCATTCATCAAACAAATCATGGAAATCATCACTACCAACGTAGGACAACACTGCTCCTAGATCTTCCTCGGAGACTTCAACCTTCATTGGAAAGACCCTAAAGATCCCCAAGTTAGCAACCTAAAATCCTTTCTAGCGGACCTTAACCTGAACCAAATCTGCGACAGCCCTACGCACAATCTGGGTGCGACCCTGGACCTAATTATTGCTAAAGCAAACTCCATTCAACTCGAATCTATTGTCCCATGCGACTGGACAGACCACCACTGCATCACCTTTCTCATCACCGAATCAGTGAGGACACATAAACCGCAACTTAAGAAACCCAGACAATGGAAAAGGATCACTCGCGACATAGACCTTAATGACTTGACATCCCTCAGCAATAACGTCCTGCCTCCTCCAGCGGATATACCAGATGTCCATGACGTTACAAACTACTACATCAACTCCATGACGACCATTCTTGATACAGTTGCGCTCTTACAGCTAAAAAGACCGTTCACTAGAGACTCCAAACCATGGTACAATGGGAGCCTAAATGAAGAAAGACGCAATTTGAGACTAGCCGAACGAGTGTGGAGATCCTCACCGTCCCTAGAACACCTCAAGCACCTGGGATCAATGAGGAACATATACAATATTCACATCAGAAACTAAAAAGCAAATTTCTTCAGAGTTCAACTAAACAAAGCCAAAAATCATCCAAGAAAACTGTTCGAAATTATCAAACATCAATCTACTCAAAAACCCAACCCCTATACAATGGGATCCCTTCCGCTGCCAAACTGCAACATATTTGCCTCCTTCTTTCTTGAAAAGTCTAAAAACATTGAAAGTGATCTCCAAACAGCAATTGAGCTCCTCCCAATGATACCCCCGAAAAGCCCAGGCCCGCATATGATCGTTCAGCACCTAGACCTACAAGGAATCACCCTCAAAAACAACTTGACGTGGGACACTTTCAAAATCTTTGCTGAAAATGCCATTCTTAATATCTTAACAACACTTAAACCGTCAAACAACTTATGCGACCCTCTACCAGCTAACGTCTTCAATGAGATCAAAACTTCTTTACTCCCTCTCTGGACTAAGATAGTGAATGCTTCACTACTCAAGGGGCTTTACCAGACTGCCTAAAGTGAAAGAGTCATTTTTTTTCTTACTGAATGGGCCAAAACAATGTAACTTTGTTAAACAAGGCAGCAGCAAGAAAGACTGGGCTAACATTATTCTGCTTGAGTTTTGTTGTTTAGGGATGTCACTAAAATATGGTTTCTTCTTCCTTTTGCTTTTTCAGTTTTGTGATCTTTGGTCTAAAGATGCAGGTTTTAGTAGCATGTTTTAGGTCTTATTTAATTATTTTATAAACCGTCGAGTATCAGGAAATATCAAAATCTTATTTGATATTTTGGCTATGTTTGATTCTTTCGCTGATAGGTAAAATGACTGGTTTCATAAGAATCTTGCCCAATATGTACCATCTCATTTACCCAGAGACAGAGAATGGGTGAAACCCTTTGATGCATCAGCCTCTTTTTCTAGCGATTCAGTATTGATAGTAGGCGAATTGCCAAACACCCCAGGGTTTAAACATTCAATGCAAGGTGTAGTGAACGGTATATGTGAAAAGAGTACTGTCACCAAGCATCTGAGATAGTGGTGAAAACATGAAACCAGACATTTGGAAAACATGGAACGCAGTGTCACTTGAAATGCGCAAAAAGTTCTTACCAAGTTCAACAAAGATTGGTGTGATATAGTTTGTATTTGCTAGTATATGAAAAAGTTGTGTGATGACCTGTCAAAATCGATACCTGAGCTGAAGTGCTGCCCGTAAGAGATCCTTGCCACTTGCTAGATGGTATGCTGAAGGCATCTTTAGAATCTTCAGAGTTAATGAAGAATGCTATTGACTTTGTAGTCCATTCTAGTGCACGGTTTCATTATGCATAGGAACTAAAACGCACATATTTCTCATTTTGTGCTTTGTGTGGCATCAAAGAGTCATCCCAACTGTGTCATTTAGCCAGTGATTCTCTGCCCTAAAGGCAGTGAATGCTATATTATTCATGTCAACTGTTTACAGAATTTTTGCTTAGCGATGATGCCAAAGGCAAGAAATGTGAGGATCTTTGGTCGAATATTTATAGTGATATGAAAAAAGTACACTCTACTGCATTCTTAGATTTTTACAGGAAAACATGATTGCTGTAGTGGGCATACTCATAAAACTAGAGTCTGAAAACACCCTTGTCTACCAAGTGTTCAGCGTAATTGGTGTAGATGTGAAACATCTCCTTGTGAGTAGGCTGGGCCACACTTTTAGTGACTTTGGCACTGCAAAATGTTCCATGTTAGAATTTTTGCCACTTGGTAAGCAAAGAAATGCTGAGAAGAAAAACAGGAAATTTGATATTACAGTGCATGAGAAATGGCTTGCAATGATGCATAGAAATGTCCTTTCACCAACCATGGCATTTAAAGTCAATGAAGCCTCACTGAGGTACTCTGTGCAAGCTCTACATCCCTTCTGTAAATGAGAATTTTTTCCGGACTTTGTAAAATATTGCTTAATTTTTGACCGCTTCAATAACTGCAAGCATATGCACCCAGTTCAAAGCATATGTTGCAGAACCTGTCCCAGAGAATTGTAATCTTCAAGTGCATTTTGTCAGTGGCCAAAGTTAGCAAATTGTGTACTGGCTGTTTTGGCGTTGCCCGTCTCAAGTGCCGATGTTGAGAGGGCCTTTTCACAGATAAACGTTTACATGGGAAGGAAATAGTGAGCATGCATGACCAAAGACTCACAAAAGAAGTATTGTATGGTGCACTACAATAGAATGATTTGAATAAATGTATTTGGACCTCGTATACCCTGTGCGCACACTGTCTATACACATGCACTATCAGTGCAGAAAGCAAGCAATAATAAAAGCAAAACTTTCCATAAACACCGGAAAAACACTTTCTGTTTTTTTTAATGTCACAAAAATGTGTAACCACTGATAACCACTGTTTAAGGTATTGAAAACGCTGAAATAAAAACCACCAGAATGTATTAAACATAGAAACTTAAAACAGAAAAGCCTATTTATAACTCACTGTCCCATTCTTGATTTGCAACGGACAATGTCAGCGTTTATGTTTCTTGGTTATCTATTTTCTACTTATTGAACTATTTGTAAAGCGCTCCGATACCCTTCTAGGGTCAAGTTTGCGCTATATATAAAACTTTATAAATGAAAAAATAAATAAATAAATAAATAAAGGAAAACTTCGGCTTTGGACTCCTAGTGGCCAGCAGACCTCAGACGAAACCCACCCCACCACCTATGCCAGACATCTAGGAATCATCCTGGACAACAAACTTGACATGACAGCCAAAATAAACGCAGTAACCTCCTCATGCTTCTACACCCTGAGCATGCTCAGAATAATCTTCAAGTGGTTCCTAGAAAACACGAGGAAAACAGTCATGCAGGCCATGATCACCAGCAGACTGGAGTACAGCAACGCATTCTCTGCAGGAATCACCATTAAGGTCCTGAACAGGCTCCAAACCATCCACAACACAGCAGCAAGAATCATCCCCAACCTATCTCATTGCACCCATATCACCCTACACCTCAGGAAACTTCACTGGCCCCCAAACACAAATGCATCCAGTTCAAACTCCTCACACACACATACAAAGCACTTCACAACACTGGTCCTGTATACCTCAACCGCCGCATTCACTTCTATTCCCTCCCACGCCCCCATGCTTAGATTGACTTTCATTAGCACACCTACCCCACTTTCACAAAACAAAACCCAGATGCTGCGCCTTCTCATACATTGCCCCCAAAGCATGGAACAATCTCCCGCATCACATCAGAAGCTCCCCAACACTTCGAGTTTTGCAAAAACCTGAAAACCTGGCTTTTTGAATAATCCCATTAAGGAGACAGCCTGCAACTGCAAAGCACCTGGGTGCCCTCAAAGGTGATTAGCATGAACTAGAAATACACATAACATAACTAACCCCAGTACCATAGATTAAGTAAGAAATGTGGATTTTGTCACCCCAGGAACTTCCAGAGGGCTGAGGACCAAATTACAAGCCCTGGGATATGGAAACCATAAAATAAATGCTGATTTTGTGAACCTAAACTGGGTGAGCAGATGCCAGGAACAGGCTGCAGACTCAACTACAAGACCTGGGATCCAGAAACCCAGCCTGGGGTCCACAAACCCATTAAAATAATGTAAACCCTCATGGGCTGGGCATAGGGCCTGGCCACCAAGTGGGATAGGCACAGGGCCTAGACAAAGGCCAAATTATTCAGCCAATCCACACTACTCACTGCCAAAGGCTGCACACAGAGTAGCTTGATCATATAGAAGGTAGATGTAGTGTATCATAAGAAAAGCACTGACAAATCTTTTTTAAAGGTAAGATATGGTATTATTAATGGTAATATTTAATGAATGAATACAATAGGCAGAAATTCCTTTACAACCTACTGTTGAAGAGATGTTTTGATTGCAAAATAAAACTGAAAAAACCTCTGAAATTGACCAATTAAAGTCGACTACTCAAACCGCAATTTGCGCTCCCACCATAAATGGCCCAACAAATGCTCGGATCTCAAACATTTATAACAATAAATAGCAAAAGTAAACAATGCATCATTATTAAATAACACATTTATTTATGTTATCTGTGAAGTTTTATATAGCATGAACATTACCCTTGAGGGTATCAGAGCGCTTTGCATATGGTCTAAAAGGAAAAAATAAGTAAAACAAACAACAACATAATCGAGAACAGTACAGGATGTGGTAGCTCAAAGTTGAGGGAAGAGACCACTATAAGGCCCAGGCCGCCATTTCGATACACAATAACGTAATAGGCAAGTAATAAACCTGGGTGTAGGCATTCAGCCCAATTTGGAACCAGTGAGTAGCGTTTGGGAACTCTAGAGCAGAAATTTGTTCGTCAGTAGCATTCTGAGGGATTCAGTCTGAATTTAGGGGGCACGAATTTCCAAATTCTTGGGGCAATACGAGAGAAGGCTCGGTTCTACATTTTCTTTTCATAAAATTCATGCGGTAAGGTGCTGGTGCTTCGAGAGGATCTGCAGCTGCTCCATAGCTCCAGTTATTGTGCACATATCTAAACAAATAAATGATTCTGCATCCATAGTGATGTCATCCAGAGTTTCAATGGTAAGGTGATAGGTATTGTCATCAATGTAATTTGTGGTATTATATCTCACATCATGTGTGAGGTTATGAGCAGGGCATTTGGTGGGTTACTTAGTTTGTGTACTTATCCATTTCTGCAACTTTCAGGGGGTTTTCAGTGTAATTTCGCAACTATACCATAACTTCCCTGTAACTGCAGCTTTGCAAGGAAAAATTATTATATTATATATTTTCACTGAAAAGAAAAAAAAAGTTGGAGGGATGTTATAGTTAGGTGAAAATGTTGGTTAAAACATACAGTTTTACATAAACAAAACCATTGAAATTCAACAGTTATTTTTATCACAAGTAACTATAACTTGTGTCCTTAAGTAACTATAACTCGTGTTCTCACAATGCACAGTGTTGTCATCAATGATGTCATTTGAGTTGTGATTACTGAAGTTATCAAAGATATCATAGATGATGTCATGAGTGTTGTAATGTGAGCGGTAATTAGCAGTGCCAGGCCCTGCTCAAACCCACCACAGAAGCCCAACCCCCAGCAGTGCATAGTCTTTGCCATGCACAGAGGCAACTTGGGCACTTGGTCTGCAGGCAACACTCCGTGGGTGCCCAACCCCCAGCCGCGCTTGGCCTCTGGTTGAGCGTGACCAGGCCCTGCGCCCAAACTCCTGCGGGTGCCCAAGCCGTGCACAGCCTTTGACATGCGTGTTGTGGGGTTCGGCGCCCAACCCGCAGCTGTGCACAGCCTTTGGTCATGTGCAGCATGGATGGGGCACAGGGCTCGACTATGTCATGTAACAATATAAACAGTGTCATTTTATGTAAGAGACCTACTAGCTTTGTTACAGGCTCTGAATACCAAAATAAAAAGCAGCTAGCCTTTTGGCTTTATCATGGGGTCAGCACATAGACATAATTGACGCAGACCTACAGGCTTTGTCAAAAAGTCATCAATAACTATAGTCAAATGTGTGTTTTATAAATTAACACATGGCAATGTTTGATAATAGTTATTTTCACAAAATATTTAAATAAACCATTTTGAACAAAAAAAATTAAACATGGCTTAGTCATTTTTCAGGCGACTGCAGGCATAGCACAAAGCACAAGGGATCCCTACACTCCAGCTGAAGAGCACAGAACTCCAGCTTGGAGTGCTTTAAAAAAATATGGCAAGCTCTAGCGGGGTCATGGATTTAATGAGAGGAGACTTACTATGGTTTTTTTTAATGTTGCTGGGGGGCTGCTGTGCTCCCCAACATTTAAAATAAAATGCTCAGTGGTGCCCCTGCCTGTGTTAGGGTCACCACTAGTATTAAAAAAATAATTACTAAAAGCCCTTGCAGGACATTAAGAGGTGCTCCTTGCACCAAGAAGTGAACAACAAATGAGCGGCTCCTGGCACTCATTTATTATTCTTTTGAATATTTTATTAAATCATTTTTGGGTGTCCCCGACTCTTTTTAAAAAAAGAAAAAAATTTAAGTTGGCAGTCTGGTGGAGGGGGCACATTGGCAGCCAGGGGGTGAGAGCCCCTGCGGCCCCCGCCAGCACCCCAACCAGGACCCATTGTGGGTTCTGGTGATAGCTGAACTTTAGATTTTACTGCGAGTGCTCCAGTGCCCACTTTTCTTAATTAGTTTCTTAGATGGGGGCCACAGGGGAACCCCAATGCCCCATGGACCCTGCCAGCTTCACAGCCAGCACCCATACTGAGTGCCGGCAGGAGCTGGCAATAATTTTTCCTGTAGGTGCCCTGGGTCCCACCCAGGGCACCCACAACTGAGAAATCACAAGGGTCACAGGGGGGAGCCCCCAGTCCCCCGCGACACCTGCCTGCTCCCCAGATAGCAACCATCTGGCTAGTTATCTCAAATAACTATAACTCGTGCCGTTGCCATGCACTGCTAATTACCTCACATATCACGCCAATCATAAAATGCTCTATGGCATCATTGATAACATCACTGCAACATCTGAAATTACATCATTGATGACAACACTGTGCATGGCAGGGCGTGAGTTATAGATACTTTAGAGAATCTCAAATTCTGCTGCATGTTGTTCTAGGACCCGAACAGTGTTCTGTGATGAGCACAGGGTGGAACCAATGAATGAGATCAATCATTTGTTGCAAACACTGGTCGCTGAGGAGGTGTGGTGCCAAAGGTGGCAGTGATGTATCTGTATGTGCATGCTGAACACATACAGGTCTCATAACATCATGTCTAGCAATACAATCATGCTGAAAGCGTCCAGGTCTGTGGATAAGGTAAAGTGTAGTGGTGTGATCCTTCTGAGAGTACAAGGTGTGCTGAAGGCAGAGAGGTCTAGCAGTAGAATCCTGGTGAGTGTGCCGAGAACTGCTGAGAGGTGTAGAGCATGCTCCTGCTGAGAGCACCCAGGTCTGCTGACAGTGGAGATGTCTAGCAGTATGATCCTCCTGAGGGTGCCCAGGACTTCTGAGAGGTATGGCAGTACCATCCTGCTGAGAGCTCCCAGGTCCCCTTATGGTACAGGGGTCTAGTATATCAATTCTGCTGAGAGTGCCCGGTCTGCTGAGGGAAGTGATCTAGCAGTATGATCCTGCAGAGAGCACCCAGGTCTGCTTAAGGTACAGAGGTCTAGTATTGCAATCCTACTGAGAATGGCAGGTCTGCTGAGGGCAGAGAGGTCTACCAGTATATGACTGCTGGGTGTACACAGGACTGCTGAGAGGTCTAGTAGTACAATCCTACTGAGAATGGCAGATCTGCTGAGGGCAGAGAGGTCTACCAGTATATGACTGCTGGGTGTACCCAGGACTGCTGAGAGGTCTAGTGGTACAGTCCTACTGAGAATGGCAGGTCTGCTGAGGGGTCTAGCAGTATGTTACAGCTGGGTATACCAAGACCTGCTGAGAGGTCTAGTAGTACAATCTTACTGAGAACGGCAAGTCTGCTGAGAGCAGAGAGGCCTAGCAGTATGTTACTCACTGGGTTTTATTTAGTGCCACATCCCAAAGAGGGAAACTTCAGTGAGCTAAAGTTTGTTGTTTTCGTTAACAGTTCACAAAGCGCAAGGTTACCATTACTACTGCAGTCCGTTTGAAAACAACAGGCTGTAACATTAGTTTAAGGTGTGCATGCAACAGACAAAAATATTATCGAGTTCAAAGGTATTGGGATGGTATGTATTCTATGTTCTATTACTCCTCAGAGATACACTTAATCAGACACAACAATAAGTGAATGAAAACTGCATGTGTTCGATCTCTCACACCTCTTCGCGATCACACGGCTAGGCACAGCGACCACCACTACGTACCTGCCTACGACAATATTAAGCTTCCCGCTATGGCCACACTGTAACCAAGTGTCTAGCGCAGCGATACTCAAAGTGCGGACCTTTACATGCAGCCACCTGATGAACGGCCGCACTTGGCTGCTGTTCACTCGACTCAGCATTAACATTAAAAATATGTTAAATATACAAACAAACCTTTATTTAAAGGTTAATTGAAGTTAAAGAAAGGAAGTAAGTAGCTTGTCCTGCACCACTTAACTTTAGGAACACCTTCATTTTTAAAGCCATCTTGCAGCAAAAGTGTAAAAATATGATAAGGTCTCTTAAAAATTCAAAAAGTCTATTTTATTAACATTCAGAACCTTTTTACCTCAGTATATCAGATTATATCAGTGCATTGAGAAGTATTTTTTTAAGTGATAGTTTTCAAATATGAATTTAGAAAGATTCATTCTTTCCCCCACACTGACAACAATGCCAATAGTGAATTAAGAGGCACACGTCAGTTGTTATGTGCACCCTTTGGGTGGCCTGGGTTCATATTATACATGAACAACATTATAGTTTATTAAATCAAACACAGGAGATGGTTTTGTACCACGCACATCCTGAAGTCATGTATTTCAAGGCCCTCCTATATGTGATAATGAAAGAATAAGGAGGGAGAGTGAAAAAAAACAATTGCATAGGATCACACAATTTGGTAAAGAGGGGAAGCTTGTATTAATCACAGGTTTTCTGGTTTTACATTGTGCAGTTCAGCCAATAGATGTATATGCTTCACTTCCCCTATACCCACCTTACCGCACCCCTGCTTCCCCTGGATCGCCACCCTTCTGGCACCCATGCAGCCCTCGATCACATCACAGACCAAACTTTGTGGCCCTTAGGAATATATTTGCGAGTACCCATGATCTAGCACTACGAGACTATACAAAGGGTCGTAAGCACTATACCCATACAAATGACCATGGCCTGTAACAGATCCCACAAACTCATCTGCATGTTGTTCCATCCACCTGGAGGTGGGCGAGCCACTGAAAGCTCAAGTCTGCTTGAGCCTGAAGCCTGGCTCTTGCTCAGCTCAAGGTCATGTCGGAACCTCGAGCCCATAACGAGCCAAGCTTTCATGTAGCTTCTGTCTACCACCCTCCCCATACCCTGGATGTGGCGTTAGGGCAAGAGTTGTCGACTTTGGACCTGGAAATCCCGGTTGGAGTCTCGGTGTCGGCTCAACATCCTGAGATTCTGGGCAAATCACTTCATTTCCTCATCCCTGTAAACAATGAATGGTGACCTTGTGTAATGTAACTGGTGCTTATGCAAAGCGTTCCAATACCTTAGGGTCGAGTTTGTGCACCTTTCCTTTGTTTTTAGATCGCGCTAAGAGGTAAAAACAAAGCCTTAACATATGAAATGTTACTCTATAATAATTTTGGCCAGTACAGGGTTTACATGACAATTGTCTTGCTTTTTAGTTCACTAAGGGCCAGATGTACAAACGTTTTTTGTGGGCGCAAATGGGTTTTAGACCCGTTTGCGATCGCAAAAAACGTGTGGCCCATGTACTAATCCTATTTTGCGAGTCGCAAATCAATTTGCGACTCGCAAAATAGGATTAGTGACTCGCTATTAGGAAGGGGCATTCCAAGGGCGTCCCTTCCTAATAGCGACTCCTGAAGCTATGTATGACTGTTTTGCGACCGCAATTGCGGTCGCAAAACAGTCGCAGTTTACCACCCTTCATAGAAGGGTGGTAAACCACTCGCAAACAGGAAGGGGTCCCCAGGGGACCCCTTCCCCTTTGTGAGTGGGTCTAAAAATATTTTTTAAGGGTTGGCAGTGGTCCCAGTGACCACTACCTGCCCTTAAAAAATGAAACTGAAAAGTTTCATTTTTATTTTTTAAATGCATCCAGTTTTCCTTTAAGGAAAACGGGCTGCATTTGAAAAAAAAACTGCTTTATTTAAAAGCAGTCCCAGACATGGTGGTCTGCTGACCCCAGAAGGCCACCATTCCTGGGAGTGCCAGCCATTCCCAATGGGGTCGCAAATAGCGACAGCCTCATTAATATGCATGAGGCATACAATTTGCGACCCCATTGGAAATCGCAAACAGTGTCTCGGACACTGTTGTGCATCCCAATTTGCGAGTCGCAAATTGGTGAGTCGCACATCTGGCCCTCTAGATTCACATTTAAAAATTATCACTTTTAATAAAGTACTTCTCAGTGCAGTCCAATAATGTGACATACTAATGTCAAAGCTTCCACATGCTAAAGAAATAAGCTTTTTTTTAATTCTGAAGAGACTTTATGATATTTTACGCGATGTTTGGTCTATGATTTACATAATAAACATTTTCAGGGCTCAACTCGTGCACGGGCTCCAAGTTCCAAGCCTTGGCTCGGTTCTCCATGTTCATTTGCTGACTCGCCCCCCTCCGCATCCACCCGGTACAGGCAGGCTCTTCTGGTACCCAGCCCCTCTGCGCACCCCGAGGATGCGAGCTGCTTCGCCAGCATCCTTTGAAACTCTCAATGACATCTGCGAGGCGCTCTGTGGCTCAGCCGTCCGTGCCATCCGGCCTGTTCCTCTGCCCCACAATAGAGCGCCCTCTAATTAATACTTCAAGGGAAGCTGTAAACCCTCCAAGCCATCCATTTCTTGTGTAATTACACTGGAGGTTCACAGACCATTCATGCGCGTGCCATACAGATGGTTAATACTTCCCAGATCCAATCTCAAGATTTTTATTGTGTCATTAATAGGATCTAAGAGCTGTGTCCCTTCTCCCTTTATGATTGATGATGCTCAAGCAGACCGTATGTGAAGGCAGCATCGCAAAGCTTGACGCCGCTTAGACGTCAACCACTTCCTTCACAGTGCACTGAAAACACGTCAACCCTTCCTTGTACTGCTTCCCCTGGCCCATATGAACACCCAGGCCACATCTCATGAGTGAGTGGGCTGTATCACCCAATGGAAGCACGTCTAATGTCCAACAGCTAATGCAGCCCATTACACAATGCCTGACCGTGACAGACAGACTGCCACTGGTGAAAGTCTCAAACCACCACTGCCGCCACCACCAAAGCCACCGCCGTCGCCACCACCAATGCTGCCACCACTACCACCACCACTGCTGCCACCACCAACACTGCCGCCGCCACCACCAACACCGCCGCCACCACCACTGCCGGCACCACCACCACCACCGCCGCAACTACCGCAGCCACCACCACTACCGCCGCCACCACCACTACCGCCGCCACCACCACCATCACCACTGCCACCACTGCTGCCACCACCGCCACCACTGCTGCCACAACCGACACCAGCACCACCACCGCTCCACCACCACCACGCTCCACCACTGCCACCAGCACCCCCGCCACTGCCACCAGCACCCCCGCCACTGCCACCAGCACCACTCCCACTGCGACCCCCGCCACCGCTGCCACAACCACTGCCACCACTACAACCGCCGCCATCAGCGAGCAGTAGGACACCCCACGTGTAAATGCCGGCTTACCCGCTGCACCACCATCCTGATCTGTAGGTATGAGGCACCGCTCCAGGCCAACAATGTTAAGGGGTGAGGCAACACTGCAAATTGTGACCCTCGTCCCTTTAAAAAAGCAGGAAGACCCTTCACCTATCAATCCCTTCTGAGAATCCAAGAATAGAAGAGGTCAGTGGCAGGGATGATGGCGCCTCACTGTGTCCCGGATCTTACCTCGAACATCACAAGCTTGGAGGTCCTAACCTCTCAACATCAAGGCCAGTAGGTGATAAAGAGCCTGGACTGACAGAATGGGATGAAGTAGATGCAACAGGTGGAGAGGCAAGACAAGACTCTGCACAAGTGGGACAAAAAAAATGAGATTTGTGAATCAGGTAAACCTTGCTAGTAGTAACTACAGCATCAATGGGACCACGATAAACAGGGGGAAGTCACAGAGCTATCTTTTATTGCCAATAAAATGTCATGTCACCCTCTATATTCCTCCTTCGAATTCCTATTCATCTGTTTTCTGAGTAAAAAAGAATAAGCAGCTGGTTGTTCACCCTTCATACAAAGTAGTAGGCTCCTGTGTGACTGAACTGCAGACCCACAAGGAAATAATATAATGGAAAAAGTACATAGTGCATCTGGAATAGGTAAACCCAACTCGACCAACGCAGAATGATATTCTCTTTCCTCAGGAAATAGGCTGCCAACAGGCACAGAAGACTGGGCTCTGTCCACAACCCATTCAGATGATCTCCATCCACCAACCTCAGTCACCTTGTTAATTCACATACACTTGGTTACCCCTTCTCAGTATTAAAGCTAGACCCCCCTCCACCCCTTGCAAAGAGCTTTACATCTTGAAGTGGTCTCTCACAACTCAAGGGAAAGAATGTCTCCGGTGGCAATTACATTCCAACCTTGCCCTCGCTTCCTCCAGCTCACAATCCTCTCGATGGCGAGCAAAAATGAGTATCCAAAGAACTCTGGTACATACTTTATCTATTACAACAAGAGCAGCATCAACCCTCCAGGATCACTCACAGAACAGTCCTTGAATCCTGAGCCCACCTGGGAGGAGGGCGTAGAGATAGAATTTTTGTTCAACATAATTGAGACCATTGGGTCAGTGCCACGGTGACCGCCATGAACTACTCATGGTTTGTGGCCAAGGCTTTCCTAGTGCGAAGAAGAGATAAGAGAGAAGTATTGCCGCCCTCTTCAAGAGACAACGCACTTCTGCATGTCCCACATCAAACTGACACGTATCAACATCTCAGAATGATGAAGATGTAACATCCAATTTAAAGGAATCCAAAGTCTTGCAGAGTTCTTCTCATCAGATGAGCATCAGCTTCTTCCTTGGTAGAGAAGCGGACAATAGCCACTCGTCGAGGTATGGGAATACCTGCATATTCCCACCACAGACACTAATACCGTTGTAAATTTAATCAGTACCGATGACAATCTCAAGGGCAGGATCAGACGCTGGTAGTGGTGGGGATCCACTTAAAGCCACACATCTCGCTCCGATGATCCCAATAATTTGGGCTAAGCAAGTGTATATCATAAAGGTATATATCATAAGAAAGCCAACTGGGCGGAATGGTTGAATGTAAACATATTGATGACTTGTTGACAGCCGTCAGGCCCAAGATGAATCAATATTCACCGAAAGCTCCTATACCAGGAGGAGAAGGATAAAGTATGGACAACAGTCCTATTTTGAGAGTTCTAGGTTAACAGTGTTACTGCAACATTTGACAGCAGCATTTATAGTCCCCTAAAAAATGCCACTTTCCTGAAAGAGCACTTGAGCAATGACTTTGGAAGACACTAGGATTCCAAGGGTGTGGAACACAATGGAGTAGCCAGTGTTGTTCAACCGGAGAGTCAAATGATCCTCAACTGTTCTGAAGTTATCTGCAGAACGTCACCTGCCTCTGACCCAGTGCGGCGTGTTATCTAACTGCATGGAACAGTCATGACTTGGGCAGAGATGTCTAGGGAGAGACCATGTCAAAACTGAAGCGAGCCAGTGGTTCTCCAATTACAGGCCTGTGCACAATTAGTTAATCTCTAACCCAAACAACTCTGTAACTAGAAAGAGAAGACATTAATAGGAGTTTGGACATTGCCAAATTTCCATAAGCTTCCAGATATTACGCTATCCTGCAATAGCTGCCCCGGACGCTATCCTTGATTAATACTAAGAAACAAAAACACAAGCCACCATGTTGTCCTGGCAGGAAGTGAACATCGGCTTTGTGGTGCTGGAGAGTTCAATGTGGTCCTTAGATTATAGACAATCTCAAACAACAGGAAACATTTCATCAGTGTCTAGCTACACAAGATGCACTGGTGGCTCGCCCATAATATGAAATCCAATGCGGACAAGGAAGTCTAGAGTCCCTCTTCTGCCAGGTAAACAGAGTGCCGGCTGGCGAGGCTTCCACTCATACCACTGAAGATGGGCTAATCCTTCTCACAAAAATAGAGTTGAGCTTTACTATAGAGGCAGTCTGCCTGAAACCCTGCGAGTGGTTACCATACATTAGAAAGATCGTACTTACCAACGTCCTTCCCCTCTTCATTCAGGACATCTTTGAACATCCATCGCACAACCAATATTGACTTAAAGTTCGCTTCTGAACTGCTGTGGTGCCATCAAAGCCAAGCTCTTGTGGGTCAATCGACTTCTGCCGACTGGACCACGGATGAACTTGCCGATTGGCTTAGATTTGAAAATGTGCCTTCCATCTTGGAAACAACAGTGCAATGTCCCCCTGTATCTCTTCATCATCAGAGGATTGTGTAGGATGTAATGATGAGCCGGAAATGGCCACAAACTGGTCATTCCCTCTTGTGACACGGGTATGAGCTAGTGCTGCTCTTTGCATAACTCCTCAATGTTACCCGCCTCAAAGCGGGGTGAATGGAGCTAATGGCTACCACTTTGCAAACAATGCCTCTTAGCCCGGCGCTTGCCTGACTGCATAGTGACAGTCTGCTCACCACTGATTAGCAAAAGTGTGCTTAGAGATCAAAGCAGCGCTACAAAACCTTCGGTGGAAGGCTTCCAGCAGAGTCCGGGTCTACGGACAACCACCACTAGCCATGGAGTCTTAGAACAGGAAATCTGACACGATGGAGTTTGACAGACTTTCTGACAGTGTAGATAGGACTAATGTAGATCTTGCATGGTGAAGCTACAGGTCCATCTGGAATACTCGCTGAGCGGTCTTCACAAGATGCAATGCTCACCTAGCCCCATTCACTCCATGGCAAAGGAAAGAAATGGAGAGGATCCCAAGCAGGCTCTAAGGCAAGGCTGATACCTAGATTTCTGTAACAGTCTGACCCAGCAACTATACATGTATTCCATGGTGAGCACAAGGTCACATCAAGCAAAGACTGGTTGATGGTGAACAGCAGAACTCCTACTTGTATTGAGCAGAAACAGACAAACACAAGGTGCGTTCTGCAGTCCAGCAGTAGTTGTAGCTGGTGTGGGAAAAGAGCAAGGTTTACGAAAAAGGTGTATATGATATTAAAATAAATTCCAGAGAAGTTCCAAAAGTTAGTGGTCTTTTAAAATTGCGACTAGGTACTTGTTTCCAGGGTAAGCAAATGCCCTCGACGACCATGGCGAGGAAAACAGACAAGGAAAAAATGGAAGATGATCATAGCAGCATATCCTACTTCAAGCACATCGATGGCACAGCTAGCGCCATGACTGAAAAATACGCTGTATGGTGGAATTTAAAAACAGATGCTCTAAACACTATAATGTCTATTTGCAAAGGTATTTTGAATTAGTACTTTCTGCAGTACGTGTACTCTTACATGCCTTTGTGAACTGGCCCCAATATATTTAAAATGGAAAGAAAATGAGATAATTCAGGGAATATTCATATACAATTAGTCGAAAGCGGAAGGACTGTACCCTTTTTGCACTGTAGCTGCCATGGAGCTGGCCGTTTCGGGTCAGATTCATACAGGCGTGTAAGAGTACGTAAAAGAAAACACCTGTAGTATTGCTTCCTGCGCTCAACTTTTTTTTTTTATTTGGTCACCAGTGTGTGGGCAATGAACAGACTAACCTGATGGTATATACATTTATCATTCTATATAATTTCACATGTTGTGCAAGGAACACAAACAAATATACACATATGATTCCAACAGTTAGTCTCCAAAGGTGGTGCTCAAACTCATTCTCCTATCCCTGGGCGGTGCTCTACCTCACTCTCCTATCCCTGGGCGGTGCTCTACCTCACTCTCCTATCCCTGGGCGGTGCTCTACCTCACTCTCCTATCCTTGGGCGGTGCTCAACATCACTCTCCTATCCCTGGGCGATGCTCTACCTCACTCTCCTATCCTTGGGCGGTGCTCAACATCACTCTCCTAACCCTGGGCGGTGCTCAACCTCACTCTCCTATCCCTGGGCGGTGCTCAACATCACACTCCTAACCCTGGGCGGTGCTCCACCTCACACTCCTAACCCTGGGCAGTGCTCAACCTCAGTCTCCTATCCCTGGACGGTGCTCCACTCACTCTCCTATCCCTGGGCGGTGCTCCACCTCACACTCCTAACCCTGGGCAGTGCTCAACCTCATTCTCCTATCCCTGGACGGTGCTCCACCTCACTCTCCTATCCCTGGGCAGTGCTCAACATCACACGCCTAACCCTAGGCGGTGCTCCACCTCACACTTCTAACCCTGGGCAGTGCTCAACCTCACTCTCCTAGCCACCAGCCACTATCTGGAGGAGATTCACAGCTAGGGAAACACACGTTGGTTACCTCTAACACTGCCTACCCAGAATAGGTTCTATTCTCCAGTCATTTTGCGATCCATCATTTAGATATAATGAGATTCAAGACAACTGGAAGATGTCTCAATAAATTGAGAAGCTAAAAACAGCATAAACTGTCAAATACTGTTGTACAGTATTAACAGTGATATAGTGAGATGTGCATAGATAAATATAGCTTTCAACTGTATGTTGTCCAAGCTATTGATCAGATCATATTGAATTTGTCACATTTTCCATTGACAAGTTTAAGATCACTGCCTTCTTATCAAAATAATAATTTACAACAAAAAATTCTTTCAAAAGAGTGTTGATTTGCCACCATCTGGTCCACTTCAATGTAGTGTGCCACACATTCGAGCTACAGGGTAAGAATTATTATTAAACTGGTTACCAAGGTTATATGTTTTAGTGATATGAGCCTTCCAGGGTTTCACAGTGGTGTAGTGGCGCACAAGGGTGTGCTTGTGACTCTTGTAGAGTTGATGGCTGCATCTGAAGTAGGATAATTGGTCAATTGTTCTCTGATGTAATGCTGCCGCACTGCTGATACTTGCTGCGTTTCAGCCATTTTTAAAAAAGCTTGCACTTTATCTATATTATACGTTTGCTGCGTGTTTTAACTGGCTATGGGGCGTGCACGTGTGGGCGCCTGAGGAGTTATCCTTCAGGTGCAGGTCCTACACTTTCAAACACAACTCTCCTGGGCCTATCACTAGACCTATCTCTCTCACCTCTCCCCCAGATTACTGAGTTCAAGTTTCACAGCATTAACTCTCGCTCCCTGGTCTGTCACCACGTGGACGTCTTCGATTTCTTATAGAAACTTGGTTGGGCCAGTCCACGGCAGTAGAATCCGCTTTAGAGCTCCTCCTGTCTATTACCTGAAGAATTGTAATGGATCCAGTGGTAGAATAGGTTGAATTGCCGAGATCTACAAAGATATGCTCGTTTGCAGCCTGACCCTAGGCAATTTCTCGGACTGTGAAAGGCCCTCTTCCAAAATCTCTCTGAATAACAGTTTCACACTCTCGGGGCTTCTAACTTACCGTCCCCCCAGGCCCTTCCAACGCCTTTAGGGAGGCGCTGATCAATTTTACATCACCACTGGTCATCAAGCTAGCCAATTTTAACATCATAGGAGAACTCAATTTGCATCTCGACGCCACGTATTAGAGCGATATCACCAACTTCATAGACGACCTCGCCGCTATGCAGTTAAACCAATTAGTTATGGATGCCATGCACTCTGCTGGCCACCTTTTAGACCCGGTCTTCTCAAACCTCAGATCCTTACCCCTCTACCCATGAGCTGGACCGATCACTTCATGATTTCCCTGTCCATTTGCTTACCTCACCAAGCGTATTCTTTGGTCCCTGACCAATCCGCAAGCGTCCTTGGCAAGAGCTTGACCTTCAAAAATGTGGCCATTTTATTTAGGTCAGCTGCCCCCGGCTGACCCCCAATGTAGAGGCAGCAAGCAACTTCCTGCAATCCTGACTCACCTCAGTCCTGGATGTCTTTATCTGTTAGACAGGTCTCTGTAAAGAAGAAGCACGCTGCCCCTTGATTTAACAAGACCCTTATCTTGGCCAAAAACCACTGTAAGGCTCTAGAACGCTCCTGGAGGAAAACCCACGATCTCTCACTAAAAACACACTACAGATCAGCCATTAAAACTATCCATAAACTAATTATGAATTCTAGGGCTGAAAACATTGCGAATAAAATCAGTAATAGCAATCATCCTGCAAAAGAAATTTTAAATTTAGGGAATAGTCTAACGAAACCAGTGCTATTAGTAGACCCCACTGAAACCCCCAACATACACTGCGAGAATTTAGCAGATTTTTTCACTGATAAGATATTTGCACTTTCCCTCCGCTGTTCCTGATGTTAGGTCAGTTCGCAAGGTACTATCAGCGGTCAGCAACCCTATAGCCTTGCTGAACTCGCTGCCCTCCCTGTGCCCATCTTCATTTCCATCCCTCTGTAGCCAAGTGAAATTCGGATCAGCTGACGACTGATTAAACCTGATCTTTCCATCAAGCTACAGGATTTTCTCCTCCCGCCTTGCTTAGAGACTGTAAACCTTTCTCGGTCATCCGCCTCTGTGCCCGGTCCATGGAAGCATGATAAAGTTATCCCCCTTCTGGAAAAAAACGACTTTGGATGCCTCAAAGCACGAAAATTTCCACCCCATTTCCCTCCTACCTTTCGTAGCCAAATTTACAGAAAGACATGTCAATCAATCCATCAATCCGGTATTTGTAAACCGTGAACTAATCACCCCTAAGGGTTTCAAGGCGCTGGGGGCCGTCGGGGAGATTAAGCCAGCTATTGCCCAGAATCACATGGTGCTGAGCTGACGCCGGTGCCCGGATCGAACCGTCAGCCCCGTGATCCAGAGTCAGCCACTCTGGCTGCTGCGCCACAACTCTGCCAATGGCATCCTGACTAAGTTCCTGGAAGAAAATCTATCTTGGACACATCCCAAAACAGCTTCAGGCCTGCGCATAGCACAGAATCTACTCTCCTTGCGGTAACCGAGAAACTACACAGTGCCCTGGATGAAAGCAGATCCTCAGCCCTGATCCTGCTCGATTTGATCGCCGCAATCGACATGGTGTTTCACAAAACTCTACTCCAGAGCTTACAAGACATCAGTATAGGTGAGTCTGCACTGTCCTGGTTCGCCTCTTTTCTATCGGAGCGCTCATTCCACGTCATTTCTCCACCTCATGGCACCCAACCAAATGTCCTACACTATGATATCCCCAGGGCCCTTTATTGAGCCTTACCCTATTCAACCTATACATGCAACCATAGGCACAGGTCATTAAATCCTGGGGCCTTAAGCTGGTGTCGTATGCGGACGATACGCAGCTCATACATTCACTCTCTGGAAACTCTACGCAAGACATGGCAAACTTTCAAAAAGGAATGCTTGCGTGTGGCAGAGTGAATGAACAAAAACTGTCTTCGCCTGAACGTGAATACAACAGAAATACTGCTATTAGGCAAGCATGTCCACTCCTGGGGCGACAACTGCTGGCCTTCCTCCCTTGGGCCTCCCCCTATGCCCAAGTCATCCATCAAAAATGTAGGAGTCTGGGTGGATAACACCTTGGCTTTTGATGCTCAAGCCAAAACTGTAGCTAGTACTTGCTTTGGACTCTTGAGAAGCCTGAAGCCCATCCTGGGCCTTTTCGACTTATGCACCAGACAAACCATTATTCAGACGGTATTTCTGTCCCGATTAGATTACTGCCACGTTCTGTATCTGGGAGCCAACAAATCGGCCACTAGAAGACTCCAGCTGGCCCAAAACGCTACGTCTAGGCTGCTATTCTCCCTCCCCAAATTTTGCTCCACCTCTGGTCTTCTTCGCAAGCTGCACTGGCTCCCTGTGGATAAATGCACTCACTTCATGAACCTGAGCATCGCTCATAAGACCCTGAACTCCCAGGGGGCCCCCATCCAGTTCAACCTCATATCCCCAAACCCGCCCTCGGGACCCTGGCGCTCAGCCGATCTCAACTTGGTCATCGTTCCTCGAGTCAGGAGAGCAAGAGCGGGTGGTCGTTCTTTTCACGCTCTGGACCCTTTTCTCTGGAACTCTCTCCCTCAGGGAAACCCAGAATCATCTGCTTTTCAGGAAATCCCTTAGGCTTGGCTCTTCTCCATCTAGCACTCCCCCCACCCCATTAGGTGCCAGCAGCTGCGGCTCGTATGTCCTCCTAGTCCAGCTCTGGGAAGCCCTGTTCAGAGCCGGACTGGGAACAGAAACCGGCCCTGGCAAACTGCTCAGCCGGCCCCCCCTGGGGTGATGGAGAGTGCAGCAGAGCAGTTTGCGAGGGCCGGTTTCGGCCGATTTTGTTACTGGGGGCCGATATTGCCGACCCCCGGTAACAAAAACGGCCCCCACCCTAGCGGCCTACCGGGGAAACGCCCAGTGCCCGCTATGGCCAGTCATGCCCTGGCCCTGTTGCTGGGGCAGCTATGCACTTTACAAGCCCCTTAACATAACATAACATAAAAAGGCCAGGCAGCATAGCTCAGTATAGCAAAATGTACAGACAGTAACAATCTGTTACCAAAAATATTCAAGCACACACTTACAGAATGCAGATATGAGGCAATAAAGAGGAAAGAAGGTCAGAGTTCAGAAATACAATTGTTTTACTGCACATCAGAACTCATGCCACAGAGACCCAATCATTTGGCAGTTATTAGATCTGGTTAGATACATATTTTCTCTACCCCTACTGTGCCATTTTCAAGGTGCCCTTATCTTGACTGTTTGAAAGCTGATGAATATCTCTGCAATGCTGAATGGTTGGCATATGGTGCCAATGTGATAGTCCCAGCTGCCCGCTGTGATGCCATGATTAAGCCCATTAGGCTGCTGGTGCAGACATACGTATAAATCACTCTGTCACAGTTCCGCAACAAGTGCGGCTACCTCACGGGACAGGAATCGGGCTAATGTGATGACTGTTCCCTGCAAATCCAATCAGCCTCGTTCCCAGTATTCAATCATCCATTCACATAAAGCTGCACACATAAAAATCCATTTTACTTCTTTGATTAGCTTTGAGTGAAATAGCAGTGAAGGTGACATTTCACTTAACACTATCTAAATTGTTACATTAAATTAGAATAAAAAAAACTACTAAATATTAAGTGATATATTATTGTGAGCAGCTATAAAATTAAGAATTTCCAAGAGCCACCGCACCCGTTTAAGGGATATGGTTTAAAATATATCTGATATTAGCCACACTAGTGCCTCTTCAAGGTCATGTGTGAATAAGCATGATTTGTATATCAATAATAATATATTCCAATGTTGTTGTTTATACTGGTAAGTGACACGTCATTATGAAGCTCGGTTCTTTCATAGATTCACAGGCCTGAATCAAGGATGAAGAGGAGACGTAAAGGAAGACCACCTGACAGCGAACCCATCTTCCCGGGTCATATCCGAGCTGGCGAGGGGGATGCAAGGATGTCAGCTATGCTGGTGGCCAGCATCTACCATACCTTTAAAGGAGCTTGGTTTAGCATCTTAGCTTGGAAAGAGTTGCAAAGGAAATGCTGTAAATCCAACCATCTTAACAACATTTAAAGAAACGGGGGTCACAAATTTCTTGCATCCGCCACATACTTTTCAGTGTCCCACCTTTGCCTCAGTGTCTATACCCTGTAGACCTCATAATGCCAATGCAGGGCAGTCTGTGACTTGCATGAGCGGATGCCCGGTGCTTTGATGACCAGAGATTATGTTCTAGCCACAGTTTACCTTTCAGCATGCCCTACAGGCTTAGGCCTGTCGGATCTTGGTCTCCCTGCTTTACACCTGGCACTAAACCAAGTGATTTTAAATATTTGCTACTGTAGTACCAGGCAGTAGGAACCTCTTCCCTTCGTTATTTATCAATCTGGTGCATAGAATATGCAGAGAGAAAGAACTTCCTACAGCGCATGCACTTTGATTAATGTCAATGAATGAATGAATGAATAGCGACATTTCTAAAGCGCGCGGCTAATCCGACGAGTGTCCCAGCGCGGAGCAGAATGTAAGAGAGCATGTATTCTGCCCCTGCTTTAATTGCATCTTAGCTGGATTCTGTCTATAAAAGCCTCGCAGAAACTATTTCTCTAGGCTCGTATGGCACTGTTAGGGCAGGTTGGACTGGTTTCGCCCTCACCAGCCTCCAGAGTCAGGCCACCTCTTCTTCATAGCTAGATTGTGCCCAAGGCTCCACTGGCTGCAAACAAGTGAACCAGCGGTGTCTGACACAAGCACAAGGTCCGCGCCTGTGTGCTGCCCGCTGCGGAGGGCCACGGAGCTCAGTGTCGGGGTTGCTCGTCAGCTGCAGCCGGCTTCAGTCTGTAGTGCTCTTCTGGGAGACCCCTCAAGCGCTCAGCTGCCTGTTAAAGAGAACATAGAGTCTGATGAGACCAACAGAAAAATACATTGAGCCCAATAACGATACATTTCTGAAGGACCTTCAAGTGTGCCTGCTGAGAGATAGCATTATCAGTTCACTACTTACAAACGCCAGCAAGGGGGCTTTAAGCCGGGCGTGTGGGAGCCATGAAGCATTAGGACGAATTTCACATCATCAGAGAGCAGATTACCAGCACAGGACATTAAGCACTGCGCCCCTCCAGATCAGTTAGGAATGCAATGCTCTGCTTTAGATTTTAAATCCAGAGCCTGTCTGAAGAGGAGTACAGTATGTGAGCGCGTGTAATTACCATCGTGTATCTAGTAATGGTGTCCGCGAGGCACAGAGCCTCCACAGGCGCGCGTGCACACAAACACACACTCTGTAATATTACAGCCACAGCACTACAAAAAGAACTGCACAAAGGAACAGAACATGAAGAGTGCAATAAAAAGCAACCCAGATATTATATATAAGCATATTTTAGTGAGTGAGTAACGCAGTGGGCTGCAGGTCACAGGTTTCAAATCCTGACAGTGTCAGCTCAGCCTTTTGTTCTTTCAAAGTGAATACAACCGAGTATCTTCAAGTGTGGGAATAATAACCCAAATTGAAGTATCTATCTGGAGACGTTTCGTAAAGTCGTAAAAAAGACATCAGTTTTAGATAATAAAAGTTTAGTGTTATAATTCATAAAACGAAAAAGTGAAGATGCTCTGCCATCAAAGTAGGTCAGCTGCTGGCACACGATGCCAACATCTTCAAGGTGACAGCTGACAGCTCGTGGAGTATTCCACTACACGGTCAGGTAAGGGGTGGAAGTGAAACGATGAATAGGATGCTTATACATTAAAATGTGGTACAGTCCAACATAGCAAGAAAAATAAATTATAACATCTTTCCCGTTATAGGGACAAAAAGGAGAAAACGTAAACAATCCTATATAAATATAAAAATCTATAATAAGACATCCTTATGTTAGGAAAAAGCTAACAAATAGTCAAGTATAAAAAGGACCAGGAAGGGAAGGGAACATACGAATAACTGGTATCAAATACAGAGAGTATATGGGACAAATAAGGGTAAAGTGTAAAACCCATGAATCCAAGATAAAATCTTTGTGCCAATGGGGGGGGGGGGGGGGGAGAGTGGGGGGTTAAACACCCCTGAGGGATTGTGTTGGGATCTGGCTGGAATGTGGGGGTTGAGCTCGTGTGAGCTCGTGTTGGGTTGTGGGGGGTTCCACTCTGGAATGGTAGTCCGTGGCAAGTCAGTTGCTGCCGGGACCTGAAGGACGCAAGACTGAATAAACCAGATTCCTACCTCTTTCCGTGGTGTCTTCATTTCAGTGGCGACGAGTTGGTCTGGCACCTTCAGTTTCCTTCCGTGGTGCACTCGGTGCTGTGCATGCCGTATCCTGATGGTTGGACTCCTCCTTCGGTTTTCACCAGTTTTCTCTGCCCTTCGTGCCTCCTGAGTTCTCCACGCTGTGCCCTGGTGCGTTTCCCTTCCTGCGCTGCACGCGAGTGTGTTTTTCTAGTGGAGAGTGCAATGTGTTGGGAGGAATTGGCTCTTCTCCTGTGATCGTCGCGCGACAGCCTCCTCGGCGTCAGTTGGTGTCCTCGCGGTGCCAGGTTGGCTCGCGCACCGTTGCCTGGATACGACCTCTGTCTCCTGCTTTGGCGTGTCTGCGTCCCTACGGCCATGAAGACGCTTGTGCATACGTCTGACATACCAGCGGCCATCTTGGATTGGGTCGTCTCTCAATGCTACACAGCTCGAGATCGGCCCATCGGGGCCACGTTGAAATTTATGAGCGGTGCATCCGGAGATGCACACACCATTTCCCTCATTCTTCAAAATATTGTATGTGCCACGTTCACTTCAACTCTGCGCACCCGGTGATGCGCACACCATTTCTTTCTTTTCCATCACCTGTGTCACGGCAGACCCAGTGATCCCCTCTCCTTCATTCCACAGTTCCTGTGTTCCAGAGTGGCACTCATCTCCAACGTATTCTTAGGTGATGCGTTCACCCGGTCATCCACGTTCCTGAACTATACTTCATTGTGCATCCGGTGATGCGCACACCATCTGGTAACATTTGCTCAATCTATTACCTTGTGTAACATTTTCTGGCACATTGTTTGTTGTTCCTTTTGTTTTCTTTTCCAACATCTTAGGTGTACGTGACATTGGTCAGCAACTCACCCACGCTTGATCATGGATCATATTACGGCACCTCCACCCTTTTTGCAATCTGCAGGTACCCCACCTCTTCAGTGGGAACAGTGGAAAGATGCATTTGATGCATATTTAGAGGCTATTGATGGCGAAACTTTCACTTCTAAAAAGAAGAAAGCGCTATTAATTTACAATTTAGGCACTGAGGGTAGGAACATTCTGAAAGCTTTACCTTTGGAGATGGTAAGCACTCATGTAAGTGGTGGTGACGAAGGTGATTCTCTCATTGTCGATGACTATGCTTCCATTGTCAAAACTTTGGACAAAAGATTCAGTCCCAAAAGAAATGTTGTTCTTGAGCGCCACAAATTTCTACAACGCGCTCAAACTCCCGGTGAGTCCATTGACGACTTTGTCGCTTCTCTTAGAAGTCTAGCGGTTACCTGCAACTACAGGGAGTTTAGGGATGAAATCATTCGCGATCAATTAATTGAAAGGACGTCTAACAAAAAAATCCAAGAAAAGTTATTATCTTCGGATGATCCTGATTTAGAGACTGCACTCACATTGGCTAAGAGTATCGAACACTCAATTTTGTGTAAAGGAAATGAGCAGTACAGCATCATCTAGTGAAGTCAAATTGTTGAATGCCAAACCTATCTCTAAATCATGGAAGGGGTCCAACACCAATGTTGTGCGTCCGACTACACATTTCTCCAAACCCAAAAATGAGCAAAGCGAAGCCATGTGTTTCCGTTGTGGGAGAAAATCCCACTTAGGAAATGCCAAATTTTGTTTTGCCTTGAATCAAACTTGTTATAAATGCGGAAAAAAGGTCATTATTCTCGAATGTGTAAGGCTGTCATGGTTAAGAAAAATCCCTCACAAGTAGTGAAGGCCATTGCAGAAGACCCGTTGGATTCGGACGATGAGAATTATGAATTGTTAATGTTGTCCCCCTCATTGTCACATGCTGAAGGTGTTGTAGAACTAACTTCTTTGGGTGGGTCTCTGAAAAGGGAATCTCCTTCATGCAAAATTGGTGTAAATGGAATTGGCCTTACTTTTCTTGCAGATTCTGGTTCTCCTTTTACCCTCATCAATGTGAAGGATTTCGGTAAACTTTAGAGTCTCCAATTACAACAGTCCAACATCAAGATCTTTGCTTATGGGGGTAAAAGAGTGGAAGTATTAGGAAAGTTTGTGGCAAATCTAGTTTTCGGTGCCGACCTGGCTACGGGGACTGTGTTTGTGGTAGAAGATGGGGCAAACCTGTTAGGGTGGGATGAGCAGGGCGCTCTTAACATTATACTGGATCCCAATCATCCCGATATGGTGGTGTCCCGTAGTGCACTAATTCAGTTTTACGAAGCGCCTTCTCCTAATTCTTCCAGTGCCCCCACAGTTGCTCAGTTAGCTAATGACAAGTGGGTGCATATCTATCCTGAAGTGTTTAAGAGTGAGCTTGGTAAACTTAAGGGTTTTCAACATTGCATCGTACTCAAGGAAGATGCAAAGGCTGTTGCTCATAAAGTGCGTAAAGTACCCTTGAGTCTCCGGAATGAACTCAAGCGTGAGTTGGAACGACTACATGCAGCAGGGGTTATTGAACCTATTGAATGTTCTGAATGGTTGGCCCCCATTGTTTTAGCACGCAAATCCGACAAATCTCTGAGGATGTGTGTGGACTTGAGAGACCTCAACGCCAACATCTGGGTTGATCGTCAACCCCTGCCAAACATCAACGAGATGCTGGCTACGTTGGGAGGTGCTAAGTTCTTTACCTCCCTAGACATTTCCTCAGCCTACCATCAGATTGAGCTGTGCAGGGAATCTAGACATCTCACATCTTTCGTCACACCAGAGGGGGCTTATCGTTACATACGTATGCCCTTCGGGCTTGCCTCGGCTTCAGCAGTGTTCCAACGATTGATGAACAACTTGTTCAAGGATATTGCTGGTGTCGTGTTTTTTCAGGATGACATTCTGATATATGGGAAAATTGAGGCAGAACACGACAAGAGGGTTAAGCATGTTTTAAGCATAGTTACATCTAGCGGCTTAACGTTAAGAGTTGACAAATGTAAATTCCTCCAAGAGGGTGTTGATTACCTTGGTCACCATATTTCGCATAAGGGGGTTGAACCCAAGTTGAAGATCATTGAAGCCATTCAGAGTGCACCCACACCTGTAAACAAAGATCAGCTTCGTTCTTATTTGGGGTTGGTGGAATACTACTCCAAATTTGTTAGCAACTTTTCCAGCAAAACTGCTTCCATGCGTAATTTGTTAAAAAAGAATGTTAAATATGTGTGGGATGATGACTGTGATAACAACTTTGAGTCAAACAGAAAATTGTACACGCTGGTCCCCTTAAACTCTTCGACATTAATGATAGATGTATCATATCTACTGATGCAAGCAATGTTGGTTTAGGAGCAGTCCTTATGCAAAAAAGAGGTGACGGTCGGGAAGAGACAATAGCTTTTGCTTCAAGAACATTAAGGGGTGCTGAAAGCACCTACTCGACCATCGAAAAGGAAGCTTTAGCCATGTGGTGGGGTATCCAACACTTCAAGAATTTTTTGTGGGGTAACAAATTCACTTTGAGGACGGATCATAAACCCCTAATTGATCTTTTTACCACTAAAGGTGGTGGCAGGGCAACGCCACGCATCTCTAAATGGCAATACAGATTGCATGAGTTTCGCGATCCCCTTGAGTATGTGGCTGGTGCTAAGAATCATGTTGCCGATTGCTCGTCCAGATTACCCCTTTCATGTGATGAGGATGTGTTGGTGCATGACGATTTGGAAATGGTTTGTGCAGTTTGTCCTTTGGAGAACACCATTGGTGGTGCTCTTTCTGAACAAGAGTGGCTGAATGGTACATCTGAGGATGCTGTGGTCATGAAGGTCATCGACCTTTTAGCTGGAGTGTGGCCCAGCGACAAAGATTGCCACTCTGAGTTAGTTCCCTACAAAAGAGTTAGTGGAGTGTTATCCATGGTTGATGGGGTATTGTGGAGAGGTGGTTTGTTAGTGGTTCCCATGTCTGTGCGCAAAAGAATTTTGGATTTGGCCCACGAAGGTCATCCTGGAATTCGGGCCATGAAACGCAGGCTCAGACAAGATTTTTGGTGGTCTGCGTTAGATAAAGATGTTGAGCACTATGTTCGCGACTGTTGTGTTTGTGTTACAAGTGACAAATCCCAAGTGACTCATCCTTCCCCTGTTGAACCGGTAGTGGTTAGGAACGCCCCATGGTCCAAATTAGCCTTTGATATTGCGGGTCCTTTTGGGCTCATTGGAAGTTCTCCCAAATATGTCTTGGTCCTTATTGACTACATGTCAAAATGGCCTGAGGTCCGATTTGTGGACAATGTGAACTTTGTCCATTATCAATTTTTTTCAAGATTTTTTTCTCAGGGAGGGTTTTCCTGAGGTATTAGTGTCGGATAATGGAACCCAGTTGGTTTCCAGTGAAATGCAGGACTTTTTCAAAGTCATTGGAGTGAAGCACATTCTCACGTCTCTATCACCCCCGCAGCAACGGTTTAGTTGAGCGCTTCAACCGAGTCATTAAAGAACACTTGCAGCTGGCCTTGGTCAATGGTTTGCATTGGCGGCGAGCGGTCAGCGACATGCTGTGGGCTGTGAGGACTACCCCACATGTTAGCACTGGGATAGCTCCCTTTACCTTACTAAGGGGGAGAGTTGCTGGCTCCAAATTGAACAAGGAGTGGATGTCGAGGAGAGTGGTGGACATGAGGAAGTTGGCTGATGTGGTTGATATCAGGGCTGCCACCCAGGCCAAGTATGATACCAGGCCTGGGGTTCGTAATACCTTGTTTGTGAAGGTGAGTGATTGGGTGAGAATCAAGAGACCTGGTTTTATTGCAAAGGCGAGTCTCGTTTTTCCGCTCCCAAGAGAGTGTCTGCGGTGAGAGATCACGTTGTGGTGTTGGAGAATGGGAAGGTTTGGAACAAGAGTCCATGCTGGGTTATGTCATGAAGAAATTTGGTGTTCACTCCTCCCCTGTGGTGGAAGGGAAAGTGTTCTTCCTAGCCGTGATCCCGCAAGATGTGCATCCACGAGATTGAAATTTGTTCCCTCCAAATTTCAAGATTACAAAATGTTGTAATGCCTTACCTTGCAATTTTCTCTGCCTTATATTGCTGCAGTGTCTTACCTTGCAACTTTCTCTGCCTTATTTTGCCTTTTATATTTTGTGCTTGCATTTTATTTTATTGTTGTTTTTATTCTTTTGTTTTATTGTTATGAAGGAAGGGGGGTGTGTTGGGATCTGGCTGGAATGTGGGGGTTGAGCCTGTGTGAGCTCGTGTTGGGTTGTGTTGTGGGGGTTCCACTCTGGAATGGTAGTCCATGGCAAGTCAGTTGCTGCCGGGACCTGAAGGATGCAAGACTGAATAAACCAGATTCCTACCTCTTTCCATGGTGTCTTCATTTCAGATTCTTTTCTGGAAGGGACAGGAGTGTGAATTCTATTTGACAGATCTCTGCTTGTACCTTGGTACATAAGATTATGTTTGGATATTCTGTCAACACCCCAGGTTTGTCCATTACTCAATTTGACTACATTGAGACCCAGCTAAAGAATTCTGAACATGCAACTTCCCTCTTTACGGGTCCTGGGTGACTTAATTTTCACCCAATCTCCTACGGAGCCCATGGGTTCTTTTACACTGTTCAACCAATCAGAACATTCTTTGTACCTCTCTTGGTGGAAAGGGATTCTTTTCTGGATCTTCTTCCTATCTATATCAACGGAACATTCTTTTCTGATCCAGAATGGTGTGATGGATGTTTTGGGATGCATTCCCTTTAGTGACAAAAAAGGGGAAAGGCCTGTAACACTATTAGAGGTTGTGCAGTACGCCCACACAGTTTCTTGTAGAGCTTCTCTAGCAGGTGTTTTCATTACTTCCGGCCTTTGCAGACATTCTTTAACCATCCTATTCATTCTTTCTACTAACCCACTGGAACATGGGCAATACAAGGCGGTTTTGAGGTGGCAAATGGATGATTTCCTTAGGAACTCTTGCATGGGTTCTGAAGTGAATTGTACATTATTGTAGGTGATAAGTATTTCTAATGCGCCTTCCTCTAAGCAAACATCCTGTAAAAATGTTATCAGGACAGTAGTTATACTGTGCACACATCATGTCACCACCCAGCAAGTGCGGTAGCCTACCAGAACAATGGCATAATTTTGACTGACAGATTTATATCGGACAGGCCAAATAATATCCCTTGCTAATTGGACCCAAGGCTTATCAGGGATTTCAATAGGAGATAATGGGGCCTTAGTGAGTACATGGGACTTGTCACTTGCAGCACAGGCTACACCATTTCTCACTATGTTGTCTAGGAGTCTATCAATACAAGGCTTTGCTTTTAGTTAAGCTGTGACTTAGATGTCCTAGGTGCGCTAACTGTACAATTTTTCCTCTCATATCGGTGGGGGGAACGATCTTACTTCCTCTATAAATTGACTCATATACTATACTGAGCTCATGTCTCACCTCCCAAAATGTCTGCACTGAACTTGGCAGCCCATGACAAGAGTCAGACCGACCTTTTAAAATATAAGTCTTCAACGATTGCATTTCTTTATCATTTTCCATGGATTTTTCACATTCCTCCTTGTTCACCCCTGCTATACTGACTGCTAACACAAAATCATCCAAAATACCTTCTTCAGCACTCATGCCTTTGTTGATAGGCATCCTGGATAGGCAGTCAGCAACAATATTCTCGTTGCCTGGCACATACTGCATGGTAAAAATGATCCTTTCCAATCTAAGGAGCCACGAGGAAATTCTGGGCGTAGTACGTTCAGAACCCTTGGTGGTGAAAGCCAAATGAGGGGGTTATGGTCCATACACATCACAAACGGTATTCCCCAAAGAAAAAATGTAAAGTGATTTACTGCCTAAGAACACCCCAAAGCTTCATGCTTTGCTACAGAATAGTGCTGTTCAGGAACCTTAAGCAAGCATGAGGCGAACCCAACATCTTCACTCATCACCCAATTGGCTCAGAATAGCACCTCGACCAACACTGCTCACATCAGTGGTGAGAAATGTAGGTTTTTTGGGATCAAATTTGCCAAGGGATAGGGCATTACTGATGGAGGCCTTTATCATTTCAAAGGCTTCCTGAAACCTAGGTTCCAATGCAAAATGTGTGTTTTTCTTTAAGAGAGAGCGTAATGGTTCAGTGATGCTCGAAAAATCTTTAACAAACTTTGAGTAGAATTCTGCTAGTCCTAAAAAGAATTTGAGTCCATCTTTGTTCACCGGTACAGGAGCTTCGGTGATGGCTTCTATCAGACTTAATTTAGGTTTAATGCCATCATGCGAGATGATATGTCCAAGATATTCCACCGATCCGACCCCCATAAGACAGTCCTCTCTTTATAGTGAACCCATCCTTCATTAATATTCCCAAGACTTCTCTCAAAGCATGGTTGTGATTATCTTCATCTTTTCCAAAAATCAGTATATTGTCTTGAAAGTATACAACATTATTTAAACTCTTAAGTATGTGTTGCATGATACGCTGGAACGCCACCGCGGCTGATGACAAACCAAACAGCATTCTGTCGAAACGATAAGTACCAAGGGGTGTAACAAACGAGGTTAAATGATGTGATGAAGGGTGTAACTCAACCGGATAGTAGGCCGAAGATAAGTCAAGTACGCTGAAATGTGAAGCATCTCTGATCAAGGTTAGAATTTCATAAATACAGGGAAGAGGATGCCTGTCAACTCAAATGTTAGCATTTAAATCCCGTAGGCCCACACATAGCCTAATATTCTTTCCTCCCGTCTTGGTGGCTATGACTACCGGTGCAAGCCATTCTGAATGTTCAATGGGCTCTATGATACCTTGTTGCAGTAACCTATCAAGCTCTTTCTTTAGGGGGGATCGGCATAATGTGTGGAATCGGCCATACCTTGTTGACTACTAGTCTTGCATTATTTTTTCACTTAATACAGTGTTGGTAATCTTTTAAAAGGCCCAGTCTATCAGTGAAGACTTCTGGGAATTCACTACAAACTTCTTCACACAGTGAGGGATCAATAAGCGAACCTGGGTCTTTGCTATTAGGGTCAAGTTTAATGCCCAATTTTTTCTGATGTCTCCGCCCAAGTAAGTTGGTGCCCTTTTTAGTAATGTTGATTTTCCCTACAGTATATCTACCTTTACAATTAATGTTCATTCTAATCATGCATGCCAAAGGCATAGGATCTCCATTGTAACCCCCCCAGATTTATGTCAGGAGATTCTACTACATATCCATTTGCTGAGAATCGTTCAGTAAATTTATTGCTGTCTATAAAGGTGAAAGCGGATTATGAGTCCGCAAAAACAGTGACCGGTACATCATCCAATAAGACTTTATATGTAGGAACAGTGGGATCACTGTGACAGACAGAAAGATGAAAGATGAATGTTTTATAATCAGTATCAATTAAATCAACAGTGTGCACATTCTTGGAGGATGCGTCTTTGCAGACTCTTGTGTAGTGTCCCTTTTTTCCGCAATTGCGGCTCATGATGCTCTTTGCCTGGCATTTTTTACTATTGATGATTGACCATTACTTCCACATTGGAACCGTTTCATTCTTTCATTAGAGAGTGGTAACTCTTGGTTTCTCTTTGGGTTAAAGTTCTTCTTCTTCATTGTTATAACATCATTAATAATGGCATTGACTTCAGGTAGTGACTCTTGTAATTTTCATCTCCTTTAGACAGTCAGCAGTATGTTCTATGCTCAGTGCTATTGATATGGCATTTTTTTAAATCAGGATTTTCTGCCAAGAGTCTTTCTTGAATCTTAGAATTATCTGTGCATCTCACAAGTTGGTCACATATCGGGGAATCAATGAGATCCACAAAGGTACATGTGTTGGACAGACCCCTCAAGGCCGCAATATATGTAGTCACGTTTTCACTCTTTCCTTGAACCCTCCCAAACATTTTGTGTCTTTCTTGCACAACATTTATCTTTTGCCCAAATTGCTCTTGCAGTTTGTTAAAGGTGAGTTGATCTATCTGTGCATCAGGTCCTTCATCCTCCACAATATCTAGTAAGTTCTCATATATTGTTCTTCATTCACTCCTCAGGCTGTGTAGAAGAATGTGCTGTTTGCGCACCGGCGAAAACCTCTCTCCACCTATTGCAATAAGGTAAGACTCAAAACGTTTGGCCCATTGTTTCCAAGGTAGAGAGGGTTCACCAATATCATTTAAAAATCGGGGAGGTTGCGACATACTAGCTGCAGCCATGTTGAACTATTAAAAAGATTTGCAAAGAATAAGGAAGGAGAGTGTAATTAGTATCTGTTCGTAATGAAGTTATAAGAAGGCTTAAGTTAATGGTTTAGTATACACAGTTTAAACAAAGCAACAGTTCAGTTTTCAAGTGGAAAGTCTTGTTTCTTA
Source organism: Calotriton arnoldi (assembly GCA_963921515.1). NCBI lineage: Eukaryota > Metazoa > Chordata > Amphibia > Caudata > Salamandridae > Calotriton > Calotriton arnoldi. The sequence goes on from CAWUFW010000679.1 coordinate 2,804,401, forward strand.
GTTTACTGCCAGAAATTAAATGGAACTGCCCCTGGCTATGAGTAGGGAGGCGGTTCCTGCACCAGAGAGCAAAAGACTTCCGTATTAGAACATGAATTCTCCTCAAACACGATCTTAAAAAATCTTCCACTAAGAACATCGCTCAGCCAAAATTGCACTTTCAACGAATTATCCCCAAGGAAGGAGAAATAGTAGCACGTCTCTTTCGTGTGTATTTCGGATTCCAAAGGAATCAAAGTCGGCTTTTGGCAAATCAATAATGAAAAGTGGCAGGAGATGTCACACCACGCTAATCCGGCCATGGAGGCGGATTAGTGAGGGAGGACTGAGAAACTACGATATTAGTGAATGCAAGCACGCTATTGCGGCAGTGGACGCGGCAATAATGAGAGAATGCGAGCTGGCTTCTGTAACCAGGTGTTGTCTGTTATGCACTCGTTATGGCCGCCTTTACACCAGTGCTTGCGGTGAAAGTATTTTGTGCTGTCAGAGCTCAGAATTAGGACAAAGTTCATCAGGTACCTGTTCAATAGCTTTCTTACTTTTTTGAGAGGGTTATAAGCAGCCATTCAAATGGTAAAATTACCAACTGCCACAGGCATTCTTTAATGAAGTATCAGCGGGAGAATCAGCAATGCCCTTAGCTTTTGAATTCACTGACTGGGCACACTGCGGGGGGGTGAGGCTGCTGGCTCCGCCCCCACACGGACCTTCGCCGGTGTTATAATTCATCAAACAAAAAAAGTGAAGATGCTTTGTCGTCAAAGTAGGTTTATTCCGCATCACCAGTTTCAGTCAGCTGCTGGCATAATCAATCAATCAGGCTTCTTATAAAGCGCGACTATCACCCGTGAGGGTCTCAAGGCGCTGAGTGGTGGGGGGGTGGGGGGGGAGTGCATCTGCAGTTCAGTCTTAGAGCCAGGTCTTGAGGTCCTTCCTGAATTGAGGCAACAACGGGGATTGCCTGAGATGAAGAGGCAGGGAGTTCCAGGTCTTCCCAGCGAGGTAGGAAAAGGATCTTCCTCCAGCCGTGATCTTGTGGATCCATGGGATGATGGCCAGGGCCAGATGGGTGGAGCGGAGATGTCTGGTGGGTGTGCAGAAGGAGAGGCGGTGGTTGAGGTATACAGGTCCGGCGTTGTGGAGGGCTTTGCAGGTGTGGGTGAGGAGCTTCAAGGTGATTCTCTTGTTAATCAGGAGCCAGTGAAAGTCTCTCTCCGGTTACTGGGGATGTGGCTGCAGTGGGGGATGTTCAGGATGAATCTGGCGGAGGTGTTCTGGATTTTCTGTAGGAATTTTTGGGTGGTACCGGTATTGAGTGTGTTGTCGTAGTCGAGTCTGCTACGGACGAGCGCATGGGTGAATGTTGTCCTGGACTTGGTAAGGATCCACTTGAAGATCTTCTGAAGCAAGCAGAGCATGTGGAAGCAGGAGGATGATACAGCATTGATTTGGCGGTTCATTGAGAGTGAGGAGTCTAGGATGATGCGGAGGTTTCGTGCGTTGTCCGTGAGTGTGGGGGGTGGGGGGGGATCCAAGTGCTGCGGACCAACAGGAGTCGTCCCAGGCGGAGAGGGTGGAGCCCAGGATGACGACTTCGCCCAGTCTGAGTTGTGCTTGAGGCAGTTGTCCTTCATCCATGTGGTGACTGCCTTCACCCCGTTGTGGAAGTTGCTCTTGGCAGCCATGGGTTTGTCTGTGAGGGAGAGAATCAGCTGAGTGTCGTCGGCGTAGGAGACTATGTTGAGTCCGTGGCTTCGGACGATGGCTGCAAGTGAGGCCTTGTAGATGTTGAAGAGGGTGGGGCACAGGGAGGATCCCTGAGGCACTCCGCAGTTGATCTCTGAAGGTTCTGAGTAGAACGGTGGAAGTCTGACTCTCTGTGTTCGGCCGGGTAGGAAGGAGCGGATCCATTCTAGGGCTTTGTTGCGGATGCCGGTGCTGTTGAGCCTTGCGCAGAGGGTAAGGTGGGAGATTGTGTCGAAGGCGGCTGAGAGGTCCAGGAGGATGGGGGCTGCAGTTTCGCCTTGGTCAAGGATGGTGCGGATGTCTGTAGCAGCAAGGAGAGCGGTCTCGATGCTGTGGTTGCTTCTGAAGCCTGATTGGGCGAGGTCCAGGATGTGGTTCATTTCGATGAACTCTGAGAGTTGGGCGTTGATGGCCTCCTCGATGACTTTGGCTGGGAAGGGGAGCAGAGGGATGGGTCTGTAGTTCTTGAGTTCCATCAGGTCGGTAGAGAGTTTTTTTCAACAGGGGGTTGATCTCTACGCGTTCGCAGTCTTCGGGGAACGCGGTGGACTCAATGGAGCAGTTGATGGTGCCGGCTCTGTTGAAGATGGGGTGCAGGCAGAGATCCAAAGGGGCTCCAGAGTGGATGCTCTTTATGAGCCTGAGGGACTCTTCAGAGGTGAGGGTGGACCAGTTGGGCAGGGTCTGTTGGGGTCAGGAGTTATCAGATGCGGTGGTTGCGGGTGGGGTAGATGGGCCCTGGGATGCAAAGCTGTCGTAGATCTCCTTGATCTTGCGGTGGAAGAAGGTGGCGAGGTTGTCGCAGAGGTCTTGAGAGGGGGGAATGTCTGCTGTCTCCGTGCTGGGTTTGGCAAATTCTTTGACCACGGTTAAGAGTTCTTTGCTGTTGTGTGCGTTGGCATTGATGTGTTCCTGTATAGCGGTTTTCTTTGTTCTGATAAGGTGGTGGCATGCGGTGAGGGCGGCTTTGAAAGCTGAGTGGTCTGCCAAGGTCTTGCTGCTCCTCCATCGTTTCTCGAGCCATCTGCAGGTGCGCCTGGACTCTTAGTGGGTGGGAGAGAACCAGCTGGCTTTCTTGGGATGCTGCTTGTTCGAGGGTTTCCTGAGCGGAGCCAGTGTGTTGGCGCAGTTGGAGATCCAAAGGTGGAGGTTGCGTGCTGAGGCGTTGGTGTCCAAGTATGTCGGTGGTGGGGTTATGCTGAGGGAGGTGGTGAGCTGGTCTTCAGTGAACTTGTTCCAGCTTCTGCGAGGATAGCGGTGGTCATGGTGGTGTACAATGGGTTTGGTGAAGGAGAAGTGGACGAAGTGGTCATCGGTCCAATGTAGGTCGGACGTGTGGCTGATGGAGATGTTGTTGCTTGTGGAGAAGATGGGATTGAGCGTGTGTCCTGCTGAGTGGGTTGGAGAGGTGACCAGTTGGTTGAGTCCTATGATGGCAGGGTTCTCCAGTAGGGATGAGGAGTTGTGGTCATCAAGGTGGAAAGTGAGTTACCGAGGAGGATGCATCCATTGAGGCGAGAGCGTGGTGGGTGATGAAGTCGGCTATGGCTTCGCTGATGGGGTGGCGGGTCCAGGAGGTCTGTATACGAGGGTTCTGCGGAGGGTGGCGTTCGGGTTGGTCTGGAAGTGGAGGTGTTCCATGCCGGGTGAGTGGTCGTTGGAGCTGGTTGTGAGGCAGAGGGTGTTTTTGTGTACGATGGCGGGAAGGGGAGAGCAAATGAAAAACGAAAGCAAACCAGAGTATAGTAAGGACAGAGCAGAATTGAAACTGGACAGAAAAAGAGGCAGAAGAAAGACAGAAAAAGGCAAAAAAGAATAGAAACAACAGCAGACAGGAACAAGAACTCACCACTGGGCCACCAGGGATGAGGCGCAGGCGGGGTACTGCGTGTGGAGTAGGGCCTCGAACTTGGGTCCTGGGCACTGGAGGGCAGACTACTACTAGGTGGAGCTGTGCGGTGGGGGGAGCAATGCACTGACAACGATGCCAACGTGCTGCAAGGTGACAGCTCGTGGAATATTCCACCATACAGAAAGGTAAGAGGTGGAAGGGAAAAGGTGAATAGAAAGCTATATATGAAAATGTGGGACAATCCGATATAGAAAGAAGAATTAATTGCAATATTAATCTTTACTGTTCTCTGCTTAGGGTGTGATCAGTGGTTACCACTGTCTTAGGAGGGGGCTAACTGTGCTTAATTGTCCGTCACACAGTTATGGGTCATAGCTGCCGAAGAAGTAGCATAATGAGTGAAAGGGCAATTAATAGCTGTTAACGTTCAACACCATGTTGGAAATTATGTACCCAACCTCCTAACTCAACTAACACAGTTACTGCTATACTTGACATTTATTACAACATAATCTCTTAAACTGTAAACACTGCGGCCCCTCTGAAATCAAATGTTTTCATCTTCAACCCCGTCGCCCATGGATCACCTCACAACTAACAAAAGACATAAAATACATATTCTTGAAGAACAAATAGAGGCTCACTAGCTTAGCAATAATTCGAACAAAGCTGAAATCACTAAGAAAACTATAGAAACCGCACATCCTTCAGGCTAAATCAAACTATCTCATTATGCACCTTCAGACCTTCCGGAAACCATCCAGAGTTCTCTTCCACTAGATTCATCACAACATATCCCATCCAGTCAGACATCTCTCTCATACCTCCAGCATCATGTGCAAAACTTTACTGGACTTCTTCTCCCATAAAATCAAAATACTCTGTTCCACAGCCTTATTCAATGAATTGGCTACGTTAATCTTCACCAAGTCAATAAGCTCTTAGAATGTCTCTGAACTAGTCTCTCATGATGACCTCCTCAACATTGTCAAAAACATCAAGCCCACACCCTAATACAATGATCATAGCCATTATTGAAAAAACCAAACCTCGATCCAACCCTACCTGAAAGTTACAAACCAATCTCCAACCTTCCATGTTTAAGGAAGACCACTAAAAAAATCTCTTTACAACTCTCAAAATTCATAAAGAATGTGAACTTACTAATAATTCACCAATCTTGTTTCAGAGTAGAGCATGGAAATGAAACATCATTATTAATCCTTGATGAAATACACAGAATTCTGGATTATGGACAATCTAGCCTTTAGTTTTGCAAGGCCTCACAACTGCTTTTGACACAACTGATCACTACAGATTGATAGTACTACAAACGTTCTACAAAATGCTATTCACAAACTTACATGTGGAGTTCATGCCTTTGCCTTTTCTATCTTTTTCTGTGAGGTAATCTCAACTGGACTGTAGAGTCTCCGCACATGTAAGAATATGTTTTAGTGGCAAATGGGGATGGGGGAGTGGTTGGAAAATACTTACTACTGAAAGGGGCGGGTTTAGGAAGGAGTTAAAAGGTGTTAAAGGAAGGCTAAGGCGGGGTTGAGGGAGGGTTAGGGAGGGACATGTACCCACCCAAAAAAAATAGATTAAGTCCACCACTATTCACAAACTGCCATTCTAAAGTTACTGCAGCCAAAAAGGACCACAACGTGAAGCAGCTCTGATCGGCTGTCCACAATCTGACCACTTAGCCGGAAACTGGTGACCATCTGACCCTCTGGGGTCTCCAGGGGCCTTACCTTCCCCCAGAAAGTTTGGGGGCGAAATCCAGGGGGTCAAGCCCTTCCCACCATGCGTAGCACTGGGCTGGCTGCTGCACCCTAGATGGCAGCTTGAGGCTGGGTTTGGTGCCCATTGTGCATTAGCTGTGGCTGAGGCCGCGGACACGGCTGACTTCAACCCGTCGGGAGCAGAGTCCGGTGATCGCTGCCAGGCACTGACGGAGCTGCTACGCCCGCTGGAGGGAGGAGGATGGTGGCTGGTGCAGTAGAGTACCCTGATGCACCACGGCCTCGAAGGGCCTAGAGAGCACCACCATCACTGTCCGAGGGGCCACGGTTAGGGAGGTAGGAAGAGCAACGCCACCCTGCTGGCCCTCCACCATCAGCCATGCTCCCAATGGATACTGAGCCTTAAATTGCATGCCCCCTTGGGCACCGATGCTTGCAGCTGCAGAGAGGGAGCACAGATCGCTCTCCTTCCCCCTTTCTTCTTTTGCAGTGCACCCCCAGCACGAAAGGCCCTGCGACCTGGTGGGCACTGAGGTGCGTTCGGCCACTGCCGCAGAACCGGGACAATTTCTTACCCCCCTCTAACCTTGAGACGCCTCTGGCCCTGGGATGCCGGCCTAACAGTCTGACCCTTGTACGGACCCCACTCACTGCTAGCTGTGGAACCGGAGGACCTGCTCCTGCCCCCCGTCCACCTCAGAGGGCATGGCCTGGCCCCCATAGTCAACGGCAAACATACAGACCTCAGGTAACAGGCCAAAATTGACAAGTTCACCACACCTGCAGCCACAACAGGCGGGTCCTTAGAAGCAACAGGGCCCTTACCTGACCAAGTCTCCCCGGATATGATTCTTCAAGCTAACCAGATCTCCTGTACTGCACTAGAAAACCAAATTGGGGGAATAGCAGTGGAGGTATCCTTGCTGCAACAAGATCTGCGCAACCTTTTAGACCGGACCATGAATGCAGAGGACCGCATTCGTCAGCAGAGTACCAGCTTCATGCTCTTAAGGCCGAATATACTAAGCTCAAATCAGCTACAGAGCAGCTGGAACTATGCGCAGAGGATGCAGAGGCCAGATCAGGCCAAAACAACCTCCGGCTGGTGGGGCTGCCTGAGGGCCGGGAGTGCCCACATTCAGAGAAATTTCTGACTGAATGGTTTAGATCCTGGGTGCCCCCAAATGCCCTGTCCCCCTGCTTTATACTGGAGCATGCCCTAGTTTTCAAGCCCTCGCTTGGTGCCCCTTCCCACCCCATGATAAAACGCCTTCTAAACTTTGCAGACAGGGACTCCATACTCTCTGAGGCACGGGAGAAAAAAGAGGTTTTCTGCAATGCCTGCAAAAATCCTACTTTTTCCGGACTATACAGCCAAAATTCAGCAGCAACGCAAGTCCTTCATGGAAGTTACGCAAAAGATGAGAGGCATGCAACTACAATATTCTCTACTATACCCTGCAAAATTGAAAGTCATACAAAAGGGTAAAATACACTTTTGAGACACCTATGCGCATGGGAGTAGGTGAAGGAGCGGCATGACTTCTGAGAACAACAGGGAAAAACCTCCTCCGGCACTGTGAAAGCCCACCAGAGAAACATCGGGAAGGCCTCAGTGCCGCTCCCACACAGAGTAAAAGACTAACATTGACTTTGAATACTTCGAAGAGAACCTGCCAAAGGGATTAGTGATAGGATACAGCGAAAATCCGCTGCAATCGCTTACTAAAAAAAAAAATGACTTTTTTACTAGAGACGCCTCACCCACCAGGGTTACCCCTAGGTGGCATGCTTCATCATTGGGGTTCATCCCAATCCTCTACAGATTGAGGCGTGCTGCGACTTAGCGATTACGCAGGAGCACTTACTGGTGTAAAATAAGTGAAGTAAAGGGGAGTGGAAAAAGGAAATTAAAAATACCTAACTAGTGGGCCACTATTTTATTCCCGCCCCTAGTTGGTAAGGTTAAAATCAGGGGTTATTACTGAAAAAACAAGACCATAATGAGTCTGGTTGTCTCAGTAATGGGGTCCCCAGGGCAAGAAGTAGGTGCATTGGTCCGAGGCGGCTTTGATGAAGGTTCGACTACAGGCCCCTCGACCCTGGTTTCGACCATGATGCTATAGCATAGCGTTTCCTAAATACGGGATATCTCATTAACAAACCGTATGTATACATAGTGCATGTGCATTAAGTGTGCACGAGTGTGTCCTTATTATAGGATTGGTTAGGAGTGGTACACACAGGGCTGGCCCCCGGGGAGTCCTGACGAAGAGCCAATAGGGGAACGGCTCGAAACATGTTAGCTATCCATTACTGAGACAACCAGACTCATTATGGTCTTGTTTTTTCAGTAATAACCCCCGATTTTAACCTTACCAACTAGGGGCGGGAATAATATAGTGGCCCACTAGTTCGGTATTTTTAATTTCTTTTCCACTCCCCTTTACTTCACTTAGTCTACACTAGTAAGTGCTCCTGCGTAATCGCTACCTTGCAGCACACCTCAATCCGTAGAGGATTGGGATGAACCCCAATGATGAAGCATGCCACCTAGGGGTAACCCTGGTGGGTGAGGGGTCCCTAGAAAAAAAGTATTTTTTCTAGTAAGCGGTTGCAGCGGATTCTCGCTGTATCCTATCACTAATCTGTTGGGCAGGTTCTCTTCGAAGTATTCAATTTTTGTTTGTTATATATCAGTAAGGAGGATAAACCTAGCCTCTACCTCCCCCTTTTTTTGCTTGTAACTAACATAGACTTCGGTCACAGCATTGATAAGGGACAGAGGACACTGAGTCTGGGTCTCCTATCTCCAGTGGCGACGATGGAACTCGAGGCTGGGGTGGGGGTGCCGGGGATCGAAATGGAGGGGGATGGGGGAGTGGGTCTGACATAAGGGGTCGTCAATGTGACCAGCAAGGCTGCCGGACCTAGGACCAGCGGAAAGTGACTTAGTTGAGTTTTGGGGCGACAGGTGCTTTGAGTTAGGAAGTATGTGGTGGGGGGTACTTGGGTGAGTTTGGGGGGGTAGTTTTAGTTTCAAACAGTTTAGAGCAGTACTGGCCTATAACCCATGGAGCGAAATGTCCACTTTTGCAGCAGTACCGTCTTTATTATATGGTTAATGATGGCCGATTCCAAAATTATTTTTTAAAACATTAATGGGCTGAACAACAAGATTAAACGAGGTGCTGTCCTGCAGTATCTCAAAAAGCTTAGCCACCAATTAATACTGCAGGAAACCCACCTGTTGGGTACTAAATATGGATTCCTAGGCAGACACGGTTTCTCCAAGGTCTACCATGCTGGGTTCACATCAGGTTCTAGAGGGGGGGATCTTGATACATTGTACCTTTCCTTTCACAGTCCCCAACACATACACTGATTCCCCTAGGCCACTAGGTGGGATTGTTGGGCCTGTTGGAGGGAGTTACCTGGTCTCCTGTGACGGTCTATGTCCTTCGGCATTGACAGATAGCATGTTGACTACCCTATCCGGCCTGATCCTGGAGCTCCTTGTAGGCAAACCGGTTATAGGAGGGGACGTCAATGCAGTTATGATCCCGGAATGGGATGTCCATACACTGGACAACTGACTTGGTACTACCCCTCTGCCAACCTGAGCATCTTCACTGGGGCTCGCAGATGCATTGTAGAATACACCACACAACCACCTGGGCATACACTTATTACTCCGGCGTCACTGCTCACACTCCTGGTTAGATCACTTCTTTCCCGCAGCCAACAGGATGCAATACAGCCCTCAGATATTCTGCCCAGTAGCCTTTCTGACCACTATCCAGTTAAACTGACCCTAGGAGGTCTCCCAAAATCTGGGTCCGCCAGTGGCTACTGAACACATATAGACTGACCACTGGTCGCTTCGCAGATCAAATCTGGAACGACATTGGAAACTACTTAGCCTTTAATGTTTCCACGGTCTCATTGGTAGTAATACTTTGGGAGCGCGGAAAGGAACGATCCGGGGAGACATTATCTCCTCCACTGCCGAACACCGAAGGGATGATGAGTGGGATATTGGTAGGCTAAGTGCAGACCTTACGAGCCTAGAGGCATATAAACACCACAAGGGCAGGGACGAGGCATTCTGACGTGTAGAGGCGGTCAGATAGGAGCTAAAGCGTAAATTAATAGAGAAGGCCAGGAGGCGGTGGGTTTCCTCCCATCACCATTTATACAACATGGGAGATAAAATGGGAACACTTTTGTACTGGTTAGCACACCATGACCTGGAGCAAAGAGTGGTGGCAGGAATCCGCGACCTCATGAGTATCATGGCTACTGCATCTGCAGATATCACCAATATATTTGCAGACCACTACAGCGGCCTATACAAAGTGCTCCTGATAAAAAACCTGATAATAAATTATCTCCCCATTGCAACACTACAATTTGAAAGTAGGGACGCCACAGACATGCTCATTTCAGACGTAGAAATAAATGCAGCAATCCTTGCCATGCCATTGGGCAAAACCCCTGGCCCAAATGGCTTTCCTTTTCCTCAGAATTCTACAAGAGATTTGCCAGTTTACTGGATGAACCGTTAGAAGCCCTGTATAAAAGAAACCCTCCATCCAGGAGAGCGGCTGCGAGGTCGTGGAGGGGCAGCTATAGTGGGTATTTCCACAGCAGGGAGAGATCCCCTGGACTGTACTTCTTATCGCCCTATGTACCTTATTAATACTATGGTGAAAATACTGGTCAAAGTGCTAGCCTTCAGGGTGGCTGGGGTGATCCGTACCCTGGTCCATCCGGACCAAAATGGCTTCATGCCAACGTGTGGTGCCAGGCACAGTATCAGACACCTGCACATAGCTCTCGACCTCCTTCATTGTTCCCGAGACCGGCAGCATTATTAGCCATAGACTGTGAAAAGGCATTTGGCTCTGTGTCCTGGCCCTTGATGTTTCAGGTACTAAATAAAATAAAGTTCGTCCCACGATGTATTGCATATGTCGGACTACTTTTTCTCCTTTCTCTGGACTCAGGTTCGCCTTAATGGCCTATTCTCTTGCCCCTTCCCCATTAGATGGGGGACAAGACAGGGCTGCCAACTGTCCTCACTCCTATTTGCCCTGATTACTGAAACGCTTGCAGCGTGGATCCAACTAGATGCCCAACAAGGGGGCACTGACTGAGGTGGGAGGGTGGAAGATCAAGTTTACCTCTATGCAGATGTGTTATTGTACCTGGAGTGCCCACATCTGTTGATCCCCGAATCTTTCAGATGCTGACAGTCTACGGAGAAACCTTAGGCCTCAAAGTCAACTTGAACAAATCGGTGGTGACCCTGGTGGGGATGATCAAAAAGGTGGTTCTGCCCGCGACTCTGGCCCTTGGCAGTCATCGGGCCCTTTTAAATACCTGGGCATACAGATCATGCAGAGACTGGAAGACTACTTGAGACTCAATGTAGAACCATTGCTACGTAACCTCAAACTGTAGCATGCAGCTTGGGGACGGCTCCCACTTTTGATTGCGGGGCGAGTGGCCCTTTACAAGATGGTTTCTTTCCCCCAGCTGCTCTATATACTGCAAAACTTCCCACACCAGCTGCCCAATACCTTCTTCAGCGGGGTACATGCCACCCTTTCCGCATACCTGTGGGAGAGTGGTCCCCTGTGAGTTTCATTCACAAAGGTGATGCAGTCGACATTGGATGGGGCGGGCTAGAAGTGCCAGACATACAGCTCTACTACTGGGAAGTCCACATGCTCCCTATTAGAAAACTGGCTCTACATGGCCAAAGATGATCCTATGGTCAGACTTGGACTACGAGAAGCTGAGAAGTATGAGGTGTTGGCAATGTTTTATGGAGCTAAAATACCGACTGACCTTCTTTCAGCCACAGGACTTATGATTGAATCTGGTTCAAAGCTTTGAAACACATTTAACGGATGGGGCGACGTACATGAGCAACCTCTCAGTGGGTGGGCGACTGAATACCCTCAGTGGCACAACTACAGGGATTTGAGCCATGGGATAAAATAGGTATTTCTGCACTGAGAGATGTTTAGACGGCATCCCACATGAAACAGTTTACTGCACTAACAGCGGAATACGATCTCCACAAATCAAAATTCTTTTGGTTTCTCCACATAAGAAATGCTCTGGAATCCTATAAAAAGCACTCAGCCCTATCCCTGACCATAACCCTCTAGAGGCCAACTTAACCCTTGAGGCAATCAACAATAAGGGAATATCTAGTTTGTACAAAATAATAGCCATAAACACCCACACCCTTTCTCACTATTGAGGGGACAGTGGATGTGGGAGATCTAGAATGACGACTGGCGAGAAGCCAAGATGGCAGCCAGGATGCAGGCAAACTCATCTAGGCTGTGCCTAGTGCAATTCAAATACTTTCATTGTATCTATTACAGCCCAGAGAAACTATACAAAATGCTTAAGTCCCCGACTCCCGAAAGCACTTAGTGCAGGGGTCTCCAACCTTTTCTGTACTGAAAGCTACTTAAGTTCAATGAAACGCATTGGGAGCTACTAATATTGTTAGTGTTGTATAATTTCAATTTTGCTATATGTATATTAATTCAACCAAGCAAAAGCTTTCTAATTTAATAAGCTGGGCTGCACAGGTGAGCTACTCAGAGGTAGCTGGAGAGCTACAGTAGCTCACAAGCTACTGGTTGGAGACCCCTGACTTAATGTGAGAGATGTAGGAACCCTGCTACACATGATATGGGGTTGCCCACTGATACATTCATATTGGTCTAGAGAACATGACACTTTATGCAGCATACTAGGTTACCCAGTAGAGCATGAACCCTGCACAGCTTTACTGGGCATTCACCGTGGGTGGGACGGTCAAACCAGAGACAAGACACTGTACAATATCAGTTGCCTAATCGCAAAAAGGGACATTGCTAAGCATTGGCGCTCACTGGAAGCCCCCACAATGACGGAATGACTACACAGCATGGATCGCTGTGCCTTGGTGGAGGCCTTAGTTTATAAGACCCCTGGTTGCCCTGGAAAACAGAAAAAGATATGGGGCAAATGGATTGACTATTTTAAGGATGAATTGTAATCTACCCGTTGAGGTATCCCGAAATCTCAGGACATTACTTTGTTATATACTCCGATATGCGTTTGTCATGACCAGCTGTAATGATGTGTCATGCTGTGGCATTCTCAGACTTTTTGGTGCAGGCTGCTTTCTATTTCCTTTGTTACAAAATACTGATGAGATTGTGGAGATATACTAGGCCAGTGTTATGTAGTGTCTGAATTGTGCTAGTTTGTGAATGGGAAGCCAGTGGAGGTCCTTTAGGAGTAGTGTGATGTGAGTGTATCATGGGAGGTTGAGAGTGATTCTGGCCGCCGAGTTCGGAATTGCCTGCAGCCTTCTATGAGTTTTGTGTTGACCCCAGCATAGAGGGTGCTACCGTATTCCATCTTGCTTGTGACCAGAGTGTGCATGACGGTTTGATTGGGAGTAATTTGAAAATCTTCCCCAGCATCTTCAGAGTATGGAAGCATGAGGCGGTGATGGCATTCACTTGGGTGGTCATGTCGAGTTTGCAGTCCATGATGATCCCGAGGTTCTTGCTGTGGGTTGTGGAGTAGCGGGTCAGTCCTAGCTCTGTTGGCCACCAGGTGGAGTCCCACGGTGATGTGTGCTCTTCCAGAAGATCATGATTTCAGTCTTGTCGGTGTTCAGCTTTAGATAGTTGGTCTTCATCCAGTGCGGGATTTCACTCATGCCTTGAACTTGATCCGGGTTCTAGGTGTCTTTTCTGTGAGGGAGAGAATGAGTTTTGTGTCTTCGGCTTAGAAGAGGGCATTGATATCATGAGAGCAGCTGATGCTGGCTAGAGGGATCATGTATACATTGAAGAGGGTCGGATCCTTGCGGAACTGCGCAAATGAGGTCACAGGCATCCGAGGTATACAGTGCCAGGCTGACTGACTGGGTACTACCAGGCATGAAGGAGTAGATACATCAGAGTGCATGTCCTTGGATTCTGACATCGTGTCGGCGTTGGATGATAATGGGGTGGGATACTACGTCAAATGCTGTGGACAGGTTCAGGAGGATGAGGGCCGTCGTGTCTCCTCTGTCCAGAGTCATGCGAATGTCATCCATGACAGAAGTTTGTGTGCTGTTCGGTCTTAAACCAGACTGAGTGGTGTTGAGGAGTTGATGGTCGTTGAGATATTCAGTGAGGTGTCAGTTGAGACCTCTAATTAATTCTATACATCACTTTTAATAATTTAACATTTAATTTCTTTTACTTTAGTTGGATGGTATTTTTTAATTTCAACTTGAGAAAAATATTTGTAACTTAATATATTTATATTAATTTTATTTTTAATTCAAAATTAAGTTAATAGGGATGTATCTTTTTCTTTAGTTCTACATTTACAATAAATATATTAAAATAATTTATATTAATATTTAACATAAAAATTATTTACAAAGATTTTCCAAGTTTAATAACCTTTTATTTATTTTCCCTTATACTGTACCATATATATTTTACATTAAAAAGTGTTCAATTAAATAAAAATATGTAATTTTTGTATATGTTTTAACAATAAATTATATTTATTTATGCTCTTAACAATTTTAAATAGTTTGCAATATTTTCTATGAGATTTTATTATATTATCCTCACTCCATTATTTTCTATGGAACAGCGTTGCAGTGTTGCAGTACCAGTGACTGGCCATGTGTGGTGCTGGACTTACTCCAGCTCTGAGCCATACCCACTTTGATGAGGCACGGACAAACATGAACTGAAATCAGTGGGCCAATTGGTGGCAAATATACCGTGGTGTCATTTATGTCAGGAGGCCTGGCTAGAAAGTTCGTTTTTTACCATCTTACCACTACATGTCGCTCAGGAGGGCCCTTTGGAACTCAGCATTTACAGCAGTATAGGACAATACACACATCTACACTGCTGAATGCTTAGTTTCTCTCCACCTTTCAGTCCAGGTTTGTATCTCACCTACCTGGCAGTTCCTTCTGTCGTCAGACCCTTCTAGGTCACATCCTGGTGGTGGTTTTCTGTTCACTAGCCTGGTTCCTGGATTCTAATGTTATTCCAGCCCTTTCATAGCTGCATTGTGGTACTTTCTTTCTCTTTTCTCCAATCTATACTCCATTCCTAGCTTTCCTGTTTCCGGTCTTGTGCGTCCTGGTTCTACTGGTCTTCAACCTTCCAAGTCCCAGTTCAGCCTTCCTTTTCGGTGGTCCCCGATTCACTACAACGGGTTTATTTCTTGCACCGGGCTCTCTCCCTGCACCCGTGCTTGTACCTTGAACCTCCAGCTATTTCAGCCCTGTGAGCCCATAGTTTAGCAGCTTGCAACTGACTTGGTTGTCGAGTCTCTTCGTGCTGTCCCATCCCCGCTGCTGTGTTGCCATGCTTGCGTTTTCATTCAGTTTCTATCTCTTGTTATCCCACCACGTCGTTTCCATGATGACTTTGTTCCTAGTTTTGTCTGAATTCTTCCTGCTCGGCCCTTTTACACTGAAACCCCTTGCCTTATGTTTTGTGTATTCCAGTCCTGAACCGGACTTTGATTCCAGTCCTGTGTTAACCGAAGTCAAATTCCTGAGTTCCCTCCACTGCTACCCTCTGTCTTCTTGTGTTTATATTATAATCTTGATGGTCATTGCTACCAACAGCCCCACTTAGATTTCGAGGCGCAAGTCTCAGGCACAGAAAACCACCCAGTACTCTTTAGCCACAGAAGCTGCTCGGTGTCCCTCGGCATGGAGCCACGTGCTGCAAGTGCAGAGCTATTGTTGAAGCTTCTCTGGACCGCCCTGAAGTCTGGAAGCATAAATCATAAGATGAAGATTCTGAGGGAAGATGCTTCTATCAGACACAGAATAGCTATTGCATGGTGTACCCTAAGCATCCGCCCATCATCCACCGTCCCCCTGCATCATTTCGGTATATTCTTATTGCTCAGCACGATTTCCAATTAAATTTCGGAAGGATACCAAATTAGGAGTATAATGTCCACCAATAAAAATTAAATAATGAAAGAGCTGTGAGCAAAGGAAGGCTTTTATGAGTCAATAAGGTTGTCCTGTAATGGATAATAGGTTGTCCTGTAAAGTTCTCACCTGCTCTGGCGTCAAGTCTCGCTGGGATTGCGCCAGCATCTCATAGCCCACCATGAACTTCCGAACAGTAGCCGAGCGCAGGAGGGGTGGGTAGTAATGTGCATGAAGCTGCCAGTGAGAACAATCCTCCTTGAGGTGGGGTCCGGTGGGAGCTCCTAACATTGAAAAAAAACACAAGGCGCTACGTCACAACAGAATTGAAAGAGTTGATACGTAACATGGTTCACTTCTCCCAAAAAAAAAGATATAGCAAAAAATAAAGCAAAGGTAAGACATTAACATCCATACAAGACTAATTTATCGCTATATGTCACTTAATTTCTCAATTTGACATTTATTTTCTGCATTATCATATTAGCAATTTTAATTTGTCCTATATTTCTGACAGATTTGCATCAGAAGTGATGTGTTTTCAACTACAACCACAAATTGAACCATCAATAAATGGTGTATAGTAAATGGATTTGTCAGACATAGGATTATGCACCGACAGGCTTATGGACATGGTTTGATATGTTAATCACCTCACCCTTCTATATGAATGCAAATCAGGCCAAGGACTGTCAGTGATAAAGTTTCCTAATGCTAGAAGATGCAAGGTCACGTCTCCATTTTTAATAGTGAATACTTAATTTTAGTCATACACCTAATCCTTAGTCCCAAACATCCACCTTAATTCTAGTCACATACCTCTCTTAGCCCCAAACATGTACTTTTTAAATCTTTTATTCTCGTTGGTGAGATGCAAAACATTAAGGGCCATATGTATCAAACTCCCCTTTTGCGAATCTCTAATAGCGAATCTTAGCGAATCGCTATTAGAGATTCGCAAAACGATATGTAAACAAAAATTCGCAAATACATAGCGAATCGTTAGAAATCGCAAAATGATTAGCGAGTAGCTAAATAGCGATTCCTTATTAGCGAAACCTATATTTTGCGAATTCGCAAAATAGCGAATTCGCTAAGTGCGAATCGGGGAATCAGGTGCAGGTGGATGACATCACAACCAGGAAGTGTGACTACCCATGCTGCACCTGAGTCCCAGGAGCAGAGTGAGAGAGTAGGAGTTGAGGCTGAGGCATCACTGCAGTGCTACACACATTGGAGAGAGTGGAGACATGGCCAGCAAGGACAAGCAGCAGGGGAGACCCCAGAATGAGGAAACAAAAGTTCACAGAAAGTGAGCAGGAGGCCCTGATACAGGAGATGGTTGTGAGCCATGAGCTCCTGTTTGGCAAGAAGTCCCTGCGTGTGCCAGAGACACGCAAGAGAAGGATATGGGCAGACATCCAGCGCAAAGTCAATGCAATTGGCGTCACACATCGTAGCGTCAAAGACCTACAGAAGCGCAGATATGACATGCGCGCGCGCTCAAAGGAGAAGGTCGCTGCCAGGTTGGAGGAGGCCAACAAGACCGGTGGTGGGACCTCCACTGCCACCGCTTCAACACCACTCGAGGAAATGGTTGAGGGGACCCTGCTTCCGGAGAGTGTAATGGGCATGTCAGACCTGGACAGCTCCGACCACCCAGAACCAAGACAAGGTAAGAAGCATGCCATCACACCCCTGATACCTCCCTACATCCCCCACACACCCAGGAGAGACCCAGGGGCACAGCCAAAGTATAATTCCAGTGCAGGTGCACAAGCACACAGCAATGCATTATGGGAGATGTAGTCACATGCACCTAACAGTGGAGCAATGACACCCAGCCAGGCTCAGACAGTATGTGTGCATCATGAAAGTCAAAATACAGACAGATAGGACCCATGTAACTCCAAACAGTGACATTTAATGCATGACAAATGCAAGGCAGGACAGTAAATTAATGTGTGCATTTATGTCCACAGCACCAACAGGATCACAGGGAACAATCAGTGGAGGGGAGGATGAATCCCCCAGCCCAGAGGCAACAGGGCAAGAGGAGGAGGAGGAAGAGGAAGACGAGGGCAGCCCAGTTATCCCGCCAACACGCCGCAGGCGGATTGCAGTGCCACCATTGCCCCCTCTGGAGGAGGAATCCCAGGACACCGATTCCAATGTCCAAACAGTCCAGGGACAGCCAGAGCCACAACCCCGTGCCCGAGCACGTGCAGCACCAATACCACCAATCCCATCCAGGCGCAGGGCATCCACCAGTGCAGCAGTCACAGGAGACGACACAGTCTTCCAAGGGCTGGAGGGCCACATGTTAGAGGTCCAGCGCCTGCAGGCAAAAAACATACAGTCAATACAGAGGCAAATCAGGGTTGGCTTCATGGGCCTGAAGGGTGCCCTGGAGGCACTCTGTGCTGAACTAAGGGCGGACCGTGCTGCTAGGCGCAGGGAGAGGCAGCGCCTACACACCCGCCTAGACCTCTACACCAGGGCGGTCAACCGCCTTTCCTCAGCGACCTCTGTGCTGTCAAGGCGCAGCATCAGTATGCAGCACGAGGTGGCACACTGCAGCCAGGACGTGGCCAGGGGTCTGGTACAGGGGACATGTGCTGTGGATCAGCTGCGTGCAGCTGCCACTGCTGGCCCAGGAGTCCTCACTCCAACAGATGAGGATGCCCAATCCAGCAGGAGCAGCATTACCCCACCGCCCCCACCGGACAGGCGCCGTAGTGTGCGTCACGGCAGGCCTGCTGAGACAGGTGAAGAGGGCACTGTGCAGCCACAGCAAGGGGCTACAGGCCGACAGCGCCGCAGTTGAGGCGCCCAGACAGACATGGATATGGGTGCACCAACCCAGTGCACACGGACACTTGCTCAGGATAGTCAATTTGCACTGTGAATCACACATGTGCGGGACTCTTAACAATACATTGTGTGCCACACAGGCTGTGTGCCAATATATATCCTGGACTAAAGGAAATTAAACACAGTCTCGTATTAGATCTTTGGCATTGCGTCATCTTTTCTTACCTAGAAATAGTTGCGTGTGATCTCATCTCGCCTCTGGCGGCCAGCAGCTGCACCAATTACACCGGCTGGCATGCGTCCAGGAGCTGGCCCCTCCTCATCCGATGATTCCGATTCGGTGAGCTCCACTGGTGTGCCCTTCCTGGTGGCGATGTTGTGCAGCATGGCACACACTACCACTATCTTGCAACAGGTCTGGGGGCTGTATTGAAGTGCCCCTCCACTCTTGTGTAAGCATCAGAACCGGCTCTTGAGTATCCCGAAGGTCCTCTCGATGGTACACCTGGTTGCTATGTGGGCACTGTTGTACCTCCACTCTCCAGCGTTGGCAGGATTAAGGTGAGGAGTGAGTAGGTAGTCCCGGACCGCATACGCACTGTCACCTGTGGTGCGAGAAAAATATGGTTGAACACTGTCCTGCCACTGCTGTGCATTACTAGTGTGTACTTCTTTCACATGCAATTACCTAGTAGGCATCCCTCACCAAACTCCCCAATTGTGAGTCGGCGGTGTATCCCACTGTGGCGGAAGATGAATGAGTCGTGGGTGCTGCCTGGGTATTTGGCGACGATGTCGGTGATGATGTGCCTGGCATCACACACCACCTGTATGTTCAGGGAATGGTAGGACTTGCGATTCCTGTACACATACTCGTTCTGGGAGGGGGGGGATATGGCAACATGGGTCCCATCTATGCATCCAATGACGTGGGGGAATTGTGCAATTTGGTAGAACTCCCCTGCTTGGTCTGGGCTAGTGCCTGTGGTGTGCTGGGGAAGTATATGTGGTTATGCAGCCTCTGTACCATGGCATCAAGGAACGCGTGGAAGAAGCGCGACAATGCACTCTGTGAGACCCCTCCTGCTGTGGCTATCACCCCCTGGAAGCTCCCTGATGCCAAGAGGTGAAGTGAGCAAAGGACCTGTATGTGGGTGGGGATTGTGCGTGTCCTGCGTGTGGGGTGTTCAAGTATGGGTTGGAGCTCTGCTATTAACTCCAGGATGCTCTCTTCATCCAGCCTGTAGTTTGTATGGATCTCCTCCTCAGTCTGCTGGAACAGGGTTATGCGCGCTCTGAAGATTCTTTCCTGGCGTCTCCTCCTCTGTCCAGCAGCTCTGAGTCGCAGCCTCCTGGCTATCACGTACAGCCCAGACATTGTGGCAAACATCAGTTGCATTGTGGGTCTCTTTAAATAGGTTGCACCTGGTTACCACCTGCTCAGACTTGGTGCTAATTGCGATTCTCTAATTTGCGAATATCGTGTATTCGCAATTAGCGAATTTTTCATGCATCCCGTTTAGCGAATTCGCAAATTGCGAGTACGCCAATTGCGATTATCGCTGAATTTCTGTCTCTATTTGCGAATTCGCAAATAATTCGCTATTTGGGGATATTCGCTAATTTGCTAGTCGCTAAGTTAGCGATTCGCAATTTTGCGATGGGTGTGTGGCTCATACATAGCGGGGCTCTGTTTTGCGATCGCAAACACCGTTTTTTTGCGATTCGCAGTGTTTGCGATTGCAAAACAGCTTCATACATATGGCCCTAAGTCCCTTTGTCCCGCTCTTCATTTTTCTGGCTGGTCTTAAACAATTGCAGACATTTACATAAAAAAATGGTGTTGCAGAATTTAAGTTTAAATCGTTTTAGTTCTATCAATAAGGCAGGTAAACTAAACCAATTCACAGCTCCACAAGGGCAATACAAACCACAAATCGCCTGCCTGTCCAAAGATAACGTGTTTGATTCTCAATTGTCATGAAATATCGTGCTCATTTGTGGATTCCTCAAGTCACTACGAATGTCATTCTGTTATCCCACTTGGGTTACAGAAGAGGTTGAAAAAGCGGGGAGCTGTAGGGGAATGGAGCCAGAGGGGAGACCAGGGAGACAAGCATTTGCAATGCAATAGGTCTCGCATTCACGCGAGTTTGAGCTATTGGCATTGTACATGACAATGCCTTTTATTTATGTTTTGGGTTTTAAAACATAAATAAAAGGCATTGTCATTTACAATACTAATAGCTTAAACTCTCATAAATGCGAGACCTATTGCATTGCAATAAAGGCCTTCTCGACCTCTTGTTAGATTGTAAATATCAGAGGAAGAGACCGGCCTGCGATGTCTTCAAAGTAGTGATAAATAGTGCAGTGAAGAAGATGTGTAAGTGTTGTAAATTACATAGACACAAAGTGTGAAGTGAGAGTTACATATGATCCGAGCTATAAACACTAACAAAGCACTCCAACACCTTTCGCTCTGTGATTGCACTGTTGCGGCTCAGGAGGAAGAGCGGGAGGGGGGGCAATTTCCTGCCCTCTCCGTGATTTGAGTGTGCAGTGTGGCATTGTGTAATGTCATTGCTATCTTTGGCCTAATAAAAAACACTCCAGCTGTAGTAGGGCCCTGGCTTCACCTCCTGATGCAGGGTGGGCTGTGCTTTATGGCAGGCATGGAGGGAGGGATGGTCTCGGCTGCAGCTCTGGCCTCGTACAGTGCCCCTGCTATTACTAGTGCGCGAGAGGCGCGGAGGGTGGTATTGGTGGTGGTATTGGTGGTATTGATGGTGGTGGTATTGGTAGTATTGGTGGTGCTGGTATTGGTGGTGGTATTAGTGGTGGTGGTATTGGGGGCTGTATTGGTGGTGGTATTGGAATTGGTGGTGGTGGTACTGGTATTGGTGGTGGTATTGGTGGTGGTATTAGTATTGGTGGTGGTGGCATTGATGGTGGTGGTTGTATTGGTGGTGGTGGGGTATTGGTGGTGGTGGCATTGGTGGCGGTGTTGGTGGTGTTGGTATTGGTGGTGGTATTGGTATTGATGGTGGTATTGGTGGTGGTGCTGGTATTGGTGGTGGTGGTATTGGTGGTGGTGGTATTGGTGGTGGTGGTATTGGTGGTGGTGATACTGGTGATGGTATTGGTGGTGGTATTGGTCATGGCACTGGTGGTGGTTTTGGTGGTGGTGGTATTGATGGTGGTGGTAGTGGTATTGGTGGTGGTAGTGGTATTGGTGGTGGTGGTATTGGTGGTGGTGGTATTGGTGGTGATGGTAGTGGTGGTGGTGGTAGTGATGGTATTGGTGGTGGTATTGGTGGTGGTGATATTGGTGGTGGTATTGGTGGCGGTGGTGGTATTGGTGGTGGTGGTGGTGGTATTGGTGGTGGTGGTGGTATTGGTGGTGGTGGTGGTATTGGTGGTGGTGGTGGTGTTAATGACACAGGCTTTTGAAAACAACCCGCCATGTGGCTTTAGTACAGATGACGTAACACAGATGTGCTTTTGTCAGCTTCAGCCCATTAGCACAGGATTATGTGCTACCTGGAATTCACATGACTTAATTCGCTAATCATTTCTAAATCCATTTTACTTGGGGGCGGGGGGTTGAAACAGACGAGAGAATGCCGGGTTAAAGTGACTGAAAGCAGGCGCCCTTGTTACGTGGGCGGCCGTGCTGCTTAAAAAAACACAAGCAGTTTCAGCTGAAGCAGCGCAAGTCCGGCCTGCAGTAAGAGAAACTCAAAGTAAATAGTGCTTACAGACTAAATACGGGGGCATTTGGGGCACACGAGAAATATAGGCGAGCGGCCAAAGACACAAAAATATTTTGCTGACGTAATGGAAATTTCTGCTGGAGGTTAAGGTATTGGTAACACTACAAGTACTCCAAAACTCTGCAGCTTGGTTGCTCTTTGGCTTATCCAAATATTCATCAGCCAAACAGGCCCTTAATACTCTTTATTGGTTACCTATGGAGAAGCGAATCAAGTTTAAGGCACTCTGCATCGCCATAAAGGCGCTATATATTCTAGGCCCAGTCTACTTGACAGATCGCTTCCAATGGTATATTTCAGCACGTACCCTTCGGTCGACCTCTCTGAAGTTGGTGAAAGTACCGAATTTCCGACTCCAGAGATGGGGCGGAAAAAGCTTCACAAGCATCACAACTAGATGGTGGAACAAGCTACCATTAAAGCTAAAAAACTCACCCGACCTGCTCTCCTTCAGAAAAGGCTTAAAGACCTGGCTATATACTTTATAATCTTACTCCCAGTCCCAGAGCCCTCAGCCAAACCTTGGTGCGTTCGTATGTTTAGTTGCCAAGCGCCTAGACGCCCTAGGGTAGTAGTGCGCTATATAAATAAATAAAGGTACATGCAGCGCACTTTTTTTTTTTTTTTTTTTTTTTTAAATCAAACGTAATTGACAAGAATTATAACTTTCTCCCAAAAAAGTAGGAACTGTCCATCGAATATCAAGACAGGTGGTAACAATCCGAGCAAAGTGCCCTGCTAGAAAAAGCATCACTAGTTGTTAGTTTACGCATACTACGACAACACAACACACTCCTATAGGATCTCATAGAGCAGAGTTTATTTATTTATGTATGTTCAAATAAAAACTATTACGCCCATTTATTTATTAAATAAAAACAATTACATCTCTGTTGATGTTTTTTTCTATATTTGCAATAGAAATGAGGTTGACGATCCTTCTGTAAAACAGATTTCAGCACCACAATGAAGCCGATCAACAACAAAAATGTTGTCAACTTCTGAGGACCCCAAGGTGATATAAATCAGATCTGGCAGAAAATGAAAATGTCTGCGTTATGAGTGTGTGGGTGGGGTGAAAGTGTGTGGTGTGGGTTGGGGGCAGGGGTGTCACAGGTGAATTTTAATTTTGACATACCAAGGGCATTAAAAATAAAATCCTGAAACGCGAGCGGGGGCAGAAGCCTACATGCAACGGAAGCAGGGGCTCCTTTGCTCAGACGGGCTGTGCCGTGTGAAGGGGGCACCCACCAGCTCCCAGAACAGCTCTCATTTCGGAGAGGTTTTTCTTCCACACCTCAGATTCCTGCCTAAAGCTCTGTGTCAAGCTTTGCTCTGCCATTTGGGAAGCTGTGCCAGAAGATGATGCTCTGTCCTCTCCGCACACCCTTCCTACACTTGAAATGATGTAGCGCCCCACAAATGACACCATATCTCCGTGTTGAGGCTTCCCCGGCACTCTGAGGAGCGGAGAGAAGGAACACCTTGCTCGGAGCCTCCTGCCTTCACGTTCCTTTCCTTTCTGCGCTAAAGACGTTTAAACAAATAAATATTTGCAATGCCATAGGTCTCACATTTAAATGCGAGACCTATGGCATTGCAAACAAACGGCCGCCATTGTCCCTGCTTGGAAAGTGAAAGCGGGCATGGTGCGCTGAATGTAAGTGAAGCACGTCATTGTGCCTAATGTAGGAGAAGCTCAAAGAAAAAAAAGTACACGTACCGTGTAACAACCAAGTAAAGGGGCCAGTAGCCATGGGAGGATACAAATGACGACATGGCCGTACTAAGGAGGGACTAACAAGCCTATTAAGGAATCAAACGCCAGCATTTACGAAGGACAAAGACACAGCCAATGAAAAAATATGGGCGGGGCTTCTCCTCTGTAATCTACCTACAACAGATCGCCAGAGCAGCGCTTGCAGGCTGGCTCAGGCTCGACCTAAAAAGGAACAAGGTTAAGGAACACAAAAAAGGAGAAATAGGGCATGCAGAAGGCAAATGTATTATATATATATATATATATATATATATACACACACATACATACATACATACACACACACACACACATATTATCTACTGGCGGTCGCCAGTAGATAGTTATAGTTAGGACCTATTTTCCATAGGAAATCCGCAACATTCTATTTGAAATAACTCTTGCGTCGGTTGACAAATCTTTGCGAAATTTTCAAACGTTATGGCCCGCTCCGGTCCGCTCCTACCCTGAAAGTTTCGGGGTGATTCGTCAAGCGGGGGCTGAGAAAAAGGGGGTCCCAAACGTGTTTTCCCCATTCATTTTCCCATAGGAAACTTTAGCCACGGCTACAGCCCGAACTGCTGAACGGAATTACACAAAATTTGGCAAAGAGGTAGTTCTTGGTTCAGAAAAGAACCCTTTTTGTTAAATGGTGTAAATCCGTTCAGTAGTTGCTGAGAAAATCAAAAGTAAAAACACATATATATCTGGGCGGAGCCTAACCACACATGTCATCGTGAGATCTGATTGGCTGTCAGCACTTCATCCTGGAATTGCTGGCAGCCATCTTGGGACCAATATAAATGATAGTACCCCATTGAAATGCATTGTAGTGAATCGAAGATTTTGAGTGTTACCAAAAGGAGAACTATAAAGGGTGATAACAGACTTTAGTTACATTAGAATTCATTTGTTGATGGTACCATACTAATTTCAGGAATTGTGGTGTGTTCTAAGGTGATTTTACCCTGTGAAAAACCTTCTGCTGGGATATCATGAATCATGTTTGAGGAAAACTATTTTCACATGCTTGTCCCATACAGTTTTGGAAGGTGCTCCAGAAGCTAAAATGAGAGCATATTTTCTGTAAATTCACATTATCTTTCTCAGTCATGTGAGAATGAAGTCTGACATTCTCAGTAAAACATGTACATCCAACAAGGGCAGAGACTGTCAGTTGATTCCTTTGTGTTCTACTGCAGCTTCCCAGAGTGTTCTAAAGAACAACTAGAGTGCTAACAGCCTTACTTATGACAAAAGTATGGCACACCTGAAGCCATCTTGATTGGAATAAACTGGTAACACTTAAAACATTTAATTTAAAAAGGAACAAAATGATGAGGTTCATTTTGTCATAGAAATTATGGTTAGTGCTGTAGAAAGAAAAATTAGGACATGTTTCAAGTGTGATCTCAAATATCTTCCTGTTATATTTCAACAGGAGCAGCCTGTCAGTTGATGCCTTTGTGTTCTACTGCAGCTTCCCAGAGTGTTCTAAAGAACAATTAGAGCGCTAACAGTCTTACTTATGACAAAAGTATGGCACACCTGAAGCCATCTTGATTGGAATAAACTGGTAACACTTAAAACATTTAATTTAAAAAGGAACACAATGAGGGGTTCATTTTGCCATAGAAATTATGGTTAGTGCTGCAAAAAGAAAATTTAGTGCATGTTTTAAGTGAGATCTCAAATCCTCTTCTATTTCATTAGAAAATTCTGACATGCAGACTGAAACAATCACTTTCAATACCAGCAGTAGACTTCCAGTTAACTCCTTGGTGAGCAGTAGCTTTACTACAGTGATCTAATGAACAACTAGAGTGCTAACATTCTGAATTTATGGCAAATGTGTGACACATCTGAATGCCTTCTTGATGGAATCAAAGTAAAAAACTGAAAGCATTTCCTACTGAGGAGACTGCAGTAAATGAGGAAATTAGGAAACTTCATAACAAAGAAGTCTTCCAAGATGGCCAGCAGTGAAAAAAGAGCCCAAATGTAGCACAAATATTACCCAGATGTAGCCCACATATAGCCCAATGACAAAAGTGTGCAAAACACTTTTTATTTTTAGTTTTATGTAGTGCAGACTGGTCAGGTATTGGAGCGTTGCATCTTAAAACATGACCCCCCTACACTACAAAAACACCACTGCACTACCCTAAACCCTAAAACACTACCCCCAGCACGACCCCCTACACTACACAAGCACCACTGCACTATCCTAAACCCTAAAACACTACCCCCAGCATGACCCCCTACACTACACAAACACCACTGCACTACCCTAAACCCTAAAACACTACCCCAACACCACTGCACTAACCAAAATCCTAAAACACTACCCCCAGCACGACCCCCTACACTACCCAAACACCACTGCACTACCCTAAAACATGACCCCCTACACTACACAAACACCACTGCACTACCCTAAACCCTAAAACACTACCCCCAGCACGACCCCCTACACTACACAAGCACCACTGCACTACCCTAAACCCTAAAACACTACCCCCAGCACGACCCCCTACACTACACAAACACCACTGCACTACCTTAAACCTAAAACACTACCCCCAGCACGACCCCCTACACTACACAAGCACCACTGCACTACCCTAAACCCTAAAAACACTACCCCCAGCAAGACATCCTACACTGCCCGAACACCACTTCACTGCCCTAAACCCTGAAACACCACCCCCAGTACGACCCCCTACACTGCCCGAACACTACTGCACTGCCCTAAACCCTAAAACACTACCCCCTACACTACACAAACACCACTGCACTACCCTAAACCCTAAAACACTACCCCCAGCACGACCCCCTACACTACACAAACACCACTGCACTACCTTAAACCCTAAAACACTACCCCCAGCAAGACCCCCTACACTGCCCGAACACCACTGCCCTAAACCCTGAAACACCACCCCCAGCACGACCCCCTACACTGCCCGAACACCACTGCACTGCCCTAAACCCTGAAACACCACCCCCAGCACGACCCCCTACACTGCCCGAACACCACTGCACTGCCCTAAACCCTGAAACACCACCCCTGCACAACCCCTACACTGCCCGAACACTACTGCACTGCCTAAACCCTGAAACACCATCCCCAGCACGACCCCCAACACTGCACGAACACCACTGCACTGCCCTAAACCCTGAAACACTACCCCCAGCAAGACCCCTACACTGCCCGAACACCACTGCACTGCCCTAAACCCTGAAGCATCACCCCCAGCAAGACCCCCTACACTGCCCGAACACCACTGCCCTAAACCCTGAAACACCACCCCCAGCAAGACCCCCTACACTGCCCGAACACCACTGCACTGCCCTAAACCCTGAAACACCAGCCCCAGCACGACCCCTACACTGCCCGAACACCACTGCACTGCCCTAAACCCTGAAACACCACCCCCAGCACGACCCCCTAACCTGCCCGAACACCACTGCACTGCCCTAAACCCTGAAACACCACCCCCTGCACGATCCCCTACACTGCCCGAACACTACTGCACTGCCCTAAACCCTGAAACACCACCCCCAGCACGACCCCCTACACTGCACGAACACCACTGCACTGCCCTAAACCCCGAAACACTACCCCCAGCAAGACCCCCTACACTGCCCGAACACCACTGCACTGCCCTAAACCCTGAAACATCACCCCCAGCAAGACCCCCTACACTGCCCGAACACCACTGCCCTAAACCCTGAAACACCACCCCCAGCAAGACCCCTACACTGCCCGAACACCACTGCACTGCCCTAAACCCTGAAACACCAACCCCAGCATGACCCCCTACACTGCCCGAACACCACTGCACTGCCCTAAACCCTGAAACACCACCCCCAGCACGACCCCCTACACTGCCCGAACATCACTGCACTGCCCTAAACCATGAAACACCAGCCCCAGCATGACCCCCTACACTGCCCGAACACCACTGCACTGCCCTAAACCCTGAAACACCAGCCCCAGCACAACCCCGTACACTGCCCGAACACCACTGCACTACCCTAAACCCTCAAACACCAGCACCAGCACGACCCCCTACACTGCCCGAACACCACTGCACTGCCCTAAACCCTGAAACACCAGCCCCAGCACGACCGCCTACACTGCCCGAAAACCACTGCACTGCCCTAAACCCTGAAACACCAGCCCCAGCACGACCCCCTACACTGCCCGAACACCACTGCACTACCCTAAACCCTCAAACACCGGCCCCAGCACGACCCCCTACACTGCCCGAACACCACTGCACTAAAGCCTGAAACACCACCCCTCAGTACGACACCCTACACTGCCCGAACACCACTGCACTACCCTAAACCCTCAAACACCAGCCCCAGCACGACCCCCTACACTGCCCGAACACCACTGCACTGCCCTAAACCCTGAAACACCACCCTCAGCACAACACCCTACACTGCCCGAACACCACTGCACTGCCCTAAACCCTGAAACACCACCCCCTGCACGACCTCCTACACTGCCGGAACACCACTGCACTGCCCTAAACCCTGAAACACCACCCCCTGCACGACCTCCTACACTGCCGGAACACCACTGCACTGCCCTAAACCCTGAAACACCACCCCCAGCACGACCCCTACACTGCCTGAACACCACTGCCCTAAACCCTGAAACACCACCCCCTACACTGCACGAACACCACTGCACTGCCCTAAACCCTGAAACTCCACCTCCAGCAAAACCCCCTACACTGCCTGAACACCATTGCTCTGCCCTAAATCCTGAAACACTAGCCCCAGCACGACCCCCTACACTGCCCGAATACCACTGCACTGCCCTAAACCCTGAAACACCACCACCAGCACGACCCCCTACACTGCCCGAACACCACTGCACTGCCCTAAACCCTGAAACACCACCCCCAGCACGACCCCTACACTGCCCGAACACCACTGCACTGCCCTAAACCCTGAAACACCAGCCCCAGCAAGACCCCCTACACTGCCCGAACACCACTGCACTGCCCTAAACCCTGAAACACCAGCCCCAGCATGACCCCCTACACTGCCCGAACACCACTGCACTGCCCTAAACCCTGAAACACCAGCCCCAGCATGACCACCTACACTGCCCGAACACCACTGCACTGCCCTAAACCCTGAAACACCAGCCCCAGCACAACCCCCTACACTGCCCGAACACCACTGCACTGCCCTAAACCCTGAAACACCACCCCTGCATGACCCCCTACACTGCCCGAACACCACTGCACTGCCCTAAACCCTGAAACACCACCCCCTGCACCACCCCCTACACTGCCCGAACACCACTGCACTGCCCTAAACCCTGAAACACCACCCCCAGCACGACCCCTTTACTGCTCGAACACCACTGCACTGCCCCAAACCCTGAAACACCATCCCCAGCACGACCCCTACACTGCCCGAACACCACTGCCCTAAACCCTGAAACACCACCCCCTGCACGACTCCTTACACTGCCCGAACACCACTGCACTGCCCTAAACCCTGAAACACCACCCCCTACACTGCCCGAACACCACTGGACTGCCCTAAACCCTGAAACACCACCCCCAGCACGACCCCCTACACTGCCCGAACACCACTGCACTGCCCTAAACCTAAAACACCACCCCCAGCATTACCCCCTACACTGCCCAAACACCACTGCACTGCCCTAAACCCTAGAACACTACCCCCAGCACGACCCCCTACACTACCCGAACACCACTGCACTACCCTAAACCTAAAATACTACCCCCAGCACAACCCCCTACACTACCCGAACACGACTGCACTGCCCTAAACCCTCAAACACTCCCCCCAGCACGACCCCCTCCACTACCCAAACACCACTGCACTAAACCCTAAAACACTCCCCCAGCACGACCCCCTACACTACCCGAACACCACTGCACTGCCCTAAACCCTAAAACACTTCCCCCAGCACGACCCCTACACTACCCAAACACCACTGCACTAAACCTAAAACACTACCCCCCGCATGACCCCCTACACTACCCAAACACCAATGCACTACCCTAATCCCTAAAACACTACCCCCGCATGACCCCTACACTACCCTAAACCCTAAAAACACTACCCCCGCACGACTCCCTACACTACCCAAAGACCACTGCACTACCCTAAACCCTAAAACACGACCTCCTACACTACACAAACACCACTGCTCTACCCTAAACCCTAAAACACTACCCCCTACACTACACAAACACCACTGCACTACCTAAAAAACTACCCCCAGCACGAACCACTACACTACCCAAACACCACTGCACTACCCTAAACCCTAAAAACTACCCCCAGCAGTACCCCTACACTACCCAAACACCACTGCACTACCTAAACCCTAAAACACTACCCCCAGCAGTACCCCTACACTACCCAAACACCACTGCACTACCCTAAATCACTACCCCCAGCACGACCCCCTACACTACCCAAACACCACTCCACTACCCTAAACCCTAAAACACTACCCCCAGCACGACCCCTACACTACCCAAACACCACTGCACTACCCTAAACCCTAAAACACTCCCCCAGCACGACTCCCTACACTACCCAAACACCACTGCACTACCCTAAACCCTAAATCTACCCCCAGCATGACCCCCTACACTACACAAACACCACTGCACTACCCTAAACCCTAAAACACTACCCCCAGCACGACCCTCTTCACTACCTAAACACAACTGCACAATTTGTTACAGGCGTTGCAATGCAGGCCTGTGGTGCTTACTGGAAGTACCTAGTGGGCTAGTTGGGCCCCAGGGACCCTCAGGATTCAAGGTGACCTAATCCCCCAACTTAAAACGCACCACGGGCGCGTTTGCACAGTGGTGAAGGGAGGGGCGGGGCCTCAGGTGACATGTGCGCAAACACGCCCTGTGGTGCGTTTTAAGTTGGGGAATTAATTCCCTTTGAATCCTGAGGGACCCTGGGGGCCAACTAACCCTCAGGTACCTTCAGTAAGCACAACAGAGTTGTGTTGCAGAGAGGTGAAAAAAGGTGCGTGGCCTCGGAACGCCTCTCTGCAACTCAGCTCTGTGGTCCTAACTGTAGGTACCTGGGGGGCTAGTTGGGCCCCAGGGACCCTCAGAATTCAAGGGACTTAATCCCGCAACTTAAAACGCGCCACGGAGTGCGTTTGCACACGTCACCTCAGGCCCCCCTCCCTTCACCACTGTGCAAACGCGCCCTGTAGCGCGTTTTAAGAGGTAGTTTTAATCCCCCTGCCCTATTATGTACTAGGGACTTGCAGAGGAGGTCATGCTAATCATAGGGTACCCCAACGCATAGTGTTCCCTAGTGTATGTAGGTGTTTTCACTGTATTCTAAGTGTCTTTTAGCATAGCACTGGCTCTGGTTAGTCAGAGTCAGTTACCACCAGTACCCGTCTGAAAAAGTTGTGGGCACAGGATGATTTTGCAACAAGGCCTCTTTCTGCTCCTCTGTTGGTTCTTTCTGCACATCTTTTGCTTCTTTCTGTGCGTTTTTTCTTCTTTCTTCACATGTCCTACCTCTGTAGGCATAGTTAGAAACTAGCATTTAAAAAAACCTTTGAAATTCACTGAAAAAACCATAGGTTTTAGGGACAGTTATAGTTAGTTGGACATTTCACTCGTACAAAACCATAGAAATTCCCCCGTTATAGTTAGTTCAGCTAACTATAACTCGCGCCCATAATGCACTGCTGATGACGTCACATATTACATCACTCATGACATGGTCAGTGACATCACTGATGACATCACTGATGACATCTCAAATGACATCACTGATGACATCATCCATGTGATAATTTCATGCATCTTCTCACACCCTAATATAACTTTTGATACACCCACTCTAAATTACAGACTGCCATTCTCAAAACCATAGACACTCCAACACCAAAAACTACATACCCACTCACTGATTCTTAGGTCTACACACACATCCACTCACTCACCCGTACAGTCACTCATACTTAGTCACTCAGTACAGGACTATCATATGCACTCATACACCTATATAAACACTCACACACCGCCACTCATCCATAGAGGTACTCACACACCTAGTCAGTCATGCAAAAAACTTAATCACACACCCATTTACTCATCTATACAGTTATACACACACCAGCTCACTTACTCATACAAATACTAGCACATTCTTACGCTCTTATACAATCACTGATACAAGTACACACTCATCCATACAGCCACTCTCACAATCACACACTCTCACTTATAGCCATTTATATACTCCAACACACATATATACTGCCTTTCACATATGTAGTTACTCACACATGTACCACTGAGATATACATTCAATCACTAACACACCCATACACACACTCACCCACCCACACAGGCCATCACAGATGCACTCTTGAAACCATGCACCCAGTGAATCACCAACTCACACATCTATGCACAGAGTCACACACACCCCACCCACACAAACACTCAGGCACCCATACAGATACTCAGACAATCAATCAATAACCCATGTAGACACTCATGTAGCTATTCAGAAAGCCATGCAGCCGCTTACAAACCAACAGACAGACGGATACAGACATTCACACAGTTTAGTCACTAACCCATGCATTCAGTAAGATACATTTAATCACTCACTTGTAGAGTCAGTCACTCAAGTACTAAATCTCCATTCAGACACTTATACACCCACTCATTCTTCAATACGCCTTTCCCTATATATATTAAACATATTTAAACTTTACAGAAACACACAGTCACTGGATGATGTCATCAGTGATGTCATTTGTGATGTCATTTGTGATGTCATCAGTGATGTCATCAGTGATGTCACTGACCATGTCATCAGTGATGTCACTGACCATGTCATGAGTGATGTAATATGTGACGTCATCAGCAGTGCATTGCGGGGGCGCGAGTTATAGTTAGCTGAACTAACTATAACAGGGGAATTTCTATGGTTTTGTACGAGTGAAATGTCCAACTAACTATAACTGTCCTAAAACCTATGGTTTTTCAGTGAATTTCAAAGGTTTTTAAATGCTAATTTCTAACTATAACGTGTCTGAAACCTATGGTTTTTTCAGTGATATATATATATATATATCACTGAAAAACCATAGGTTTCAGACACGTTATAGTTAGAAATTAGCATTTAAAACCTTTGAAATTCACTGAAAAACCATAGGTTTCAGGGGCGTAATAGTTAGTTGGACATTTCACTCGTACAAAACCATGAAATTCCCCGTTATAGTTAGTTCAGCTAACTATAACTCGCGCGCCCGCAATGCACTGCTGATGACGTCACATATTACATCACTCATGACATGGTCAGTGACATCACTCATGACATCACTGATGACATCTCAAATGACATCACTGATGACATCATCCTTGTGATAGAGTGGCAGACCTCCTCTCACCCTAATATAACTTTTGATACACACTCAAAAATACAAACTAACATTTTCAAAACAATGGACATACCAATACCAGTTACAACACACCTATTCAGTAATTCCAAGATCTACACACACATCCACTCATTCACCAACAGTCCCTATACAGTCACTCATACATGTACTCACTCATCATATGTACTCATACACCTATACATCCTGTTACACACCGCCACTCATCCATAGAGTTACTCACACACAGTCACACATGCAAACAAAGTATCAAACATCCATTTACTTGCTTATACAGTTATACACACACTACCACACTTACTTCTACAGAAACTTACACATACTTACTCTCTTAAACAATCACTTATAGAAACACCTACTTATTTGTACAGGAACTCTTCTAATCTCTCACTCTCACATATACTCACTTATATACACCAATACTCACATATACTAGTTTAAAACATATGTAGTTACTCATAAAGACACTATTGAGACAGTCATTCACTCACTAACACACCCATACACATACTCATCCACCTATACAGTCCTGCACACATGCTGTCTTCAACACATACAAACAGTGAGTCACTCATTCATGTATCTATGCACTAAGTAATACCCCCACCGAACCATACAGACACTCAGACACTCATACTGATACTCAAAAAACCAACTAATAACCCATATAGACACTCATGTAGCTACTCACCAACCCATGCAGCCACTTATACACAAAGTGAGAGACTGATACAGATATTTTCATATTTAAACATTACTCACTAACCCATGTATTCACTAAGATACACTTAGTCAGTTATACAATCAATTTTACAAAAAAAATCATCAATTTAGACACTTATATACCCATTTATTCTTCCATCGACCTTGAGATATACATATATAAAACATTTAATTTTCAGAAAAACACACATTCACTGGATGATGTCATCAGTGATGTCATCAGTGATGTCATTTGAGATGTCATCAGTGATGTCATGAGTGATGTCACTGACCATGTCATGAGTGATGTAATATGTGACGTCATCAGCAGTGCATTGCGGGCGCGCAAGTTATAGTTAGCTGAACTAACTATAACGGGGGAATTTCTATGGTTTTGTTCGAGTGAAATGTCCAACTAACTATAACGCCCCTGAAACCTATGGTTTTTTCAGTGAATTTCTAAGGTTTTTTAAATGCTAATTTCTAACTATAACGTGCCTGAAACCTATGGTTTTTTTCAGTGAATTTCGAAGGTTTTTTAAATGCTAATTTCTAACTATAACGTGCCTGAAACCTATGGTTTTTTCAGTGAATATATATATATTTATTATACTATGTATACATGTGAAAATGTCTCGGTCCCCAGTTTGCCTCGGTGGCACGGAAAAAATGGGTGGAACTGACGTCAGCACGCCCGACGAGGTCCTCTTATGGCTCCGATGACGTCATACGGTGTCACGAGCGGAGCCGTGCTCGTTGACGATGGGAGAGCTAGGAAAGAATTTCTGTGGAATGCTGGTGCAGGGGATATTCACCTAAGTGTTCAGGCTAGTCCTTTGGGAGCAACTGTTT
Organism: Calotriton arnoldi; assembly: GCA_963921515.1. Lineage (NCBI taxonomy): Eukaryota > Metazoa > Chordata > Amphibia > Caudata > Salamandridae > Calotriton > Calotriton arnoldi. Next base: position 2,839,119 of record CAWUFW010000679.1, read on the forward strand.
ATGTTGCCACTCCAGAAACCGAAACCAGTGATCCGAGGGCAGAGGCCCTGCAGATGGCACACGAGGTGGGGTGCCCAGTCGTGTGCACCGGCGGGGCAGCGAAGTGACAAGCACCACAACCCACAAAAAAGGTAACGAGGGCACTGAATAACACAGGATCTTCTCTTTGTATCTGGCACGAACAACGAAGTTAAAATGCCCTAGTACCAAAATGTAGAATTAGTGCTACAACGGTCTTCAAGAGGACCTGCGATGCCGCTTCTGCCTCCCGTACCCTGGAGGCGGCACATGGGTCACGCGGTACGGTCATACTGCGGTGGGATGCACACTCGTTGACCTCTCATGGCACTGCTCCACACTTCAGGGAGGACGCTTTCCATTAGCTATGTTTTCTGATGACATGTCGCGCCGGCCCCGTCCAACAACAGAACTCCTTTAGATCGAAACAGACTCTTCCACTCTCTCACCGGAAGTGAAACCAGGCCACGCGGACACTCACAATACAACAGCCGGGAATGCACTTTTCGGTAAAAAAACCACATTCCTTCCTCCTAATTAATCAAATAAACGTCTCACTGAAGAACAGGGGCCAGCTTTGATCGGTAAACAGCCGTTACAACGACTTTTTTACTTTGCGATACCATTACAACGCATGCATTACCACGCATGCGTTGTACATCACAAAGTCATTACTACGCATTTTTTTAGAACGCATGGTCATTTACCACGCATGCCTTTACAACGAATTTTGTTGTAAAGGTATGTATGGTAAATGACCATGCGTTCTAAAAAACATGTAGACGATCCATGTCGTTGTAAGGAAAGAGAGGCTGTTCCGTTTCCTCACAACGACGTGCACCGCCCCTCAGAGATGACGTGAAGCAGGAACCACGAGGAGAGAGGAACCATGAGGAGTGAGAGGTAAGGGGGATTGGGCATGGGGTGGGGGTTTCTTTTCTAGGGTTTAGGGTAGTGCAGTGGTGTTTGGGTGGTGTAGGGGGTCGTGCTGGGGGTAGTGTTTTAGGGTTTAGGGTAGTGCAGTGGTGTTTGGGTAGTGTAGGGGGTCGTGCTGGGGGTAGTGTTTTAGGGTTTAGGGTAGTGCAGTAGTGTAGGGGGTCGTGCTGGGGGTAGTGTTTTAGGGTTTAGGGTAGTGCAGTGGTGTTTGGGTGGTGTAGGGGGTCGTGCTGGGGGTAGTGGTTTAGGGTAGTGCAGTGGTTTTGGGTAGTGTAGGGGGTCATGCTGGGGGTAGTGTTTTAGAGTTTAGGGTAGTGCAGTAGTGTAGGGGGTCGTGCTGGGGGTAGTGTTTTAGGGTTTAGGGTAGTGCAGTGGTGTATGGGTAGTGTAGGGGTCGTGCTGGGGGTAGTGTTTTAGGGTTTAGGGTAGTGCAGTGGTGTTTGGGTAGTGTAGGGAGTCGTGCTGGGGGTAGTGTTTTAGAGTTTAGGGTAGTGCAGTAGTGTAGGGGTCGTGCTGGGGGTAGTGTTTTAGGGTTTAGGGTAGTGCAGTGGTGTTTGTGTAGTGTAGGGGTCATGCTGGGGGTAGTATTTTATTGTTTAGGGTAGTGCAGTGGTGTTTGGGTAGTGTAGGGGTTGTGCTGGGGTAGTGTTTTAGGGTTTAGGGCAGTGCAGTGGTGTTTGTGTAGTGAAGGGGGTCATGCTGTGGGTAGTGTTTTAGGATTTAGGGTAGTGCAGTCGTGTTTGTGTAGTGTAGGGGGTCGTGTTTTAGGGTATAGGGTAGTGCAGTGGTGTTTGGGTAGTGTAGGGGGTCATGCTGGGGTTAGTGTTTTAGGGTTTAGGGTAGTGCAGTGGTGTTTGGGTAGTGTAGGGGGTCGTGCTGGGGGTAGTGTTTTAGGGTTTAGGGTAGTGCAGTGATGTTTGTGTAGTGTGGGAGGTCATGCTGGTGGTAGTGTTTTAGGGTTTAGTGTAGTGCAGTGGTGTTTGGGTAGTGTAGGGAGTCGTGCTGGGGTTAGTGTTTTAGGGTTTAGGGTAGTGCAGTGGTGTTTGGGTAGTGGAGGGGGTAGTGTTTTAGGGTAGTGCGCCCAACCAGCCACAATATCCGTGGACAAAGGGGATCCTGACTCTTTGGAACGCTCCGTCAATTGAATAATTTGGGTCAAGGGCCCTACCACGTCCAAGACCTATCAATTCCTTTCTTGGGATCCCTCATATACTTAGAGAAAAAGGTACATAGTTTCTCATCAATTTCAGGCGTGTGTGCCACCTTCCCCTTCAGTGAGGGCCTGGGGCATTCTCCCCTCATCCTATTCCTGACCTCCCTTTCAAGGGGTTGATGGATTTTCCCCACCACATACTCTGCCACTTTGGCGTCAGGTGTCCACTCTGCCGACCTAGGATGGTAAATTTGGGTAGGCTCGAACATGTCCGAGTGGACCCCGTCCCCAACCGGGGACTGAGAGGAGTGGGACTCTGGACGCCAGGGACGCCCCGAGTCCTTATCCTCATCGGAGGAGAAATCGTCCACCGATACACCCTCTCCCTCTAAGGGAAACCCGCCGTCGGGGTCTACAATAGTGGTGACAGTGTCGCAATTTTCTCCGGGCCCCTCCTCCTCCCGCAGGGTGCATGTTTTAGCGTTCGCGCACTCTTGAGGAAGGTCTCCGTAAGTTTATCAAATCCTTCCAAGTGCCCCGCGTTATGCTTAACGGCCCTTTTATTCCCCATCTGGGAGCTACTTGGACCCACCACCACCAGATCTGGGTCACTGAACACCCCAGGAATGCTTTTCGCCAGCTTATCAACCTGATCCCTAAGCGGAGCCAGCGCCCTAGAAATAGCCAGAGAGGGGGCTTGGTCCACTGCTGGAGGGAGAAGTTGGGGGGCCATTCCTCCTCCACTTCCTGGTAGGAGGAGTAAAAATGGTCTTCTGGAGAAGACATGATAGCAGAGGGTGTGAGCACAGAACAAATGCCCTTAAAATCCTTAAGACAGCCCCCTCGCCGGTGCTCCAACAGCTGGGCTTTCCCCGAAGCTGTTATAAGAATAGACTGAGGCGCAATACCAATTACCACCACCAGGTGGCGCTGGTCACTAATGTGGCCGTGTGGGGAAATCACCACGTAGCGGTGTCAAAATTAGGCGAGGGTTGGTCGGGAATCAGGCGGACACTAAAGGAGTGACCGGATTCCCAAACGCGCGTAAAAACCAGCGGGAGCGCTCGACGGAGCTGCCTCGCTCGGACCAGACACGCCTGACAGGATCTCACCGCGCGCAGAGGACACAGCGGGAGAAACTGCGAGGGGGAGAATGCGCTCGGGCAAGTGCCTGCTGCGCAGGGAATATGAAACAATACCAAGGCAATAATGCTAATAACGTGCACAAGAAACCGCTATACAAACAGCAACAACGTCAGATTAAGCCAAGAATGTAAGGAATGCACTTAACTGACGAACAGTGAAGAAAGAGGAAGCAGAAGGGACGTCACGATATTATATACGATGGACTGTGATATGATTGGACTATAGTTGCCTTGGAGACTACCCCCCTAATGGTTCATGAGTTGTGTAGTCTTTTGTTTAATGATTGTTGTGTTACGTTTTCTTTGAACTGCTATGCAAATAAAGTGAGGAAAGATATGCATAATCCTCGCCTCCGTCCTGCCATAGAATTCATTAAACTTTATTTGATCTGATTTAGAAACATAGATCATAAAAGTGTACATAAAAACAGTAAATCCTCTTTCCTAATACAATACAGTGAGAATTAATTAAAACCAGTAGGTAAAAACGGGTGTTACAAAGCCCGGTTCAGAGCTACTTCAGGTTAACAGAATCGTAAAGTTCAATGTTTCGCAAGATCAATCTCATGTACTTCGTGCAAAATACGCAATAAGGGGTCCAAGTAAGATGTAACGCTCCAATACCTGACCAGTTTGCACTATATAAAACTGCAGAAAAACTAAAAATAAAAAGTGTTTTGCACACTTCTGTCATTGGGCTATATGTGGGCTACATCTGGGTGATATTTGTGCTACATTTGGGCTCTTTTTTCTCTGGTGGCCATCTTGGGAGACTTATTTGTTATGAAGTTTCCTAATTTCGTCATTTACTGTAGTCTCCTCAGTAGGAAATGCTTTCAGTTTTTACTTTGATTCCATCAAGAAGGCATTCAGATGTGTCACACATTTGCCATAAATCCAGAATGTTAGCACTCTAGATGTTCATTAGATCACTGTAGTAAAGCTACTGCTCACCAGGGAGTTAACTGGAAGTCTACTGCTGGTATTGAAAGTGATTGTTTCAGTCTGCATGTCAGAATTTTCTAATGAAATAGAAGAGGATTTGAGATCTCACTTAAAACATGCCCTAATTTTTCTTTCTACAGCACTAACCATAATTTCTATGACAAAATGAACCCCCTCATTTTGTTCCTTTTAAATTAAATGTTTTAAGAGTTACCAGTTTATTCCAATCAAGATGGCTTCAGGTGTGCCATACTTTTGTCATAAGTAAGGCTGTTAGCACTCTAGTTGTTCTTTAGAACACTCTGGGAAGCTGCAGTAGAACACAAAGGAATCAACTGACAGTCTCTGCCCTTGTTGGATGTACATGTTTTACTGAGAATGTTAGACTTCATTCTCACATGACTGAGAAAGATAATGTGAATTTACAGAAAATATGCTCTCATTTTAGCTTCTGGAGCACCTTCCAAAACTGTATGGGACAAGCATGTGAAAATAGTTCTCTCAAACATGATTCATGATATCCCAGCAGAAGGTTTTTCACAGGGTAAAATCACCTTAGAACACACCACAATTCCTGAAATTAGTATGGTACCATCAACAAATGAATTCTAATGTAACTAAAGTCTGTTATCACCCTTTATAGTTCTCCTTTTGGTAACCCTCAAAATCTTCGATTCACTACAATGCATTTCAATGGGGTACGATCATTTATATTGGTCCCAAGATGGCTGCCAGCAATTCCAGGATGAAGTGCTGACAGCCAATCAGATCTCACGATGACGTGTGGTTAGGCTCCGCCCAGATATATATGTGTTTTCTTTTTCAAATTTCTCAGGAACTAAAGAACGGATTTACACCATTTAAGCAAAGGCACGACTCTGAACCAAGGGCTACCTTTTTGCCAAATTTGGTGTAATTCCGTTCAGCAGTTCGGGCTGTAGCTGCGATGAAAGGTTCCTATGGAAAATTACATGGGGAAACACGTTTGGGACCCCCTTTTTCTCGGCCCCCGCTTGCCGAATCACCTCGAAACTTTCAGGATAGGAGCGGACCGGGCCATAAGTTTTGAAAATTTCACGAAGATTCGTCAACCGGCGCCAAAGTTATTTCAAATAGAATGTTGTGGATTTCCTATGGAAAATAGGTCCTAACTATAACTATCTACTGGCGACCGCCAGTAGATAATATGTATATATATATATATATATATATATATATATATATATATATATATATATATATATATATATATATATATATTTTATATATATATATATATATATATATATATATATATATATAATCTACTGGCGACCGCCAGTAGATAGTTATAGTTACAACCTATTATCCATAGGAAATCCACGACATTCTATTTGAAATAACGTTGGCGCCGGTTGGCGAATCTTCGTGAAAGTTTCAACTTGTTGGGCGCTCCGCTCCGACCCTGAAAGTCTCGGGGTGATACGTGAAGCGGGGCCGAGAAAAAGGGGTCCCAAAACGCGTTTTCCCCATTCATTTTTCCATAGGAACCTTTAGTCGCAGCTACAGCCCGAACTGCTGAACGGAATTACACCAAATTTGGCAAAGAGGTAGCCCTTGGTTCAGACTGGTGCCTTTTGCTTAAATGGTGTAAATCCGTTCAGTAGTTCCTGAGAAAATCAAAAGTAAAAGTACATATATATCTATGGGCGCGTCGGATACGCGTACCCTCAGCGCACCCTGCGCGTACCGTCCCGTCCCGATCACGAGCTGCATGCTAATTGGCTGTCAGCTGGCTGTCAACATTCCGATTCAGGAAGTGTTGGCAGCCATTTTGTCCCTCGGTAGAACCGAGGGACAGAAACTAAGTGCGCAAAGCGCAAAGGGGGCAGGGTAGAAACACCCTGACCCCTAGGTCTGCTCAGGGGTCCCACAAGGACCCCCTGGGCAGAAATAAGATTTTTTTTTTTTTTTTTTTTTTTTAAATCGGCGGGATGCGCTTAGGGTGCGCGTATCCGCCGAGAAAAAAGAAACAAGTGCGCAGAACGCACAAAGGGGGCAGGAGTAGAAACACCCTAACCCCTAGGCCTGCTCAGGGGTCCCACAAGGACCCCCTGGGCAAAAAAGCATTTTTTTTTTTTTAAAGCGGCAGGATGCGCTCAGGGTGCGCGAATCCTGCCGACAAATAAATCGAAGTGCGGTCTCCGCGCTTCGATGTTAATTGGCCCCGGGTGGCCCAAGTCCCGGGGGCATTGTGGGGGGATAATTTAATGTGTGGGGGCCTCAAAGGGCCCCAAGCCCGGGGACCGCCACCCCCGGGCTTTTTAAAAAAATGGTGCGGGAGGGCTCTGAGCCCTCCCGCAGCCCCGGGACCACCACCTCCCGGGGCTTTTTAAATTAATGTAACAACCTGTGTGGGGGCTCCAGCCCCCACACGCCCGGGACCGCCACCTCCCGGGGCACTAAACATTTAAATATGGGGGTCCGTTACGGACTCAGAGCCCCGGGGACCACCACCTCCCCGGGGCTGTGCACTGAATGGGAGGGGGCCGCGCGGCCCCCTCCTGGAAGCCCTTGATGGCCCTGGGGACCACCACCCCCCAGGGCCGGCTCCTGCAGTGTCCCGGGGTGCCTACCCCGGGACACTGCTGTTTGCAATGACAGGACGGGAGCCTCGCGGCTCCCGTCCTGTCATTGCAAACTTGCTTTGGATATTGGAAGAGAGCAGGAAACCTGCTCTCTCTTCCAATATCCAAAGCAGATTGCTTTCCACATGGGGAGCAGCATGTCAGCTGCTCCCCATGTGGAAGCTAGCAATGCCGGCTCCCAAGGGACGTGGGGAGCCGGCGGGACTGTGGGGGATTGGGGACCCCCACAGTCCCCAACGGAGAGGAGCCAGCCCGGGGGATGGGGTCCCCGGGCAAGTAGTGGCCCAGGAGGGGGCCACGCGGCCCCCTCCCCAAAAAAGAAAAATAAAAAAATAAAAAAATGGAAAGGCCGGCCCCGAGGATGGGGTCCCCGGGGCCTTAAATGGCCAGAGGAGGGGGGCCACGCAGCCCCCTCCAAAGAATAAAAATAAAAGGCCATGCCCCGGGGATGGGGTCCCCGGGGCCAATACAGGCCCAGGGAAGGGGGGCCACGCGGCCCCCTTCCCGTTTTTTTTATTAAAAATTTTAAAAAGGGGTAAGGCCCTGGGGGATGGGGTCCCCAGGGCATAAAAACAGGAAAAAGGAAGGGGCCACACAGCCCCCTTCAGGAGACAAAAATTTTTTTATTTTTTTAAACGATCGGGCCCGCAGGCCCCGCCCCTTCCTTCACCACTCTGCAAACGCGCCCCTGGCGCGTTTGCAGAGAGGAACGATTCCCCTTGAATACTGGGGGTCCCTGGGGCCAACTAGCCCACCAGGAACCTCCAATATGCGCCAGGGGCTGCGTTGCAGAGACGTGTAGAGAGGCCACACCCCTTTACACCTCTCTGCAACGCAGCTCTGTGGCGCTTTTGGAGGTATATGGTGGGCTAGTTGGACTCGGGGACCCTCAGGATTCAAGGGACTTAATCCCAACTTAAAACGTGCCACGGGCGCGTTTGCACAGTGGTGAAGGGAGGGGCGGGGCTTCAGGTGACATGTGTGCAAACAGGCCCCGTGGCGCGTTTTAAGATGGGGAATTAAATCCCCTTCAATCCTGAGGGTCCCTGGGGGCCAACTAGCCCAACAGGTACATCCAGAAAGCGCCACAGAGCTGCGTTGCAGAGAGGTGTAAAAGGGTGTGGCCTCTCTACACGTCTCTGCAACGCAGCCCCTGGCGCATATTGGAGGTTCCTGGTGGGCTAGTTGGCCCCTAGGGACCCTCAGTATTCAAGGGGACTTAATCCCCCAACTTAAACGCGCAACGGGGCGCGTTTGCACAGATGTCACCTCAGGCCCCGCCCCTCCCTTCACCATTGTGCAAATATTCCTCTAAAATCAGCCGAAATACGAATTCCGATTTACTCACCTGTTATCAGGAGAGACCTCAGTGCTGTATCTTTCAGCCCAGTACTGGTCCTGAAAAGTAATTCTAACCATACTTACCAGTAACTTGAATTTCCTTCCATAGGCTAACATTGACTGGTTTCACTTGGAAATTCTTCTAAGTGTGGAGTTTTGGAACTTTAAAATATTCCTCTAAAATCAGCCGAAATACGAATTCCGATTTACTCACCTGTTATCAGGAGAGACCTCAGTGCTGCATCTTTCAGCCCAGTACTGGTCCTGAAAAGTAATTTTAGCCGTACTTACCGGTAACTTGAATTTCCTTCATAGGCTAACAGAAGAATTTCCAAGTGAAACCAGTCAATAAGTGTGGAGTTTTGGAACTTTAAAATATTCCTCTAAAATCAGCCGAAATACGAATTCCGATTTACTCACCTGTTATCAGGAGAGACCTCAGTGCTGCATCTTTCAGCCCAGTACTGATCCTCAAAAGTAATTTTAACCGTACTTACCAGTAACTTGAATTTCCTTCCATAGGATATCATTGCCTGTTTTTTGCTGAAAAAGTTTCTAAGTGTTGATTTTTGAAACATACAAATATTCCTCTAAAATCAGCCGAAATCCGAATTCTGATTTACTCACCTGTTATCAGGAGAGACCTCAGTGCTGCATCTTTCAGCCCAGTACTGGTCCTGAAAAGTAATTTTAACCGTACTTACCAGTAACTTGAATTTCCTTTCATAGGCTAACATTGACTGGTTTCACTTGGAAATTCTTCTAAGTGTGGAGTTTTGGAACTTTAAAATATTCCTCTAAAATCAGCCGAAATACGAATTCCGATTTACTCACCTGTTATCAGGAGAGACCTCAGTGCTGCATCTTTCAGCCCAGTACTGATCCTCAAAAGTAATTTTAACCGTACTTACCGGTAACTTGAATTTCCTTCATAGGCTAAGATTGACTGGTTTTCAGCAAAAAGTTTCAAAGTGTTGATTTTCACAAACTACAAATATTCCTTAAAAATCGCCTGTATGACTTAAACGCATTTTTTCAACTGTTTACAGGAGATGCACCAGTGCTGGATCCAGGATCCAACACTGAGTAAGAAAAAAGTAACGATAACAGTTTTTACCTGCTAAGTGAATTTCCTTCCATAGGATAACATTGGTGATTCTATGAGAAAAAGTTTCTAAGTGTCAACTTTTAAAATACAATAATATTCCTTAAAAATCACGACTGTAACCAAAACGCTTTTACTCAACTGTTTACAGGAGATGTAGCAGGACTGAATCTAGGATCCAGTCCTGTGGTTACAAAAGTAATCCATAAAGTAACTAATTGCATTTAACTAGAAATTCACATTGAGCTGAATGTTGCATTGTGTTTGAAAATGTGTTGCCCATTGCAACAACTGTAACTACTGTACTTAAAAGTCTATTGCCTATCTGCAAAGTATTTAAACTAAAGTAATTCATTCTGAGAAAGTATTTTTTGTAATGTAATGTATAATGTAATTACAATGTAATTTTAAAAATAAAATATGTAAAAAAATTGTTTCTAAAAATGTAGTAAATCAGTATGAAAAAAATTAATATAACAATTAATACATTTAAAAATTGTCATTTACAAAACCTTTGAAATTCACTGAAAAAACCGTAGGTTTCAGGCACGTTATAGTTAGAAATTAGCATTTAAAAACCTTTGAAATTCACTGAAAAAACCATAGGTTTCAGACACGTTATAGTTACAAATTAGCATTTAAAAAACCTTTGAAATTCACTGAAAAACCATAGGTTTCAGACACGTTATAGTTACAAATTAGCATTTAAAAAACCTTTGAAATTCACTGAAAAAACCATAGGTTTTAGGGACAGTTTTAGTTACTTGGACATTGCACTCGTACAAAACCCGTGAAATTCCCCCGTTATAGTTAGTTCAGCTAACTATAACTCGCGCCCAGCAATGCACTGCTGATGACGTCACATATTACATCACTCATGACATGGTCAGTGACATCACTGATGACATCACTGATGACATCTCAAATGACATCACTGATGACATCATCCACGTGATAATCTGATGCACCTCCTCACACCCTAATATAACTTTTGATACACCCACTCTAAATTACAGACTGCCATTCGCAAAACCATAGACACTCCAACACCAATAACTACATACCCACTCACTGATTCTTAGGTCTACACACACACATCCACTCACTCACCCGTACAGTCACTCATACTTACGGTCACTCAGTACAGGACTATCATATGCACTCTTACTCCTATATAGACACTCAAACAACGCCACTCATCCATAGAGATACTCACACACCTAGTCAGTCATGCAAATAATTAAACACACTGCCATTTACTCACCTATACAGTTATACACACACCAGCTCACTTACTCATACAAATAGTAGCACATTGTTAAGCTCTTATACAATCACAGATACAAGCACACACTCATCCATACAGCCACTATCACAATCACTCACTCTTGCTTATAGCTATTTATATACTCCAACACACATATATACTGCCTTTCACATATGTACTTACTCACACATGTACCACTGGGACATACATTCACTCACTAACACACTCTTACACACACTTACCCACCCATACAGTCTATCACAGATGCACTCTTGAAACCATCCACCCAGTGAATCACCCACTCACACATCTATGCACAGAGTTGCACACACCCCTCCCACACAAACACTCAGGCACCCATACAGATACTCAGACAAGGATTCAATAACTCATATAGACACTCATTTAGCTATTCACAAACACATGCAGCCACTTACACAGCAACAGACAGACGGATACAGACATTCACCCAGTTTAGTCACTAACCCATGCATTCAGTAAGATACGTTAAATCACTCACTTATAGTCAGTCACGCACCTACTAAATCATCCATACAGACACTTACACACCCACTCATTCTTCAATACGTCTTTTCCTATATATATTAAAAATATTTAAACTTTACAGAAACACAGTCACTGGATGATGTCATCAGTGATGTCATTTGAGATGTCATCAGTGATGTCATCAGTGATGTCACTGACCATGTCATGAGTGATGTAATATGTGACGTCATCAGCAGTGCATTGCGGGCGCGAGTTATAGTTAGCTGAACTAACTAGAACGGGGGAATTTCACGGGTTTTGTACGAGTGCAATGTCCAAGTAACTAAAACTGTCCCTAAAACCTATGGTTTTTTCAGTGAATATATATATATATATATTCAACACCTAACAAAGGCTAAACCAAAAGATTTAAGGGCATGTTATTATTTTCATATGGCCTCTGCGCCAGTCAGGAGGATCTGTTGAATGTTGCTCTGTGAGCCTTGGTAAACACAAATGCTTTGCCTCTGTGTACCACTCTAAGGGGCACTGGGTACCTCAGTGCACAGAGAAGCCGCTACACCCAGCTGTATCAGTTTTCTTCTCATGCCTTCGAACTACTTACTTCACACCTACGTGCTCTCTGTCTGGGGAAGACGATATGAATCCATCACCCCTGTACGTGGAAGCTTTCTTTCACACGTGTTTACCATTTCGAGCCTATAGTTACATAGGATCTGGACTAGTGAGAGGGGCTATAATGGCACCACCATGTTCGGAAATTGAAGCGTTAGGGGATCTTGATAGTGGTCTAAATGCCCTCCTCACAATGTCCTTGAAAAATTTAGACAGGGAGTGCCTCCAGGCGTGCTCCCTCTCCTTCTGCCCACCAGGTTGTCTGGAGTCTCAACCCACGTATATGCCCCAGTTACACACATACTCTCTAGTTGTCTGCCTAGGTTCTCTGATCTCCTTGTGTATCTGCCTGAAAAGCGCCCCCCCCCCACCCCCCCCCGATACCCCCTCCCACGCGCCTTCACAGCAGCGTGCCTGAATCTTCTGGCAGGCGCCATCTTGAAAGCTTCGTGGAGAAAAGAGGCTTCCTTGGCTGACTGTTTGCCACTACTACAACCTCTCAGTGTTCTCCAGTACTCTTCAAGAGTCCACTGTCAGTCTGTGAGGTGAAGAAGTCGAGAGAGAGAGGAGCAGCACACGGAGAAAATCAGCCATTAAAACCACCACCTAGCTCGGCCCCCTCAGAGTTTAATGTATTTAAACTAAAACAGAAACCATGAATTAGGGAAGCCATTCCATTGCAGTCTAACAATTTAACACTATCACAACTAGGACTTACTGGGGAATGGAACAAAAGAAAAGGCCAAGGGTTAGGGATACCATTATGCATCTTAAAACATTATAAGAAAGGGAGCAAGCAATACTAAAAAATGAAGTTTCTTTAACAGAGGTGCAGTAGACAGGGAGAAATCAACACATGACAAGTGAGTCAATGTAAAGTCAGGGCGTTTTAAAGTCTGCAATGTGTTGTAAAGAAGCCGTCACGGTATTAAGCCACGTAAGTACACTTAAACCTTAGGCATCAAGTTTTTCCCATTTTTACATTGTCCATAATCCCTCTCACCATTCATTTTGCACAGGTTAAACGTTTCCAAACCCCATTTGCACCTGGGCCTTCAATATTGCTCTCAAAACTGAAATTAGACCAAGATTACCACAGCAACTTACCCAGCTGCTGGCTTCCATTTTGTGTCATTGAAGTCATTTACACCAAAACCTTAGGATTTGAATAATTTAGAATTCCTTCTTAAATTCTAAACACTTGAGTCAAAGACTTTTTTCACATTTTCTCCCAAAAATGTTAACTAAAGCACTGGGTGGGATGGCCCCTCCTGACATACAGGGTCACCATTAAGGCAGACACGAGTCATCGGCGAGCTTGTTGCACAATCACTTCAACAGTGGCCCCCTCTGGCATACGGGGTCGCTGCAACAAGGAGTATGGGCTTGGCTCTCCCTGAACGGAACTTGATGCACAGCTCAGTCCACGGTGGCCTTCTCCTGGCATATGGGGGTCGCCAAAATAATCCTGAATAGAGCAACGACCAGATCAGAGCACAGCCATATCCTCACACCTCAAACAGGTGTCGGTAGGGCTCCCCATTGGACCTCGCTCGCTGCAATGCTCTCCTCCTCCTCACAGTGCACACTGGTCTTGGCAAGCAGGCAGGCACTGGTGCTACAGGCTCCAGGGCAGGTGGTCTTGGTTTCCCTTGGTGATGTCCCCTCACCCTGCAGAGAGAATAGCAGGCCTTGGCCCCCAGTCCTGTCCACAGGGAGAAGTCTTGCAGAGCTTCCTCTTCTTGCACAGCCCTTCTGACTGCTTGGCAGATGACAAATTTTGGGGTCTCAACCTCCACTTCTTATAGTCCATTTTCAGATATCAAATGCGATTTATGGTCTGAGTCTTTGAAGTTTTATGTTGGGGTTCTGATTCTTTTTAAGTGTACACTTTTCTTTCTCTTCTTTCCTCTTGGAAGGTGGTCTGTCACATTAGGAGAGACTCCAGAGCTCATAGTCCCACAACACAGGCCATGGGAGTGACTAGAGTTCACACCTGGATGTCAGCCACAGTGATATGTGCATCAAAAGATTAATACCGGGCTCCCAGCCCCACTCTTTATGATTCCTGCATCAGCTCCATCTTTGTTCTGAGATGTGTCCAGGCCCCTTCCTTGTGATCTTTCACAGAACCAAAGAGCATCCTTTTGAAGTAAAAAGGTGCAGTCTCTTTCTCCCTTCCTTCAGTGTATTCCACCCAGCTCACAGGAACACAGCAATACACAAATCTGTCTTGGGGGGGTGAGGGGTTCCTCAAGTTTTCTTCAGTCAGGCCTGGGCTTCCCAAAATATAACCCAGAGTCCTCAATGTAATGTACCATTGCAAGCACACTTGCACTTAGTGTATATACTCAGAGCATACACTGTCCAGCCCTGTTAACTCCATGTATTGTGCCACCACAAACACACAGTCAGTACACAAATTCAATCTGTGTGCACTGTTCAGTACTGTAGCCTTTCTGTATTGTACCAGTGTGTGTTATTTGCAAACACACACACTGCCAGCACACACACATACCATGTGCGTGCTGCACAACACATCACCCTTCATGTATTGTTTCCCGCAAGCACACATACACGCAGCACATGCTTTTTATTGGGCACGCACTGCACAGCACTACATCTCTCATATAATGTATTCCTTGCAGGCATAAGAACACTAAGTATATGCACTAACCATACATGTACTGCACAGCACTGCTCTATCCCTGTACTGTACCTTTCCCAGTTACAATAACTACTCCTGCACTGTGCAGCACTCTACATCCAACTGATGTAGGGTAAAAGTGAGTTAAGCACACAACAGCGGAACTTTTAAAAAGGTAAGTGAGCCTGTAGGCCTCACTCCAGTGACACAGGGTAAAAAGGACCTGTTCACTCCTACTGATCACTACAGGGTATGCTGCCACAAACACGATCATGCTGCTCAACTCTTGGTGAAGGTGATAGCCTTCCTTCCACCACTATGACAGTAGCGCTGTGGGCGCCCCTCCCTGTCCAACAAGACCACAATTCATGAGACAGGCCTATGTCACACATGATCCGTGTTTGCCTATGACAACATAAATCAGCATTAGGGATCCAGACAACTCTGCCATCTGAACAAGGGGCATATCCCTGCTGAACAATTTGAAGGACCTACCTGGCTGGTGTTCTGGCTAGAATCGTTGGATCCTGCATCCCACCGGGTGGCTGTGCACCTCAAAGGCCACGCTAAAGGGGTTTGGCTGGTGAGGCTGTAGGAGGAGTCTGAGATGTTCAAGAACACCTGGGAAGACTTGAGCCACCGAACCACAAAGGGCATGGGAATAGCACCCCAAGTGGCAGCTGGCATTTACTGATCAAAGTGCCAAGCAGGTGGATGATGGATGAGGAGAACCTTTTACCGAATACCTCCACCTGTTCTCATCTATTCCCCCCATAGGAAGTCAGAACATGTTTGTCTTAGTTTTGCTAGAAGACGCCTGCACCACCAAGCTTTCAGGGGAGGGGTCCTGAGATAAAAATGTCAGGACGCCCGGCACAGGGCGATGGTGTCATGCAATCTGGCAGTTCACAAGGGGACCAGAGGAAGATTTGCCCTATACCCCCCAAAAAGTGCCTTGTTAAAAGGTAAGAGGGGCTCACGGACTGTTGGTTGCCAGACTGTTGAGCTTTATCAGTGACTTGGCACCAAATTCCAAGATAACACTGCAAAGCTGCCTACTTCAACCCTCTTCCAGGTCTTTTTATTAGTAAAGATCAAGTCAATGACAACACTCAAAAAACTCAAATCAGTTGTGCATGCCCTAACACATTCCGACATTGACGTGATAAACGCCAACGAAATAACCCTTTTATCTCAGCAATAATCTCACAATTACAGCATTGCCATGCAACATCCAGAGCAGGTGCAGGCTACTTCTGGTGATAACAAAAACTACTCCTGTGCAGCACGAAAACTCTGGAAGTCAATGCCAGAACTCATCAGACTCATCACTGTGCAGAGTACAAAGGTCCTCCAAAGTAATTCCCTCCACGTGTTTCTCGCTACTCAACAATCATCTTTGTCTCCCCAAACCACTTCATGTAAAGGCTTGTATATTATTACTCTTGTTCAAAGTAAAGAGTTGCAATGCTGTTTGGCAAAATTTTTGCTGGTATATACAATATTTTTCTTCTGTAAGCCAGATAATGCTCCAAGTACCTCAAATACCAAAAACAGTGCTTTAACATCAGCTACATTATCTAGATATTTTCTGTCACTATATTGAAAATACTGCCCGCTTCCATGAGAAAATAATTTTTAGGTTTCGCCTAAACAGCGCATGCGTTATCTCTTCGAGACATGTTGTTCACAATCAGTGAGCATACAGGCGGTCAGTACCTTGCCATTTGTTAGCTTCAGCATCGCTCTTATTTACTTCACTCCAGTTTGTCACAGAATGCTGGCATCACGCCCTCTTTTTGTGTTTGGCCCTCCCATGGAGCATGGACCAAGTATTTGTGTCCATCCACTGCTCCCGCTTTTGGAGCTACTTTTTTCATTGTGTTCAAGCACTTCATATGAGTGATTGTGTGTTTTCAGTCCATCTCCCATATCCCCGTCCATGTAGCTTCTATGACCTCTAACCAACCCCCCTTCCATGTTGCTTCTTTTACCTCCCACCCCTAACCTGTACTCTATGCCACTGCATTCTACACCACTGCACTCTATTCTGCACCATTCTACCTTATGCCACTGCACTCTAAATCACTGCACTCAACACCACTGTACTCTACTCCATACCATTCTACTCTACGCCGCACTACTCTGCATCACTCTATTATATGCCAGTGCACTCTACAGTACTCTATGCCACTGCACTCTACGCCACTTCAATCTACTCTGTACCACTCTGTGCCACTGCACTTTACGCCACCCTACTCTGCACCACTCTACTGTACTCCGCACCACTCCACGCCACTGCACTCTACACCACTCTACTCTATTCTGCACCACTCTACGCCACTGTACTGTAATTTAGAACACTCCCCTTTACACCACTATAGTCCATGTCTACACCACTACTCTACTCTACAATACTGCACTCAATGCCACTCTAATCTATTCTGCACCACTCTCCTCTATGCCGCTGCACTCAACGCCACTCTACTCTGCACCACTGCATTTTACAAAACGTCACTCTGTGCCACTCTACTCTGCACTACTCTACGCCATTGCACTCTACACCACTGCACTCTACTTTGCACCTCTCTATGCCACTGAACTCTACTCCACTGTACAATACTCTACACCACTGCACTCTACCCTGCACCACTTTACTGTACGCCACTGCACTCTACTCTACACCAATTTACTCTACGCCACTGCCCTCTACATTAGACTACTCTAATCTATGCTACTGCACTCCATGCCAATGCACTCTACCCTACGCCACTACACTCAACACCACTCTACTCTGCACCACTCCACTGCACTCTACTCTGCACCAGCCTACGCAACTCTACTCTGCACCACTCTCTCTCACTGCACTCTATGCCACTCTACTCTGTACCACTGCACTCTATATCACTCTACTCACCAGCACTCTATGCCACTGCACTCTACATCATTGCAATCTACCCCACTCTATACCACTGCACTCTATGCCACTGCACTCTACGCCACCCTACTTTAAATTTACACCACTCTACGCCACTAAACTCTGCACGACTGCACTCTACCCTGAACCACTCTACTGTGCACCACTGCACTCTACCCTGCACCACTCTACTGTGCACCACTGCACTCTACTCTGCACCACTCTTTGGCACTGCCCTTTACATGGCATCACTCTATGCCAATTCACTCCATACTCCATGCCACTACACTCCATGCCACTACACTCCATGCCACTACACTCCATGCCACTACACTCCATGCCACTACACTCCTACACTCCATGCCACTACACTCCATGCCACTACACTCTGCACCACTGCATTCGGTGCCACTACACTCTGCACCACTCTGTGCCACGGAACTTTATTCTACACCACTCCACTGAAGTCTACTTTGTACCACTCTACACCACTGCACTCTACACTCCTGCACTGTACGCTGCAGAAACCTACGCCACTCTACTCTTAACCAATCTCGTTACTGCACTTTACTCTGCACCGCTCTATTCCACTGCACTGTATGCCACTCTACTCTGCACTCATCACTGCACTCTACACCACTGCACTCTACGCCACTATCCATGCCACTGTCCCTCTACTCTACACAACTCTAACCTATGCCACTTCACTCTACTATGCACCACTCTACACCACTGTACTCTAGACTACTGCACTCTGCACCACTGTACTCTACAGCACTCTACTCTGCACCACTGCAATCTACGAGTCAAGTGCAGTGGCGTAGATTGCAGTGGCATAGAGCAGCGTGGTGAAGAGTAGAGTGCAGTGGCGTAGACTGCAGTAGGCAAAACCTATTGGATTTTCCAATGCTTGTTACACTTGCGTTGGGTTTCCTTGCCAATCCTCCCCAAGGTTTTCACATGGTTCTTTCTACCCCATCTATTTAAGGCACGCTCATAGTTAGCTTCCTATTTGCTATGAGTAAAAAACCTCAGGCTGTCAACAATGAGTTCCAATCTGTCATCTCAGACAAAATTGTGTGTCTTTTGCTTTCTCGCCCTTAGTGCGCCAGGTATGCCCAGACGTGGGTCCCGGGCTCACTGTGCCACTGGAATCAAGCTATCCTGGCTGAAGAGGGGTGAAACCCCGAAACCGGTACTAGGATGCTTGTTTCTGGTCCAGGGAGGACCTGGCTTGGCAGTTCGGGCTGGACTGTTCCCATGAGGCACAGGGTCAAGACTGATTTGCATATGGCCAGGTCTAAACTGGGGTGGCATGGTGAGCAAAAGAATGATGGATTTAACCCAGATCTCTTGACTGGGGGTGAATGTTTTGATTTGTTCTGCATTCCGTCCATCAATTGTGTGTCTTTTGCTTTCTCGCCCTTAGTGCACCGGGTATGCCCAGACGTGGGTCCCGGGCTCACTGTACCACTGGAATCAAGCTATCCTGGCTGAAGAGGGGTGAAACCCCGAAACCGGTCATAGGATGCTTGTTTCTGGTCCAGGGAGGACCTGGCTTGGCAGTTCGGGCTGGACTGTTCCCATGAGGCACAGGGTCAAGACTGATTTGCATATGGCCAGGTCTAAACTGGGGTGGCATGGTGAGCAAAAGAATGATGGATTTAACCCAGATCTCTTGACTAGGGGTGAATGTTTTGATTTGTTCTGCATTCCGTCCATCAATTGTGTGTCTTTTGCTATCTCAGACAAAACAAGCAGTTTCAGCGGTGCCGCAATATTGTGACTAAACAAGATGCAAAGCCCATACATTTTCCCCATCCTTACATAGTCTATAGATGGCAAAAAGGTGCAGCCGTATAACTATACAAGATATACAAGATATCAATATCCTGGCACGCCATTTATGTGGACGCCTAACCTCCCTTCACCATCCCGTGCTGGGATGCCTAAGGGAGGTTATGCACTATAAAAGTGCGAATAGAATAGAATCCCTGGGCATGAAGACCAGATCTGGAATGGATAATGAGAGGGTTTTCGCCACAAGCACCAGCAGCACCAGCTATTGGAAGGCTTAAGTTAGCAACATGTGGGTCTTTGGAAGAACTAACACAATCAAACTGAATTATTTAGTGGCAACAATACTGCTGCTCTCAGCATCCTTACCATGCCATCCCATGGAATAGGGAAAGGAGATCTCAAAGAGATTGTCATACTTTGTGAGAAGCCTTTTCATGATGGAAGCCAGACCTGCAATAAAAATCAAATATATACCTTTAGAGGTGGCAAAACATTGTGCCTTACAGATTCCTAAAATTAACGAAAGCTAAATGAAGAAATAAAACAATCAATCGTTCAACGCTCTTACAGTAAGAGATCCAGCCGATCGATTCAAAAGTAGAAATAGAGGCTGGTTTGTGGAGGGTCTCTCGACCACCATAGGCCTCTCAGATCCTTGTTCTATGACCAACATTATCAAAACATTTCAATAGCAGGTAACTGGTAGGTAGGTAGGTAGGTATGTCCAAAGTTTTTTGTTTTGCAACTTTCACGGTGTTTTATGGAAAACTTTACGAAGGTGGAAATGTTTTACGTTTGCTATTGATGGAGCAGGGAAAATAAAAAAAATGTAACCCCTAACAAATTTTATAAATAATTAATAAAATGTTCGTTTAAATGTATTAATCAACACTGTATGTGTGGGAAAGGTAACATGCAAATGTGTGTGATAAATAATCTATTAATGGATGTCCGTGTGTCTAATTATAATGTAAAAATAAATGCGTACTAATTTAAAATAAATGCATGTTTTTGTGCTTCATAGAAATAAAACGTGTCGTTGCAAAAACAATAGTGATGGTAAGTAAGGAACAGTTTAAATGTTGCTTTCTGCTAGGTAATAACTAATTGGGGTACGTAGATGACGGGAGGGAAACGAAAAGGCTATTTTTCTCTATTTTAATTATGTTTTGTTTACTTCAAATTAGTGCTTCTAAAGTATAATCGAGTGGCGATATAAAATGGCTGCCAGTGGGAAGATGTGCGCAGGCGCAAGGGGGACATGTGACACGGGATGAAGTCGGAGAAAAACTAACCTCGTGATGTTGCTGAGAGGCTAGGATGCGAGAAATGGTCAAGGCTGATGTGACCTAATTGAACTGAGTGTGCCGTGGTGATCAGCAGAAGACCAGTGGGAAACCAGTTTAAGAGAAAGGACAATGACTGCGGAGTTCTCGAATGTATCGAAAGAAGTTACAAATGTACTGATCGAAGCGGATGGAAACATGTCTTGAACGTGTGGGAAAGGAAATGATCCAAGGACCATTGGATCCAAGAGAACTTGATTAAAAGAATGAATAAGATGACATGCATGGACCAATGAAAGAAAAGCGTGTTATTAATGTTGCAACAATTAGTTAGCAAAGTTAGAATTAGGGTATAAGAGGGCCTACTCTTAGTGGGAGGGGGTCAGTCGCAGTCCCAGTCAGGAGCGGAGTTGGAGAGTCGTGTTGGTGTTGGTGGCTTCCAGTGCTGGGTGGTCCTGATCGATCCCTTACTGAGCGGGAGATGCTGAAAGACTGTTAGATGAGACGGGTTGCAGGTAGCTGATGCTGACGAGCTGAAGTTGCTGTTGCTGTCTTAATTTTCCAGTTGAGTATGAGAATCAGGTTATTTCTAATTCTTAAACTTACGTTAGAAATCATTAGGCTAAACTAGGAAGGTAGGCAGGTAATTAGGGTTTTGGCTTCATGACAAAAATTTCCTTTCTGCAATAAATTGATTATGCTTAATAAATATTTGAATTTATGAATGAATAATTGAATAAAGTTTAAATTCTTTCTCATGCTTTTAAAATTATATAAAATTTAAGATTCTTTAAACCAAAATGACTCAGTGGTTATTTTCCTAAATGATTGTGACATCAGTAATTGGTTATTGTGATTCAGCTGGTCTTAATCACTATGAACTAATTTTTACATGAATGATTCATCGACAAACAATGAGCAGGAATATCTTAAGAAATAACTAAAAGAAAGCGATAAGTTAAGGTAATAAGATATCCCGGCTCCTTCCAGCGGTACATAAATGGTGTTTTCCATTTAGTTCTCATGCTTCTCCTAGGAATACAGAATTTCGTAAAGGTGTAAAGGAAATCCAGGTGTGTGTGTGTGCGTGTATGTTAGGCGATGTTTATGGGCCCCATCGTCATGTGGATGTGAGAAAATATAGTTTGCCCCTGGATGACCTATAAGTGACCTAGGAGGAGAATAGTTTTTATTGTACGCGCTGCATCACTATACAGGTGCCACTCTGTCCAGAACCATTTTCTAAAATATAAATCTGTAGGGAGAAGTCTGCAGACGATGCTCTCCATTGCTGGGCGCAGGTGGATTGAAAGGTATCATGCAATGCAGTCATCTGCAGAAAGACTAGGCCCGGGTAAAGTTAGAATGGAACACTGCAAACACTGCAAACTTTGCAAGGAGGAAAACTGCAAACGAGCCACATCACCACCAGCGGGAAAAATAACTTGGCACATACAAGAATTTACAAGAGTTATTTCCATGTGTGAGAGGTGCTTCTGGTTACCGGTTTTGTCAATTCACAGATAAAGCAAGGCTCACATGGTTTCTACACGGTAAACCGTAGATAACCACGACCTCGGTCCTTTTTATGATTAAATACATTTTAATTTCCATCTTAGGTAAAAAGAGCATCCGATAAGGATGTGTAGGCAACATAATAACTTGCCTCTAGATGACATCACCTTGGGCTTGTTCACGAGGGATTATCTGCAATGCCCACAGTGTTCTTGGGCATGTCATGGTAGCCACTGCTAGATGTCTTCGCAAAAGATGCCAGATCCATCGTTTCAAAATGTCCCACCCTGTGCCAGCAGTGTTGCGAGAGACCTTCTCTACCCCCACTACCTGGGGCAGGCGACGGTACCAGCCCAACCCAGCATGGACACAATTCCACCTGCCCAGGAGTGTTCGCTTAGCCACAAGCAGGAGCCACCTAATCATTTTATTTGTGCCTCTCACCAACTCCCACTCTGATCCGGTGCCCACCCCAACAAAACATTTGGTGCATTGGGCGAACTCTAAAGCCTGTGATTAGCCCCAAAGATGTTGTTCCAAAATCAGCTAATTTTAGGGCAGTGCCAAAGAATATGGGGTAACGAGCCATCCTCCCTGCATACCTCCAGCATTTATCTGGGCTTCTCTCGTCAAAGCTTGTAGCATGGACAGTGTGTAATACCAGCTATAATATATTTTCAGATTCGCTGCAAGTCTGTGCAAATGGCCCTCCGAGAGATTTGCATATGACGTCAGTCCATTCCTTATGTGTGAGTCAGATGCCTAATTCGGTCTCCCAAGATCTTAGAAAGCTCCATTTGGGTGATTTGAGTTGCTCTGCTCGGAATATTTGGTTTCAGTCTAGACCAGCTGTCTATCCGTCTCAGAAGAATGCCAGAGCTTCTCTAAGGGAGTAGGTGCCCTTCAGCCCCTGGCTCTTATGCAGTACATCCAAATGTCACACTTGCAAATACGTGGTGAGGCCCACAGACAAGCTTGATTAGTGACTGGGGTTACTTTTGCAATCGGAGGGTGTAAGCCAATCGGAGCCTGAATTGCTGCGGAGTGCACGAGGGGTCTGGAGAACGCAAGCCTGGGTGAGTGCGGACATCGCGGCGTCAGAGTCTCTGAGCCAACGAAAGCCAACACTACGGGAGGGGTTTGTTCTGACCTGTCCTGTGCCGTGCAGTTGCTTCCGCCACCTCCCGCTACCTCTTGCCAGCTTTCACTGCCAAGGCAGTGCTTTAAATGGGCCGGTACTCACCGGTACTAAGTACCGGCACTTCTGAATTTTCTGCCCTTGAGCACCGGAACTTCTCCTTGGCAAAACAGAGTACCGGTACTCAAGGGGCAGCAATGGAGAAAGGAAATGGGTATGTGCTGAAAGAAGAGCAACACAGCTGACAACGAGTCGTCATGTGTTCATGCAGCACTCTGATAATCGAGTGATAACTTGCACTGTGCTAATTCGGCAGCAGACCCAGGCGCGCAACGCCCATTGGGATCAAAAGGCTTCACGCCGCCACCCCTCCCTCGTGTGTGTCAGCCCGGGATGAGACAGCTTCCTGGGCACACACACAGCCGCACCCAAGTACTTCACAGGTCTTTTAAAGACCATTGACTTGCTAACGAGGATTTGTTGTTCTTTCACCCCTTCGTAGATCCCCTGCATCTTTACTCTGCTGATAGCTGGAAGAATCAGCCCCCCCCCCCCTCCAAGTGACGCGCTTGTACATCAGAGTATGCCAACACTTGTCTGGAGCAAGGTTGTAGGGAAGAGGTGGTGACAGAGACACTGAGGCCGAGAGGGTGGGAATCAAGGTTTTGTAATGCGAGGCCAGCGAATATAACCATTTCTAAAAACAAAAGTATTGAATGCAGCTGACTGTTGAAATGGGTCGTTGCCAGTAGAAGACTGGATTCAGAGAGTAAAGGCAAATAGGCAATCAATGAAGCCCGTTCCTCCATTATCAAATGTTGACAATGATAATCAGGTTCACTATTTTAAAGCAAGAATATTTTCTCAAGCTTCATTGTGCATAAGTGCTCATGTGTCACTGTGCGTGATTTTGCATGCATTAGTGTTGTCTGCAGTGTTCAGCACAGCAAATGTATAGCTTCCATCCCGAAAAGCCTTGTATTACCACAGTCCGGCGTGAAGCGCATGTAAAAGGTTTCGCTTATAGCAAGTACTAGGCCACTCTCTCTCCGCAGTGCAGATATGCTTTATCTGCAGTGTCTCAACACAACTGTATTTTGTTTTAAAGAGGCCATTTTCTCTAGGGTTAATGGAGTGGCTCTGGGAGAGGCAGAGGTGGGCAAACCAACAAATAAACAAGGATAGCAAGTCAGTCGAATCAAGAGTCCGGCTTGGCTTGAAGAGCCCTTACATAAATCGAGCCTTGAAAACATTAAAATTGAAATAAAAAGTGTATTCTTTAACATGTGGAAGCATTTTACCTTGGTACATAAGATTATATAATCGCATCGAGAGGAGTTTATTAAAAGTGATAGTGAAGTTAGAAACTTTTGAGCTCCCACCATGACCACAATGCCCCTAGTGAACTAAGAAGCAATTCAGTTCTCATGTGTACATTATATATAGCCTATTTTGTTTTATGAATGAAGCAACATTATAGTGCATTAAATCTAACAAGATTGGACTGTACAGTATACATCCTGAACTTGTGTATTTGAATATACGATCATATGTGATAATGAAGAAAAAAAGGAAGGCTTCTGTATCATTATGCACATTTGCACACCAAGAAAATCTCAATAAAATTAAATATGTGATCCTGGGCACGCCCCTTAGCCCCGCCCATGGGCACGCCCCTTAGCCCCGCCCATAGCCCCGCCCCCAAACCCACCCCTAGTCCACAAATCAATTTGGTGAGTACCTGCACTTATTTTTTTCCATTTAAAGCACTGCTGCCAGGTCTACTTACCGGGCTCCTGATCGACCCGCATCCAACTCCCGAGCAGCTGACTCCACCGTCTTCGTAAGCAAGCTGTTATCGACAGACCCAGCACGGCAGGTAAGGCTTAGAGCCGCGGAGGTCGTCGGGTGGAGCGGAGGCGGCCAGCAGTAGGTTGGTGCGGCTTGTTTCTCCCCGAGAAGACCCCTACCCTGCCCACGCGATTGGGGGGCAGCAACACTCTCCAACTTCGCACAATAGCCAAACAACACCTCATACAGCTGCCCATAGACGCCACCTCCCCTGCCTCCTGCCTCTAGCTTTCCTCAGCTCAGAGTGGGGGGGATGGAGGGTGGACAGAGGGGTGTTAGAGGGCAAACCACAAGACCACAAGACAGGAGAAATAACCCCCAAAAAAGGAGGAAACCTAGAAAGGGGTAAGGCAAAAGGCTAAGAAAACTACAGGGGAGTCAATCGAGAAGGCTATACAGACCAGAGCAACCCAGTATTTACAAAACACCTGCCTGGACCAAGCGAAACACACACTTAGTTGCACAGCAACATCGCCTCGTTGCTAAGCGGAAAAAAAGCAGTAGCTCCAACAGCCTAACCCCCCTAGCCCCCTCAGCAGGGACAATACTCAGTAGACACAAGAAAACGGAAGCAAGTGCAAGGGGTGGCGACGGGACCATCTAAACGGAAGCTCCACCGCTAGCAAATATCAACTACCAAGCCCTCTGCATGGGGCTCAGCAGCAACAGAACAGGACTTCTTTTCTGTCAGAATACAAATCAAGAGGGAGAGTGGACATTTTAAATAGGAGAAACATACTCCGACTTTTGCAAACAATCAAACCTGGATAATCTGAGCTCAACAGATCTACTCTCAATTGAGTTTATACAATCTGCAGGGTCCAGATGCAACCAAAACTATCTGTATAACAAACGAGACAGCCAATATGGTCATGAAAGAGGCAAACATTTCAACAATGGGGGATAAGGCTATATTTCGATAAAAATCCCGGTTACCCTACCCCCTTGCTAACAGGAAACACAGCCAAAGCGCACCTGCAAGATGTACACACCACCAAATCAATATTAAAAGGAGCACGAAGCATCTCTCCAGTGTCCAACAACAAAAACAACACTCTATGGGGGCTCCACAAATTAAAGGGCCCAAAGATAGAAACAGTAGATACCAACTGGACCCAATTAATGCGAACAATCAAGGGCAATCAAACTCAATGACAGGGAATTTCCCGCACCAGTCCATCTTTGAAAGGGCTAAGAAGGATTTGAATGTGCATCTGGAACATCAACGGCCTTGCTAGCAAGGCAAAGGACCCGGAGGTATGATACTATCTGAAGGCATTTGACCTCATACTCCTCCAAGAAACCTGGGAGGAACAAGCCATAGAACTACAAGGGTTTAATTCACAACTAATTCCCGCAAAAATGGGGGCCAGATACAGCCATCAGTCGGCGGTCTGATAATCTATGCCTCGATCTCTACAATAGGAACCATCAACCCAATATAGGCATCCATAGCTGCCCTAAGCGCCATACAGGCAGTATCCTCAACAATCATCTTTAACGAAGTAGAATGGCCAATCATAATCATAAATACATACCTACACCCGAGACACAGGCTTAAAGGCGGCAAAGGATTGTTCAAAGAACTAACAAGAATCTCAGAAGAGGGTCACACAGAGAATATCATACTAACATGAGATTTTAAATCTTCACCCTCTGGGCACCACAGGTGAAGAGGACCTGCTTCAGGAACTAACAGAAGAGTGGAAAATCCCTAGCCAGGGGCCAAGTCACTTAAACAAGCAATCGAGAACAACAATTCACTTACTACAAGAGCACGAACATCTAAATCTGAGGGCTCTAAACGGCCGCTTTACTGAGGATAATCCAGCGGTCCCGACGTTCCATTCAACAACAACTACCTCCCACCTTGATTACACATTCGTTACACTCCCCCTGTTCCACAAAACTTTGTCCTACCAACTGGGAGATAACGATCAAAGCAACCACTCACCGCAAGTGGCGACACTCATGGCAAAAGCCAAATTCTTAATCCAGGCGAGTAATAGTATTGGCACAGAATACACCACAGATCACAAGCGGATAAAGTGCAGCTCTGCTTCAGTTGAGAAACTTTCAGAATCTGCTAAGACGCTCCTTCGCCAAAAAAACGACACGACAACCCATCCCTTAATCACATGGGAGAATTTCACGAAGGCCCTCAGGGATAAATTTGCCACCAGGGCAGGAACAAAAATAGAAGCAACAGTAAGCACCCCGTCTTCAAATGCAATCACCTTCCAGATGAGAAAACTTAAACACTCTATTAAACAAACACTAAGACAATTACGTCGGAACCCTCAAAATCCAGCTCTGCAAGAAGATCTGAGGAAATTGAAGGCAACCATGAAAAGAACAAAATGGGATAAAAAAGGTATGAAAATGAATAACTGTGGGCACGGTTGTTGCATGATTCTAAAACCAAGAATAGTGCCCGGGTTTAGCAGACCATTAACTCCCTCAGGCGGCCAGGCCACCAAGGAATAAACTCTGATATCTCAGAGGAAGTCTGGGCAAAGAATATATACAACCACTTTAACAGCGGGAATCCAGAGGTTGAACAGTCTGGGGAGGAATCCAGCAGCAAACAAGGTGACGGAGGAGAAACATCCAGAGAAGAGCCCAGACCCAAATCGAATGGAGACACATGATCTGGGACAATACTGAACCGCCCATACCCACCGTGGGTAAAGAAGCAGCAGGCTCCGTGGCACTCCAGAAAATGCGACGAGGAATGTCACGGAATATCAGTGCTACAAATCAGGAGGAAAATAGGCTAAGGGAGGTCAGAAGGTGCTCCAGGACCCAATGGAATACCGCCAATCTTGTATAAATGTGCGGCAAAGTTCTGGAGTAAAGCCCTGGCACCAGTCTTCAATGAGGTACTGGAAAAAGAAACCATCCCGGAATCCTGGAAGGGATCCACAATCTCTCCCATCTACAAGCAGGGAGACAAGGCCAACACAAACAATTATTGTCTTGTCACCCTAAATCGATAACGAAGCCAAATACTATGCGGGAGTGATCCTGGAAGACCTAACATCCTGGGCTTCATCAAAACACATTATCCCTGTAAACCAGCCTGGCTTCTGCAGAGAAATGGGAACCACCACCAACATCATGACCCTGGCACTGCTGATTGACGCAGTCAAAGAGGCAAAGCAACCGTTATTTCTTTGTTTCATAGATTACAGCGCAGCATTCGATCATGTAGACCGCACAAAACTATGGCAGAAACTGGAAGAATGGGGAATCCCATCAGCCCTTCTAAACCAGCTGATCCTATTACACATGGACACGTGTGTCAAAATCGAGCTGGGACACACCTTTCTAGGCGAATCAACACCTCCATAGGGCTAAAACAAGGGAGTGTTTTAGTACCCTCGCTCTTTAATCTCTTTATGGCAGACCTCCCAGGGGAATTGGACAAAAGCATATCACATGCCCGAAACTAGGAAAAATTTCCCTTTCCAACCCTCTATATGCAGACAACAAGGTCTTAATAAGTAGAACACCAATTGGACTACAGCACCTACTGGATACCACCAACAACTTTTCGCAAGCAAACGCACTATGCATCAATTTAAGCAAAATAAAAACTATGCAATGAACTACACCAGAAAGAAAAAGCTGTACTGGTATCTGGACAGGCAACGCCTAGAATCAGCAACTGAATATAAATATCTCGGAGTCTTACTAGACAGCAGAGGCTCTTATAAACCCCAGATGGAGGCCCTGCGCCGGAAAGGCATCACAACAAAACTAGCAATGAAGCCCCTAAAAAAAGCACTACCTGGCCTGACCTTAGATCCACTACTTCAGATCATCCATGCCAAGCTACAACCAATGCGAACTTATGGAAGTGAACCAATGCGAGGGAGGGATGCGATCGCTTTGGATAAAATCATCATCGGTGCCTACAGAGCGATCTTCCACCTCCCAACCTAAACATCTCCTGCCCAAATTCAGCTGGATTTGGCCCTCAGAAGCAGACTGTGGCCAGGAGGGGGGCATTCATAAAAAGCTGGCACAAGTTCAGGTGAGCGGAGCAAGGCTCACTAAACTCACACCTTTGGACTGAACTGACAGGTCGGGGAAACTCACCCGCCAGAGAGTACCTTTTAGACTCCCTATCAAAACTAGATCGAACAAACCTGTTGGACACCCCTGTAACCCACCAGAGTTTCAAGAAGGCAGTAACAAAAGCAACAAGAACCATATCTATAATCGAAGACAAAGAAACTTTGGCAACAAAGGCACACGGCTCGTCCGTTCTTAATGATTACAAAGTCCTTAAACCACAAACATATTTAAATGCAGGATTTAAAATGAAGACGAAGGAGAAATTCTTAAGAGACCGCTTGGGCATCCTTCTCTTTCTTCCACATCTACCCCCCTGGGAAAGGAAACTAGGAGGGCATACTTGCCATCTCTGTGGAAACGGAAGCGAGGATCTAGTGCACATAATCTGCATCTGCCAAAGCCTACTGGACATAAGATGCACCCTGCTGCGCCCCATCTTCAAACAAAAAGGCATTAAGACCTGCAGGCAGGTAGTGACGTTATGCTTTAATCCTACAGTCCTTCAATTAAACTTCTGCCCGACAAAGTTTCTCAGCATAGCAGAAAGGAAACGGTCTCAGACATTACCTTAATTACCAACTCCCTAAACTGGCCGTATTGTCAACTCTGTGCAGGTCCTGCTGCTTAACGTATCACACCTTTGCAAGTATAAACCAGCACAATTCCCCAGATGCAACAAAGAGATTTTACTATCGGGAAACACCCTATTTTGCACTTCGACTACCGTTTTCCACCCAGTAAGGACATTTAAGAACTCTACAATAAATAGTTAGGTTGCCAACCTCTTAATTTCGTCTGACAGTCCATTTGAATTACAATCTGCTCCCAGCTGCCCACCGGCCGCTGCATCCCAACCATCGGGGGTTGCTAAGATGACATCATATGCTAACCATTGACACAAACGGGGAATGAGAAACGTGTTCTTAATATTGAATGTCACCAAATGCCGATTTTACAGAATACAGATTTTATTGCATGAAACGTCTTCATTTTAGCATTGGCATTGGAGAAAAATGCAAACAATGTTATAAGTATAAGGCCCACGTAGTCACATTAGTTTGTGTACGTTTTTATACTACTCTGCCACGACTTCGTAATATGGATAGAGCTCGCACTTAGCTCTTCTTGTACACCAGGGGAACTCAGGACCTTCCTCCCGCGATAATCGTACATGATTTTACGCCCTGAAGAAGTTAATCGTATATGAACGAAACGCGTTGGCTGGTGTTTATCACTGTTGGATACTTATGAAAAATAAAGGACTTTGAGACAATTTTACAAGAGTAACTGACTTATTGAAAAGACAAACTTTGGCTCCAAAGTAGTGCACCACTCCAACTTTTTGGGAATGTTATAAGTATTTCTTAACTTACTCTGCACATTTCATTATTACCTCAATGTAAATGAAATTGCAAAGGTTTTAATTAATCATGCAAATAAAGATTTACTTTACATTTACACTTGCAAATAGCAACATCTTTCAGGACTCTCCCAAGTTGAAGTCCCACCTGATTTTCTCAGGTGCTTTTACAGTGCCAATGCTAACAAGGTCCCCCAGCTTCAGGCATCTATTCTGCCCCCAGTTCCCGAGTGCCTCTCCGTCTAGTTCAGGATGGAAATCAGAGTTCCCAAAAAGGGAGGCAAGTGGAGACGGGTAGCCCATCAGCCTCTTTTTTTATTTCTAATCTCATCCCAGACCATCAAAGATGTCCCAGTGCTACAGATCTCAAGTGTCGTATCAGCCCTATCACACTTTATCCATAGAAGCTCACACACAGGCCAGTGGCGTAGCGCAAAATGAAGGGCCGCCCCTGTAGAATGGGAACAGGGGTCCCTCAGTCTCCCATATCCAGAACCAATGAAATTTTAAGATTATGAGTCTGCGACTTTTTCACATAATTATGGATTTGCCACATTTGCCACATAATCCATCATCTGATGCATAATCTCCAGATTTTAACTGAAATCGTTTTTTCTGGCTGAAAAGGTACTAAAAACATGGCAATACGCGTTACTGCACACCGGAAGGCCCTTCGCAAAGGTTGGCTGGTCCTCTATCAGTTGCTTATTGATGTACTTGGGTGTTACCAAGTGCAAAAACGAGAAAATAATGAAGTACTACTATCACAAAATGTGCCACATAATTTAGTCAACGCTGCTGCATAATTTGATCCTTCTATGTCATGTGTCCAGTTGCCCTGCCAAGATCTCCTACATATTTATTGGCATTTGGCTAAATGGGGGGCCCCTATTGGGCTGGGTGCCCCCACATGCGCTGCAGTAGGTGTAGGGGCCTGCGTTAGGCCGCTGACAGAGTCAAAGAAAGCCCACTGTTTTTCCTCGTCTTCTTTTGACCACTCCCACATATACGTCAGACAAGCTGCTTATTAATAGGAAACAAATAGCCAGTCCCCGTGGAATCACCAGACCCATAGGTCATGTCACTTTTACTAGACCTGGTGTTCATTAGGTATGGGCTAAGAATTCTGCTCTGCCGGCGGAGTTCGCAGAGTTTTGCCTACTCCACGCGGAGTTCCGAAAAACACTGCGATGCGGATTTTTTTTCACTTGCGCGGCTCACCAACATTAAGTTGACGAGTGTGAGCGAGAGAAATCGCGCACTAGACCGCCTCCTAGCGAGATTTCTGAATGCGGGCGGTTGTGACAGGTCGCTATCGCTCGCATTGAGAAACCTGCCTCTCGCATTGAGGAAGCTGCCGCTTGAGTAGAAGATCTACTCAAGCGGCAGAAAGAAGCAGCGCCCTTTGGCACTCTGCATGCTGCCGTTCGCACTGATTTTACCACACGGGAGAAATTCCTGGTGCTGAAAATCAGTGCAAACAGCACAGCGTACCAAATTCCACCGCTCGTGGTACTCCGTGGAGTTTTTCGGCACTTTGCAGAGCTCCGCATAGCACAACTCCACGAAGTCCATCCAGGCCTAGTGTTCATGTCAACTTAATTTCTCCCGTCTATTGGGTAATTTCCCCCTCTTTTAATTTATTCATTATTCAAATGTCTATATTATTCATGCTGTTGGTCCAATTCATAGATTTGTTTTGCAAACCTGTGTACCGCCTGAAAATGACAGATGTGCTCAATGAGGCTATGTGGTTATATACCTGCTGAACAAGCGTGGGAAATGTGCTGGGTAGCTCGGTTTTCTGCAGTTTAGATTTAGGAAATGGATGCCAAAACCTCACAGGGAAAGGCAGGGCAAGGCCAGCAGGAACGCTGAGAGTACCAACCAAGTTAGTTGAAAGGATGGCTCAGCCAGCCAAATGTTTACAGCTGGACTATGCAGGTCTACCGCCTTTCCCTCTGACATTTATAAACTGAGTACTATTAGACTGGTTAATAGTACCCCCTGGTTTTTCCACCTCTGAAAAAAGGCAAAACTGTGTTACAAAGTGCTTCATTGAATACAAATTAGCATTACAAGGAGGACCAAGACCTCTGACCTCCTGGTCAGGGACTCTGCTCTCCGCCCCAGCAGCTCCGCTGTTGTGCCACTGCCGCTGCCCCAGACACCTCTCTGAGAAGGTAGGTGTTTGAGGCCCTCCTCCACCCGGCAGGCTCCTGCCTGCGCCTCATCCCTGGTGGTCCAGTGGGAGAGCCTTGCTCTTCTGCTGGTCCGCTGTTGTCTGTCTTTGTGTTTGTGACCGTTTTCTGTCTTTCGTCTGTCTTTTTGTTATTGTGCCTTTGTAATTGTTATTTTCTGTCTGTTTATTTTGCCTGTTTTAATTTTTTGCTCGTACCTGTGCCATTGTTTGTGTCCTCCGTGCCCATTTCGCCGCCCTTTCCTGCTGCTACTGCCCCCGCGGCCCCTTCCCCTGTTGGCTCCGGCTACCGACTCCCAGCTGCCCTTTCCTCCCCCTTTCCCTATTTAATGGCGTGCCAAAGGCAAGCCCGTCTGCGCCCGTCCGCGACCCAACCGCGACCAGCGCCAAGCACCCTGTCTCTCCAACTACCCACCACTACGACTCAGCTGACCTCCACGCACTCAACCCCGGAAGGAACAATAACTGCCAGCTGTCTACACCGAACACCACCCCTGGCCAGTTCTCCTGCAGACACTGCCGAAAAACCTTCACCATCCTCCGCACCCCCACGGCCGCCGCCCTCACACCGGAGGCCAGCACCCCCGAAGCCCTGAGGTGCATCCTCCTTAACGTGCGCTCCCTGCACAGACATGCTGTGGAGGTCTGGGACCTCCTCGACACGCCCTTGCCAGACGTCGCCTTCTTCACGGAAACCTGGACCAACCCCACCTCCACCCCTGACATCGCCACCGCCATCCCCGACGGATACAAGATCCAGAGGAAGAACTGCGGCAACCGCCCAGGTGGAGGACTCGCCATCGCACACAAGAGCTCCCTCCGACTCACCGCCTCCAGCACGAGCGACTCCCCATCCACCACCGAACACCTCCAGATCCAGACCAGCCCCAGAACGACCTTACGCAGCACCCTCGCCTACAAGCCCCCCCGGACCTCGAACCACATTCACCACTACCATTGTTGACATCATCGCGCCCCACGCCATTGCCTCCATGGTCTACATACTCATCGGAGCCCTCAACTTCCACCTCGACAACCTCAGCGACCCCAACTCCGCAACCCTCCAGGACAACCTCGCCAAGCTTAGACTGAAACAGCTCATAACCACCCCCACCCACAAGGCAGGACACACCCTCGACCCCATCTTCGCAGGAGGTAACAACATCCAAACCACGCATCCCCCCTGGACGGACCACCACTGCGTACACTTCTTTCGACAAAGCCACCGCCCCCAAACCTACACCACGCCCTCCACGAAGGAACTGGACCAAGGTCACCGAGGAGCACCTCAACTCCACCCTCATCCACGATCCCCCCACCTCAACCAACGCCAACTCCGCAGCCAAAAAACTTCACAGATGGATCACCAACTGCGCAGACCAGCTTGCCCCCCTCCGCAACCCCGACAGACAGTGCCCCAGGAAGGCCACCTGGTTCACCGCCGACCTCCAAGAATCCAGACGCACCTGCAGACGTCTCGAGAAGCTATGGAGAAACAGCAAAACCTCGGAAGACCTTACCACTTACAAGAACGCCATAACTGAATACCACCAACTCATCAGATCCACCAACAGGACCTTTATCCGAAACAAAATCCACACCAACACCAGCAACTCCAAGGAAACCTTCAGCATCATTCAGGAATTCACCAAGCCCCCCAGCGAAGCCACGATGTCACACCCTCCCAGGACCTCTGCAACATACTCGGCTCCTACTTCCACCTGAAAATAAGATCCCTCTATGACAACTACAACGAACAGACTCCAGACACCGAACCCATTCCTCCCCCCAGCAACGACAGCCAGCCTACCATCTCCTCCTGGACCCCAGTCACCACAAAAGACACCGCATCGACCATGAAAGATATTCACTCAGGAGCCCCCATGGACCCCTGGCCTCCGTGCATCTTCCACAGAGCCGCCGCTGCCATAGCACCTGAGCTACGACGCACCATCAATGCCACCTTCGAAGCAGGTACAGTCCCCAGCGACTGGAAACGCGCAGAAGTCAAGCCCCTCCTCAAGAAGCCCTTAGCAGATCCGATGGACCTCAAGAACTACCGACCCATCTCTCTCCTCCCTTTCACAGCCAAGTCACCGAGAAGATAGTCAACGCCCAACTAACGAACTTCATCCAAGAGAACTGCATCCACGACCCCTCCCAATCCGGATTCCGCAGCAACCACAGCACCGAGACCGCCCTACTCGCCGCCACAGACGACATCCACACCCTCCTCGACCAAGGCAACACCGCGGCCCTGATCCTGCTTGACCTCTCTGCAGCCTTCGACACCGTCTCTCACCGCACTCTCGCCGCCAGACTCCACGACGCCCGCATACAGGGAGCCGCCCTCGACTGGATCTGCTCCTTCCTCAACGGCAGAACCCAAAGAATCAGACTCACGCCCTTCCTCTCCGAACCCACAGAGATCAACTGCGGAGTACCCCAGGGATTGTGGCTCAGCCACACGCTCTTCCACATCTACATGGCCCCCCTCGCTGCCATCGTCAGACAGCATTGACTCAGAATAGTATCCTACGCCGACGACACCCAGCCCATCCTCTCCCTCAACAAGGACCCCCACCCCACCAGACTCGGCTTCCAGGAAGGAATGAAGGACGTCGCATCCTGGATGAGCAGCAGCTGCCTGAAGCTCAACTCGGAGAAGACAGAAGTCCTCGTCCCCTCCCCCTCGGCATGGGACAACACCTGGTGGCCTGGCCCACCGCCCTCGGCAAACCCCCCCCCCACCCCACCCCACGGACCATGCCCGGAACCTTGGCATCATACTCAACTCCTCCCTCACCATGAACTGACAGATCAACGCTGACGCCTCCACCTGCTTCAACACCCTCCGCATCCTTCGCAAGACCTTCAAATGGATCCCCCCGAATCCAGAAAGGCCGTCACCCACGCACTCATAACCAGAAGATTGGACTATGGAAACGCCCTATACGCCGGAATCAACAAACCCCTGCTCTGCAGGCTCCAGACCTCAGCCAGACTCGTCCTCGGCATCCCTCGACATGAACACATTACCCAACACCTGCGAGACCTCCACTGGCTCCCCGTCGAGAAGAGAGTAACCTTCAAAATACCCACCCACGCCTACAAATGCCTCCACAACAACGGACCCGAATATCTCAACGAAAGAATCTCCTTCCACGTACCCAAGAGAAACCTCCGATCTGCCGACCTCACCGTCGCCGAAACCCCACGCATCCACAGAGCCAGAACGGGTGGAAGAGCCTTCTCCTAGATCGCGGCAAAGACCTGGAACGAGCTCCCTATCAACATGAGACGCCCCCCCACTCTGCACACCTTCAAGAAGAGCCTCAAGACCTTGCTCTTCGGCTGACCCGGAGCTGCAACTCGTCTGCCCCCCCAACCGCATTGAGACCCTTACGGGTGAGTAGCGCGCTTCACAATTCCCTGATTGATGGATACTATTGTATATATTCACCAACATCCACAATGAAATTTCCAACTATAAATGTAATTTTTCCCCGAAAAAGGTTTTGTGCATTTGTGCCCTTGAGCTAGCAGAGTTCCACAAACGCCCCTAAATGCTCTAGGAAGGTTCTAGAGATGAAGGGAAATATTTCTCCACTTAAAAAATGCTTTCCAGGAGTACTCCATACTGAACCTAGTTTACAATTCTGCATGCAGATTTACAGTTGTGCCTTACATTTAGAGAACATGTTTTCCAGCTTGAGGACATCTCACCCCTCGGTGCCCCCAGCAATCTGTGAATGTTCTACATCACCATTTCCCCCGCATGCACTCACACCTGCCCTTTACAGGAGCAGCTGCTTGTCTGTGTCTAGGGAGGAAACACTTCGAAATGGTTGTGAATTCCACAACCCCGTGAATTTGTAAGTGCTCATGCCATATTATCACACTACTAACCCTACACCTGTGAACACCACCGACCTAATACAATGGAGGGAGGGTCCTGGGGAAATGTTTTTAAGACCTGCACAGGATTACATCCCCAATTTATCAATGAAACACAACAAAAATCCTTGGGTCCGAGTTATCTGAACAAAAGGACACACACAAAAGGCCATACCAATATCCCCGCAGACCTAACTGGGGGATAGATCCCTTTAGGATGAAATCCCTCACCCACCTATGGTGGCATGCTTCATCATTTGGGATTCTCCTCCCAGAGGAAAAACCTAGTTCCTCTGAGGGCTACGACCCCCTCTCTAAGAGGGAGGAGCTCAGGGATGTTTTTAAACTGCTCTGGCTGGACCTGCTGGATCCTCCAAATGAGACCTATAGAGTGAGAACGCAGCGCCAAAAAAGAATTAAAGTGGATAAAGTGATGATAAAACTGGCTAGAGAGAACCTAACGTATAGTTTATTTGGAGGTTCTCGCTGTCAGGATTAAAAAACAGTAGACTCTACCCGACTGGGGTACCGACGGAGAGAGCGGTGCCTCTCCTCTGAGCTGTTGCCAGGTTGAGGTTAGCAACATACCCAGTCGTTACGGGTACTGTTACCTTTCGCAGAAAAGGAACCGCAAGTATTTCTGGTCCCTGTGGTTAAAAAAGTTTTTAAACAATTCTTTTTTGTTACACATTTCACCTAGCAGCAGCATCTTAGAGGTCCTGAAGAAAGCTTGGTCCAAGTTAGGGGCCGCACGGCTGAAACATGTCGACCATAACTTCTCACTTCACACATGCGGTTTAAATCCATACCGCAGGTGCACTGTTTTTTAATCCTGACAGCGAATAAATAAAACAAATAAACTATACGTTAGGTTCTCTCTAGCCAGTTTTATCATCACTTTATCCACTCTAATTCTTTTTTTGCGCTGCGTTCTCACTCTATAGGTCTCATTTGGAGGATCCAGCAGGTCCAGTCAGAGCAGTTGAAAAACATCCCTGAGCTCCTCCCTCTTAGAGAGGGGGTCGTAGCCCTCAGAGGAACTAGGTTTTTCCTCTGGGAGGAGAATCCCAAATGATGAAGCATGCCACCATAGGTGGGTGAGGGATTTCATCCTAAAGGGATCTAATCCCCAGTTAGGTCTGCGGGGATATTGGTATGGCCTTTTTGTGTGTGTGTCCTTTTTGTTCAGATAACTCAGACCCAAGGATTTTTGTTGTGTTTCAACACCACCGACCTGCCATATTGGACGAATTTTCTCATTTGTAAGTGCCACTTCCGTGACATTCCAGCATTCCCAATTTTGTGAACCAGTGTTGCATTTTAAATTGTATAAATATCTGAGTTTGTGACCTTTGCTAAACAGTTACACAAGAATGCATAGAAATACAGCCTTCAAACATTCGGACTTCGTAGAGCAAGTACAGATGACCAGTGCTTAATTTGTGAAAGGAATAAGTGCCAGGGCCGTGGTCAGGAGGCCACCACAGCTTGCACCGCCCACTGCCCCTCCCAGCGCTGCCATCACATTACCTACAAAAGTAATAATCATCACACTGCTACAAGTGTGACAAATCAGTCTGTTTGAGGCCCCAAAGCTATAAGAGTGACTTGGGTGGCAGGTATTAGTTGCTTTTAATGTATATTGAATTAATAAAAACAACTGCAGTTCTGCTCATCTCTAAATCACACAAAAGGCGTCATGTGGCAGGCCTCATAAGTGCCGGTGTTGACAATTAAGTGCCGGTGCCAAGCACCGGAAACCACAGGCTCAAATAAAGCATGGACTATTCCTAACTCCAGATTCACTTAGACTAAACTTACCATACAATAGTGGTGAGGCCAATGCAGTCGGTGCGATAGTTTGTTCATGCGATAAACTGCATATGATATAGTGACACTGTACCACTCACCCCACCTTATAGTACCAGCTCTCTGGGAATGCCAAAGAAAGGGACTCTTGTAGGTAAACCCAACTTTCCATCCCTACGAACATCAATGGATTGACGATATTCGGCCCGGAAGACGATCATTGCACTAGTCTGAAAGATTCTTTAGTGCGCTGAAATGAAGGATGCTTTAGTTCTTTAAAGAATACCTCAAAAGATTTTCATAAAGTATTCAAGTTTTCATAAAGTAGGTTTATTGTGCTGCACGGAAAGACCGTACAAAAGCAGCCACGCGGACTCGCTTCGATCTGAACAAAATACTGAAAGAAGCGCGTTGCCACATTCAGATTCCTTGAAAGAGATTCACACAACGCGCTGCAGAGAGAGGTGCTGGCAGCCTGGAGACCAGCAGGGCTTTGTTCTGCAGCTGAAAAGATGTCTGCAGAGGGGAGGTGTTTGTAGAGCGCTGGACACATTCACTTGGTTTTTAAAAGACGTGCATCTGTCTGCCAGGGTCCTAATTCCAGGAGAAAGACGAATGCGGTACTGCCTCGCTGCAACGCAATCATTTCTGCTGTAAAGGTGATAATTGGCAAGAAAGACAGCTCAGTGGGTTGAGTGCCTCAGGAAGGATGTATTTGTAACCAGGCCGGGCGGACAGCGACTCATACTGTCAACGTGCACACAATTTGTATGATTGTGTTGGGTAACAAGATGCTTAATCCCAGATTACAGCAAACATGGCCCTCTCTAAAGATGTCACCCTGGCAAATTTCAGCAGGGCAAACCTCTGGTCATTTACTGGTGGTAAAATGCTTGGTAAAGTCCGATACATGCAAAATTCGGTGCAGAAAGCAGTGTCTGCACATGTACAGAATGCAGGATATGTACAGAGTGCAGAAAATGTCTGACTCTTTCCTGGCCCATTTGGAAGTGGGGCCTTTGTAGTCGACCATAAAGTCCCCAAAAATATTTTTCAGTGTCTGCTGCATGGTAGCATTACAATCTTATAACCGTGATATAAAACACCCTGCTATATGTTCCACTGTAGGTCACCAGGATGGTCTCTGGCCAATTAAAGGCACGGTGGTAAGTAATACATTTGATTGTTTTCAGTTATATAAACCATAACATGTTTTGGTGTAAAAACAGGATAAAAGAATATCAGAGTATCACCGCTTCATTCTTAAAAATTAGACATGAAACATTTCACCTAAAATTAATTTAATGTGCAAAAATGGTTCAATATCTGCTTGTTATTACTGGCAAGTAAAGTGCCTAGTGCTGGTTGGGCTATCACGTTAAACATTTACCATTCATTTCTTAGTAAGTAAGTAAATCTTTATTGCTTGATTAATAAAAAATCTTAGCAATCAGCTGCATAATAAAACACTTATATAAAGTAAAACACTTATTTTTCCCATAAAAATTACAGTGTGTAGGAGAGTAGGATCTGCCTCTTATGGTTACCCCCACTTTTTGCTGGTGTTACACTGTTTTTCGACTTTAGTCTGGCTGGGGCCCTGCTATTCAGGACCCCAGTCTAGCTGCTTCCTCTCTAAATTGATTCCATGTACTTTAGGTACATCCCAGATTGGATTCTGGGGTGCCCTTATAAGTCCCTAGTATATGGTATACTATGTACCCAGGGCCTAGGTACCCCAGAGGCCTACCAGGGGCTGAAGCATGTATTGTGCCACCCCTGGAAGGCCATCCAAAATGACATCACAGGACTGCTACTGCAGCCTGAGTGAGGTGGTGCATGCACCCCTTACAGAGATATAGGTTCACTATATCTCACCTATCACTGCACATAGAAACCTATCAGTCACCCCTATGGCAGGCCTTATCAATCCTGAAGGCAGGGTGCTTGGTTTTATGTGAGAGGGTGCTCTGGCATGAGCTGAGCCCCTCTGCAGCTTTCGGAATCCCTTACCCGGAGCTGTCTGTGGGGCAGCCTGACCATATACTCTTAAGTGCATTATATCCTCGCGGGAGAATGCTAACTTTGGACTGGCTGCACCAAAACATGTTGTGTTTGGTGTCAAACACTTTGGAATCCTACCCCCCCCCCCGCCAGTTCGCCAGGGGGGGGTAAAATTCCACCCTTCTAGAGGGAGAGACATGTCCCCACCGATATACCCGGTAGAAACCTTAAAGAGCCCTGGCATCAGAAAATGGATGCCAGATACGAGTCTGGCCTCCTGCTGCTGACCGAAACTCCGGCAGGGAAGGCCTGGACAATAGGTTTCCTGTCGCAGGGAGGTGTTACCACCTCCCAGACAGGCCTTAGTGTATTGGGGCTGGGTGGGTGCACTCTCAAGAGTGCTTTGAAGTCCTGCACTGGGGGCACATTTGGTGTCCTCGTGCATACCCCAGTTCAAACCGGTTGCAGGGGCTACCAGCCCCTGCTCTGGCGCGAAACTGGACAAAGGAAATGGGTGTAGCCACCCCTCTTTCCAAACCCTCCCATAGGTGGGTCCCCAGAGTTAGTCCAACCCCCTTCCTTAGTACAAGTAAGGGAACCCTGGCAACAGGACTTTAGATATCCCTGGACGAAACTCTGAAGCTGAATCCTGGACCTTCGACGCTCTATATCAAGATTAGAGGACTGAAGAATCTCCCTTGGGGTCAAGGAGTGACTCCCCTGCTTGGCAGGCACCAAAGAAGCATCTGTCCGGTGTGCATCGCTGAAGTTCCTCGCCGGACGCCGAAGTCTTTGCATCACCAGAGGTGGATTTCCAGACTTCCCCGAGGCTGCCCTGA
Organism: Calotriton arnoldi; assembly: GCA_963921515.1. Taxonomy (NCBI): domain Eukaryota; kingdom Metazoa; phylum Chordata; class Amphibia; order Caudata; family Salamandridae; genus Calotriton; species Calotriton arnoldi. The sequence goes on from CAWUFW010000679.1 coordinate 2,880,124, forward strand.
GTCCCCAGCAAAGCGGAGGCCCGTAGCTGTCGTGGGTAACGTGGAACCGTGACCCCTGGACACCGAGCACATTTGCAAGTGCATCAACTTCCTGACATCTCTCGAAGCTGTGCTTTGGGTTCCAAGTAGCCCTAGCCCCGAGCACCAACTGCAGCGAAGATCACTGGCCTACACTTCACGAGTGTCCTGTGGGCCAGCTCCAAGTGCGACCGCTCGAGGCTCCTTCGCAATCTCTAGTCCGTTGGCTAGTGGGTCCCCACGAAGGCAACTCTTCAATTGCTTGGGCTTTTCTGGTTGCTCCAGAAGTGCCCTGACTTACCCTCGCTGGGTGAGTCCCACAGACCTCGCTGGTCAGCATCGCAGCCTTTTCTTCACTTCCCCGTGACTTGCCGTTGCCAAGGCTTGTTGGGTCCAATCCGGTCGCCGATACCGCAGCACTCGACAGACTTCGTGGGACAGCTCGAATCCAGCTCCTGGTCGTCGTCGACGCCTCCTGGACCTCGTGGCTGAAGAGTAAAGGCACCCGTCAACTCACCTGAAGCACCCAACATCTGAGGGCATTCGACTATCGTGCCCCTGGTCACTGGCTAGTGACCCAGACTCTGTCCCCTCTGCTTTCAGGTCTTCCTTTTCCTCGATCCAGGCTTGGATCACTCCGGACACTCTTCTTCTTCACGGCAGCAGCACTTTTCCAGAAGTCGCCATTGAAAACGACGACGATTCCCGACACCTTTTGTCACGTATGCACCCGGCTTCCCTGGGTGAGGTAACTCGAGTATTTCGGTACTCACGTGGGTGTGGGCCCTAGAAACTCTTAAGTTTTAAGGGGTTAACTGGAAGTCCTCTCCGAAGTGTCCTTTTTCTTTAAAAATCCAACCGGGACTTTACCCATAGAAGTCAACGGCGGCTCGCGGCTGTGTTCTCACACTGCACGCGTCCCCCGTGCGTCCCCTGTGTCACTACCTTGGGTGGTTCCTTGGGGTCCAAACACTTCTACAGGCTCTAGGCCTTGTGTCTAGCTCAGTCGTGGTTCTTATACCACTATTTTAGTATATGGTTTGGTACGCCCCTAAGGCTCAAACGTGTATTGTGCTAAATACTGCTGATATTTGACTTGTAACTTATGTACTTCGAACTCTAGCCTCATAAAGAGACTAGAGGGGTGTGTTTAAGACTAAAAACATATATTTTATATATATACCTGGAGTGGTCCTCTTTCATTTGGTCACTCAAGAGATTATAGACTGGTAAAACAAGCTGCTTTACATTCCTCTAAGTCTTAGCCTGAAGGCTGCTCTCCATAGCTACCACTAGGATAGCTTTCAATAAAGGTTGTCTTTAACCTATCACCTATAAGGGTTTGTTTGGACTGGTGCAAGGTGCCCACTATAACTAGTGGACAGCATATGCCAGGCCAACTTCTCACACAGTGATTTCATAAAATACAAAGAATATAAAACTAACATAGTACAAAAGATAAAATTACTATATGTATCATGTTAGACGCACAATGTCAACTTGGGGACCATCCTCCTAGGAATTCGCCTCAATTCAAATGTCTGTAAATTTGGTTATAAAATCCTGACCAGGTTAATGTTGAGTCTAAAATTGGTCATTCAAAAATGAATATGTACCAGTAAGTAACCAGCAGTCAATGGGCCTGGGTTGCTAGCCAGTTTGTTGGGATGCTGCCAGGATTAATTTTGTTTTTACTACGTTCATGAAACGAACAAAGCTGCAAGCTAGCCGGACATCGCCCCTCTCAAAGCAAGCCTTCACCGCCTGTCTGCATGTTCGTATCGGATTTTCATTCAGGCGCGGCTTTAAGAGTTGTCTTTGTTCCAAATCTAAACTCTTACAAACGCACAATAGGTGTAAAACGTCCTCTTTGGTGTCGCCGTATAATCTGCAGTGGTTAGTTGGATGTGTGCGTTTCCACGGTGGTAAGTGCGGTTTTGCGGATAAGATTCCCAGTCTCATCGCCAAAAGGCTTTCCTTCATAATTCGAGAAACTTGTACCTGGATATGGCTGTGGTGTACATCTCGAATAGCTCTGAATCACAAACCAGCTGTGAGCCCTCCTGTTTAGGTCCGTTTTATCTTCTTCGAGGGAAACAATCTTTACCGATTTGTTTACCAAGGCCTTAAAGCTGTTATAAGGAAGACCGGATTTCCACAAATCCTGTAAAGCGAGCAACCTTATTCCTGACTGAAGGTAAACCATAGCAGGACAGTCGTTTTTCCTCATCATCTCCTTCCATAAGTAGGAGTTAAATGAACCGGACTTAGCACTCTTTATTTTGTACCAGCACTTGGCATAGACACCCTTCCGTGTTATTTGCTGCTTTTGAAGGCCGAACTCTAGCCTTATTTGTGCTGGAGAGGTGTACTGTGGGAGATTGAATATTATTCTAGTGGCTTTGGAAACCACCTTATCCAAAATTATTTCATCTTTCCCTCTCATTGATTCACTACCATACGTAATTGTTGGTAGAAGCTTTGCTCGAAGTACTTCCAGTAGCGGGATAAGATTGGGGCCAGTTATTTTGTGCTTGAAGGTTTTTAGCGTAACGGCCAGTAGGGTCCCTCTACCTTGGATGGCCACTTTTTGTTTGTGGTACGTTCCCATACTGTCAAAGATTATTCCCAAATATTTGTACTTCTTAACCATCTCCAGCGGCCTGCCCCCCAGCAACCATCTGAATTGATTTTTAGCGCTCCGCTGATTGAATACCATAACTTTGGACTTCTCAAGATTTATACTTAATCCGTTCTTATTGGCAAAATTGCTCGTGACATTTAACAGGTGCTTCAGGCCAACTGGGGTTCGACTGATCAGTATTAGGTCGTCGGCGTATAATAAGTTTGAAAGTGTCAAACCACCCAAATTCGGAGCGTGGTGATGGCAAATATCCAACTCAGTTGAGAGGTCTAACACAAAAAGGTTAAACAGGGTTGGAGCAAGGACGCAGCCCTGTTTTAACCCTTTAGTGGTTGGGATCCTCCTTGACAGACTGTCGCCGGTCCCCAGCTTAATTTGGACCCATGTCTTAGAGTGGAGTACGATTAGCTGATTCAGGAGGGTTGGGGCTATTTTCCACCCAGCTAGCTTTGCCCACAGTTTCCCTCCATTAACGCTATCAAAAGCAGCTTTGTAATCGATAAAACAAACAAATAGTGGCTTATTGATTGCTTTGGTGGCGTCAATTAAAAGCGAAAGAGCGAGAATGTTTGTGGTTGTCCCCAAGTTTTTTTGAAAACCGGTTTGGTTAATTGGGATTAGATCTTTTTCCCGTGCCCACTCAGTAAGTTCAGCCAGTAATAGGCCTGCATAATATTTGGCCTCGATGTCAATTAGTGCTATGAGCCTGTAGTTCTTCGGTTCACTCTTACTGCCTTTCTTGTGGATAGGTGAAATCGATCCCTTCCAAGAATCTGGGATTCTTCCAGTTTCCAAGATGTTGTTAAAGAGGGGTAATAATGCTCCAGCCCAGTAACTTGGGTCTTGCTTGTATATAATTGGTGGAAGGCCGTTAGGCCCAGGCACACCCTCGTTTCGACTTTTTGTAATTCTATTCACAATTGTTTTAATTGAAAAGAGGGGTGCAGGCTCTGGGCCTTGGTGTTTTAGAGGCTGCCAATCACTCTGACATACAGCTGCGTCTTGTGCGTTTTCACCCACTTCCGGGTTGAAATGATTCTGTAAGTATTTTACCCAGGAGTCTCCCGTTATGTGTGAGTTGATTCCTGGAGCCGTTGGGTTCTCTATACTCTTGACTGTGTGCAAAACCTGGCACTGTTGTTTGATTTTGCATCGTATAATAGTTTTGCCCATGTTGTTTCGGCGGTTTCCTTTTTCGCTAGCCAGATGATTTTGTTTTTACGTGCCCCGAGTTTCCTTAGTTCCAGCTGTATGTTGTCGGAGGGGCAATTTTGACGGAGGCTACGCATTGCTCTGTTTATTTCGCCCCTTATTTGTCTTAGTTCGGCGTGATGGATTGCCGAAAGATAAATTCTTTGATTGCTAGCCGGCCTGCTAAGTTGTTCTTGTTGGGTGTTTTGCTCGGCTTTCGTTGAGTTCGCTTTAGGGCTAGATGGGCCAAAGCTTTTAATAAAGCTTTCCCAAGCTGTTAAGATGTTACCATACAGTAGTTTGTTTTCCTCCCACCTTGTTTTTGACACTGCCAAGAGTTTTCCTGGGTTTCACATTTGATTCTCCTGTGATTAAATGTGACCTTTGTGAGTGAGGCAGCATTTGAGTAAGTGAGTGCTGTTCCTTGAATGGCAAGTATGAACTCTTGCGGTTCATGATCACTGTAATCTGACATGCCAATCCTGAAATCTTTCATTAAATAGTAAAGTGGTAAGGATAAGAAAGTGCGGTGTCGGAGAATGCATTGTGGAAAGTTGCAGCCTGGGGACGATCCCCCGCCGATCGAATATTTAATGCTACCAAGGACAAGCTTTCTAGATCGTTCAACAGGTCTTTAGAGATCTTAGTTGGCTTACCCCACTTACACTTGTCCTGAGGTGGGATCCCCCTTGCTGATTGTTGGTCATCTGCCGGCCCATCTGGGTCTGCGCTCCCTGTAAGGAACATATTATAGTTGCCTGAGATGACATAGTTTGAGGTTGCCTCCTCGGTAATTAGCTTAGTTAGTTCTGTTATCAGTTGTTTCGCGCCATTTCTTTTGTTCCGGGGATGTAGATCGGTGTTAACAAGTATTAACTGCGGTTTGTCTTTGGGACCAGCTATTTCCAGCTGAATTGTTTTTATCTCATTTGTTGGAGTGCTTTTGCTTGTTAGTTCCTTATCAGTCGTTATGGTTTTGATCGAGGCGTAAGTCATGAGGCCTCCTTAAAAATTGCCAAAGTTTGAATTTCTAATTGCTGGAAGATGGTAGGATTTAAAACCTAGCAGGTGGAATGGGTCTTCCAACCACATTTCTTGTAGCAGAATTAGGTCGAATTGTTGAAAATACATCAGTAAAGCACTGTACGTGGTTTTTAGTTCCAAGACCATTTATATTCCAAGAGCAGAATTTTAGGTTTGGAGTATTTGCTTCCTGTTCTAATCTCTGTCATAGGTCTCCGGTCTTGTATTTATGGTTTTTGCTATCCAGGACCAGTCGTTTAATGTATCGATTCCTCCTTGACCCCGGATGTCCCAGTTGGTGGAGCTATTTCTCGCCGAGGCCTCTGCAGAAGTACTACGTGCTCCCTTGAGCATGGAATTAACAGGCCCAGAACCTCTCTTACTACTTGGTCTACTATCGTTGGGCTCTTGGTGGTAACGGAGTAGTGGGTCTGGATACCCGACTGCTTGGTGAAGGTCCAGTCGGATCCCCCAAGCTTAAAATTGATGCTCTTCCTCGAGGATTTTCTCCACTATTTCTCGAGTTGCCCAAGCTGTCTTAGTTGCTTCTTGCTCCGAGAGGTGTTTGAAAGTTTCGAATTCTACAGATTTCAAATCTTGTGAGCGATCCCTGCCAGACTGGTATAGCAGTTAATATTCGGAGGATATTACCTCTTCATTTCTTATCGTATGCCCCAGGTTACTTGCCAAAGACTGTTTAAAATGCAAAAATTACGATGAAAAGTGCAATCTGCCATCTGGGAGACAGGACTGCTGGGTGTTAAGATAAAATGCAGTAAAGACAAACTTGCTTAAATCACACGCTTCTGTGCATCTGAGAGTCTTTACAGACAACATTCTTGTTCATAACTTTGTAAGCGTCCTTCAAGCATTTCAAAAATCTAGCGGTTAGCTGGACGTGGGACTCACTTAAACATGTTTCTGTCGCAATTTGACATTGGCTAATTTCAAAATGGCGGAATAGTGGGATTAGCCAAAATTGCCTTAAATCCTTCAGGTTGTTGCAGATGGAGACTACACGCAGCACCGGTTCTAGTTTGTAATTGCACAGTCTACAGTTCAATGCCTCTGTCCCTTTCAATCATCTATATCTGTAGGCTTTTAGAGGTATAAAGCCGCATCTTACCCAGATTGGGTCTTTTTTCATCTTGAGGCTCCTGTGGCTTGATAAATGTGCAGCCCTCCTGTTGGACTGATAGAGTGAGATACTCAAATTTGCATGGGCCTTTGCTGGAGGCTCCTGTCCATCATCAGCAGATTTCAGTCTTGCCTTTTTAGGTAGTATCTTGGGACATAGTTTTGGTGGAAGGTTCAGATCAATGATAGCTCGGGTAACCACGGCATTGATTGAATTTGTCGCATATGTTCTCCATGCAAGCTTGTTATCCTGCATACCTGACCAAATTTGCTCCAACAACGAGCCAGGCAGAGCAGCCTTAAGTTTGATATGATACTTCAAGAATCTTGTTCTCTCCGTGGTCGCTTGCTTGCTTAAATTGAATTCTAGGTGAATTTGCGATGAGAGGGTGGCGTCTGGCAACTGAAATAGTCTTCTATAACAGCGGCACTGGGTCTGGTCCAGCCAGAGGCCTAGACTACATTTAAAGATTAAGGAGCCGTATGACAGAGTTGGAATAAATTTGGCATGAATGACTCGACAAATTGCCATCAGGTCAGGACCTCTCATTTGTTTAAGCAACTTCTGAAAGCGAATGATCACGGAGACCGACATTCCTTTCCCTGCTCAAAATGCGCATGCTGCGAGCTACACAGATTGAAATAGATGCCAAGGACTTTCAAGCTGGGTACCTACTCAATATTCGCCTGATCCAAGGAAAATTTGATTTTCTTGACCTTCTCCCTCCTAAACACCATTATTTTTGTTTGAGGCATTGATAGAGATCTTGCTTGGGGTGTCCAGTTGTTGAGGAAGATCAGCACCGTCCCAGACTTTCAAGCAAAAGGATTACCATTTAGATTTGCTTTATGTGTGTTTATCTTGTATGGATATCCTATTAATTCGGGCATGATGCCCCACTACAGGACCACTGCCGGATAACCTTGATGCAAAAAGGTTAGTGGACATTGCAATATCAATTTTACACCATTCAAACCGCTTTAGTTGTTTCGCCAGACTATGGTCTTCCCCCCAAAATCATACATAATATACGTAGAGGGGCTTATAGCTGTGCTTCATTCCCTGATCAGTGAAAATGACAGAGGGCTCAAGTTAGCGGTATTGGAAGAGTCAAGGGGATGGGGACCTATGGAGATGTCATGCCTGTTGTGAGAGGAGAGGTGGATCCATGCGACAAGATGGCCGCCAAGTAGGAGCTCTTAGCAGGAGCTCCCAGGTTGGGGATTACCGTATCGGTTGATATCCCTTTGTTAACCCCGCCATCCGCCTCTCTTTTTACCGACATCTTATACTCTACGATACTGAATCACCTAGTTCTACGTTGGCTCACCTGCTAGGACGATCTCCTGGATTCCTGACGTGCCTTCCCCTCTTCTGCCTCGCCGCTCTCCTCCTGGATCGAGCTCTTCAAAGTTTACAGGGCGTGCAGCATCCCCTCCGCCTCTGACGACTCGGTGCTGTGGTCCGCCTGCTGGGACGATCGCCTAGGAGTCCGACGAGCCTCTCAACATCTACCACGCCGATCACCTCTAGGATTGAGCTCTTCGAGTGTCCAGGGCGTGCAGCACCTCGTCAGATGAATCGGTGCGGTTTGCACCTCTAAACCACGCTGCTCTCCTGCAGGACTGATCCTCCCTGGGGTAAGCGCGCCTAGCTTCATCTCCTTCCGCAATAGGTCGCTGAGTGGGCCTAAAGTGACGAACCACTTGCTCCCCCCCGTTAGGCTATTGACGGGCTTGGTCTGGCCATTTGGGCCCCCCCCCATTTCGGAGTTGTTGCCGGATCGCTGTTATCGGGGTCTGCGCCCCTGTATCCGCGCCGCCCGTTGCTTATTCTGGTCCTTTTGATTCCTCTCTGCCGCTGCCGACGATCCTCCGCTGTGTACTCCACAAAATGGCGATGCCCAGATTTCCCCAAAAAGGCTTCTAACGAACTAGTGCATGGCCGTTTGGGCTCCCGCTGTTCGAGTGGCTGCCCGACCTCGGGAACTGGTGATCCGCTCCTCGCCTCAACGCAGCCTGCAGCCTAATTTGGCGCTGAATTGGGCCGAATAAGACAAACCCCTTACTTCCCTGTTTAGCCAATTAACGGTCGTGGTCTGGCCGCTTGGGGCCCCCCCCCTTTCTGAGCTGCGGCCTAATCACTGATATCTGGATCTGCGCCCTGCCACCGAGCAGCCCGCTGCCTATCCAGGTCCTATGTTTGCCTCTCTGCCGCTGCCGATGATCCTCCGCTCAGTGCTCCACAAAATGGTGATGCCCGGATTTCTCCAGATATGCCTCTAATTAACGTGTGCCTGGCCGTTTGGGGCTCCCGCTGTGTTAGCGGCCGCCCGATCCTGGGAACTGGTGATCCGCACCTCGCCTCAACGCAGCCCGCAGCCTAATTCTGGATCTTTGACCTCCGCCGTGCCCTGCTGACGATCCTTCCCGCAGAGTGCACCTCAAAATGGCAAAGCCCTGAGGTAACGCTAATATCTACTCCTTATCTGGCCATATTGGGCCTCCTCTTTGCGTTCTCTACCGCAGGATCTTGGAGCTGGGTCTGCTCCGTATCTTCGCGTAGCCCGCAGACTATTCTTAGTTCACTGGTCTGCGCCATAGCCCCACGATAAATCGTCCCGCTGAGTGCGCCTTGTAAGTGTCGAGGCCCTATGTTAATCTCCGCGTAGCCCTAGCTCTTTGGGCCCTCAATCTGTGCTCTGTGTGAGCGAGCCTCCTGGGTGACAGCATGGACTCTATTTACTGGCACTGCCCTGGACTCTGCTTGCCCTCCAGACACACTCCCAGCTGCAAGAACTTCCTGCAGCTTATTTTTACCCGACTTTCTATTCCTCTGAGTGCGCCCTGAAACTGATGAGGCCCTGCACATACTTACCGCAGCCTCTGTTCTGTAGCTCTTAGCCTGTACTTGGTTGATTGAGCCGCTGGCTGACAGCCTTGATCCTGTTTTGCCGGTAGTGCCCTGGACCTCTGCCTGCCCTCCTGACGCACTTCCTGCTGCAAGATCTTTCCTGTTGCTTATTTTTGTAATGGCTCTCCGGCCGTGCTTTGGTTGATCCTGCCGCCGGCCTTCACCCGCGATCCTGGTGTTCGACGCCAACGGCAGAGACCGCGCTGTCCTGAACCCCCGCTTTGGCTTTTGGAGGCTGATCTCATGCTGGTCGTAGTCCTCGTTTAACCTCCAGCTAACAGACTCGGCAAAATTGCCAATGACTACGTCCGTGACTTGTTTTTCCCTCTCATCGCCTGACTTCCTGGGAGGTTGAATGCTGTATCCACTGGCCCGTTCGGCCTCTAGACCGGATTGGAGCTGAAACAATCGGATGATGCCACGTTTTTTGATTCATGGACTGGCTGTTCCCCTCTGAAACCCCATTGAAGCCCACCACCTGGATGAATAGGATCTGCACCAAAGATCTCAAATGCTGATCACCCTGACCTTTGTAAACACCACTGCTTAATTCTCTTTTTGCTGTAGTACACGCTAATTTGGTCTATCACAGTCTGGCTTCTGCCCTTTCAGGCCCCATAGTTGACCGCCACCTGGTTGAATAGGATACGCTTCATAGATCACAAATACTGTTCACCCTGACCTTGTAAGCTCTACTGTTTAATTTCTTCTTTTTGCTATAGAATCACGCAAAAAATGTTAATCCCTACCTTCACAGTTATCGTAGAGACTATATAACAAACACTGTGCACGTACTCCAGACCACTTCAACTCCCTCGTGAAGTTCATCTCCCTTAACCTCCGATTATCTTGTTCTTTGTGTAAATTTCACATCCCATCCTGAGACCGAACATGTACACCCCCAATCCCCTCCCCTCTCCCCCTGATCCTGCTCTCTCCAGACATGGCGCCAACTCTTGGAACATCTTATACCCTTCTAATCTCTCCAAAAGCGCCAGAAAGTTTTTAAAACAAACTTTTGATGCGCCACCCTGAAACTCTAATAGTTGATACCTACCATAGCCTCTCCTCTCCTATGAAAACTAACTTTATTTTCTACTCCAAAACCCACTCTAAATGGAAAAACACTTTCCTTCACCACCTTACAATCTCTAAATCAATCAAAATTCCTTATGGACTCAAATTATCTACTAAACCATCCCCTGCCTTTCTCAGTGAAATTGACATTTCCATTTTCAAAACTGGTAACATTCTTATTCAAGCCTCTGAATACCACCTCAACATTTTTGACAACCACTTCAGTTCCCTGTCCTACCAACTATCCCAACCAGTTCTTAACCCCTCTCCAACCCAACTGCCCGACACCCATCTATCTTCTCCCACCTCCCCGGTCCTGACCTTCCCTCTTCTACATGTCTCAACCTCCCCACCGTTGCTGAAGAGACCCCAATGCTTCGCGCTGGATTCCCCCCACTCCCCCAATAACGTTGGCTCTCCCCCTACTCAAAACATCGCTTTTACCACTCTCCCCTACCCTCTTCCCTGACTCTTCCCCTCCCCCCACCCCCACCCCCAACTCCTCCCCTTCTCTCGGGCACCTTCCCAAGTCCTCTCCGGTCCTCCCCCTTTGTCCAATCCTTCGTCTCCTCCTCCGACTCCTTTCATCGATATCGTCAGTCCCCCCTCTGACCCCTCCTCACCCCCTGAATCTCCCACGAAATCTCCCCCAACTCACTTTCCTCCCTTGGAACTCCCACTGTTCCGTCCTCGAGTTCTCACGCTTCATTTCTTACTCTCTCTACCGACCTCTCCCCTCTAACCCCTACTTTCCTCCCGATCTCTTCCTCTAACCCTACTTTGACTTCCCGGACCCCGCCCCTGGACTATCCTACTGTACTCTCCCCTACGCCTAACTCGCCATCTCCTAAGAGCATACTCCCCACTCATCCCGAAGTGGTTGATCCCGGCATCCCTCAATCTCTCTTGTCCTCTCCCATCACATTTCCTGATTCTAATACTGAACCGCCCTTCTCTACGCAAAATACTTTGTTCAATAGCATCCTCCACACTCAACCCGAAGTGGTTGATCCCTGCACCCCTCTCTCTCTCTTGTCCTCTCCCATCACATTTCCTGATTCTAGTACTGAACCGCCCTTCAATAGCCCGAACACTGTCCCTACTCCCGCCTCCCGCCTCACCCCCTCTCCGCTCTTGAGATTTCCTTCCTCCGTCAACACAGACCCCTCCTCATCCCCCTCCTCCTTCTCCACTGATTCCCCCCTTTATCTTATATCACAGACACTAACCAACATAGACTGCAAACTCTCAGCTATGACGACTGAACTTTCACGTCTTAGAGAGGACTACTATGCCCTCAATTCCAGGACCTACCCCAATCTTATTGATTCATTTCGCCCTTGCTCCCACAACATTTCCCATCACATCCGATGGCGCACTATCCCCCTCTGCAGTCGAACTCACAGGCCATTCCGTGCTGTTAGCTGCCTCTCCACTTCTGACCTAACTAACCTAGTCAACTCCTACCCACCTAAGCCTTTAACAACGGATCACCCTCTCCCCTACTCCAGCATCCCAGTAATTATGGGCATTAACAGAATCCCTTCCTCTCCCATCTCTCCTCGACCTCCAGCTCAACTTACCTCCATCCACTCTTGCAAACCTGTCAAAGACAACCCTAATCCCCTTTCTTGCTTTCTTGTTAATTGCCGATCGGCAGTCCGACATGCGACGGAAATATCAGAAACCATCCTCAATGAGGCTATTGACATCGCCTTCCTTACAGAAACCTGGCTCAATGACCACTCGATGGCTATCCTTGACTTACGCAACCTTTTTCGAGCTCAACTTGAGCGTACTAAAAATAGGCCCAGAGAACTGTTTAACATTGTTAGAAAACAAACGTCATCTGCCCCTCCTGAGTTGATGGCCTCAACTGAGAGATGTGAGGAAATTGCTAACTTCCTCTCGGACAAAATCGCCAAAATTGACCAATCCTTCCATCTACCTCTGGTTCCGACCAGCCCCCCATATGCCCTTGCCGTTGCCATTGACACGCCCCCTTATTAACTCCACCTCATCCACTCAATCCTCCCACTTACCTACCTACCACAACTTCTCCCGATGACATCCCTCCCAACTTACTTCTGAAAAACAATGCCTCCTGGCATAATTTCCGTCCTATTGTAGAAATAAAAACCTTCTTAGGGGTTCACTGATACATCTGGTCCTTAAGACCAACAAAGAAGAGATTGGCACAGAAGCTGTAATATCAAAAAACATGTTTTATTAACCTCAGATGAGGGAGATTGCATCTTACGGTACCCGCAGGCCACTGTAGGAGGCATTCTAATGAGTGCAGAGAACAGGGTCCTTATATATGTATTTGTTATATAGTCAGCATAAAGTCAAGGGGATGTCCTAGCACATACAAGCATGCTTATTGACTAATATGGGTATACAGAATTTGCTTGCTCCACAAAGTGGGAGGGGAGACTAAACTGCTTACATGAGTAAGAATAGCTTGACAGTTCTATACTAGGAGCAGGTGCATTCTACCAGCTAGGCCTCTCTGAGCATGTGCAAGACTCTGGAAGAGGGAGAAAGCACATGGCGAGCACATGGCTAACTAAAATGGCTGCCAAGTACAAAATGGCTTTCAGCTCATGCTAACAGCGATTCCTGCAATCTTTAACAGACGATCCTTTTAGCATGAGCTAAAGACATTACCATGATCTAGTAGAGACATAGAAAATATTATGCACATTTTCTTCTCATAAATTCATCAACATCCTATGCTAGGTGGGTATTTACATTCTAAACATTTCATTAAGCAGGTATATACAAGGTATAAGCAGGAGTACAAAGTGAACAGAGCATTGGGTCATACAGGTAGCAAGAGAGAATAATGACTATTATCTCAAACAGAAATCTCAATATTTTCCAATGATAAGTAATGCAAATGTCAGGGAAGTCAAAATAGATTATTACAAAAACAATCCTGGCTCCGGGGGACCAGGAGGACCACACAAGACCATAGGAATTAGGACAAGAGGCCGCAAAGGGCTGCTCCTCCAAAAAAAATGGGACGACCAAAGGGGTACATTACTAACAAAAAAAAGAGTCCTTGGGAAAGTTCTAAAACCAACCAGCCAGAGGGGAGTCTTCTCCCTGTGTCCGTTTGAGCCTCACAGGCAGGCTCTTGTTGTTCCCACGGTGGAGCTGCACAACTCGCAACTCAAGAATCACGGAGAAGAAAAAGTCTTTCTTTCAGGATAGGGCAAACACCCCCCAGGGCAAATACCCTCAATGATCCTATCCAGTGTCTCAGGCAGTGCACCAGTTTTCTTCACTTTAATCTAACAGGCACCAAGGGCATAGCACCTGTACCCTAGACTCAAGTCCTTCCCTAACTCCTGTATTTGCACCTCTGGCGCACTGCTCTTTTGTTGGGGCACAAATTGTACCCAGTGTGCTCGGGCATCCCTTGATCAACAAACAAAGGCGTAGACTTGCATTCACTTTGGACCAGGACTAAGAGGCCTGATGCTAGGATCTCTGAGGCAACCCTTGTTTCAAAGGGGGTCACCTCAAGCAAAAGCCTCCTTGCCGTCCTTGTCGTTCTGTGACTCTCTCAGCTGGGCATCAAAAACTGGATCCACACAAAGATTTCTCCATCCTGATTTGTAACCCCGTCTTTCGCCCAAGACAGTGGCAGGGGTACACACTTCACGTCCCAGTGTTTCCGCCTTCACGGAGGTCCTAGTTGCCAGCAACGCCTATGCTGGTTACCTTCACTTTGGCTTCAAACTGGAGTGACGCTGACTCCCAGGCTGGATCTGATGTCCGGGCCCCTCTGGCAATGGTTGTAAGGCAGCAAATATCTATTGGTGGACAGAACAAGAGGTCTTTAGACAAGGCACAGAAATAATCTAACAACAGAGAGGATAGTCTCAGAATACTTCCTTAGTCTTGGGGCGCCCCATACATTAGCAAGGCACCCAAGAACCACTTCATCTATCTGAGAGTAGAAAACCCTGGACCTATTGGCAAATATAAAAGGAACGTTTTGGTGAACTGACAAGAGTAATACATCACCCAATCCCAAACAGCCAAGGAAGTCTGTGTTCATTTACTAAATTCTGAGGAAAAGAGAAAACAATACAGACATACTCCAAATACTTACATTGGTGTATTCCTATATTACCAATCTGAAGAACCCTCAAGAAAAGGGAAATGTTCTACACTTTTACTCATAGATTTTACATTACTTGTACAGGACTGCAGACACTTGTAAAATAATTTCTCTTACATGTTATGCTTAGGACCATGCTCTCATGTTATAGGTGCAGCAGGAAAATCTAAAACTGCTAATTTAACAGGGATTCTTATTGCAAAAAGAACTAAACTTCAACATAGTGGGTACTTTTTCTCCAGCAGAACATGTTATGACAAACAAACTCCTATAAAACAATATTTTCCTTCAAAATGTTTGCTAAGGATCACATGAGCGTCTTTCCTGCATTGTACTTTTCACGATCTGGACTATGCAACATCATTTTCAAAAGGAAAAAAACCTATCTCCAGCTCTAATAAGGGCTGTCAGCTTATTGACAGAGACTAGCTAATAAAAGACTAGCAATGCCCTTGCAAAACTGTATAGAACATGAGAATAACAAACAATAATAGTGTTGCCACCTGAGATTTTTGAACAGAAACCGCCACCATACAGTTCTCCTTAAAGATCAAATAAGGGAACATCAATCTGTTCTACTCATTCTTTCATACAGGATGGGCAGTAACATAACTTATGTGTTTCATCTTTTTATTAATTCTAACAATTTTAAAACAGTATTACAGAATAGCCAATTGTAATTGTAATTGTAAGTAGCATTTATATAGCGCAGCTGTCACCCAACGGGCATCCTGGCGCTGGGATTACCTAAATCACTGTGCAGCTATAAAACTATGAATCATCATGCGCCAATCTCTCAAGGCTATTCTTTTGGAAAGAGCCTGGTTTTTAGCTTTTTCTAAACTGCAGTAAGTCATCAGTCTGTCTGAGTTCACTTGGTAGTTTATTCCATAGCCTTGCGGCTGCATAGCCAAATGATCTACCTCCTAGTCGGGTTTTCTTGACTCATGGGGTACATACTAGGTGGGCTGCCGAGGAACGAAGACTTCTAGCTGGGGAGTACCAAGTAAACATTCTCTGTAATGGTTTAGGCCCCATTTTGTGTGCCGCCTTATGAACAATGCAAAGTGCCTTAACTGTCATATGGCCATTTCCTAGACAGCTTTAGACAGACTCAAAAAAAAGTGAGAAAAAGAAGAGAGAAAACATAATTTTGCCTACCCTTAATTTGTAGAGGAGCTAGCCTCCTTCCCCCATTTTGACAGTAGGAAAACCTGAAACAGGTTTTACTTCTGTCAACACTTTCAACCCCTATTTGTAGCAACTGGGCACAAACAAACTTGTAGGAGATATCTTAGAAAGTGGCTATTCTCTGATTCAGTCTAACACAATGCAAATTGAGTTAACTTTAAATATTTTCTACAGCAATTGTACTAGATTAACATGAGGGCGCATGAATGCAAACTAAAATCCATTTCCTCCTTATCGTATCCCCTACACAGTATTCTTTAAACTAAAACCATTATTTTATATACCTGGCAGATCAATGTTCAACTGAGGGTTGTTTTCCTTCGTGGCATAGGACTGCGCAAAACGTGTGTTTGCCAAAAATAGGAAGCAAAGCTTCTCTTTCTCTCTTTGCGCTATCATCTCGTCTTTCAAAAAACTTTTCGAAGGTCGAAGTGTTCCAGCAAACATTACCCTGCTAAGTTGCTAAATGCAGAACTCTGACCTTTGACCCGTTCAGCAGCTGCTCATTTTTGTGTGCAAGGCTTGCCATGCGGTTTTCGTAATGCAAAGCAACTCTGGAGAATCACAGCACGGCAGAGACGGCAGCCCTGTCCGATCCGTTTGCCAATAATTTAAAGGTAGGATAATAAGTCTGCTGGTTTCTGTATACTTATTTTCATTTGTGTACGGTGTGTGGTGGCTGTTTGTTCTATATTTGCATATGTATACTTTTATTGAAGCCTAAGAGCACATTAAAACTGCCTTGAGTGGTAGAACTGCTTGTAAAATTGTGAATTTAGCTCAATTTCGACTTTGGTGGTAGGGGCACTTAAAAATGAATATCCTACAATATTTTTGCATAATAGGAACCCCCAAAGTGTTCTCTAGATAGCTCAGGAATGGGAAATCAGAAATGCATAAGATATACCCTTATAAAAACAAGTTTTGTACGGCTGGGTAAAGTGACATTTCGCATTTAAGTTCCCTTCTTATTGCGGTACAACACTGCTTAAATTCAACTTTGATGCTAGAAATTCACAGTATGATGATTAGGCTTTATAAAGATGAAAAAACGAATTTAAAGCATTTGTTTTTAGCAATATATTTTTTCCCATATAATTAAATTTTATTTTTATCAATAAAACCAACCATTTTGATGATTCCACATTGGAAAAAGCAAGCTTCATTCGTAGCCTATCATATTTAAACACATTCATTCATAACCCTAAGCACAGAAGCCTTACTTGAAACAGGAAAAGTCTGCGCCACTTTTTAAAAGCACAGTTATCATTTAATATCAGAACCATAGATGTACTTATAAAAAGGCATTAAGAAAGGAAATCCCTACTTTCAATTTTGTTCTCTGTTATCCAAAATAATGAAACTGGTGTTTTGAAACTTTTAAAATAATGCAGGCCTGTATACCAGGTTTACACTGACTTAAAATGTCGCTGACGCAGCATTCCTGTCTGTGGCCGTGAGCAGGAATAGCCATATGCTATTTATGCAGCTGTTGTTTGTCAGCAGGCGTCGAATTTGCACGCCTTTCTCAGGAAAAAACCCCTTTATTATTTGAAATACCCTGACAGAGTTAAATCCCCATTTGCTGTGTCAAACGGTTGCTTTTCAGTTAGTTAGTTTAAACACAGCTGTCGGAAAGCTTTTTCTCGGGTGCTGAGAGAAAAGCATGTCACAGTCTATTTAAAAACTGAGGCATTTCAATGCAGTCAAATCTATCTTTCTATAATGTGTATTTAGTTCAGCAACGACCAAATTCACTCAAATGATGTGCATGCCTATTAATGTCTAATACAATGTATTTAAGGAAAAGGCTGTAACAGGAAAAGGCTGTAACATTGTGTATTTAAGGCTATTGATTATAAAACACACAATTTCGTTTTCTTTTCCCTCTGTATGAGGCCTATTTTAATCCTATTGAATACGAATTCTAATTTTATCTTTAGCATTGTGGCAATTTGCACACATGTACAGTGTCTTACTCTGTCAATTTAATAGTAACATGCAGCTATTTAGCATATGTTACATAATTAATTTCTGGATTTTTATTTAATATGTAAGTAACTAAATGATAGTTTGCATAACAGAATGATGACAGCAAAAAAACATAAACAAACTCATTGAGCTCATTCAAGACAGTTACAGAAGGACACAACACAGCGCGCTTAAAGCTAGCCATTCTTAAACAGAGTACTCACACAAGTATTACCAATGTCAAACCAAAAACCCCAGACATTTAAACACACATTGAACCCACAAATCAATACTTAGGACAGCTTACAAAGTGTACGTAAGACCAACCTATTTGTAAATACTAATTGTAAGTCATATTTACAAGAAGAGCTCTCAAAAGTAGCCCAAAAAAACTGTTCCATGGTCAAGAAGCTGAAATACACCAAATTCGCCAGTTTTGGCTGGTAGAACACTCAAAAAGCGCTCTGCATATCACCACTTATGAATGTTACTAAGTGCGCAGATCCGGATCCGTTTTATGTACATATTTAGTTCCATGGGGTACTTAGTCACCAAGGAAGAAATATCTTTTACTATACCTAAACCTATTTAGGTATCCCCTCTGAGGGAGTCAGCTGAGTACTTACTAAATCCATATCGGTACCTCCAAAACAGCAACACTTTCTGCGAAGTGTACTGGTAACAGGCATGCCAAAAATATTATAGCATATATAATATTATACTCCAAGTGACACTTAACACAATGTGTGCCGTTCAAATTTTCAAAGTTAGAAAAAATCTCCTCATTACCTGCCTATATGAATTGCAATGCATATATAATTACAAAACAAATTCCAAAATTGGCCAATCATACAAACAAAGCCACAGTAAGTGTTACTAAAACTACCTTACCAATCAAAGGCATCAAACCAACAGCAAGTGCCGCAAAACGGCTCTTACCAATCAAATGGTGTCCAGGTTCCAACTGCCAAGTTCTGAGTGACCTAACGGTCGTTTTAAAATACTCACGCCAAAGAAGTTCTCAGTCGGGAGCGGCAAACACTTGGAGGATCAGATCAGGAAGACCAGAAATATACTGGGCTGGAAAACAAACAATCTCCGTGCGCTGGGTACCTCCTCAGTAGATTCCTGTCTCCCTTCAAGACCACTCCCTTGGATAGCCGCTGCACCGATGAGTCCCACTTTCGGGCGCCATCTGTAGAAATAAAAACCTTCTTAGGGGTTCACTGATACATCTGGTCCTTAAGACCAACAAAGAAGAGATTGGCACAGAAGCTGTAATATCAAAAAACATGTTTTATTAACCTCAGATGAGGGAGATTGCATCTTACGGTACCCGCAGGCCACTGTAGGAGGCATTCTAATGAGTGCAGAGAACAGGGTCCTTATATATGTATTTGTTATATAGTCAGCATAAAATCAAGGGGAGGTCCTAGCACATACAAGCATGCTTATTGACTAATATGGGTATACAGAATTTGCTTGCTCCACAAAGTGGGAGGGGAGACTAAACTGCTTACATGAGTAAGAATAGCTTGACAGTTCTATACTAGGAGCAGGTGCATTCTACCAGCTAGGCCTCTCTGAGCATGTGCAAGACTCTGGAAGAGGGAGAAAGCACATGGCGAGCACATGGCTAACTAAAATGGCTGCCAAGTACAAAATGGCTTTCAGCTCATGCTAACAGCGATTCCTGCAATCTTTAACACTATGACTGAGCTCGAAGTCTTCAATATCATTTCTAAACTTAAGCCAACCTCGCATAATAAAGATCCTCTCCCTTCCAACCTTGTTCACGAACTTAACCACATCATTGCCCCTTTTTGGACCAATATTATCAACTCCTCCCTTTCCACTGGTTGCGTCCCCGACTCCCTTCAACTCGGTCAAATCACTCCCATTCTGAAAAGCCTCACTGCTGACCCCAACGATCTCAACAATCTCCGCCCTATCTCTAACCTCCCACTTCTTTCTAAAGCCTTTGAAAAATGTGCATTGCTCCAATTGGACAAACATATAGGTAATTTCAATTTACTTGACTCCTTTCAATCCGGCTTCAGAAAAAGCTGAAGTACAGAAACCGCTATGCTAAACATAGTGGATGACATTCAATGTTCCCTTGACAATGGTGAGACCTGCCTTCTTATGCTCCTTGACCTCTCTGCAGCCTTTGATACAGTTAACCATTCTTCATTACTGAATTCACTTAAAGCTCGCTTCGGCCTTAATGGTCAGGTCCTCAAATGGTTCGCTTCTTTCCTTCAACATAGAACACAACAAATCAAAATCAAAGACTGCCTCTCCAAACCTACAGCTGTCTCCCTGGGCATCCCCCAGGGCTCTATTCTCTCCCCCTCCCTCTTCAACCTCTTTATGGAACACCTTACCCTCATTTTGAAACAAGCTGGAATCAATTATCACCTCTATGCCGATAATACACAACTCTACTATAAGATTAGATCCCACTCAGACATACTTCATCTCAACAACACCCGGAGTAAGATCTTCTCTAACCATCTCAAACTGAACCCTAAAAAAACAGAAATTATTCTCTTCTCTCCAAAAAACAACTGTCTCCCCATCCAAAGCTGGATCTCGCACCTCAATGCCCTCAATTGCTCGCTCTCCTTATCCAACTCGGCAAAATCACTTGGTTTTACTCTTGACAGAAACCTTACTCTTATTGACCATATAAAAAACTCGGCTAAAGGAGCTCTTTTCACTCCCCGACACCTCAAGAAAATCAAACCCTTCATTCCATTAGACGACTTCAAATGGGTTGTCCAATCTATTTCTCTCCAAACTTGATTATGGTAATGCTATCCTCACCGGAACCCCTAAAGTACACCTAGCCCCCCCTGAGATCATGCTCCACTTGGCGGCCAGGCTCATCACTGACTGTAAACGTTTTGACCTCATCTCTCCGACCCTCAAATCCCTCAATTGGCTACCCAGTGAAGGGAGATGCCTCTACAAGACTGCATGCATTACGCACAAAGCCCTTCACCAACAAACCCCGTTATACCTTACAAACAAACTCAACAAAGCGGGGTTCTCCCGACTGATGAGAAGCA
Source organism: Calotriton arnoldi (assembly GCA_963921515.1). Taxonomy (NCBI): domain Eukaryota; kingdom Metazoa; phylum Chordata; class Amphibia; order Caudata; family Salamandridae; genus Calotriton; species Calotriton arnoldi. The sequence goes on from CAWUFW010000679.1 coordinate 2,900,499, forward strand.
CCAATGCTCTCCTCCTCGTTCCCCCGTTGTTTAAAAAGAAATCCACCCAATCTCGCTCCTTCTCCGGGAACGCCCCGAACATCTGTAATTCACACCTTAAGGACATGCGCTGTAACCCCACCTACGTCAGCTTTAAAAAAAGACCTAAAACTTCACCTCCTCAACAAATACTTTGGTCTATAATCTCTCCTTTGACCCTGCTCTCTACCTCCCCTTTGATGATCCTGTTTTTCTCCCTTGCTCTCTCCTCGCTCCCCATGTTACACATCCACCCTCTTTACTACGACCTCTCCCCAATTCTGCCCCCTCCCCCTGTCCTCCTACCACTCCCCCATCACTACCATTATCTTTTCTCCGTCGATTCTCTCTTCTATTACTTAAATTGTTCCCCTCAACTTATATTATTTAGCTGTTCATATCCCGTAGTTCCGCCCAGATTTTTGGCCCCCCACTTTACTCAATTATTGAGCCCTACCTGTGTGCTTTTATTACCTTTGTAAAATTGCTCTACCTTATTCCCTCCTCTCATGTAAATTGCTTTTCCCCATCCCTTTTTATTTTTAATTCAATTGTGGTGTTGTAATTGACTGTTTATGTTTTACCCTGAGAAATTGCGTTTATTTCTTGTACTGCTTCTGCTCCTGTAAAGCGCTCTGATACCCACGGGTCTAGCCAGCGCTATATAAAACCTTTCAAATAAATTAAAATAAAATAAAGGTGGAGTCAGGGCCACAGAGGAAACTCTATTAATAACATTTTAGCTGGGATTTTGGGGCATCTCACACCAGTGATAACAGATCACGACAAGCAAGGTCCAATAGGAGTGATGAGATTTATTGAAAATGAGTGAGGCATCAATCAGGAAACCTTACACAGGTACAAAAGTCCTAGACTAATGGCGGAATCCGCCTGCAGCTTTGTTCAAATGCATCTCCTTGTCAGATTGTTTACACCCTTTAATTTCAACTGCTTTACCTATACCAGGCAAGGACTGGCTTACACAAGGTGGAGTTGTTTTTTTGTTCTTTTTTTACTTTAGGTGCCCTAATTTAAATGTTCTCAGCCAGAGACTAGTCTTCATTAGGGAATACACCCTTCACATTCACAACTGAATCCTTTAAGAGAACATGTATTTGTAGATAAAATAAAGTGGGACTTCACTTTTTCACCCTCACAGCAAAGTTCTTAGGAACATCTAATCTTACATTTTGCAAGGGTATAGGACAGAAGTAAAAATAAATTTATCAGGTCATTCGTCCTTAAAACATAACCAAATATAATAGACTGTGCAAGTATACATATATATATATATATATATACACACACACACACATATATATACACATATATACACATATATATACACATACATACATACATACATACATATTACCTATTGGCGGTCGCCAGTAGGTAGTTATAGTTAGGACCTAGCGTTTTTTGACTTGCCTACATCTTTGCTGCTGTTGGACAAATCTTCACGAAATGTTCCCCCAAAAAGTGTGCCGGTGATTCTAGTTGTGTATGGAAAGTTCCGGGGTGATCCATCAAGCGGGGGCCAAGAAAAAGGGGGGAGGGGTCAAAAAATGTTGTGTTTCCTATGTTAATTCCAATAGGAATTTTAAACAGGACTACAACCCGAACCGCTGGACGGAATGACACCACATGTGGCAGAAAGGTAGCTGTTGGTCCAGAAAGCAACCTTTTTGTAAATTGGTGTAAATCCATTCAGTAGTTTTGGGGATATTAAAGAAAATCCAAATCTGTATATCTAGGGACGCGGATCCTCCAAAGATCCGACAGTCTCCATGCTGAAATCTGATTGGCTGCCAACACTTCAGCAAGGAAGCCAAAAATGTTTTTTTTTGTTTGTTTTTTTTAAAAAGGGGCAAGGTAGGATTACTCTGATCCTTTAGCTCTGGTCCTGGGGAGAAAAAAAGCACTTAAAAAAAAAACCAAAAAAACATTGGCTGAGAAATTGCAATGTAGTCGCGAATCCACAGCACAAAAAAAAAACAAGCGCGGTCTCCTGCGCTTGTTTACATCATAGCCCCCTGGTGGACCAGGGCCCAGGGGCAGATTCATTTGTTAAAAAACAAGGAAGGGGTTGCATGAGGCCCCCTCCTAGGGCTGTTTTTAGCCTCGGGAACCACCACCTCCCCGGGGCTTTATTCAAGTATTAGAGTGGGGACGCGTGGACCCCCCTCCATTTATATAGTTAAGAAGAAAGACTGTTGTTGGTGGAGATTTACCTCTTAGAAGTCTTGTTGTCTTCTCTATAGGATGATTTATGTTATCACATATTTCTGGACAAAGGCGCACCAGGAACAATCCCATTGCCAAAACACACACAAAGTCACTTGTGACATTTCCTCGTGCTCCATTACGCAGCTATAGCGTAGAATACTTACTGGACATGAAAACTGTGGACTCTTGTTGGATAAAGGGGCAGGTGTGGTTCCTTTGTGGTCCAGTCACTCACACAGCTACTGACACACCCACACAGACACTTAGACATCCACTCACACACTCAGGTATTCACATACCCACTCAGACACACACACACACACTCAAAGACCCACTCAGACACTCATGCACCTACTCACAGATTCAATCAGACACTCTCAGGCACTCATGCACCCACACACAGACACACTGAAAGACTCATGCACCTATTCACAGACCCACTCAGACACTCATGCACTCACTCACTGACCGACCCACAAACTAATGGAGGCACTCACAAACCCACTCACACACACTGAAAGACCCACTCAGACACTCATTCACACACTCCCTATCAAAGGTTACAGTTCGGAAATAAAATTAAAAAAACCTTAGAAATTTACTTACAAACCAAAGGTTACAGGGACGTTGGAGTTATGAAATAACATTAAAAACACGTAGAAATTCACTGGGGGAAAAAAAAAAAAAAATCAAAGGTTATAGGGACGTTATAGTTAGGAAATAACATTTAAAAAACGGAAAACGTGGTTCAAAGCCGCTAGAGGGTATGCTTTAAAATCAGTGTGTTTTAAAGAACAAGGGAACCCAATAACAATTGGTCAGGGACCTTGGGTAATTACTAGTTTTAGACACAGTGGTCCCAAGAGAGGAGCAATGGAAAAAAGGAGGGATGAAAATGTAAATGTCCTGATGATGATCCCATAATGTACTAAGGGGATCGAAACGTCGTCGACTTAATGTACACCATATACATTGTTTCATCGAATATTATTTATGTGTAATGGTATCCTACCACATTCTTGTTTGTGTTATCTGAATGTGCAACATACAAACAAGTCACTCTGCCTGAGCCTTTCTTGTTTCTCCATTTTTGGATTCCGTGTTCGTTTTATATGTCCAGTAGGATGCAGGCTTGTGTCCCACTTTACTGGTTGTGTTTAAATCGTTTAAATCTTACAAATTAAATTAATTCTGTCCAGCTGGACAGCATGAAATATATACTGACTGAGTCTATATTCATCCCTCCTTTTTAGGTCTCGCCTAGCGACGCAGCGCATGCGCTGCTCGCTTAACGAGATCTATTGTTGTCGATTTCTTTTCCGAAGGGGGACAGGACATGTGCACGCGTACGGAGGACAGGAGATGTGCACGCGTACGGCTCGCAGCACAACGCGCGCATGGCGCGCTTTCACTTTCCCTCCCGTGTTAAACTAAGCGTTAGAAAACTTAACACTGAGCTTCGACGCCTTGCATATCTTGTTGTATTCGTATCGTGACGATTACTTTTTACTGAAGAGAAACCGGTGTCTTTGTTAACCAGTCATTTTAAAATAAACACATGAGCACTCAATAAAATTGCATGGACAAAAGAGAAGAAAAAGGTAGGGACACGTCAACATTAATGGCATCTCTTTGCCATCTAGTGGCCATTTGTAAATATTACACGAACCAAAAGCTTTTCACAGAAATAGGAAAGCGAGTTGTGCTTGAGGTTAACCCCCAGTACTAAATTAAATTCAAACTGGAAAAAAGCAGGAGTGCTCTGCAAAATACATGAAGGCAATGCATTACGAATATTACTAATAAAAGTCTTACACGCAAGTAAAACAGTCTGTAAACAAAATAATTTTGTGATTATGTAAAAATCGCATAACACGCACATTTCACATAGGAGGCGGAAAGCGGGGCATGTGAAACTGAAATATGATATACCAGTAGACAACATTTTCAATTCCTGCGCTCTCCGAGGGCAGCAAGCATTTATTGCCAAATTCTGAAGCTGGGTGCTTGCTCCTCTTATTATAAGATTACTTCGTCTGGCTGCATTCTCCTGGCTAAAAGGCAGGCCGTCTAGTTGTGTTTTTTTGTCATGGAAAAAAGGGCAGGATGTTTCATGCATTTAGTATTTCCTACAAAACGATCCCTTTGCACTGTAATTTGAAACAGCGGTCATTGTAGACAGATCTGGTAAAATACATATATTCTTGGACACATTTTTTGACGGCTGGTTTTGTTGCAATGTCTTTCAGCCCATTTTAACTCAGTTTAATCTGTTTGAGTTGATTGACAAGCCATTCTAAATAACTTACCACCGCTGGTTTGTTTTTGCTAAAAGGTTGTTTGTATGTAGCCGCATGTCGCTTTAAGGGGCTCACCTGCAGAATTTTGAGGGGCGCCTGAAACTCCCATGTCTCACAGATAGTCACTCACAGGACTTCGAATGAATGAGAGCCCCACTGAAGGGCGCCCGCCGCCTGCTTCCTCATCTTGTTTTATTACTGTGGCCTGCCCAAGATCACTGTATTAGGAAGCTGGCATACCAAACCTGCACCTCCTCACCACTTCCCATCGGACAACAGCAACCCCCATGCCCGGCCTGCATGGAGGACTACTCTGCCATGGCACAGCCCTACCGACTGCCTGCCTTCCTGCCCCCGCACGGTTACCCCACAGTGCAGCCACAGGTCAACGGCTACATTCCCTGCATCTGCCCCACAACACATTGTTCCTGCCATGGAGGTTACCCATAGCCGGGTGCAGTTAAGCAGTACAGGGACCCAAAGGCATGTGGCATCGCAGAATAAGAACAGACGTGCTACAGGTAGGCTTTTTTATTTATTTGTTTGCAGTTTTATCTAGCGCAAACTTTACCCGATGGTATCAGAGCGCTTTACATCAGCACCAATTGCATTACAGACCGATACAAGCCTTGCATTAAAGAGAGCAGGCATGCTCTGTGGGGGAGGGGCACCGGCGTTTATAAAGTATGTTCTAAACGACAGTGCGTGTTTGGTAAATTGCGTAAAACTGTGCAGCCTAAAGGTGGGACGCCGGGGTGTGCTTGTACGTGTGTTCCCTTGTTCTACAGTGCACCACTTTAAGTGCACGGGTGTAACGCAGTTAAATTCCACGGTGTAGGATTGACAGCATCCCCAGGAAGTTATTTGTAAAGGGCTGCATGGATCGTTGTAAAAATGCTCCCATATTTAAGCTATTGCCATTGTAAATGACATTGCCTTTTATTTATCGGTTTTGAAAAACAACACATAAATAAAAGGCATTGTCATTTACAATGCCAATAGCTTAAACTCTCGCAAATGCGAGACCGATTGCATTGCAAATGCTCGTTTCCCTTGCTCCTGTCTTGGGACCACTGTGTCTAAAACTTAAAATCAGTGTGAGCATTGCCAAGGATGCACAGTCCTCTCCAAACCAACCATGTATTTAATAAACTAGAAGGTACCTTACTATGCAGTACTGTCCTAAGGTCGGAAACGAGTGGTGTAGCCAGAATATGAATCTGATGTTAAAAAACGTACTCCTCTACTCCCACAGCTAGAAGGAAAAACTTTAAGCTTCTTAAAAAATGAAACATACCAGCATTGAACCACCTCCCATTAATAAATGCGGGCAAAATTACCTTGTAGAAACAGTGAGTCTGTTAATACCACAAGTGGAAAGGTGCACACGAGGAATCGTTCTGATCCATAAAAGTTCAAGGCAATGTTTGCAAGAAATCTTATTTTATTCCTTCTTCACTTTAAATCCATAAATATACAAAGAACATCCAGCCAACTTGTTTCTTTCAAAACATCTATTTTGAACTACATCAGGGCTGTAAGTAACATACAAAAACACAAATAAAACACTCTCAACTAGGACGTTGTGAGACAACAATATAACACCATATGTATATACAGACATTACATAACGACATAAAATGACTAACATATCAGGAATGTACAAAAGGCACAAAAAGAACACTCTCAATTGACACATTGTGAAAATATAACACCATATATATATATATATATATACACACACACACACACACACACACACACAGACAGTGCGTTATGAGATAAAATGACTGCCATATTAGGAAACACTAAGACAGAGGATCTCTAACAGGACATAGGTGGCTATCTTTGAGCCAATTTGTTACAGCCCGGGTGTCATTTGGCACCAAGTACCGTATATTGGTTCTTGTTAGTTCTATGCATATTGATTGCTTTATATTGCTTAGTAATCTACTACGAATATGTGGAATGCTGTTGTGAGCTACCCCATAGTTTTCATTGCAATATTTAGGATTGTCATAACCCCCTCCCTTGAGACTGGAGGTTAATATTATCCTGCTTAGATTTACCGTTTATTATTCTTATTTGTATGTTATTTTATTCTTCTTGCAACATGCCAAACATGACTGACAGTTTAAATCTTTAGATGTATGTTTTTCTGAACAAGGAATTTTCTAGAACAAAATGTTCCAATTACAGATAATGTATTTACTATACAATGAGCCAGTTTAACATTTGGGGCACATTATCCACATGACCGAAAAGACTATTCGGCAATACTTTTCATGGCACTCCCAGTGCCCTACATGTATTCGCCACATTTTCTAGATAGGGATATTTCACTGTTGAAAGCTGCAAAAAATACCCCGCTTAAGTTGTTTAACTAGTTTTTCATTTTTCCCATACAGTGTGAAATGTCATGTTTTCCCAGCACATAATTTATTACCATACATGTGAAGCGAGATACCCCTTCGTGCTATGGTACGTAATGTATTACTACAGTATCCATAAGGCACCACGAAAGAGGATCTACCATTATGGAGGAATAATCACGATATCACGTTGCACGTACAAGAACATCACATGTGAATTCTAACATGAACGCTCTCCCTTTACGAGCGAGCGGCCGCACAGCGTCATTACAAAGATGTAGCATGGCAACCATCCTCGGCATTACGTGACGTATTGAACGAGTCTCCTGTTATGTTATGTATCTTGCTTGTGTCACTTAGCATTATCTCGTGCATCTCTGTTGACTTCGCGTTCCATAGAACATGGAACACAAAGCCTGCAGAGACTGTTGGGCAGTGAGAGAGAAGACAGACAGCTTACCAGTTGTCATCTTGTACCTGCCTGCATTTATAAGAAATTAAGCTTATTTGAAGCTATACCTTCGATGTCTTACAACAAGTGGCGACGAGCGGGATTTCTAACGGACTAATGAAGAAGGATATCATTTCGTGAAAACGCAGGCAGAGTTGACGCGACGCAAAGTGATACATACTCTACAAGAGCTCATTTGTACTGAGATGAAGAATTCACACAGCGGAAAACTTAAACGTTGCCTCACCGGTGAGCAGTTTATCAAAAATTAAGCTATTTAAACTTTAAATCCAGCTTGCTTCATTTAGGCCTTACCGTTCAATGTTGGAACTCTCCTAGTTCAAACAGTAGCTGCCTAGCAACACGCTTGGTATTTGCTGCTCGCAACTGGCTTATGTCTGGCCTCTAAAGCCGTGTGTGATTCTTTGAGTATTCTGCTTACGCGTCACACGTTCCTAGAAACGGAACATAGTGCGTCTCCTGACGCACAGCGGCCATTTTGATTTGGGAAGGCCGAAATCGATCGTTTTAGTCCCTCGTTTAAGATAAAACGTATATTACTTGTACTTCAAGGAAAAAGGAAATTAACCATCGAAACTTGGATTCATGGATACAATCCTTATATTCAGGTGATTTTATTTTTCATTCCTGTTTTTGACTTTTTGTTTTTATCTGACTTTAACAGAAGTGGTGAAGAAGGGACAGTGTTGTGCTGTCATTTACACTGAACAATTCCACTTTATTTTATTGCATATCAATATCTCTGGGAACTACATTCATTTTTTTTGTGAGCAGCTATGAGTCAGCAAACCTTTTCTTTAAGTCCTCCTCAAGCATTTTGGCCTGGTGGTTCTGAACCAGTTCTTAAATGGACAGAATGGAAAGAGTATTTTTAAATTATATCAAAACTGTGGACTCTGATGGCAAGATGTCAGCTCAACATAAGAAACGTATTTTATTACATTCTTTAGGCCCCCAAAAACTTAAAACATAATCAGATGAACAAACCTGTTGTAGGGAGTGGTGACAGTAATGTTTTCACAGTAGCTTTGGCCAATCTAGATAAGTATTTTGCTCCCAAAGTCTGTATTGGTATTACTCGCTACAAATTCTTCCAAAGGAAACAACTGAAAACTGAATCTATTGATGATTATGTGAGTGAGTTAAAGAAATTGGCAACTGTTTGCTCATTTGGTGGGTTGTTGGAAGATTTGGTTCGTGACCAAGTGGTCATGCATGCCAATAATCCTGCTATTCAGGAACGTCTGTGGATGAATGGGGATGCCTGTCTCGACGATATTCTTGCTGTTGTCCGCAAAGCTGAAACATCCAGTAGATGTGCTAATGCTTTGAAAACTGAAAGTGTCGCTAAAGACACTGTAGCTAAAATAAGTTCTAACACTAAAAGTTTTTTTAGTAGTAAGCCAAAATCTGAAGGATGGAGTAAGTATAGACCGAACAGTGAACCACCTAAATGTTATAGATGTGGAAGCCTTGAGCATTTAGCATTTGCTAAATCTTGTCCTGCTAGAAAGGTTAAATGAGGTGCGTGTGGTATCTACGGACATTACACTAAAGCATGCAGGAGAAGAACTAAATCTGTTAAATCTGTTCAAGAAGACGTCGATTCTGATAGTAACTTGAGTAGTAGTGATGAGCAAGTGTCAGAATGTTCAGTAGCTGTAAAAAGAAATTACTTCTGAATATCAGTGATGGATGCTTACTTATTGAAAACAAACCTGAATGTTGGATTCACATAGGAGGTGTGCGTGTTAAAATTTTTGCTGATTCTGGTTCACCTTATTCTATAGTTAATGAGGTTGTTTGGAAAAGCACTTCATAGGTAAGGTGGGTACCAAGCTATTTTCCTCCGATATTGAACCTGAAGGTTATGGTGGCGAAAAAATAGATATAATTGGCTATCGCTGGTTCAAATTTGAATTTAAGAATCGCCATTCCTATGGTAAATTGTATATTTCAGAAAAGGTCCATCCGTTCTGGGATGGAAAGATCAAAAAAGTTTACATATAATTCTTGACCCGAACTCTGTGGAACAAGTTCTGGTAATGGATGAGGGCACGAAAGTTGGTGAAAAACTTTTTAAAAAGTTTCCATCTGTTTTTCAAAAGAATATAGGAAAATTAAAGGATTTTGAACACAAAATAATTCTTAAGGATAATGCCGTACCCAAAATTCATAAGGTTAGAAGTGTTCCAATTGCGTTAAGGAATGACGTTGCTGTTGAACTTGATAGGTTGGTTTCCTCTGATATTATCGAACCTGTCGAAGCGTCGGCATGGGTTTCTCCCTTAGTAGTGGTAAAACGTAGTAATGGAAAATTGAGGCTGTGTGTGGATTTGCGCCATTTAAACGAGAACATTATTGTTGATCAATTTCCGTTACCAAAAATTTATGAAATGTTAGCTTTATTAGAGGGTGCCAAGTGGTTTACAACAATTGACTTATCTGCTGCTTATCACCAGATTCTCCTTTCAAAAAGCAGCAAGAAATATACCACATTTATTACACCGCAGGGTTGTTTCCAGTTCAAAAGGATGCCTTTCGGCTTAGCGTCTGCTGCGGCCGTTTTTCAACGTCTTATGCATCAATTGTTTTTTAACATTAAAAACACTAAATTTTTTTCAAGACGATATTCTTGTTTTTGGTAAAAACAAAATGGAGCATGACAAAACCTTAGAGACAGTTCTATCCATTTTGGAATCAAAAGGATTAACAATTGAATTTTCAAAATGTACTTTTGCCAGTAATAATGTCACTTATTTGGGACATGTTATTGATAGTGATGGAATCAGACCCAAGTTTAATCTTATTGATGCTATTAAGTGCGCCCCTGCTCCCAACTGCAAAGATGATGTGAGATCTTTCATTGGTCTTGCCGAGTTTTGTTCAAAGTATATTCCAAATTTTGCATCAAGAACCTACAACATTAGGCAACTATTAAAAAACAGAAACAAATTTGACTGGTCACCAGAGTGTGAACAGGATTTTAATGATATAAAAGATTGCATTACTAAAGTTGCTTCTTTGAAAAGTTTTGACCCGGATGCTCAAAGTATAATTACAACAGATGCGAGTATCAAGGGTCTAGGAGCGGTTCTTGCTCCGGTTGGTCCCAATGGCAATGAACATGTTATAGCATATGCCTCTAGATCTTTGTCACCTACGGAGGAGAAATACTCAGTCATTGAGAAAGAGACCTTAGCTTGTGTCTGGGCTGTTGATCATTTCCGGGCATTTGTTTGGGGTAAACAGTTCACTTTGCGTAGTGATCACAGAACTTTACTCAAAGTTCTAACCACTGAGGGCACCATAAATACATCTGCAAGAGTTGCCAGACTAGCCATTAGATTACAAGATTATTGTTATAAAATGGAATATCTTCCTGGAAAGAAAAATTGTATAGCTGATTTCCTTTCTAGAATGCCTAAGCAACTTGAGTGTGAGGATGAAATTTGGAACTCTTTTCAACTTGCTTATGTGCATGATTTGGGAGATTCGAGCATTTTAAAAGAGAAATGGGAGGAAGAATACTCAAAAGATGATGAATTATCACAAGTCAAATTACATCTTGAACAGTCTTGGCCAAGGAAATTAAGCAAAGATCATACACTAAAACCTTTTTGGGAAGTTAGATTTGATCTTAGTGTTCAGGGTGAAAACATTTGGAGAGGTGAAAGAGTTATTCCCCCAAAAAGTTTGCGCACATCTATAATTACTCTGTGTCATGAAGGCCATTTTGGCATTGTCCGCTCCAAACAGACAGTTAAAACTTCGTTTTGGTGGCCTGGCATGGATGGCGACATAGAAGCATTTGTACAAGATTGTAAGCTGTGCAAAGCTGCTGATAAATCTTTGGTCACTTTCAAACCTCCTTTAGGTGTCATGACTAGACCTAGTTCACCTTGGGAACATACTGCTATTGACATTATGGGCCCTATTGGAATTGAGCAGAAATATATTTTGGTACTTATGGATTTATTTTCAAGATGGCCTTTTGTCAAAATTGTCAGCAAAGCAGACACTGATACTGTTCTTCACTTTCTTGACCAATCATTTATAATGGAAGGTATCCCTTCTGTTCTATTAAGTGATAACGGTGTACAGTTTATGTCTAATAACGCCAAGGATTATTTTAACAAACTGGGAATTAAACACAGAACTACCTCATTGTACAACCCGAACAGCAATGGTATGGTTGAGCGCTTTAATAGAGTTATTAAAAACACTATTCAAATGTCTGCTAAAAGTGGTGATTGGGAAACTCAGGTATTGAAAATAGTTTGGGCTTACAGAGTTTCAATTTGCGATGCCACTGGGTATCCACCTTTTGTTCTTATGCGTGGTAGGAATCCCAGAACAAAGTTTACACCAGGTTGGTTATTTAAATCTAATGTTGTGCACTGGTCAGAAGACATTGTAAAAGAAAGAGCAGACGCTCTTCAAATCAAAAGAAAAGAATGGTACGATTCTAAACACAGTGTGAAAAATGCTGACATTGCTATTGGACAATGGGTTAGAGTAAAACAAACCTGGTAAAATCCCTAAGGAGGACAGTAGCTTTTATGAACCTTTGCAAGTGGTTGAAATTTTGAATAATGCTGTACGTCTCACTGATGGAAAAGTTTGGAATCTGAAAAGGGTTGCTAAATCCTCTGCACCTTCATTGTGTACTAAAAAGGTACCTAACTTGTATGATTTTGATGACTTATTGTTTAATGGTATTTCTGTTAATGACACCAATGTAAATTCTCCTGTGATTATAGAAGATAATACTGTCAATGTTTCACCAGATCCAGGATCACTTTGTCTGGAAACTGATTTGGGAAGTTCTTCTGTATCTAATCAAGATGAACTGACTTTTGATTCCAGGCACTCCAAGCGTGAAAAAGACCTCCTGTTTGGTTAGGGGATTATATTTCAGAAAGTTTTCCCTTGTAACTTCTCAATTGCATTTCATCTTTTGTCCTAGCATGTTTTTTTTAACGTTTTTTTTTTTATTGTTAAAAGAAAAAGGATGGGGATGTGTTATGTATCTTGCTTGTGTCACTTAGCATTATCTCGTGCATCTCGGTTGACTTCGCGTTCCATAGAACATGGAACGCGAAGCCTGCAGAGACTGTTGGGCAGTGAGAGAGGAGACAGACAGCTTACCAGTTGTCATATTGTACCTGCCTGCATTTATAAGAAATAAAGCTTATTTGAAGATATACCTTCGATGTCTTACTTAACATCTCCGCATTACAACGAATGCGCTCGTTGAGCTTCACCGCGGGCAGGACCCCACACGGAAGCTCCATCCCTCCATTAGCAAGAAGGAGGCATGTCCAGACTCCGACTCTGGACGAGCCACCGCACTGCAGCAAGTCATCTCCTCCCGCGTCTATGCGGGCGGGGCCACACACGGAAACTCCATTCTAGGTCTCGGAAATGGCAGGATACTTAAACCGAGTACCAAATCACTCCCGGCTACCGCAAGCAGGGGAGCGGAGCCGACAGTAGGTTCAATGCAGGGACGGGACCTTTGACGAAGTAAGTTTGGCCATTGTGCTTGTTCTCCGTGTCCATGGCAACAACCGGATGCATATTCTAACGGAGCTTCACCTCCATGCATACAATGCTATTTAACTTACTTAACAAGATGCTGGCATTTTCTCTTAATTTCTGTATATAGTGTGTGACTACAAGGACTCCCTTTCATGCCACCGTGGGAGCAGGTGCCCCTCTAAAAATTGGGTGACTATCACCCCAACACTAAATTGTACACAAGACCTTTTTAAGAAAAATAATACATACTATTTACACGAGCAAGTTTGACTGTTGGTATAAGTGTGAGCAACCCTATTTTGAGGGTTTATGTGTGCGAATGAGACCATTTGTGTGAATATTGGTTTGATTCACTCACCCTGACTTGTGACTGCATCATCGTGAACGCAAGGACACATGAGTGAGTGCGTTTGGTTTAAAATCACTGGGATCACCAAACGAAGCGCTATCCTAAGTGTGAAAACCTCGATTGTCACAGTTGACACTTTGTTGCTTGGGGACTGCACTGTGAAGTATCACTGCAACGGTACGCCAATCCTTGGCTTTACATCAGAAATTACAGCTAGTACTCTTGTACCATGTTTTCTCTTACAGGTAATTCCTTCATAATGCTGCAGCAAGTATATGCCTTTCTTTAAATTTCTCACATGCAAATTGCATGCACACGTCATTCACGTCTTTGGGGGAGTGACTTTATCGCTATCCACCCTGACAAAAGCCCAGGACCTCGCATAGGCCGATAGGACAGGGCTGCAACATGTTGGTGTTTTAGGGTCAAAGGACCATTACATCCTTGAGCCCCATATACAGTTTTTTAATCTTCCCTCCCACCCCACTAATAAAGGATACTTTTGGAGTGGGCGAGGAATTTTATCTTTAAAGTTACGCCCCCATACAATCATTCTTCATAAGTGCTCCCTGAAATACGGTCGAGCCCACCCTGACCTTTAGGAGTGGTGTGAACCAGATGATGAAGCATGTCACTACTAGAGTGAGTGAGGGTTGTATAAAGAAAAGGGTTTCTTTCCCTTCCCACCCACAATAGTGGGTGTGTTGTCACCTGGCGTACAAACTACCCCCATTTTTCACTGTTTCCAAAGGAGCCATGCAGGTTCCAGAGGGGATACTTTTGTGTTTTTGAGTACATGTCTGGGAGGACGTATCCCTTCAAGCCTCTTAATTGAGGACCTCTCTACCTTCCTAGGGTTCCCACTCAGGACACCCAAGTTTGTCTAAAAGGTTATTTTATGCCTCCTTTTTCTGTTTTTACCATTCATATAGCATGGTTAATTTTCTTGCAATTATTGATAGGTATCAACTCTGGGTTATTTACCCTTTATTACAGCACTAACGGATAAGATTTTGGAAATACGTTTGGATTTAATATGACCCATGTATAAGAGGGATAGAACTCTTTACAACTCTACACCTATTGGACTGACATATGACCTTATTGCTTCAATAAGAGATGAAACTTTTTTTAATTCAATGTATACGAGATATGTCATGATCACTGACATCGGTTATCGGGTGAGAAGTAGGACCTTGAGTAATGACCATTTTTAACTTTGAGATATTTGATATGAAAGTTAGTTTATATATATGAAAAAAGCCATCTGTCAATTTAATACTTTCTTTATAAGTGTTTCTGTTAACTGCTTTTGCATAGCAAGCCTTACAAGTATATGTTTGTACCTGATAAACTTAATAAGTTATATTGGTAGTTGGGAACTAATTGCCTATATTTTTTAGGCTACGTTGCACTATTGGTGTTTCCTTGGATAAAATGTTGCTGTTAGGCATGCAACATGTGTATAAATGTTACATTATTTGTTTCATGTCGTTTTAACTGCAATTATTCAATATGGGTTTTGTCCTTTAGCAGTGTGGTATTTCACCTATGTCATGTTAGCGATCCTCTGTCTTAGTGTTTCCTAATATGGCATAGTCATTTTATGTCGTAATGATATATATATATATATATATATATATATATATATATATAATATTATATTGTTGTCAGAATGTGCCAATTGAGTGTTCTTTTTGTGTCTTTTGTACATTCCTAATTTGGTATAGTCGTTTCTTCGTAATGTGCTGTCTGTATATACATATGCTGTTATATTGTTGTCAGAACTTGCTAGTTCAGAGTGTTTTATTTGTGTCTTTTGTATGTTACTTACAGCCCTGATGAAGTTCAAAAGAGATGTTTTGAACGAAACGCGTTGCCTGGATGTTCTTTGTATATTTATGAATTTTAAAGTGAAGGAATAAAATAAGATTTCTTGCAAACATCGCCTTGAACTTTTATGGATCAGAACAATTCCTCGAGTGCAGCTTTTCACTTGTGGTATTAATTTGCTTCTACTGGACAGTGGTACCAAACAACGGCAGGTACCGGAACAGTAGTGCCTGATTTGTTGAAACATGAAGTGAGGTGCAGTACCTATGGTCTGCCGTCGTTAAAGTATTTCGTTTGACTTTTAAACAGTGAGACAGTGTTCAACTGTGCCGCCATGAGTCAAGCTGGAAAGCCAGCAACACGCCCGAGTGCCTTTAAACCGTGACGTGATGTGGAACAACGCCGATGTGACCAAGTCATAAGTATAGAAAGCAGACCGGAATAGTGCAAGGGGACTCCAAAGATTTACAATGGAGGGATTCGTGCATGGGGGTAGAAAACACACTAACAAGATGTACAGGAATTTAATGTGAAAGACACAATGTTGCAACGATCATACAGCATGTGGCATGCTGTCAACAAACCAGGTTAGAAATTAGTGTCTGTATCCTGTAACAAACATTATCCTTTCTGCAGATCTTAAAGCGACGTCATGACCGTATTGAAACATTGCATCACATTGTGCGCAAAGTGTTTTCATGCAAGTAGTTGCAGATTATCTCTAAAAAGACAGAGGAATAACATTGATACAGCGAACATTATCATAAAAATGTACTATACATATTATGCTGTGACCTTGAAGGTCTTGTGTCATATGGATAAGGCCGCTCAACCAGAGAGAGAGCAGTACCCTGAGAACATGAATTATAAATGGTACACAAAACTTTATGATGCAAATCAAACAAAGCTTTTTGCAGTGTAGGGTCATACGAATTCAACCACTCTGAGAGGAAGAAGAGAAACAATAAGTGTTCGGAGTATGAGTTAGGTCGATCTGTTGAACACCATGTTATCGCCCTAAGTGGACACGTAAATATGATCAAATAAATTAACTGTGATTGATGTACCATAAAAATGAGGTACATTTCTCTAATTGTGGAGCCAAACTCATAGAAAACATGCCATCTCCAATTTATGGTTAAGACCCTGTGATAGAAGAGTATCAAATAATCCAGAAGGTTTCTCTCTGAGATAAGATTTTGGGTATGTTGATTTCTGTGTAAAATGCGCGCTTTACATCTGTGTGAGACTACAGGTTCCCAACAAGCAGTATCATAAGCAAATGGTCACATAGTTAATCACTAGCAATGGCGTTTCACGAATATTGACTCCGTAAACGGCAACCTTGTTAATGCCGAACAAACTGCATGTTAGGAACTGTAATCTCACACGGATGTGAAATGCACATTTTACACAGACGGTGGTTGCTGTTTCTCGGGCCTATAGTTTCACTAATACAAAGGCAGCATGCAGATTTGTAACACTATAATTAGTTAAATCTTTCTTCCGTTTATGTTCACAAGGTGATGGCTACAATGATGTATCTTTCCAATCAATTCTAGGACAATCGCACTCCGTGTAAATGAAGGTAAATACAATGATGTATCGTCATCAACAAATTCTACATATGTCGAGCAATATATGTACATTAAGTGAGAGAATTTATATTCTTGTCCTACAATACATCGCCCCAAATTTTGTGAACTATAAATGTCGTCTTTTATGAAGAGTTTGTTCAAAATTAACTGCGGAATGTGAGACTGTCAACACTGGCAGCCTGCGGGCCATGCAGCTGTGCGCGTTGGGTCTGGTCCACTATTGTGGTCCAGCTATTAATGAATGATTACACGAGCAATTGGCAGAGCTCACACTACCGCAGCACGCTAAATTGTTAAATTTTTTGTACAGTTTGAAAATGATTTCCTATGTTTATGAATGCTTATTGTTTGATTATGAGCATATAGCACACTTTTTTAAAAAGGTTTATTTTGCCAGGTCGAAATGGCAGTTTAAAACTGCACATACAGACTGCAATGGCAGGCCTGAGACATGTTTAAAGGGCTACTTAAGTGGGTGGCACAATCAGTTCTGCAGGCCCACTAGTAGCATTTAATTTACAGGGCCTGGGTACCTGAAGTACCACTTTACTAGGGACTTCATTTGGTTTACAAATACTTAAAAGACTTGGACCAACCTTTTTGGGCATGAAATTATATTGTTATGCCACCTGCAGAAATATTCACATGGACTAACATTGCTTGATGAGCATGCCACATTATAAAAAAAAAATAAAAAAATCACCATATAATAGATACAACTCAGTAATGCGCTAGGCCCACATGGGGTCCAGACGGAGCAATTCACCTCGGCAGTGGACCCTCATCTCCTGAACAGCTTTAAAGAGGATGCCCAAAGAAGAAGACTATCCAGGAATCTGAGCCAGGCTATTGTTTTAGGGATACCAAAACACAACACGCCCCAGACTTCTTGCTCTACCTATAGACCCATCTCGCTCTTTAATACTGAAATCAAGATTCTCGTTTAGGTAAGTAAAGATTTTATAAAGCGCATGAATGCCGAGGTGTCTTGGCGCTAGCGTCCCTTGAGAAAACAATGAGAAGCGAACTTGGTAAGGGAGGAGAAAAACCAAGTCTTTAGCATTTTTCTAAAGTGTATCCAGTTCGGTTGTGATCTCAAAGAGTGAGGCATGGTGTTCCAATGCTTACATGCCGGCATGGTGTCCCAATGCTTACATGCCGAGAAAGAGATGCTTCTGCCTCCCCATCTAGCTTTGTTTAATCTTGGAATAGCCACCAATTTAGCCAAAACTGATCTGAGATTACAACTGGGGACATGTCAAAAGAAATCTTCAGAAATTAGAGGGGGCCAGTTTTGTAAAGTGCTTTGTGGACCATACACAAAGCTTTAAATGTGACCCTCTCACAGACAGATAGCCAATGAAGGCCAAGAATGCTTTGTGAAATGGAACTAAATTTGGAAATTTTTAGAAGCAGACGAGCTGCCGCATTTCGTAAGGATTAGAGCTTCAATTGCAAGCGATTCTGAATTCCTAGATATAACGCATTGCAATAGTCAATTTTGGAAAGGACAAGGGCCACAATGACCATTTTTTGCAAATCTAGAGGGATTTAAGGGAACACTTTTTTCGAGACCCTAAGTAAGTAAAAGCAGGAAGATGTAGTAAGATTAATTTGCTCAGAAAAGCAGAGCTGTCCATCAAATATAATCCCAATATTCGTCACTTTCCGAGCTGGAGACCGAAGAGGGCCAAAACTGGAGGATCACCATGGAAAGTTCCAGAACGAAATGTTATTTCCGAAAAGAAGCACCTCTGTGTTCTTGGAATTCAACTTAAGGCAGGTTTCCTGCATCCAAATTACACTATGTGACAAATAGTTTTTAAACTTCTTGGCGACCTAGTTGACGTCAGATGAAACTGACACAATTATTTGTGTGTCGTCGGCTCAAGAGACCGCAGAAAAACCATTGGACCGAATAAGTTTCGCCAGGGGGGTGACAGATGTTGAAAAGCATGGCGCTTAAAGATAATCCCCGAGGCACCCCACAGGGAAGAGAAAATGGATTAGAAGTAAAATCCCAAAAGGCAACCATCTGTTCTTTTTGGGATAGAAAGGAACGAAGAATGGTGAGGGCTGCGCCTCTAATCCCGATTCGGTCTAGCCGGCTGATCAGCAAAGAATGATTCACCGTATCAAAGGTGGCAGAGAGAGATAAAGAAGAATCGGCACAGCCCTCCCTCCCTGGTCTACCAGCATTTAAATCTGCTCACTAGCTGCAACTAAGGCTGATTATGTGCAATGCCGAGGTCTGAAGCCATATTGAAATGGATCCAAAGACTGTTGGCATCAAGAAAGGACATCACGTCCTTCTTAATACCCTGTTCCAATATTTTCACAGGAAACAGAAGGCGGGGAATGGGCCAGTAATTTTTTGTGTCACCTGGATCAAGGGAGGGTTTTTTTTTTTTTTTTTTTTTAAAGAGGAAGCACTGACACCTTTTTCCAGGCTGCTGGAAATTGGCCTGAATCCAGAACCTTGTTCAGGAGTTCCGTAAGATGCACAGAGATCGTGTAGGAGACCTTTTGCAATGTGTAGGGCGGCCAATGATCCAAAGGAGAACCTGACTTAGTGGTCTACAGAAGCCTTACTACTGTGTCTCCAGTAAAAGGAGTGAAGCTATCAAGAATATTTAGGACACAATCAGCATTATCGAGCAGCCCTAAAGGAAATGTAAAAGAGCACAAAGGATCCACTGCAGGGTTAGCACCCGACTGTAGGAAAATTCCTCATAAACACGATTTACCTTTATTTGGAAGAACTCTGCCAACTTATCACAGAAGGTAACATGGGTAAATATTTTACTATTGTTGCAATTTGAGAGAGTGGTAACTGTCTTATAAGGTTCTCTTGTAGAATTTATGGCGGTGTTGATTTTTTTCTGTGTAGCATTTGTTTTTTTCTGAAATAATATAGAGCTTTATACTCGCTAATAATTATTTGTATATATTTTTGTCATCAAGATTGTGATCTCTCCTCCATCTCTGTTCTTGGTCCCTGAATTTTTAGTTAAGTTTTCTTAGCTCAGGGGTGTACCATGGAGCAGATGGACTTTTCCTATGATTATTCATAGTTTTTTCTGGGGCTAATCGAATAACTGCAGAGTCTATCCAATTAGTAAAATCGGTAGTGGCAGCTTCTATATTAGTAGCTAGTACTGGGATGTGATTTTTTTAATACACTACCAAGCTCAGAACTTTCCATTTTATGCCAAGGGCGGAACTTAATAGACTTAAAAGAATTAAGAGAGCATGACTTATTGGCTGGAACTGCAAGTTTGAAAAAGACTGCGCTATGATCCGACCATATCAGAGGCAGAAACTTAATGCAGGATTGTTTGTGTATATCCCATCCTGAATATGATTAGCCTTATGGGTAGGTTGATTAATTAACTAAGGTCGCAACTGCAAAGGCAGTCAACAAAATGATCAGTCTCCAAGATTTCTTCAAGCTCCAAATGAAAATGAAAGTCCCCCAGTAGGGTGAAGTTGGGAAACTCCATACATGACTCCATAAAGGTCTGAACAGATATAATAAATCTGTCTCTCCGACCGGGTGGACGATACACCAAAGTGCAGTTGAAAACAGTGATGTTATTTAATTTAAAAGCAAACATTAGGGCTTCACCGTCCAAATGGGTGACAGGATGAAACACTGCCTTCATGTAATTCTGATAAATAATCGTAATCCCGCCTTCTGCCTTCTCCCTCCCCCCCCCCCTCCCGTTTGCCTTGTCGGTCTACTCTGTATATATCATAGCCTTCAGAAACTGCAACTCTCAGATCTGGGTCCCGTCGAAGCATCGGTCCAGGTCTCTGTGAGGAATACTAAATCCGGGCCATAGGTGTCTGTGAACTTCACAGATTCATATATATTTTTAATAAGCGATCTGGTGTTCAGAAACACACAGGTGAGCAACTCGGGTAAGTGTTCTGAAATCTGGGTAGCATGTGGGGGGTTTACAGTGATTTGTTACTAGCGCACCTGAAATGAAATTAGGATTTCTAAAGCGCACTACTACCCGTAGGTGTCTAGGCGGTGACTTCTGGAGGGTGGACCAAGGTAAGGCTAGAACCAGACATCAGGGAAGAACAGAAGAGTAAAGAGCAGTACTGGGCTAGTTGTTAAACAGCCAAGTTTTAAGAGCCTTGCGAAAAATAAACAGATTTTTTGTGGTTTTTACCTGGTTGGATTGACACTGAAAGCATGAATACAAGCGGGGCAACAAAACCGGCTTATGTTGAGTTACAATTATAGCCCTCATAGTAGTTTTGCCTACACTTGCAGCAAAGGTCCATCAGCTCGTCCCTCGCATAGGCCAGGTTAAAAAAAAAAAAAAAACTGGGGTCCTGGCGCAGTCTGGCCGTGGACAGGCGCAGACGGGCTTGCCTTAGGCATGCCTTCGGCGGAGAAGTGATACCCGGTCCTCTATAAGGGCCAGCATAGAGGGTCATGGCCATGGGCGTGACCAGCTTCAGAGGATTGCAGACACGGCTCAGAAGGTGAAAAACGAGGGGGCAATGAAAAAAAGACAAACTGGGGTCCAGCAACCCCTTTCTCACCAGACAGGCTCCCCTCCGAGGTAAGAATACTGGCAATTTAAAGAATAACTAAAATAAAGGTGGGAAAGAGGAGTTGGCCTAACGGCTAGGGCGTCGACCTCGAATCTGGGGAACTGGGTTCGAGTCTCGGCAATGACGCTGAACATCCTGTGATTCTGGGCAAATCACTTAATCTCACCATGCCTAACAAAAAAATGAATGTGTCCTCATGTAACGAAACTGGTGCTATGTAAAGCGCTCGGATACCAGATACCTTCGGGTCAAGTTCGCGCTATATAAAACTCCGTAAAAAAAAAAAAAAAAAGGAGTAAACTCAAACAATAAAAACGGGCTAATAAAGCCATGGATCGCTGCAATTAAAGAGCGGGATCCAGGCAATCCCAAGATGGACCAGTACAAGGAAATGAAATGCCAATTGTAAGGGCAGCTCACAGGACCTGGCCAGCAGACTAGTATTGGTCAATAAATCACTGGTACGTGAACACCAGAATGGCTTAATCCCCGGGCAGAGAACCAAACACTGTATCAGACATTTGCACATAACACTGGCGAGGTATCACAAAATTGAAGGTTCACTACCTTTAGTCCTTCTGGAAGTCAAAAAGGCCTTTGACAAGGTCCATTGTGACTTTCTCTTCCAGGTCTTGAATAAAATGCACTTTGGTCCCCAATTCCCAAACCTCATCCAGACTTTGTACTCAGCCCTAAGGGCTCGAGTGATAGTGAATGGAGTAATGTCCGGCCCCTTTCCCGAGTCGGGTACCAGGCAGGAATGCTGCTTCTCTCCATTGCTGTTTGCCCTGATAATCGAACCATTGTCAGACTGTATCCGGAAAGATGCTCGGATTTGGGTGGAGAGGGGGCCTGGAGGACTGCATATTGTTATATGCAGATGATGTCCTGTTCTATCTCCAGAACCCTGCAGTGACAGGGGACTGGGTAATGGAAATTTTGGAATGTTTTGGTGTGGCATCAAACCTTATTGTCAACTGGGCCTATCAATAATGGTACCGTAAAGGGGGAGACTGGCTCCTGGGGTAAGCTGTCACAGCTGCAGCTGTGTAAGGATAGCTTTAAATACCCCGGCATGTACATCTCCCGGGCCCTCAAATGTGTTGAGTCAAGAACATGACCCACTACTGGGCAAAACCGAAAGTGAACTGACAAAATGGGCCTCCCTGCCACTCTCCATCAACCCCATGGAACTCGAGGGATTTGGAGAGAGGTGTGTGAGGTCTGGCACTCCATATATAGCTCTAGGACCCCAGAATACATCCCCAAGGCCACATTTTCAACGTTACTGGCCTGAAGCACTGCTTTAAAACACATAAATTGATTCAAAACTCGCGCACAGGAAACACCACTCTGGGTAGGGGACTGGTTAGCTAGCGTAGACAGGGTGCACAGTTTTAACGGTTGGGATTATATGTGATTTTTCACGTTGAAAGACATCTTGTCAGGTTCATACATGAAGAACTTAAAGAGGAATCTACACTGCACAATTCACAACTCTTCAGATTATTGTATCTCAGCACATGCAAAATTCCCAGAATTAGCCTGCCAGAGCCTCTGTTAAATTAGCTCCCTAGAGGCCGAGCTGACTAGAGAGCCCATGGGGGCCCTTGGTATCTCCAGACTCTACCACCTCTTAATAGTCCGCACCCCGATCCATTAGACGGCATGCGAGCTACATGGCAAGAAGGCATAGGGGCCCTAGACGATGACGACTAGAGAGAGGCGCAGGTGTAGGGTGGCCAGACATCCCGGTTTTCCCCGGACGGTCCCGGGTTTTTGGAGCAGTGTCCCTACACTTTGCTCCAAATTAAACAAAATGTCCCGGTTGTTGTGCAGTGCCCGAGTTAAACACAGAAATGTGCCAGTTTTTAAATAGTAAAAGACACACAATTGATTGACGGAATGCAGAACAAATCAAAACATTCACCCCCAGTCAAGAGATCTGGGTTAAATCCATCATTCTTTTGCTCACTATGCCACCCCAGTTTAGACCTGGCCATATGCAAATCAGTCTTGACCCTGTGCCTCATGGGAACAGTCCAGCCCGAACTGCCAAGCCAGGTCCTCCCTGGACCAGAAACAATCATCCTAGTACCGGTTTCGGTTTCTTTTTGCATTTGTCACTCGAGTGGGACGGGTAGGCCCAGACGTGGGTCCCGTGCTCTCCATGCCACGGGAGTCAAGCTATTCTGGCTGATGAGGGGCGAAACCCCGAAACCGGTCCTAGGATGCTTGTTTCCAGTCCAGAGAGTCCAGAGAGGCCTGGCAGTGCGGGCTGAACTGTTCCCATTGGGCGCAGGGTCAAGACTGATTTGCATATGGCTGGGTCCAAACTGGAATGGCATGGTGAGCAAAAAAAACGATGGATTTAGGCCCAGATCTCTGTACTGGGGTGAATGTATGACATTAGACCTTTGAACGGACAGTGGTATTGAGCTAGGTGAAACGGCACCACTCAGGAACATCGCACATATATTAGTTTCAATAGATCCTAAATTCTGGACAGTGCTGTAAGGTGAGGAGAACCACCAACCTCCCCCAAAATTGCGGCCGAGGCCACTGAATACACAAAGGAAATCCTCAGCACACGTCTGTAGTGTATCTAAACAATTATCTGCACATTGTATGCATAAATATTAACACAGTATTTTGAGAACCGTTCTCGCACTCGAGAGTCACGGTTTTGGGCTACGTTGATGACGGAGCTGTCCTTACGAGCTCGTGGATTGGTCAGACGGAGACCTTTCCTGAATGAAGAACAGATTTTTACACAGAAGACAGATATTTTACCCATTGTGGGTTTGAATTATCACCACATAAGAAAGGAATATACCAAAGATTGGAGAGCCTTGAGAAAGTCGCGGGACGATTTCCCAGTGTATTCGACGAAACACGTGTCGGCTGAAGAAAAACTATAAGAATAAAGAAAAAAAAAGAAACTCAAAATACTGCGTTAATATTTATGCATAAAATGTGCAGATAATTGTTTAGATACACTACAGACGTGTGCTGAGTATTTCATTTGTGAATGTATGACATTGTTCTGCATTCTGTCCATCAATTGTTCTTTTTGCATTTGTCACCTTGAGTGGGACGGGTAGGCCCAGACGTGGGTCCCGTGCTCTCCATGCCACTGGAGTCAAGCTATCCTGGCTGATGAGGGGTGAAACCCCGAAACCGGTCCTAGGATGCTTGTTTCCAGTCCAGGGAGGACCTGGCCTGGCAGTTCGGGCTGAACTGTTCCCATTGGGCGCAGGATCAAGACTGATTTGCATATGGCTGGGTCCAAACTGGAATGGCATGGTGATCAAAAAAACGATGGATTTAGGCCCAGATCTCTGTACTGGGGTGAATGTATGACATTGTTCTGCATTCTATCCATCAATTGTTCTTTTTGAGTTTTTAAATAGTGTCTCGGTGCGCCTGCTTACTTCGCACAGGTGCTGAGACGGGTCTCTATTGGGCTCTTCATTTTTGCCCTCAGGGTAAAAAAAAAAAATCTTACTGCTCCAGCAGTGCCACCCTTCACTGCCTTCGAAGAGACCCGTTATAGTTCTTTCACAGTCTCATCATTCCAGAACTGAAGCATTTTCAATGTTATGTACAATGAAGCCAAAGTTGTTGCTTATTTAGCATATGCAGCTAACAATTGACAAAACTAATAGCCCTGGCTTGTTGTAGGTGTATTGTTACTTGTACTATTTATCTGGATACACTGACAGAAACAGCACATTTTTCGGGCGGGACACAATGCCAGGCACAGATTTTTTAGCTTATGTGTTTTAAGCCAGGCTGTTAAATACATCGGCAACGCCCCTTTGAGATTCTCCCCCAGTTTTTTCATCCCACTTAAAGCCTGGGTACTTCTGTCATGTCATCTGGTCTTTGTAGAGCGCTATATGGGACTTCAGCACGCTGCCTTGTTTGGGAGCGCTGGGAGGGCAAAGAGTGCATGAGTGGTTAAAGGGAGTGTGGGGGGAAGCGTTGTGTGCGAGTGGTGATTTGGTTAAGTTACTGCAGCCTCCAAGCCTGCTGCGGTAGTATTTCTTCTACATCTGAAGGTCTTGTGTGATGCAGAAGCGGTTAGACGTCTGCGGGTGCAGCTGTCTCATGGGACATGGGTGAGATACACAGGGTCAGAGGCGAGCTCTGCTTGTACGTCTGTGCTGTAGTACCCTTCTCCGCACTCCTCAGACTGCCTACCTGGGAGGAAGCTGGGCGCAGGACGGTTCTACCAGACGACCAGAAATACTGGCTTGTAATTGGACAGTATCTGCCCCCTGAAGAAAGGCACTCCCCAAAATGCACTCGGGGAAATGTTTTTAAGCACTACGATGTCATGGGTTTTATCACAGGAAAGAATAGATGCATACATAGTGCCTAGAGGTGTATTTAAAGCAGCTCAACAGGAGAAACTTATGTACAACAGCAGTGTGCACAAGGCAGACATCACCAGTAACATACTGCATCTATTTTAGAGTTTGCCTTGTACCTGAGAAATGCCTCCGCCTCCCCCCCACTCATTTCAGTGGCACAGACAGGCCTATAGTCACAGCCAGTGGTCGAAGTGGGGAAAAGATATTAGGGAACTGTGGGTGGAGAATCAGAGGGCAGGAATAACCCGAGGATTTAATCAGTGGGTGGAGTCAGAGGTGTGGCCAGAATGCACAATACATCCCAATTTTTCGTTTTTGTTTGGCATTTCACTGACCAGTTACAGCATATTATGTTATTTAATTCAACAAATAGATACACATGATTATTTAAGATTTAATATGAGTTATTGACATTAAAATACATTCACAAAGTGGGATATGTTCCCATTCACAGAATGTCCCAAATACCCTTAAAAGTGGAAGGACAAGCAATTTGTCTCCGAGCCATGGACTTTCTGTCATAAGCACTTCTCCCTTTTTCCACAAGAGCAGTTCAAACATGAATGGCAAAATATCCTAGTTTGCACATGTTTTCTATATATTTATGGCTATGCCTTATTTGCTACTTAATAAATCTGCTGCATAATCTGACAATTTTAACTAATACATTGTTTGTAGCTCAAACGGATCAAAAGTTACTAGGAAATGTGACTTGTGTTGCTACGAAGTGGAGGCCCTTTGCAAAGGTTGACTGATCACCTTTCTCACTGCTGCATTTGTATGTTACACTAGTACTGAGGCAAAATCTTACCAGAGACTGTTAGCATGTGCAAACATGTCAAAATAATAAAGTATCAGAAAATATACTGCATTATGCAGCAGCCTTTTTTTTGCTGCATAATTTAGTCAACACTGCACCATAATTTTGTCCTCCTTTGCTGCATGATTCCAGTGGCCCCAAAGAAGGCAGCACATGTTAAAAGTGCTTGTGCATGAAGTAGAGAGACTGAAGTTTACGAATTTAGTTTGGTGTGCGTGAAAATCCTGCATTGCCGATCCCTGATGAGTTGCAGCTACTACTGCTGAAACAAGGCTAGTGGAGGTACCAATGGGTGGCCTCAAGGGCAGGTCCGGCTTTAGCGCTGGTGGCGCCCTGTGCAGCATTGTTTGTTGGTGCCCCTTAATTACCACCTCCGCCACGGATTCCCTCACTACCACCCTTTAACAGTGCCCCTCAAGTCTCCATAACCACACTCTCTCTCAGATGCATTTAATTTGATTTACAGCGCCACTCATACCAGTGTGGGGTGTCAGAGCACTTTACATCACACAAATTACACAGACAATCAATTATATGTGTCTAAATCACTGTATAGGAAATAATACATAAGACTAAGGACCACAAGGTTTAGGAGTCACGTGACAACTATACTAGTAGGCAGTATAGTTTAATAGTGATTGATCTGGAGCAACACACGCTCAAAATTTAAAACGTTATACCATGGTTGGGGGTTATCTTTAATAACCAGAATTGATTTCTATCCAAATGAACACTTAGGATAATCAAGGACTAGTGGAAAATCCATAACACTCTAATTTATACCTTGCAGTTTGCATGCAGCTTTTAGATAACAGTTAATAGCTCACTGTTCTATTTTAGGATTATAACCTATAAACTGCAAATAACAAAATGATCTCTCGGACAAAAGCAGTAACCCACTGACCTATTTACATTATGTGCACATTGTGATCTGCATGGTACATGCTCTTTGCAGCAGGCACATTAACCCTCTGCGCTACCTTTCCACGAGTCAAAACTTCTCCTAGACAAAACTCTGATTTCTCTCTAGGAAGAACAATCACCGGAGTTATCATGACATTTTTATTGTTGCCGAAAATTGCTGGAGGCCAGGAAGGAGGCAGCAAGCCCTTTTAAAACCATAATATACTTGCAAACACGACGCCCCCACCCAAAGTCAGTGGTTGTGGTCACACCAGTCGCACCGCCCTAGAGCCGGCCCTTCTCAAGGGTCCTGTGACCTCAGTGGTAGAGTCACTGTTATTCTAGGGTGTGCTGCTTCATAGGCCTGCCCGCAAGACTGGAGGTGAACTTCAGTATGGATTGTGGTGGAAAGGCCTTCAAGGTTAACCCACACTTAGCACCAGCAGGTGGACCCTAGTGGTGGCAAGACTCCAGGGCTTCTAAGGTCTAGCATGGGAATGTGCTCCCTCAGGAGAATGGTCTGGTGGACGAGTCATGAAGGCTGAACCTGGTTCCCCAATTCCAAATTCGGCAGATCTGACCATAGTGCCACATCCTCTCCCCCACTGAACACCATACTGCCTCGCTGAGAGAAGCTCGCACTGCCTTAAGCTACAACCCAATTGTGCCCCTCTATAAACACCTGGATGCGGCTCAATTCAAATTACACACTAGACAAGAGCAATATGCTGCCTAAAAAAAAAAAGTTACAACATCCTGGAAAAAGCAAACCTCATAGGGAATGCAAGATTAAGTAAAGCATGTGAAATGTAAGCAGGAACAACATGGTTACCGTAACGCTTTTACACTCATTATTCAGAAATTACTGAGTGCTTTTGCCTGAAACGTTACGGACAGGACTACAGGGCCCCGAAGGGACCCATTTCAATGTCCATTGCTTATGTCCTTACAAAAAGTAAGCAGTATGGTTTAAAAAGACCACATCCGTGAACACAGAGCTGCGGTACACATTTTGTTTTCCAATCCACCCGTCAATCAGGCATTGCAGTACCTCCAGGATTGGTGCACTTCCCCACCCAGAGAAAACAACGCTGTTCAAAGAAAGACCAGAAAACAAAAGTAGCGCTTCACTGGCAAACTCTGTAAAGTGACGTCAATGTGTTTGGGTGTGAATAAAACCAATCTGGCCGCTTTGCGACCACCCTGCCTTGCTTTCTTTAGTTATTTATTTTTTATTTTGAACCTTTTATTTCCGAGGCTGCACTTTGGGAAAGAAAATGTTAGAAACAGCCATTTCCAGCAAAAGTATTTTTCTTTTTTGGATCCATTTCACAGGTGACCAAATAAACGAAAGAGGAAAAAGAGGGTGAGAACCATTTCTTGAAGTCATGGTTTTCAGTAAGTGAGGAGGAGCTAGACAGAAAGAGAGAGAATAAGTGGAAGAAAGAGAGAGGGGGTAGCTGCCAGCGGCAGAACAGAAGTGGACACTGTCCTGGTCTTCTCTGGGCAAGAAGGAAAAGACAAAGTCCTTTTCCTTCTCTACCCGCCCCGCCCGACCCCAAACGGCCACGAACACGGAGCCTTATCTGTAGGCCTTGGCTATTTCTGCCATCCTGGGACGCAAGTTTAAAATAAAAAAAAGTAAGGGAACGGAATCTACAGAATTAAAGAAGTAGGGGCACGCCATGGCCGGCCGATCCTGCCCACTTCGACCACTGGTCACAGCCCATCCCACACCTCAGAGGCACAGATAGGCCTTCTCTCAACCCTCCACTCATCTCTAAGGCACAGACAGGCCTGTTCTCATCCCTCCCCTCATCTCAGAGGCACAGACAGACCTACCTCCTCAGTCCTTCCAGCATTATAGTGCCTTTTTTCTCCCTTTCTCTTCCTTCTTACTCTTCCCCTTCTCGGCTTCTGGCACGGGGCAAGCTTAATAGCCATTTTTGCAAGTTAGTAGTTTTGAGGCCGTTCTTGGCATTGTTAAAGCAAAAGCTCCGTTGCTGTCTGTGTCACACATTTGATTTGTCGTCTGTAATTCTTCATCTGTGTCTGTGGAGGCGGCTGTCATTGTAGTCCTTTTTCTATGCCTATGACAGCTGTCAAATAGCCCTACTTTTATGTCGACGGTTACTGCAAACGGTAGTTCTACTTCTATGTCTATGACCTGTCCCGTTTTTTTTGTTTTGAGAATCTGGTCACCCTACGCAGATGGCACCCCACTTCCTGGCAATCTCATCCCACCTCCGCTTTATTCAACTCAATTATCTGCATAGGAACTACTTTATGCCCAAAAAACTGTGGCAAATGTGTAATAGACTGGACCCGGGATGCACCCGATGTCCCGAGGGAAGGGGAACGTTTCTCTATGTAATACGGGAATGTCCAGTCATCCAGTGTTACTAGGGTCGTGTGGAGAGGGCACTCTGGCTGTGCTGGGGAGACCAGTTCACTTATATCTGAACCTGGCACTACAAGCTTCTACTGTAGGAGGAGCATGAACCTAGATGCTGCGTGAGAATGGGGCGCATTGTGGCAAAAAGGCACATAGCCCGCAGGTGGAGTTGCAAGGAGGCCCCGAGCGTACAAGAATGGCAGAGAGAAATGGAGCACTGCCCTCTGATGGAGCAGGAAGTACACCTGGCCAGGAGACGCCATGAGAAAATATGAGGCCCTTGGCAGGCAAACTTGAAAACAGGGACCTGAGAGATTCTCGCGTATAAACCATCGATGGTGCAATGGAGGGTCAACGTCAACGCGACATCCATCTGTCGCGCACCTAATTGGAGTTTCACCCAATACAATAACTTTACATTTTGCTTTCGAGTAACCATGACGGGATGGGGTTTAATTGGTGTATTTATCCCTTCCTGTGCAGTAGTTATGTTTCAACTGTACTGAGGATTGACTTGCTATATAAACTAAGACAAATTCTTACAAACAAAAATCAGAAAAATGAAAGCCATACAGCCAATTTTCAACATCTCTTCCCGTTCTATCTTTGCTACCGAAATAACCATAAAATCTTTCAAAAAAGGTGGTTTCCCATGTGCTGGCTGACACTGCATCCACAACTTCCAGCCCGGTAAACCCTAGGAGTGTGAGTACCTTACAAAAAAATACTTTCAAAAGCGAGTATAACGAGGGCATAAAAGGGAGACACACTAAGGTAACATGGGAGTTGAAAACAGAACGTGTACTAGAGAACGGAGAGGAGGGTGAGCAGAGGGAAATATCAACAGCCCATTTGCAGTGGTAAGTTAAAGACACCTTGTGCAATTACAACAATCCAGAACAAAAATAAAACTGACAACTGTTGAGCAGTCATCGATAGTAGTCATTGTAAAGAGTAGACATTGTTGCTTATTCTTGGTGAAGGAGCCGCTCCCATGGACAACCTGTGGTGATATTTCAGTTGGTGTAAAAAGTTAACAAAAGGTAGAGTGTTAGATACACTCGCCTACAGCACAAAGGTTCCAATGCACGCAGAGGCGCGAGGACACAGGGCAGACATGAGGTGTACTCTCTCTAAGAAAGACAAGCATCAGCATTAGATAAGAGATCTGATCTAGCATTACAAGGGTCCAAATTTCAGGAATAAAAGATAGAAAAAGTAGTTTACTAATGTGGTTCACAAATGGCACTAGCCAGAGAAATGATGCGAGCAGCGACCTTCACCACTCAAACATGGCTGCACCATCTACACAAGCATGCATTTGTGATCTTCCAACCTACCAAATGGATCAGCAAGAATTAAATCTAAAATGCTCCTTCCTGAACTTGTTCAAACACAAACATGATGGCTGTCAGAAATACCTGGTTGGTGCAGACCCGCCATCTGCTCTTAGCAGCTCATAAGGCAGGAGTAACAGAACCACACACAATAACATGAGATAACCTTACTGTCTCGCTCCTTGTCGCTGAGATCCTGAAGCCGTAACACATGGCGACGAGGCAGCAAGAGGGTCTGGAAGGGCCAAACTGCCCAATAAGGGACCACCACCAGCCAGTCTTCGTTTTCAACAACGATGCGGTCCTGGAAAAAAGGAAGTCAAGATAGAAAGGAGACAGATGAAAGAATATACAAAAGTGGGGCTAAGTCAGGGCTGACACGAGTAGAAACCCTATAAATGTAGAACATCCTGAAAGTAACATTCTTCTGGGCACCAGCACTAGTTTTTCGTGCATTTCAGGGAGCTAGCTAGCAGATCGGTTGTTTCCCATTCCTAACTTATCAGTTGCATCCCAGAAATGATCCACACTCAGTTGCCAAAATAGAATGTTGGCTTCAAAGAGCTATATTTCAGTAACTGACCTTCTGAGCAGCTTCCAGCTTTCCGTACTCCACCAGCATGGGCACCTGGTGCTTCCGAAGATACTCCAGTTGGGTCCGATCCTCCACCCGGGCTTCATTCGGCAAAAAATTACTAGCCCATATCTAAATGAAGGAAGAAATGTAAGAGTTGTAAACTTTATTCTCACAACAATCACAGTATCAGACATTTTCTGCCTTTTCAGAAAGGATAATCTGAGACTGGCCCATGCTACAGGCTTACCATGGCTCCGAGGTAGCCACGAAGAACATGTGGGGCCAGCAGAGTGCTGGAATATTCAGATAACACACAGAGGCGTCGTTTCAGGGGCATGGACGTCATTTAGGGGTCGTCAGGGGTCGCAGCTGGTACTGCCTTTGCGACTCCTGGCCTCAGAGGTGGCAAAATCATTGCCTGGAACACAGGGGCAGCTCTTCCTAATGGACGCTGGTTGGAACTCCACTTGCCTCGTTTCTGTCAATTTTTTTATTATACTAATAGTGAATAATATTATTCGCTATTAGTGTAATAAAAAATGGAGTACATTCGCTGGAATACGAGTCTATCTGGAAGTTAAGGTAAGTAAAAAATGCTGTTAAATGTTTGTTGTATTATATGCTTGTGGGTGAGAGTGTGTTTATGTGCGCGAGAGTGTGATTGAATGTGTTAGTATGTGTAAGCACGTGCGTGTGAATCAAAGTAAAGGTCAAATGGCGTGCGATGTCACTTCCGCTACCCCTGGCATTTTGGTGAACCGACGTCTATGTTCAGGGGGGGGTTTGGGGTGTTACACTCTCTAATAAATGTATTTTGCGAGAAATAGTTTGGTACAGATGCCTTCAGTCGGGTACGGGGAGGTGTCTGTCGGATTTCACACAGATAAAAAAAAAAAAAAAAGGACACAAACTCTCTCTCCATCTTTGTTTGGAAAGACTTAAAAAATGTTGGTTATTTCACAAAATGTATTTTAACATTATGTACCAGCGTGATTGCTGGAAAATCTGAAGTTCACACTCCCCTCCCCCAATTTCACTGACCAAGCTGCGCCCCCCTGATAACACCACCTCAGTACAAAAGGACTGAGAAGATTTTTTTTTTTATTTTTTTTTTTTATTATGCATTCAAAAAGTAAAGTTATAGACAATTTGAAGCTCATGTATAAAGATCACCGCATGGTATGAAAAGGTTTTCTTTAATGGCTTTAAATAGCGCTTGCACAGAAAATTGTTGTTTCAGTTCTTTTCATTTAATTTGAAGTGATGCTCAGTTCACCTTGTCATTAAGGATAAAAGGCTAAGTTGGCATACCGGGGTCTAAGCCAAAGGCCAACAATTCACTTACAATTTAAACATGTACAGGGCTTAATTGTCAGGATCTAATTAATAAGACTCACTAAAAACAATATGAGGTGATTAATCATATTCAGATCTACGTGAACGGTCAAAGTACTCGCTTACATGAACACACGCAACAGCTATTGACAGAAAAAACAGACCCTTCCTTCTGGGGAGGTGACATCCGGTGATGACACTTCCGGCAAAGTCATCGCATATTGCCCACGACTATTATTTTTCCCCATTTATATTCTTTAGAACTTGTACCTGGGAAGCACGTGTGACTGAAAAACACAAAATATTTATGCAGCTAGATGAAAGTGTGCTTGTTCGCTTTATCACCAGGGAATTTCTGTTGCATCTCAATTTATTTTTTCTACATACTTCCAAACATCGTTAAATTACAGACAAAAATTATACACCACCACAGTGCCATCTTGTGGACATTCATTGAACTGAATTTATATGATGCAAATTGACACGGTTTCAGTACAACCACGAAAGATTATTACAAGAGAGAAATAATCTAACTCAAAGAGCCTATATTGATAGGAGTGCAAAAGAGGAGGTATTTACTGTAAATGGAGCTGTTCTGGTTCCTCCCCCGACTTAATTTCCATGGTAGTTTTTCGGTATTAACATTTTTGGAGGAAAAGGTTATTTTGTCCGCTGAAAGCAATATTGCGTCCAACAGTATGCTCATTTTTAAGTTTCGCTGTGCTTGAAAAATCTACTATATTCAATATAAATCTCAAAAGGGGCATACATCCCGCCCCCTTGCTTTCCATTGGTTCCTGTGCTTGCTCCTCATATTTCCTCTGCTTCTATTTGCTGTAGCACACTGTTTTCTGCATTTACCATTGCTGGTTACTGTGGTGTTCCTCGTGTTCTCTTATCAGTTTCCCGACACCGAAGTACTGTTCCCATCCGCCTTTGTGGAACTCACACAGCCTGACTTTAATATGGTCGCCTGACCCCAACGCACGTATTTTGCAAGATACTTTGTTTTAGCACTTTATTCATGTTTAAGGCACCTTCGTAATCCTGCATGATACTGACACCACCACACGCATAGAGTACGTTTCAAATCACTGAGATTCAGGTCTCCACAGGATTCTATGGCAGGACCGGAGGCTCAGATTATGCTTCTCAATTTCTTTACTACTCAAACAGCAGCCAATGAAAAAACAGTAAACATTGTAAAACACTACATATCCCATGAGGCTATGAACCACGCCTCCTTCATTAACCAATCACACATGAGGTTAGCATACAAAATAACGAGGCACCATCTTGACTACCTCTTTCTTTGCTGCTCCGCAGTCAAGATAAGTGCCTCATTATTTTGCTCATGCTTGGCCTAGGTCTGGTGGCTATTTACTTATACACTAATTAATCTGTACTTTTATGATTATAACTGTATTTGCTTTCATAGCGTCGACGTGCCGCGCTGTGTTCATCGCGCGCGTTTCTTTCGTTTTCCCCTTCAGCGCGTGTTGCGCTGCCGATCGTGCCTTTCTTTGTTTTCCCCCTTTTCAATTGTGAGCTTATTTAATATTTTCCTTGTACTCGCATCGCGAGTAGTCTGCCCGTGTAGTTGCGCGTCTCGCGAACGGGCTGGGGTTGCTCCCCCCTCAGGGAGCGAGGCGCACGCCGGAGCCCAATCGGGCTGCTTGCGTGCGCCTCGGGAGCCTGCACGCATCTGTGCATGCGTTGCAGTCCTCCCTCGACCACGCTGGAAGACGACTCTCCCCGGGCTAGCACAACTGTGGGAATAAGCAGCAGGCAGTGATCGGAGCCAGTACCGGGCCTCAGCTAAGATTTTCATTGCATTTTCTCAGCGTTTTGGCAGAACTTTAACCCCTCAATAACCTGCATTAGCAGGAGCTAATTTTTGGAAACCCTTGCTTAAAAATACCCTCCAATAGTCCTATTTCCAAGGGCTTTTGGTACCTTTTTGTGGCCCCACTGCCCCAGCTTTTTGCTCCCGGCCGACGCCCATTCTCAATTGCGAGCCAGGGTTGGAAAATTAAGCTTCCCTCTGGGGATTTGAGCAGAATATATATATATATTTATATATCTTTCACACGATGTCAGACTGCGAGGTCTATGAAGAGGAACTGGCTGCTTATGGTCCTGCAGAGGACGAAGATATTTATTATGATGACACTATGGAATCTCTCATAGATAAGAGATTAGATACTAAATTGGATAAGGCCCTCTCCTCCGCCTTACTGCCTATTTCTCAACGCCTTGACCAGTTAGTTGGTAACACTCCTACCCCCCCCAACTGGCACTCCTAATCTCTCCCCTATCCCTCCACCCGAGCCCCCTGGTCTCCCCTGGCCCCATGTTCAGGTTTACTCCAAAGTACAAAAAACCAGGGAACAGGATTACGATGCAAACCCAGTGCTCCCTTCCCCTGACCCGGCTCCCTGTCCCTATATCCCTTACTGATACTGATACGGATACAGATTCCTCCCACGAATCGCGTCCTCGCAAACGCGCCAAGAAGCGCAAGCCTTCCTCCTCTCCCGTCCAACCTTCCCTGTTCACTTTTGACCCCTCTGATATTGTCCACCCCCGCTCTTCAGATTGGGCTCCCGCCCCGGCAGTGGCAGAGTACATGCAGACTCATCTGCGCATAAAGAAGTCAGAGCCCGCCTCAGATCTGAATGCCCCGGTCCTGACCTGGCTAACAAAACTGCTCTCACCCCTGAAATTGATTCCTCAATGACCACATTCCTAAAGAAATATAAAAAAGACCCCAAAAAGGGCATAGATCGCGCCCTTAGGGCTTGCCAAGACAAGCTACTAGAAGTTTCGGGCCCCTTGGCCAAAATTCTGGAGTTAGCTCTTCAGGCGCAGGAGACTGGGGCAGCTATCTACCCGGAGGTCCTGGCTGGTTGGACCCAGAGGGCGATATGCCTCCTCGGCAACGCCAACTGCGCCCTTTCCTCAGAGAGACGCAAGTCAGTCCTTTTATGAATCGATCCACAATTGGTGGAATTAGCTTCTGCCGAACCAGGCCCCCTGGCAGAAGGACAGCTCTTTGGAGAGCGTTTTGTCAAAGACATTGCGAAATTTGTCAAACACGTTTGCATCATTGGACAAGTCGCAATCCTCGCTCAAGAGGGTGTTCCATCCCCTCTCTGGCAGGGCCGGTCGTGGCAGGGGATGCTCGGCCGGCCGCTACAACAATCCAAGTCCTCACCGAGGCTTTGCCCCTCGACGAAGAGGCTATACCCAGGAACCGGACCAGGCAGGCTTTTATCCCTCCAGATCCCAGTGTTTCCGTGGCCAGCATAACAGGGGCATCAACAGAGGCTTCAGGAACTCCGATGCCCAATCCTCAGGTAATACTTCCAATCTTTCCGATGATCCCTCTAGGGGGCAGACTGATGCATTTTGTGAACAATTGGGCAAATATCACCGCAGATGCGTGGATCATACACAGGGTTCAGGGTTATCAAAAAGAGTTAGTAGATTCCCCTCTTCAGTCAGTTCCCCCTTCCCTCTCCTTTTTTCCCTACAAGAGCAAGCTTTTATCGACTCAGAACTTCAAGAGCTTTTGGCAAAGCAGGCTATTGCCGTGGGACCCTTCATTCCCGACGGGTTTTGCAGCAATGTCTTCTTGGTGCAAAAGAAGGGAGGAGGACAGAGATTAGTCTTAAATCTCAGGGAGTTCAATCCTTTTGTCATGTACAGACACTTCAAGATGGAAGGCATCCATCTTCTAAGAGATCTATAATTGGAAAAGGATTGGATGGTCCGATTGGATCTAAAGGACGCTTACCTGACAGTTCCTATTTGCCCCTCCCATCAGAAATTTCTCCAGTTCTCATGGAAAGGGCAATGGTACCGA
This sequence comes from Calotriton arnoldi, assembly GCA_963921515.1. Classification (NCBI taxonomy): domain Eukaryota; kingdom Metazoa; phylum Chordata; class Amphibia; order Caudata; family Salamandridae; genus Calotriton; species Calotriton arnoldi. The sequence continues at coordinate 2,937,403 of CAWUFW010000679.1, forward strand.
TACTTATCCCTCCCCTTCGGCCTGTCCTCGGGCCCCTTGGGTGTTTACCAAACTGCTGAAACCTGTTGTCACTCGTCTGCGAGAGATGGGAGTTCGCATGATCGTATATCTAGATGACATGCTGCTTCTCGCTCAAGACCAAACACTTCTGCTCACTCATTTATGCTGGACAACCTCTGTTGCAAGAGTTGGGGTTTGTGATAAATCTCAAAAAATCTATGATCATTCCGTCGCAACAGGTAGACCTTCTGGGGTTCCAAATAGATTCAGTGAATGCTCAGTTACTTCTCCAGATGACCAAGATCAAATCTATAAAAAGAGAGATACGTTCGACCCGGTCAAAACAGAGGGTCTCTTTGAGGTCCCTAGCGAGGATCGTGGGCCTTCTGGCTTCCTCGATTCAAGCTATCTTCCCGGGACCTCTACATTACAGGGCGTTGCAACGCCTCAAGATTCAGCATCTTCAGAAGAGGTATTCGTACGATCATCTGATTCCTCTGTCTCCAGATGCTCAATAAGAGCTACGCTGGTGGTTAGATCACATGGAGGCGTGGAATGGCAAGGCCATTTTCGGAACCTCTCCCGACGTTATCATAGAGTCGGACGCCAGCCGATGGGGTTGGGGAGCAAGATGTGGAGACTTTGTCACAGGCGGGCGTTGGTCCGCAGAAGAGTTAAAGTTACACATCAACTGTCTAGAGTTGTTAGCCGGCTCGCTTGCCATAAAATTGATCTCCCCTCTGAAGAGCAATTGTTGCATCCTCCTCAGGATGGACAATGTCTCAGCAGTGCGATACATAAATCGCCTAGGAGGGACGAAATCTCGGCTATTGGCCAATATTGCAAGGGAGTTTTGGCACTTTTGCCTGGCTCAGAAGATCAGCATAATAGCAGAATACATTCCCGGCAAGTACAATCAGGTAGCGGACTGGAATTCCAGGTTTCTGAGAGACTTCAGCGACTGGAAGCTCCATCCTTCGCTTTTTCTAGAGATCATGAGTATTCGAGGCCCTTGTATGATAGATCTCTTTGCCTCTCGCCTCAATACTCAGCTTCCCCGCTTTTACAGCTGAAGACCGGATCCGATGGCTTTGGGAATAGATGCGTTTCTCCAGCATTGGGGGCCTCCGAGGAATTATGCCTTTCCCCCCTTCGCCTTAATTCGGAGAGTGGCGGCTCAAGTCCGTCAACAGGAGACATCATTAGTAGTAGTCACACCGTTATGGAAGACACAATCGTGGTTTCCGACACTATTGGAATTGTCAGTGGACCTGCCGTTTCAACTGCCTGTGTTTCCGATGCTACTCCAGGACCCAGTGGGATCCCCTCATCCTCTGGTCCTTCAGAATCAGTTATCCCTCATGGTTTGGACGCTCTCAGGAGACACGAACGAATTGAGGGCCTTTCATCGGCGGCTGCAGAGTTTATACAGCAAGCTTGGGCTCCATCCACCCGCAAGCGATATTCTGCATCCTGGAAGCGATGGTTGGGTTGGTGCCTTCAATGACAGGTGGATCCCGTGGGATCTGATTTAAAGGAGATTCTAAATTTTTTGTCTGAATGTGCAGTGTCAGGTCTGTCCTACAGATCAGTGAATAATTTCAGATCGGCCTTATCGGCAGGACATAACCACATCGATGGAAAACCAGTGGGAGTGCACCCGTTGGTGTGTAAGTTACTAAAAGGTATCAGAGTAGCGCGTCCTCCGCGACCCAGATATACTACTTTGTGGGATGTCTCTAAAGTTCTTTCTTTGTTAGAAGCCTGGCCAGACAATAAAGATTTATCGTTAAAATAACTATCAGCAAAACTCACTATGTTGTTGTGTCTTATTTCCTGTCGTAGAGTGTCTGATGTTCATGCTTTAGATTTGGCAGGAAGGGTTTTTTCTCCCCAAGGTGTGTCTTTTATCATCTCTAGACGGACTAAAACGATGTCTCGTTCGGTTGAGTATCCTGCTTTTCCTCATAATGAAAAGTTGTGGGTTTTAAAATGTTTAAAAGTGTATGAGGGGGGCGTGGCCAAGCCGAGCAGCATGATGGCTGCCTAAGTTGTCGGCTCTGCCGACCGAGCATAGAATCCGCCAGTAATCCGTTTTAAATCTGCCTAAACTGGGGCTCCAACAACGGAACCTAACATCGGAGGGGCCGCTGCGCAGATTGAAACTACCTGCGGCCAGAAAGGAGGTTCGGCACGGAAGCGGCGAGATCTGCGCCATCGGGCCGGATCGTGGTGGAGGCGCGGCCAGTCGGCCGAGTGTATCGTCAGCACTGCGCATTCATTGGGGTGGCCGCCTCTGGTAATTGAGTTGTCGGGCGCCTGTACATGGAGCCTTATCAAGTCGGGCGGGAGGATCCGGACCGCGGCTGCCTCCATCCGCTAGCCGCGATTCGCCAGGGGCGCGTCGCCGACACTCCTGTACACAGACAGCAGTGAGCTGAGCGAGAACTCGGGAGGCCGATAGATTCGAAGTGGCGGATGTCAGCGTCGGCCGCAGTGACCGGACCGCACGGAGTGGCAGAGGTGAGACGGCAGCCCCGCACCGACCGGGAGGGAGAAACAGAGCCAGGCTGATAACCTGACTGTCAGGCGGACCTCCCTGTGGTTGCATGCACCAAGGACACCGCTAAGCTGGGTCTGACGTGCCGCTGTATCACGAGATCCGATACACACCCGCACGTTGCAGCATTTGCTTCCGACCAAGAACAAGTGACGGTTGGGGCTGCTCCTTGACCTGTGGGGTGCCAAACACAAGACTCACTAACTGGAACACTGTAGTAACTCCCCGTGGCTGCCTGGGAATATCGCACCACCGCCCTACCCCGCCAGCCGTGCACTCGCGGTGCAGGAGAGCACAGACTACCAGTGAGGGACGCCCGGGGTGTGGGCCCTCCCCCCCTAACACCTGATTTTGGTGCAAAGCGGAGGTGCGTTTTTGGGGCGGTCTTGACGCACATTTGATAATATTCTGGCGTTGGGGCAGTCCCGGAGGCGTGAAACCTAAGGCTGGCACTCCTGCTGTTAAAGGGCTGTACTGCACAGGAAGGCGGAAGCTGGTGATCCCACTGCTGACTCCCACATATCGTACCTTGCTTCAAACGTGTGCAGGCCACTTCAGAGGGCTCCGCATATATCATGGCAGGGGGCCGCAGCTCGAAGGCAGCCCTCCAGGTCAAATTAACGAAATATGCATGGGAGGGAGGCCTCAACGTGAGCCCCAGGGGAGGATCAGCCACACACGACAAATCCGAGCCCGGGGGGAAGCTGAAGGAACCAACGCTGCAAGATATCCTTGAAGCCATCACCTCTGTCCGCACGTCGCTGGAGTCGCGTATTGACACGGTGTCCACCGAGGTGTCCCTTATTAGAGAGGATATGCGCTCAATGAACTCGCGATTGAAAGACGTCGAAATCAAGGCGACCTCCCTGGTGGAGGACACGTCAGCGCTGCAGAGGAAGGTGGAGGATCTGCAATCGCACGCGGCGAAACTGGAAGCGCAGTTGGATGACTATGAAGGGCGCTCTAGACGCAACAACGTCCGCATAATTGGAGTACCGGAACGCGCGGAAGGGCCATCGGCGGACCTTTTCGTGGAAGACCTGATCACTACTTATCTCAAGCCAAGGGGGCTCTCCAACTTCTTCTCAGTGGAACGAGCGCACCGGGTGCCAGGAGGCCGTCCGAGACCTGGCGCCCCCCCACGGCCTCTTCTCGCCAGGATCTTCAATTTCCGCGACAGGGATGTCATCCTGCAGTGTGCCTGCTCCGCCCCGCCAGTGGAATTCCAAAACAGTCGCATTACTTTCTTCCCGGACTTCACCCTCAAGGTGCAGCGACAACGACGAAGCTTTCTGGAAGTTAAAAAGTGCTCCGCGACAAAGAATTGAAATATGCCATGATGTTTCCGGCCAAGTTGAGGGTGGAATCGGAGGGGAAGTCTTGGTTCTTCACCACCCCGGAGGAGGCCTGGGACTGGCTGAATGGCTGGCGCACTGCGGGTCGCCGCAACACCCAGGCCCGGGGCGGGAGGTTGGACGGAGACGCCCGAACCCCTGGTGGTAGCTCGCCACTGCAGGACTTGACTGAGGCGGCGGGGGTGCTGAATAACTGGTCTGTATGTTTTTCCTTTTTCCCTCTGGGAGGTGGCACGATTTCAAATCGAGGAGGGCTGTGGAGATGGAGCCGTCTCCGCCGCTGGCGTCAGACTTTGGTCGCCTTGTGTTAGACTGTCACAGTTCGCTTTGTTGCATTGAACTCCTCGACATTTGCCTGTTCCCCTGCTGACCGGTTGGGTGTGGCTGGGTGTTCATTAGGCCCTTGCTGGTGTTCTTAACGCATCCAAGTCAGGTTATTAATGTTAATGTCGATAAAATAGACTTTTCAGGGGCAGATGCTCGGTTAGGCTACACGAACCCGTAAGTTCTTGGAAGGGTGGGCGATAGGCACTCTGCTAGTTTGGGGGGCGGGAGGTTTTGTTACCGCCGAGCAGGGAGGCAGGGAGGGGGGGTTGGGGGAATGTATGTTGGGTCTGTGGGGGGGTGGGAGGGGATTGGTTTTGGGGTGTTATTTTTCGTATTGTTTTTGTTTAGGGATGTTTCCTCCAAAGGGTCTCGAAAGCGAATGATGACGAATTGGGTGATTGTTTTAATCCCGCTGGTCGCAGTATTCTCTGGCAGGTATGCCAGCTGTTCTCGTTTTTGTTTTACACCGGTACACGATATGGTCCATTTCTCTAGTATCCTCTTCCATTCACTTATCATTGGTACATGGGGTCCCCACCTTGACTCCGCACACCCACGCTTGACTATCCGACATTACTTAGCTCCCACTAGTTGGACGTGATGACACGTGGTCTGACACTTAATTTGTCCACCTGGAATGTTAATGGATTGGGCGATAAAATTAAGAGAGGCATTGTATTGCAGTACTCTAAGCGTAACGAGCTTGACCTGGTGTTACTGCAGGAGACGCACCTGATTGGTAACTCCTGTGGCGACCTGAACAGGAAAGGGTACAAAATGGTGGCTCACTCTGGCTTCACTTCAGGCTCCAGAGGGGTGGGGATTCTACTCCGGAGGGGCTGCCCCTACATTATTCACAACTCCTGGACTGACCCCCAGGGCAGATATGCTGCGGTCTCGGGCACCTGGGAAGGGCGTGTTGTCAATGCTGTCTCCGTTTACGCCCCCCCCCCGGGCTACAGCGCTTGACGCTGCACGACATAGGGACCCTGTTGCTGGACCTGCCGTTCGGAGTGTTGGTGTTGGGTGGGGACTTCAATCTCACGATGGACGGTTCTCTGGACCGCCTCCCTCCCCGGGGTGACCCGCTGAGAGGTTCACAATTGTCCGAATTCGCTAATGCTCTGGGGGTGGTGGATATTTGGCGGTGGTTTAACCCATCACATACTCGCTTCACGTTCCAATCCGGGGTGCACGGCAGTCAGTCGAGGATAGACTATCTCTTCACTCATGCCCAGGATGTTCGGCTTTTCACCAGGTCCGGCTGCCTTGCTCGTGGTATCTCCGACCACTCCCCGTCCTTGCGACTCTGGGCTCTCACACTGGGGGACGCCCATGCTCTATTTCCATATACCCATGGGCGCTGAAAATCCTGCAAATCAAAGATGCCCTCCGCAGGGACGCCGAATTTTATTTCGCAGAAAATGTTGGTACAGTCGACTCCGCTGCGACATTGTGGGGGGCCTTTGGAGCAGTCATTAAGGGCAGGGCTTTATCGCTCATGGTAGGATACAGGGCGGAGCGGACTAAGAGAATATCGGAATTAGAGGCTGAGGTCTCGAGTTTGGAGGAGTCAGTCTCCCGGGATCCGGACCTCGCTCTACGCCATAGTCTGGCACTCAGGCGACAGGACTATCGTCAGCTTCTCTTTGAGGAGGGGACAGCGCGTTTGCTAGCCTCTCGACACAGGATTTATGAGCAGGGGGAACGGACGGGAAAACTTTTGGCGTTGCTGGAGCGGAGGGAACAGGCCGCTAGATGGGTCCGCGCGATTGCAACATCGGAGGGTACCCTAATTACCGACCCCCAACGCATAGCTGATACATTTGCTAGTCACTACGAGGAGGTATATACTGGTTCCCCCACTTCTCAGGCCTCCCTGTCTCCTGATCTGCTGGCTACGCTCGATATCCCCACTATTTCACTGCAGGACAGAGAGACCTTGGAGGCAGACATTACAGTGACGGAAGTTCAGAAGGCCATACAGGACGTTCGCTCCGGGAAGGCTATGGGTCCTAACGGGCTTCCCATAGAGTTGTTTAAGCCTATGTCCACGCTATTGGCCCCCCATTTGCTCAATCTCTATACCGAATGCTTCGAGTCAGGTGTGTTACCCGCAGAGATCCGCACTGCCGCCATAGTGGTCATTCATAAGCCGAACAAACCTCTTGAGGAGTGCACATCGTATCGCCCCATATCCCTGTTGACAGTTGAGGCTAAGATTCTGGCCAAACTTCTTGCGAACCGTCTTCTCCACTTCATCTCTGACTTGGTCCATCCCGATCAGTCTGGGTTCATGCCGGGGAGGAATACGGCTCGGAATTTACGCCGGGTACATGGGGTCCTTGGCAGGCTTCACACCATCGAGGAAGATGCAATTCTTTTATCGCTGGACGCCTCGATGGCATTTGATACCATCGAGTGGGACTTTCTTTTCGCCGTTCTGACCCGTTTGGGGCTTGGACCAAACTTCATTCGTTGGATTCGGCTATTATATACATACCCCACGGCTCACGTTGTTGTCAATAATCACCGCTCCGCTACTTTCTCGCTTCATCGAGGCACGAGACAGGGTTGCCCCCTGTCGCCACTGCTTTTCGCCCTCGTCTTGGAGCCGCTCGCGGTATGGGTCCGAGGTGATCCGGCGATACGGGGACTCAAGTGGACGGAATCTCACGAAGACCGTATCTCCCTGTACGCCGATGATATCCTCTTATACCTGGCCTCCCCTGCTCGGTCGCTGCGAAGGGTTCTCCACATCTTTCACATATTCGGCGCTCACTCTGGATATCAAATAAATTGGTCTAAGTCCCAGATGTATGCGCTATGGGGTTCCCCCCCGGCGAACCCCCGAGGATTCAATATCCCAGTGGCGCTTCGGGGTTTTCGGTACTTGGGCATTTTTGTCACTCCTGACCCTGACCTCTTTTTCGAATTCAACTTACTCGGACCTCTTCAGCGCTTTAAATCGGACGTGGTGCATTGGCGCTCTCTCCCGTTAACTCTTCTCGGCCGCGCGTCCCTTTTCAAAATGTTAGCACTCCCGCGCTTTCTCTATGCTTTACAGAACACACCTATCCGGATCCCGGATTCCTTCTTCTCTCAGATCGATGGAATACTGCGGGGACTGCTCTGGGAGGGCCGCGCATCGCAATGACTAAACTTACCATGGGTTGGTATGACGGGGGCATCGCTCTACCGGATCTTAGACTGTATTACCAGGCGACCCAATTGGTGGTGGTCAACCGCTGGGTGTTTGAGTCCCGCGACGAGCCTAATTTCCACACTGATCACTGGCTCCTGGGCCGGGGCGGTTACAACAGAGCGCTATACACCAATCCCCGCAAACTTAATCTGACAGGTCCCACGGCACGCACGGTGGAGGTTTGGCATGAAGTCACCAAGAGGTTGGGTTGGCGTGGGCGCCTGACGAAGGCTACTCCCCTGTGGGAGCCCGAAATCTTAGGTCATCTCAGCACCTGCCAGGGGTTCGACAGGTGGGACTTGATTGGAATCTCCACGATCAGGGATATCTGGGTTCAGGGGAGGTTGGCATCCTTCCCGGAGCTCCAAGCTAAATATCAACTTGCTCCATCGGAGACGTTCAGGTATTTACAGATTTCTCACGCGGTGTCCTCAGCCCTGCCTCGGGACGGTCCTCTCCCCGATTCATCCCCTCTGGAGGACCGCTTGTTGCTGGATCCCATGGACCGTAAGGCCATCTCGCTCACCTACAAGAAATTGATCAACAATCGCCCCGACCCGATGTTGAAACTTAGGGAGGGGTGGTGCTTTAGCCTCACCGCGAGAAATAGCCATCCCTATGCGCCTGCGCCAACTCAAGATCCTTCATCGGGCATATTTCGACGCCAAACTCCTGTTCCGACTGGGTAGACGCCCCGATCCCCTTTGCCTCCGGCATTGTAATCAGGAGGGTACTTTCTTCCATATTCTATGGGACTGCCCACACATACACACCTACTGGGTGAAAATCGTCCGTCAACTTGGGAGGGCGGGAGGTAAATCCCTTGAGCTATCACCCCACTTGTGCCTACTTAACATATGGGGGGCGTCCGATCTCACGCAGGCTGAACAAACATGGGCCTCTATGGGTTTCATTATAGCAAAGCGGAATATTGCACAACATTGGGGGTGGCCACAGTTCCACGCCTGGCTGATTGGGCAAAAGACATGGATACTGCCATGGTGGCGGAAAAATCAGTATTCAAGAGCAGGGGCTGCCCCAAAAAGTGGGATCAGAAGTGGGGGAAATGGAACAAATACAGAGGGGACATCTGTATCTCACCAACGGTGGAACTCCGGAGGGACAGACAGGTGCTGATGGCTCAGTTGACGGCGGAGGTGCTGGCTTCTCCCCCCTAGGGGTCATGCTCTGGGTCTCTGTCCCCCGCTCCCTGCACACTGTTAGCTTGCACCCGACGCTTAACTGGACCTTTCATTATCCCCAGGAAAGGCATAATGATGATTTCTCGCATGGACCCCCATCTTGCCAAGGGGTGAATGGCATTATGTGAAAGGCATGTCTACATTCAAATGGGCATTTCTCACAGTAACTGTATATTGTATGTACCGGTCTTTGGTTGGTGTGTAAAAAATAAAAATTGTTTAAAAAAAAAAAAAAAAAGTGTATGAGGAACGTACTTTGTCTCACAGGTCTGATCCTCTAGGACCATTACTTTTAGCTATCCAGAAACCATTTCGCCCAGTTGCAGCGGCCACTCTGGCGCGTTGGGTCAGATGGGTGATGGCTGAAGCTGGCATAGATATTACTGTTTATGGGGCACATTCTGCAAGGGGCGCTATGGCGTCTAAGGCCTTCCTTATGGGGTCTCGTCTTGAAGACATTTTGAAGGCTGCAGATTGGTCATCTGATTCAATGTTTAACGTTTTTTATTATAAGCCTATTGTCCATATTTCTTCTCTTGTTGTTGGTCAGCTTTGAACCAGCATAATCTGAGCCTCTGGTCCTGCCATAGAATACAAAATTTTCCAGCATTCGTGACAAGAATTTTAGATTCTATTAAGGACACGGAGGCGAGGATTATCCCACCCGTTGGGACAGGTAAGAGTTACAACTGTCATGTTGTTTGATGATGCATCATTTTATGTTATTTCCCACCCTGAGACATCAAACCTTTTTTGGTTCCGTATTTTCAAACTTGTTTCTGTTTCAGGAATGGATTCCAAACAGAGTTAATTCTACGATTCTTCATGTCAAGGAACTCCTCGCTGTTGGAGGGTGGTTGTCTCGTCTGGGACCTTTTGAGAGTTGCTCTCCGTTGGGAGCCTGAACTGCTGTTTTGTTGCTCTCCGTTGAGAGCCAGGACTATTGCTTTGTTTTTCGGACACTTAGAACTGCTTATTGCAAAGAAAGAGGTAGTCAAGATGGTGCCTCGTTATTTTGTATGCTAACCTCATGTGTGATTGGTTAATGAAGGAGGCGTGGTTCAAAGCCGCATGGGATATTTAGTGTTTTACAATGTTTACTGTTTTTTCATTGGCTGCTGTTTGAGTAGTAAAGAAATTGAGAAGCATAATCCTCGCCTCCGTGTCCTTAATAAAATCTAATATTCTTGTCGCGAATGCTGGAAAATTTTGTATTCTCTAGTTGCATGCACCGATAGGTTGAAAAAACTACGCATGTGTAGTCTTGTGTGCGTGCCGTGCACCCTGGAACTTTTCTATTTAGTTTTTTATTGTAGTGTATGCGGTAGAAATACGCAAAAAGTAAACCACCGAACACTGGTCTTATTTTCACATTGACCAGCATGGTAATATTTCGCACTAGGTGGTTTTTACCCAAGCAACATCCCCCCAAAAATTTTCATTAATTTAATCTATCTTCGTGTTTAGACACAAATCCTCTTTCTCCCCGGCGCGTGGGTCGGTCTTTTACTTTCATTTCAACTTCCTTGATTGATCACGTGCCTGTGTTAACTTAAAACGGCGTCTATGCATCGACATTCCTTGTGGCAGTTCGGAGATTTGTTTAGATGGCACGAGTTTCACCAAGGTAATTTTAATAACCTGCACCGAATATATATTTTCAGCAACCTTTGGAGTAATTTGTTAAGTCTAGAATCACCATTATTGTTACTTCAGTTACAATTTCTGCTTTCATTAGGCACAGCTCATTAATATATTTCACCATGAATATAAGCTGTAACCTGCGCAACGTTGTACTTAGCAGTTGGTCATTTGAGGTAACAAACCTGCCATATGAGAACACGTTTTAATTTGCAGTCGTAACCTTTTTATTACTTTCAATTTGGTATCTCCTTTTCATGTTTCATTATACAGCACCTGCCTTAACGAGGCACAGCTGTGTCATTCACTTTAAATAATTTGGTTAGCAGCAAGTGCATCAACACCGCAGTTGTTTGATGGTTGTTTCCTGGGCAGAACCACTACCGTGAATCAGAGGTATTGCTTTGTTGAAGCACACACACATAGATCATATTTTGAGAGGCTGTGGCCTTTTCTAAATGTGGCTTTCCTTTCTGTTAAGGTTGGATTTCATGCTCAACAACTTAAAACTTAATTAAAAAAATATATATATATTAATTACGTAGGCGATACCTAATGCATTTACCAATGCTTGTTAAGTTTCGCCTGCACAGCGCTTGCACTGTGCTGTGCGAAATCTATTGTTTTTCATTTATTTTAAAAGGGACTTACATCCCGCCTTCACTTTTAATTGGTCCGTATGCTTGCCAGTTTACCTTTCTCCGTTTCTAGTGGCTGTAGTCTGTTCTCCCTTCCCCGGCTGGACTGGGTACTGAAACCAGCCCTGGCCTCGATCAGCAGGTGGTGGGAGGGTGGGGTAGGGGAGGCACGAGTGGGAAGCACCACTCCCGCTGCTGCTTTTGCTACAGGTGGCCGATATTGCAGCACTGCAAAAATCGGCCCCCTGTAACAAAACTGCCCCCCAGAGGTCCAAAACCGGACCCCACCCTTATGGCCCACCAGGAAAATGCCCGATGCCCGCTACGGCCAGTCCAGCCCTGCTCTCTTCTATGTCTCTCTTATCAGTTTCCCGTGGCCTAACTACTCATTCCCATCCACGTTGGTGGTTCAAACTTTTTTCTTTTAGTTAACGGTGCAAACTGTTTACTGTTAACATTTTGTTATCTTTCCCTCTAAACACCTAATATTGCTGTATTTTACTACTAAACAGGTAGTCATAATTGTAGTTACCTTGCAGTTAAAAGGGGCTTCATTGAAATGGTGCAGCAGGTGCAGTGGCACTGGGGCCAAAAGATCTAGGACCCCACTAAACAGATTATTGCAAAATGTTACTACTAAACATACAATGACAAGTTCAGTTATCTAGCAAGCACTAAGGTCATGATTACAATGGTGCAGCAGGTACAGTGACACCAGGACCAAAAGCTCTAGGCACTCCCACTAAACACCGATTATTGCTATATTTTACAACTAAACAGGCAGTCACAAGTTCAGTTATCTTGCACGTACTAGGGTCATTATTTGAATGCTGCAGCCAGACGTGGGTCCCATGCTCTCCATGCCACTGGAGTCAAGCTATCCTGGCTGATGAGGACTGAAAGCCCGAAACCGGTCCTAGGATGATTGTTTCCAGTCTGGGAGGACCTGGCCTGGCAGTTCGGGCTGGACTGTTCCCATTGGGCGCAGGGTCAAGACATTTGCATATGGCTGGGTCCAAGCTGGAATGGCATGGTGAGCAAAAAAAACGATGGATTTAGGTCCAGATCTCTGTACTGGGGTGAATGTATGACATTGTTCTGCATTCTGTCCATCAATTGTTCTTTTTGCAGCAGATGCAGTGGCACCAGACCCAGAAGTTGTGGAACTTTTTTTCTTACATTAAGGTTGCACGCCATTTACTGCTTACCAATACTTATCTTCCCCTAGCTGCACACATTTAAAATGTGCTTGTTTAACTCTGCTTTAGCGGTTGGAACTTTTAACTAATTTTCACATTCTTTATGATATTATTCTACTAATAAAATAGCATTTTTTTCCTGTGTCATGTGTTTGTCGCTAAAAATATTGTTTTTATGTGACATGAGTTTGTTGTTGGTGCATTATGTAGCGTAAACCTGAATGAAATGATTGCAGTGCTTTACACGAGCACGCTCTGTGGTGCTCTGAAGGAATGTTTTAACCTCCTTTATCCGTTGGGACATTTTCTGTATAACATTACAGCACCAGACAACTGCGGCAGAGTCTTGGATTGTAAACACGGTCATGTGCATGTTCTAAAAGTATTCCTCGAGTTTTGTGATTGCAGCCTGTTCCTTCTACTAACCAGGAAGGTAGGCTGTATAGTTTCAAGAGAAGTGAATTTGAAAATTCCAGCTGCTAGGCATTGTTGTCGCATTTCGTCGAAGCTGGTCTTTGTGAGCAAGCGAGTTTGGTGACTGTATGGGATTTGTGCGGCTTTTCTTTTTTCGGAAGGTATCTATTATTTTGGAATACTTTTAAATTTAAAAAAAAAAACATTTTTTTCTTCTTTGGTGTAAAAACTCCTTTTTTAACACCGAGCGTTTAGCTTAGTAAGCAGGTATGTGGTAAAACTGGCTTTTTTTCCGACTGGCCTTTACAGTGCAGATTGGATTGTTCTAGCACCAAAAACATGTTACATCGTTTGATGTATTTCCCGTTGGCCATATGAATAAGCAACTTGGTAATTGAACAATACTCTATAAACTGAAGCAGGAGTTATTTTCTAATAGTGAAAAATTTGCTGTACATCTTTCCATAAATGTTAAATGCATTCATATTTAATTTGCATACTTTTTTGCGTGGTATTTTCGGTCAATAATTGCTAAAAAGGGTTTGAGATGTCCAAAGTAATGTAAACAGCCTACTGTATTTTCATTGTTACATAATATAAAGAACACCAACTTCACATTCTTAAAGCAGGCAAAGTGAAGTTATCTAGCAGGCACAATGGTCATGATTTCAATGGTGCAGTAGGTGCAGTGGCACTGGGACTTATTATAACAAATGCCTTGAAAAAAACAAGTATTTGTTACAACATACAAACTTAAATGTATATATCACAATAATTGAAAATGTCACAGTGTACTGTTTCAATAAAGAAAAATTGTAAACCATAAGTAACAATGCCAATGCAAGTGCAAATATTTATCATATGCTCATTATTGTTTCAGAGTTTATGTTCATGTTTACTTTTTTGCAATATAAAAAAAAGTGCAGCGCAAACTTTTTTTAAAAACATCGTAAGAGAAATCTGTAATAAAATGTTTTTTTTAAAAACTTGCCTATCTCAATAAAACAATCTCACTTTCAGTGTGTCTCTTTCACTTTTATTGCACAACTGCTCAAATGCTCATTTGAATAATTTAAAGTTAAATTTCATTTTTCTATCTTAACAATGGACAATAACCAAACAACACCTTTTCATCTAATTTTTGTAATCTTGTTTTTTTTGGGATTTGCAAAAACAGTGCTTACCCTGTACTTGAATGGTTTTTCATGCACCCTTTACCTATTCTCCCCATAGCTGCACCATTTTCAAGCCATGTTTTCTTCTTTGTCCTCCACCATTTAACTCATCTACCCACTTTATAATACCAAAAGTAATAGCACAATATATTGCCTTTTTGTATATAAACAAGTCATAACACTTTGCAAAACTTTCTGTAAATTATATTGTACAACTACTCAGTGAGTAACAACTTACAACAAAAACAGCTTATTATTAATCTCATAGGCGAAACCTAATGCATTTACTAATGCTTGTTTTGTGAGTCACACTTGTAAACTGACGTGCCAGTTTTGTGTCATTCATCTTTTTTCTTAACTGATTGTTATGACTGCTAACATCAAAATGGTTGTGCAGTTTCTGGAGAAAAATGCACCAAGCTTTTACTGTCACTAGCACGGCCTTTTGAGACAGACTTCAGCAATTTCACCAGGTGTCCATTTAGTGTCACAGTCTTAAAATGACATCCCACACAACTAGCTACAGTATAAAGCTTGCCGTTTGACTGCCTCATGTATGATATGTTATATATGTATGTATATGGGATTTCTAGAATACGAACTTAGCCAGAAGGCAGCAGAGCGCTGTACACAGTAAATACAAGCATAAAGTCAACGAGTAAGGGAAGCTGGGTTGTAGACAGTTAATGCATTGTGATGCAGATGAGTCTTCAACTCTTTCCTAAATTTTAGTAGTGTTGGGGCGTTCCCGATGGATAGAATTTAGAGCTTGGGTGCATAGATGGAAAAGGTCTCCTGTCTTGTTTTTTCCTTTTAACACTTCCTAGTCTGATGCTGTCCTGAATGTGGATTTCCTGAGTTTCATCAGAGATGGTAGGCTTGTCTGCAAGATAATCAGGGGTGCTGATCGTAACAGCTTTGTAAATGATGCAGCTGATTTTGAAGATCAACAGGCCAGCAAGGGGAGCCAATGGAGTTCCATGAGAATGTGATAAAATGTGATCCAATTTCTTCAGGCCTAGGATGAGACACGCTGCAGTATGTGGCACCTTAAGTGGTGCCAATGTAGCTTCTGGAAGGCCATGGAGTAGGGCATTTCCACAGTACGGATGTGAGTGTACAGGGGCGTGAAAAGCAGTTCTGAAGTCACTTTCTGAAATAAATTGTTTGTCCTTCTTTAGAAGCGAGGGCTGGATCCAGCCAAACTTTGTTTTACAATGTGTTCCTTGAGGGTGAGGTTGGTGTCCAAGGTGAATCCAAGTGACTTGCCATTCAGTGAAAGTTAGGGTTCGAGGCCGACAAGGTTCATGTCATTGAGCCAGGTTTGCGCTATACCTTATTTATTGTCCCTGGCACATAACAGGAATTTTGTCTTGGTTAGGTTGAGATTCAGGTAGGCACTGGACCTCAATGTCTTGATGATGTGCAGTGTTTAAGAAGTTGGATATCTGAAGCAGAGGAGACTTTCAAATAGAGGTGTGCATCATTGGCCTATTGGTGAATCTTGATTGTTATCTGTGAGTAGAGCACCAAGCAGCTCCATGGACAAGTGGAAGATGGCAAGAGACGAACCGTTTGGAATGAAAGGGAAGAACCAGTGAAGGTCATTGATGGTGTATCCCATGTGAGAATCTAGGAGGCGTATCAGGGTGGGATCATCAACTGGGTCCAATGCAGCTGGGCGGTCCAGCAATATTAGGAGGCAAGAGTCATCTTTATCCGTAGTCAAGAGAGCATCGTCTATGATGTGTGAGGTAGTGATTTCCATTCTGCAACCTAATCTGAGCCCAGACTCGTAGCTGTCCTAGAGATAGTTTGCACTGATGTAGTCTTGGAGTTGAGCACCGACTGCTTTTTCAGTGATCTTGGCGATGAATGGTAGGTGAGTGATGGGCCGCTAGTTGGCAAGCTCATCAAGGTCTAGTCTCATCTAAGGTTGCCTTGCAGACTGCTCATCACCTACTGCATGCATCAAAACACCATATACTCAATGGGCGCTTTATGAATGCACATAAACCTTGCACACATCTGCAAAAATCAACTACCAAACATGAGGAGTTCAGGACAAAACAAAAAAAATTGGGGAAGTTTAGGACAAAAGGTTCAGAATTAGAGCAAAACGGGACCAAAAAAGGATAAAGTGGAGGATATGTTTGGTATGAATTCAAGTGAGGTCAGTGTGATGTTCAAAATAAAGAACTTACTTTGCTGTGCAATTCTACTGAACTTTACCAATTCCAAATTGGAAACTTCAATGGCTGCTTCAAATAGATCGCAGATGCTGTTCTACGTATGGCGGCAGTAGAACTGCTCCTATCTAATAAAAATGCAGTAAACAGGGACTGCATTAAAATCGTCACCGAAGTTGTCGGAACCACAAATTCATAACATGTGGGTGATAAATGAGTTGTTTTCCTCTTATGTCTGTGAATCACACAAAGCAAGAAAGCACTAAAGCGCCAGCGGTTGGCTACAGTTTCAGAATAGAGTCACAGTAAACAGGTCCAGGCTCTTGCAGCTCAACAGGAAGCTTCTGACGCGGTTGCATGTCGGTAGATCATTGGGGTGGATTCAGTAACATTATTCATATTGTTAAAACAAATTGTAAAATGCAATGAACACAAAGAACCCCATAGGTTTGGGAGTATTCATGATTTGCTGGTAGTTTACCCCCTTCGGAAATGCTCACAAAAGTATTCATCTGAAAGGAAGGAATAAATGCCATTCCAGGGAGAGAAAAAGAATTGAACACCCGGTCAAGAAAATGGTTACTCTTTAGTAAAAAATGTCAGTAAGGATAAAAGAAAAATGCTATCTAAACAAGTATTGGCAAAGCAAATAGCTCTCGCCTAAGCAAGAGCGGCTAGCTTTACCAAGGTCTTTTAGCCATGTTGTAGAGCATTTTGCAGCATGGCTAAAAGTTATTTCAAAAGCGCTAAGACATGGCCAGCACCGCCTATGTAATGAAACTTTTTTTTCCTTGTTGTAGGTGGAGCTGAGCAACACGGACGACTAAGAAACGGGCAACACTGATAAGGAGAGGGAGGGTCGGAGGGAAAGGGCAATGGGACAGAAAAAAAGCCCCATGGCACTTGTTTTCTGATGGCGGGCGGGCGGGCGGTGGGTAACAGTCGATGGGGGCATGGGAGGGGGAAGAAGCAACACAGACAGTGGTGGATAAATTGAGGAAATAGTAACAGACAGAGGATTGTAGTGAGAAGGGAATAAACAACAGACAACTCCCACTCATGATCAACATGAGTGGGAGAGAAAAGCACCATGGACAAGGACACAGGAAGAAGAAATAAAAAAATACCTCACTCACAGTGCGATCGGCGGACGGACAGCAATTAAGCTGAAGCACTCAGTACTTTGGCCATGCTCCAGTCGAAAGAAGAAGTGAGGCCAGCACACACTGGCTAATTAGAAAGCAGCAAATAAGTGATATTGAACCAATGAATGGTAAGCAAATGGGCGGGCTGCAAGACTCTTGTTGTATACAATAGAATAGCCCTTGCAAGTGAGTGCATGTCCCATGCTGGTGAAACATCAAAAGTGGTACACATTCTGCAAATAAGGGCAGTTATGAACTTGTAATGAAATTCTGTATAGGTGTTTTGCAAGGTATGGATGACTGCATGCACCGATCCACCAGACAAGAAACCAGCCAATAAAAAAAAAACATCTGCCCACACACTAGCCTGTCAGACCAGCCCTCCTGGCAGTGCCAGACTGCCCTATAGGCCAGACTGACTCTGTGGGTCACATGTTCAGCTCCTGTCAAGGCCAATTCAGCCTTTCATCATTCCACTGTAGGTAAATTAAGTAAACTTGCATTTCTAATTATAACATTTGTTATTCATAGTACTACGAAAATACAAACCATGGAAAGAAGCACTGTATACAAAAAGTGTTAATATTATAGCATTATAACTGACTCTTCCCCAGCCTTGAGACTACAAAACACCTCTTAAAATGCATCAAAGCCATTTTACAAGTTATAAAAGTCTCTTGTACTCGTAAGAGGACTTTTTCAATCTACAAAAAATTAAAAATAAGAGGGGGCATGAAAGATGCATCCCCCTCCTATTTGGGGGTCTCAATGGAATGTATTCGTGATTTGTGATGGCATTTGTGGGCGGTAACTGACTCACAAAGGGGAAGTTGTCCCCACGAGATTCGAATCCCCTTTGGGAATCGTGCTGGTAACCTCATGGGGGAAGCAGTGGTCCAACGTACCACTCCCACCTCCCCACAGGTTCCCGAATGGGAAAAATTGTTTTTAAATCAGCACACAGGTTTTTATTGGACAAGGGTTGCTTTAAAAAAAAAAAAAGGTTTCTCTTTTGGGAATATAAATGCAGGGATGGAGGTCTGCTGTCCCATGCAGGCATCCATCTCCGCCTTCGCAGCCAATCACAGCGGCCCCACAAATTGCAAACTACCTAATTAATATTATTAGACAGGCCGTTTTGAGACTCCTTGACAATGTTCAATTTGGGAAGTAATTTGCAAGTATATTCACAATCAGCGTGTGTGCAAATTGCACAACCTTGGTTTACTAATGGGATTGGCACACACCAAGACTATGATCGAAGACAGCTTTGTGGATCGAGCCCGGTCAATGGAAGATGACAGGAATGCCAAGATGGAGAAATGCACACTTTGAGGATGCTTTCAAATAAAAACATAGATCTATCACCGATGGCCCGTAAGAGAGCCTCATGCTCCACGCCGATGACTGTGAGACTATTAAGGGTCGCACTGTTCTACAATAAATCTCATTTAAATCCCATAATGGTGATTAAGGATTAATTACTACATTATTACCAAAGGCTTTCCTGTTCTTTGTTCTAAATAATTAGAAAGAACAGCTATTACGATTCTACATATTTCAATACAGCTATGTGTCAGCAAGCAGGCATCATTACAAACTGCAATACAATTTGTCTAAAGTATATGTCTAATGTATATGCACCATGCATTATGACTTAAAATTACATAATTTCTTTTTCTGCACAAATCACAATACTAAAGATACAAATCAAAGACAAGGGAGTGAATAGGGCAAATAAATTATGGATTGTGAATTAAGAATAAATATACCATATAAAAATACAAACATGTGTTATCATATGTGTACATCTGTCCATACTCGTGTTCCTTTAAACATTTAGGGCCTGATTTCGATGTTGGGCGGAATTCCTTCCGCCCGACACCGACTCAGGCCCTGGGACGGACCGACACCCGGTCGGCGGTCCCGACTACCTCATTAGGATGCGACCTGTTCGGTCGCATTCCTATATTTCACTATGGGAGCATGCATTACGGCTGTAAACCAGCCTTAATGCATGCTCCCATAGTGAAATAGGAGGTGCGGTTCATCCCTGCACCCAGTGGCAGACACCTCAAGGTGCCTGCCACAAGGTGCAGGGATCAACAGGGGGGTACCATAGGAGCCCTGCTGGGGGCCCCCAAACACGCTCTCCGACATGGTTTCCCTGTCGGACAGGCCGGTATGGAAACCATGTTGGAAACGGTGCATTGTAATCTCAAAGGCGGAAAGGCTCGCCCTTGAGATTACTAGCCGGCTTCCGACTGGCGGACAGGCTCTCCGAGCCAGTCAGAAGCCAGCCGGAATGACCGGACCGCCTCCATCATAATGAGGCGGTCGGAAAGGAAACCGAGCGGCCCATTACGATGCGGCCCTGAAGGCTCAGACCACAGGTCGGAGACTTTATGGGCCGCATCGTAACCAGCCCCTAAATCTGGTCTTGTAGACAATCCTCAAATAGAGGGTTTATTCTTAAATGTCATACACTAAAAGGTAAACAAAGATGTAACACTTGATTTTGCAATATTTGTATGCAAAGATGATAAAAGATAGCTGGCATTAATCTAAACTTATTATGCATTTGGAGGCACTTATTGTAGGTAACATTAGGTTGCACAACACTGCTTTGCCTGTACATAGAGTTGGTGATTCCAAAGGGCGAAGTAACACTGCACCCGTGGGGCGTCACCACTATTCACTTCCAAATTGCAAGAAAAGGCCTTGTTGGGCGCTGTAACCACAAATTGCTACTTTGCCTGAAACGCAGAAAGTCCTTGCACCATTCATCCTAGTACAGACGGCCAGTCTTCGGAGTACTCATAGAATTGCCTGGTCCTTCGCCGTCACATACGTTAAACAACAGTCTTTCACATCTGAACATAACGTGGTTATGTCCCATATGCACTATTGTAAATTCCAAAACATTCACTAGAAACAATTAAGCTAACAAAATAGGGATGAAGGATTTACCTGGCAGTGTGGATGAGGATTGGAGCAGCCCATCATTGCACCCTTGTTTTCAAATATCTGTAGAGATGGAGACACAAAAATGTTGGTTTATTTACTTGGCTTTTAATACATTTCTTCCAAACCCAAGATTTCAAAATTCAATCACTCATGTTACATCTAAACGGATTATAGAAAAAGGGGTAGCATAGCTGCACTACGCTACATCCGGTCTTATGCAAATATTGACGTACTTTTAATTTGGTCTGATGGAGTATATGAGAGCATGAGCAGTGATCTAGTACTCCCAAAAGCCTGAACTACTGGCTTTCAAAAAACTAGCCTGTGCCATTCAGATCAGTTAATGGTCGACGAGGTGAAATTCCAGGCCTACCGCGCAGGAGCAGAGGTTGGGTATGTCAAGAGCAACACTCCTGTTAAGCTCCAGATACTCTGGCTGGGCACGGCAAGAAGCTGAAGCCGGTGAAGGTTCCTTAAGTCAAATAATCTATAGTTAAATACACCACTGTCAAACGCCCACTTAAGCCGTTTGAATTGATGTCACAAACTCGGAGAAGATCAAAGCTGGATTCTGTAGCCACCAAGGTCGCTTCGCCACTTGGGTATATTTGCCGCCTTGCCCAGCCAAACATTTCACTTTTTTGGTTCTAAAAAATCCACGAGCGGGGCAAGGATGGAAGCTGTGGCTAGGAAGTGCTCCACGAGGCCAGACACAAAAGAAGGTACCATTAAGCTCCAGTGAGCCAAGAGTGCAGAAACCCCACTTTAAATACAGAATAGAGCAGAGTGCTGAGTTTTGGAGGTTTATGGCAAGATTAAAAACATTTTTCTTGCCAGAGTAGAATTTGGGATGCAGAAGATGTCATCTATAAATACAATTCCCAGATCCTAATTCAGAGAAGCAGGATGTAGACGTTTCTGCCAATGAGATTAGTGGATTCAACTAAAAATCACTCCATATTTCTATAGAATAATCGAGTATTGTTAGAATTGGGGGTCTCTAGTTGGCACAGGTAGGTACTTGTAACAAATAGGGACCCTCGCCTCTAGTCAGGGTAGGGGGGCACACTCCTAAAATAACCCCTGCTCACCTCACCCCCTTGGTAGCTTGGCACGAGCAGACAGGCTTATCTCAGAGGCAGTGTGTAAAGCATTTGTGAACACATACAGTAATCTCGTGACAACACTACAGATGGACACCACACAAGGTTTATATCAAAAATAAGTATTCTTTATATAGTTTTAACACAAGACCATAAACGACAAAAATCCACAATACTGTACTTAAAATGGTAGGTTTAGCTTAGTTCTCTTCAGTTCTTAAAATGCGACACTGAGTCAATGTACCTTACGATGCGTCACGTTTCTACAACGGAAGTGTTGCAGAGATGGAGATGCGACAAAGTTCTGGTGCAAAGAAATAAAGACGTCAAGTTCTTCCTGATGCGGCACGCTTCTCCGATGTTGCGAGAAGTCTCGACTCGATGCGTCAGCTGCAGCGGCGACACCCTTGTTCCGTGATGCGACAACAGCGGCTTTGGCGGCGACACTCTTCTCCGACGTTGCGAGACGCTTCCGCTCGATGCGACAACTGCAGCGGCGACACCCTTGTTCCGAGATGCAACGGCAGCAGCTCCGACGGCGGCACGCTTCTCCGTGGGTGCGAGGCGCTTCTCTTGATGCGGTGCAATGCGACAGCTACAGCCCTGTGCTGACTCACCCTGTCTCCTGTAGCCACCCCCAGCCCCTGTCACTCAATCTCCAGACAAGGAATACACAACCTAGCAGAGGCAGGCTTGGAAGTTTAGGCAAGAAAATACCCACTTTCTAAAAGTGGTATTTTTCAAACACAGAATGTTAAAACCAACTTCACTAAAAGATGTATTTTATCATTCTGAGTTCAGGCATACTAAATTCGTTTTTCTACCAGGTTCCCTGGGTCAGTTCTGACTATAAGGTGTAATAGTCAGTCTGCCCATTCTGGCCTATGGGGAGCAGGTAGCCTTGCAATAGTGAAAAACGAAAATGGCTGTAATTCACTATTAGGACATGCCACACACACCAGGGCATGTCCTACCTTGTACTTACAATGCACCCTGCCCTAGGGCCTACTTTAGGGGTGACCAACATGCAGTAAAGGGAAGGTTTAGGGACTGGTAAGTGGGTGTACTCACCAAGTCGACATGGCAGCCCTAGGCTGCACACAGGCTCTGCAATGGCAGGCCTGAGGCACATTTTACAAGCCGCTTCTGTGGGTGGCACAACCAGTGCTGCAAGCCCACCAGCAGCATTAGATTTACAAGCCCTGGGCACACTCAGTGCACTGTACTAGGGACTGACAAGTAAACAAATCATCCAATCATGGAGTCACTAATCCATCACACAATTTATCATAGGGAGCACTTGCACTGTGGCACTGAATAGCAGTGGCACAGTGCCCAAAGCATCTAACACCAGCAAAAACAGATCAATAACATAGGAGGCATCATAACAAAATGGAAGGGAGACCCACGCCAAGGATGCCAGGTCTAACACGTATATTCTGAAACAACTTTACTTTCATGAGAAATCATCAACTACTACAATGGACATAGCACAGATTTCACATCAGAGACTAGTATTTACCCGCCATGGGCACTACATGTAAGCACCGTCCAAGAACTCCAGCAGTTCTACAAGGGATGTGGATGAAGAAACTGGCTACAAGACTAAGGCTCAAAAATAAACAGAATTGCACATATATGAAGAATGTAGCCTAAAATAATGGTGGCTCAAAGGAACGTTTTCCAGTTAAAACTCACCGAAATAACCCTTGTGGGAACTGAGTGATGGTTAACCTGTGCACAATGTGTGTCTGCAGAAAGGTAATGTGTGCTAAAGGTACTACACTACATCCAATGACAAAATCTACACAATCCATAGGTTCTCACCCATTACTCTTCCAAAATTACTCCGGCGGATCATCTTACATTCTATGTGTTTTTAAGCGCTGCTTTATAGCGCTCATCTTTAGTGGCACATTTTTCTGCAGCTGTTGAAAAATCCATTTCACTGCGATTAGGAGAACTATGCAGCAGTTGCACCATGCAGCAGTTGCACCATGCAGCAGTTGCACCATGCAGCAGTTGCACCATGCAGCAGTTGCACCATGCAGCAGTTGCACCATGCAGCAGTTGCACCATGCAGCAGTTGCACCATGCAGCAGTTGCACCATGCAGCAGTTGCACCATGCAGCAGTTGCACCATGCAGCAGTTGCATTTATCATATCAACTTTCTGAGGAGAACTTAAGTAAGCAGAGTTGCATGAGTCATCAGAAGACTCCTAGGAGAGCGGTGCAGTGAAATAGCTCCCAGTATTCAATTCAAAGCCCAACAAAATTCTGAAACTAAGAAAATATACTGTTGGGAAGGAAAAGTCCTCTGCATGGTAAAGACATGTACTCCTGCCCTGAGTGCCCAAATGCACTGTTGTCTGGATCCCTAATGCTGATTTTTTTGTCATAGGCGAACACGGATCATGCGTGTGCAACATTACATAGGCCTGTCTAATGGGGGGTGCCTACAGCGCTATCCTCATAGTGGTGGAAGGTTACCGATGTCACGAGGAGTTAAGCAGCATCAGGGCGGTAGTGGCAGCATACTATGTTGTGATCAGTAGTAGTGAACAGGACTTTTTACCCTGTGTCACTGTAGTTAGACCTACAGGCGCACTCGCCTTGTTAAAAGTTCCGCTACTGTGTCCTTAACTCACCCTTGGCCTACATCAGGTAAGTGGTGGAGTGCTGCGTAGCACAGGAGTAGTGACTGGAACCACTCCTGATTTGCTGGGACCAGGACAAGGTAGTTTACAGGAAAGGGAAGGCTCCGGGAAGGCAGCTGACATGGAGGTCATTGCTTCTGCTCTAGAGGGAGAGGAGGAGAGGCTCCCGGACTGGACCATTTGCTGGAGTCTAGGTCGCTTTCAGAGATGCAGGGTTTGTTAGCTGATGGAGGGCCTACCTGGGAAAATGCCCAAAAGGCACAAGAGGGACTTCGGAAGGAAGCCCAGGATCATGTCAGCAAAGGAGTGGTCAGGAAACAGTATGTCTGGGAGGATGGCCTACTATATGGTGAACCAGTAAATCCTGAGCCAGGTGTCATATGGCCATTAGGGTCATTGTCGACATTGCCAAGTTAGCATGAGCTCTGCTGCCATGATGCTGCTTTTGCGCACGTTACTACATGACTTTATTTTGCAAGACTCGGTTTGTGCCTTTCACAGGAGAACCGTCTGCTTTCTGCGTTCTCTGCCTGTTCCTGGAGTTTAGTCTATACACGGTGTGCAAGGTCGATAAACAATTCCCCTTGTTATTCAGTTCTGGTCAGTGCCTAGCACCTAGACAAAACATGCTAACACAGCTGCTACTGCTGGAAACTTGTGCCTTCATATTATGGGAATGCATGTTGTTCGAAAACACACTTGGAGAGGGACCTTTCCATAGAGAAGAGCTATGCTGTTCCTATGATGTAGAAATACCATATACGCACTGAGGTATGGGGTCTGCTGACAAAGCCCAGAGATCTTCTTTTATATAATAAAACTTCTTCTAGCCAAGGGAAGGGTGGTTAGGCCTTATAGTCCTTTATCCACTGTCTGTATAAGATGACATCCCCTTTTATAATCTATGGAATTGCAACGATGCTAACTGTTTTAGGTTTATGCGTTTTGCTGCTGGTAGTGGCTCGTATACTGCATTATAGAGCCCTATAGTTAAAAGAAACATTTTGAACTATAACAGTGACTCTGTCAATTCTTATTGTGGACAGGGATGAGTGAGTGAGCGAAAGGGTATGTCTTGCTACCGCGATTCCTGAGAGAGTCAGGAGTGTTGTGATGTGGGTTGTCTAATCATTTGTAGCTTTGTGATTATGTAGGAGAGCGAATGAGATACTATAGCTAGTCGGTTCTGGTATTTTGGGTACTGAGGCGGTAGGAAGGCTCAGCCCTTACACACCGAGGTCCTGTTTTCCTGCGCATAGTTCTGTGTATGTGCAGAATCCCTGCAACTCAGGTACTAGCAAGAGGCTAGTGGTTCCATTAGTGCACAGAAACATCCTGTTGCCAAAGGCCCATGAAGTGCTCTTAGCAGAACACTTAGGGATTAGAAAATCCCAGGATAGGTTGGACCCTCTGTTCTGCTGGCCAGGGATTTGCAGTCTCACAGAGAGGGTTCTGTAGAACCTGTCCAGCAACCAAATGAGTGGTAAGACAGGAGGGAAGACAAAGCCACCATTAGTGTCTTTACCAGTTGTAGGTGTTCTGTTTGAGCGGGTGGTAATAGACATCGTTTATCCATTTGACCCTCCCCTCACATTCAGACAACAAGTACATCTTGGTTGCGGTAGATCATGCCACCAGGTACCCTGAAGCTGTAACTCTGAAGAGCATGACTGCAAAGGTGGTTGCGAGAGACACAGTGGATTATCTTTATTTATGCGTTTGGTGCTGTTAAAAAGCATTGACGAATCACCTTTCAGCCAGTCTGCATCATTTTAGGGTCTGGTTGTGCTAATTAGGTAGTATGTTAGAGTGAGCCAGATGCAGGAGAAAACTTTAGGGTATGTCACACCAGGTCTCCGTAGACATACGCTTTTTGGGTTCCTGGTCGCAATTTGTGAGGCACCACCACTACTTGAAAAGAGTAGAGTCCAAATGATTTTCAGATGGATTTTAAAATCCCCCTTAAATAAATTCACCTTTGGGGCTCACATGAAGTATATCAGGGGAGGAAAATACCTTATAAAATCGGTTTAGTGCTCTCTGAAGTATTGGGGCCAGCACTCTGAAAGCAGGGCCCGCTTGGTCTTGCCTCATCTTAGTGAATACTTAGAAATGGATAGCTCCTAGATTGTACAGAATGCCAATTATTACATGTTAGTCCTAGTCCCAGAATTGGACCATCTTCCACTCAGTCTACTGGTTGCACTCAATTCACTACAGCGAGTTCAGATCTCTCCTCCAGTTCTCTCTCCCTCACATCGACAAGCCTCTCACGTTGTTCCTAATGTGGCACTTTTTGCAGGTTCTCTGAATCCCATTTTTGTTAGTTCCTTCAACGTCACACTACCTCTCCAATCTCCCATTGCGAGTGCCCAAAAATCCTTTTTGTGCACTGCTGTTTTCCAACTCACAGGTTACTAAACTGCTATCGTCTTTTTTATCGGGTTGTACTCACTCTGTCTCGTAAGCATTCATTGTGTCTGCATACCAGTAACTGACTTGTGTGAGTTAGATTCAGTGGGGTTCACAATTCTCCAACTGTGAAAAATTTCTGCTGGAATTAACTTCCTACTCGTAGGGCTTCTTGAGTAAGCCACTGCGTGAGGTTATCTATTGTCGCTTTACTGTTAGACCACATCAATCAGACGGCTTATACTGGCTGCCATTTTCACAGGTATTTAATGGTATGGGGAGGGGAGTGTCTTACCAGGTTTGCCTCATAGTAAGGGCAGGAAATTATTGACTGGGTCTCCAATGTTGGGGAAATTATCAGAGGCTGCACCAGCTTCAAAGGCAGAGGTACACTGGGTACAGAATGGGTGGATCCGGGAGTGGTGAGCGGCCATAGGAGCTGGCTAAAGGCAGTACACTGCTCTGAAGGATAGTTTCAGGCACTCCTCATCACTGCAGCAGAGGTGCAAGGAGCCCAATAAGGAGGCATCAGTCTCACCACTAAGGTCTGATGTGTGTGCATGGGGGTTGGACATGTGAAGGGCAGAGCGTACAAGGGACAAGTGGGTTGCGGTGCCAGGACAGAAGGTGTAGTGCCAGGTAAAAGGGTAGCTGGTGTCACTACAAAGGGCAGCGGAAGTGTGTGGTGCCTGTGAGGGCCTGATGCCTAATAGTCAGAGCAGGAGGGAGATGAGAGTACAAGTCAAAGGGGAAAAATAGGTGACTGAGAGGGCAGGTGAAAAAGGGGAGAGAGGTGAGGGGAAAGGACATTGGTAGGAGAGTGGGAAAAAGTAGTTGAGAATGAAAGTGTCATTTTCACAGGCTGCCTATACATTTATTGTCAGCCGAGGAAATATTAATTGAAAAACATTACGGTGTAAATAAGTGAGAAGGACAAGTTTGCAACTGTTAAACACCTCATACACTACAACACACCTTCAGAGTAGTGCTGAGAAAGGAATTATTACGATTTCCAATAAATAATACAAAACGTATATTAGCACTGTGTAAGGATAAGAATAAATACAATTAACATATGGCTTACCTGCACCCATGGGTAAGTTCCTCCCTGGTCTCTCATGATTTCTGCCCATTTGTCAATCACAGCTCTTATTTCAGGGGGTGTCATAAGAGGGAGGGTCATATCAGACCAAGGATGGAAGCACATGACTGTGCTGGCAAAGAGACAACATGGAAAATAAGAATCAGGGAAATCAGTGAGTGAGGGAAGGGAATGTCATACAAACTACCAATTCAATTAATGGAAGGAACTGTGACGCCAAGCTCTAAGCAAAGACTTATCACTCTGCAGCTCCCTCTTAAGAGGAAGAATGCTGCTGGGCCTGATAGACCTCAACAGATATGGACCATGTAAGATTTCCACGCAGGCTGCATATAGAGACAGCGCAAATAGTGTGTGCATGCATAACCATACTAAAGGTAGATGCATTTGGTTTTTTTGTTGCTCGTTTCATATTGCTATGGTAAATGTTTCAGTTTTTTATCTGGGTATTGATTTAATCTCATCAGTGCAGAGATAAGTGGGTGTTTGCCTAGGGACGCATTATAGTGCTAGATTATGCTAGCATGTTCATCTCATAGACCACACATTATTCGTTCAACATCTCCTGCTCCTGCTCCTCCTCCTCCTCCTCCTAGAGAGTAAGATTACACCGCACAAACCACAAGGCGAATTGCCCTGCACTGGTGGTAGATCCCATAAAGTCTCACGTCTGGAGTTTTGGGAGGGGAGGGGTCTTGTATGTACCAACTTGTCCCTCAGGTTTTGACTGTGCTTGAATGTGAAGAGAGGCTGTGGTATAGTCCGATTCCCTGTATTCAGAATGTGCCCGTTTTTGCACACGACCCGCTTAATCAAGTTAGAGAAACTACTATAGGTGTTGAGTGGTCAGGTCTCGGGCATGCTCCCTGTAAAGACTTACTGATATTCCTGTGTGCAGGTTTTCTAGAAACCGAGCTATATAGGAAACCAATAGCTCATAACTGCTTTTTGTCTTGCAATAGTTATCACCCAAAATCACTCTGAGACAACCTGTCCGTGGGCCAATTTCTCCACGTGAGGCGGTACTGCTCCCAGATTACCAAATACAAGAAGCATGCCCAAGACCTGACCACTCAACTCATGCAAAGGCAATATCCCACACCCATGGTCAAAAGAGCAAGGAACAATAACCGGATCGCCCTTCTAGATACAAGACCACATAAGCCCTCGCTTGAGAGACTAGTCTGTATGAACACCTATAGTAGTTTCTCTATTAAGCGGTGTGCAAAAACTGGTACATTCTGAATACAGGGAATTAGACTATACAACGGCCTCTCTTCGTGTTCAAGCGCAGTCAAAACGTAAGAGACAAGTTGGTACATACAAGACCCCTCCGAAAACATCAGTCGATAGACTTTATGGGATCTACCACCAGTGTAGGGTCGTTTACCTTGTGGTTTGTGCAGGGTGTGCGCATATACTGAATGGACTACACATGTTGACATAGGGACTAACACCAGTTGGGAGCTCAGACAACATACAAATTGCAACAGTGACAAACTGATTTACCTTATCACTTGCCCTTGTGGCCTGAGATATGTCGGCATGACGACCCGAAAAATCAAAATACGTATCACAGAGCATCGCAGTACCATAAGATGCAGAGAGATCTCAACTAAACTGACCAATCATTTCATTGAACAGGGCCACACCACCAATGATCTACTTTGGACGGTATTTGACAAACCAACACCACCAGCGACAGTTCAAAACACGTCCGAGTTCCTTTTTGTTGAAGAAGGACACTGGGTGTTTGGCTGAGAAGCCAAGAGATTGGTGTGAATGATGAGATACCGTAGACCTCTCTACCCTAGCATACCTTTCCTCTTTCTAACCCGCATGACATTTGAGCCCGACTTAACTACGGCCTGCGTCCCTAGTAATATGCATTCATCCTCTCAAGCAGATTGCATATATGATCATAAAACAAAGTGACTTGATTTCCATCTCGGTTGTGGACTGGCTGTTCCTGAACACTCTACATTTATTTTGTAGTGTTCCCCTCTCCTCTTTTTCAGAAATTAGAGCGGGTCCTATCTCATTTATGACATTGTGTCATTTAAAGCTTCAATATGATGTATCAATGACCTCTGTATTACATTTTTCCCTATGGCACCTTCCTGAGGCTGTGTAACCCCCCTCCTCGGTGTTTTAGCCAAGCTTATTGACGTTCTTCACTAGTAGCAGTGCATGCTTTCCATGGTGCACAATTTGCTTTGTTTATAGTAAACTCACCACGCTATCTAGTACTATTAGCGGCTCATATTGAGTGCGCCGCACCAGCTGTTTCATTCTACCTAGGAACTACAATTTCCGTTTTTACTCCTGGTGCATGACGAGCATTTAATTCTTACTGCCTCGCCCTGCCTTTTTAAACCTAAGCCAGCGTCCTCGAACCTCGCACCGGTCAGACTCTTTAGGGGCCCTCTGAAGGTAAGCGTCACGTTGGAGCACTGTTCCATAGACTACCTATGGTAGTTTTCAAACCTTTTCATACCCGCACTATAAAGAGAGAAGGCCGCGCAGAGCGGCCCTCGTTTATTAGGTCGAGCAGTTGAGACCTCTTGTATATACTTATATGTGTATGTAGTTTGTGGGCTCTGGAGATCCGGCCTAGGACTTGTCTGTTTCCGCTTAGGGATTTTTTTTTCTGTTCAACTGCCTCTATTCAACTGTCTTGATAGAAACCGACCATTAGAGGTCAGTAAAATACCAGAACTGCTTACTGCTGAGGGACTTTCTTTTTTTTAATGTTTTCTGGCAACTGCCTCCATTTAACTTTCTTGATAGAAAACGACCAGCAGAGGTCAGTAAAATACCAGAATCACTTTAGCATTCTCTAGATTCCAGTCCATAAAAATGGTCTTCCACGAGCACCCGTAGACAATAATATTTTTTTCAAATCTTGTATTTTCAGTGATGACCACCGAAGGCCCTGATTTTATTTTAAAAACAGAGCTTTGGACTATACCATTTCCCGCTGAAAGGCAATATTTCTCTCCATGTGTTCCCATACCTGGCGTGTCACGCAGTTTGGTGGTTACTTTCCCTCCATGTTAAAGAACAGCAGATGTTTCAGCACCCAGGCTAATGTGCTGCATAGCTAAATACATATAATGTCCTAAAGGCGAGACCGATTGAATTGCAAATGCTTGTTTTGCTTACATGCGCTTTTGTTTATTTTGGTTACATGAGCTTTCATTTGTTTGGTTGCATGCGCAATGTTTTATCTTCCAATAGGCAATGCAACATGTCACTTCACCCCTCCAACATGCCTCGTGCATGCCTGTAAGTGAAGATATTCTAAACTAAATTGTCCTCTTTCTCGGTGTTCCTCGAATTCACCAAGTTTTTGTAAAAAGTAAACATGGCTTTTGCTGTCTGCGTGCCGCCCAGCTTTGTGTATTGTCTTTTTTTAGTTAACACAGACAGCAGATCGGTGGAAACACATACACCCTAAACTTGCTGTTATTAATATGCCTTTGGTATGTAGTGAGCCCCCACCGGGACCCTATCTACTTTTTTTATTGCGGTCTATGAAAGCAGCTATTATGGCTATTTTGCTATACCTGCCGCCTGGCTGCTTAATCACCTGGATAGTTGCGTCTCTGCAACAATAAGCCTCTAGCAATTGACACAGGTGGGCAGTCCCTCCTCTGTACCTCAGCCCCTTTTGTATTGAGCTTTGTGGCTGTTTTTTTTTTTTTTACTGTTAATCGTTTGTTGAGCCAGGACATGTGCCACGCCCATTTGTATTTGTATGTATTTGGTATTTGTTAGGCGCGTGTATCACCCGTAGGTCTCGCAGCGCCAGCAGATACTCAAGAACCAGATAGATGTCTCATCAGAGCTGGAAAAGCCAGGTTTTAAGAGTTTTGCGGAACCTCTTATGATCTTGTTCCAATCGGAGATAGAGAGGTAGGGCGTTCCAGGTTTCAGGGCCAATTTTGGAGAAAGCTCTGCCTCCGTTCCTTACTGTATGCACTTTTGGTACTGCTAGAAATAGTTTACTGGAGGAGCGCAGGACTCTAGTTGGTTGGTATTTTATTAGTTTTTTGGCTAGATATTTTGGCCCTTTGCCGTTCAGGGTCTTGTGGATCAAGCAGCATAGTTTGAAGTTGATCCTCTTTTTTATAGGGAGCCAGTGGAGGGTCTTCAGACTGGGCGCAGAAGGGTTGCGGGGAGAGAGGTTTAGGACCAATCTGGCCACAGTGTTTTGTAGAACCTGAAGTTTTGACAACTGTTCTTCATTAATGGAGGCCAGCAATGCATTTCCGTAATCCAGACGGCTAATGATTAGTCCCTGTACTAGGGGCATGCGGGACGATGGGGGAATCCACTGAAAGATTTTTCTGAGGGTTCGCATTAGACCGTAGCTGGTACGTACCACATTATTTATGTGGTCAGCCATAGAGAGTTTATCATCTATTATTACGCCCAGATTCCGCGCTATAGATTTGGGTGGGGGGGCAGGGTCACAGAGACGGCGGCCACCAGTCATCTGTCCATATTTTCTGAGCGTCGCCAAAGAGCAAGATTTCAGTTTTGCTTGCGTTGAGTAATAGGTGGTTGCTCGCCATCCAGTCGTTAATGGACAACATGCACTGCTTACATCCGGATTTGGTGTCAGTGGGATCTGATCCAAGGGTGATTAGTAACTGCGTGTCATCGGCGTATGACACTGTGTCGAACCCATGTGTTTGGATTATCTTTGCCAATGGTGACACATACAAGTTAAAGAGCGTGGGGCTCAATATGGATCCCTGGGGGACTCCCTTGTCAATTATCTGATTTTTAGAGGAGAAGACACCTATTTGAACCTTGGAGGACCTGTCTGTCAGGTAGCTCTTGATCCAGCTTAATGCTGGGCCCTCGACACCAAACTCCAATAGGCGTTCCAGGAGGACGTCATGTGAGATGGTGTTGAAGGCCGCTGACAGATCAAGTAAGATCAAAATGGCAGATTGTCTTGCGTCGAGAGAGAGCCTGATGTTGTCGACTATCTCGAGCAGGGTAGTTTCGGTGCTGTGAAACGCCCGAAACCCAGACTGGGATGGGTCCAGCAGATTGTTGCTTTCCAGATGTTTATATAGCTGACCGTTGACCGGTGATTCCATGACTTTGCCAAATAGGGGCAGGAGGGAGATTGGTCGGTAATTGGCAAGCAGCCCATGAGCATTTGTTTTTATTTACTTTTATTTTGACATGCTCCAACTTTGTATGTTCGTTCTTTAGTCTACCAAACAGAAGAAAGTCCAGTTTAGCCCCTTTATACACTCAAGAGTTTCTCCCATAATTCCATGTTATACACAACTCATGTCCTTCCCTCTAGGATAGTGTGCATTCTGAGCCCAGTGCCAGGGCATCTCGAGCTGAGACACAACACCTGACTTCTGAGGGTCAGCCTGCATGTTTGCAACAGATGTCACAACTGTATTCTAGGTGGACACCTTACTGGTGGATTCTGTGTTCCACTTTCTGGGTTGCTGGTGGCACTATAAATTGATAAGTGTGACTAACACTCTTTCTGCAACCTAGATGCCATTGGTGACCACTTTTATGGTTTTGCATTTGTTCTTTAATTTGCACTTTTTGTAATCAGACGTGAAGGTTTTCAAAGTCCTGACGAATGCCCATACTCCTCGGTTGAGGGTTCTATTGACAGAAACATGTTGACCATGACACAAAAAGGCAGGGTTCTTCGACTGCTGCCGTGTCTTTTCACTGTTTTTAATCCTGACCCAGTCAGACAAGAATAAAGCTGAACGCCTGCTCTGGAGTTAGTTTTAACCACGTTGTTCACATCATCTTTGTTTACACAACAGCACATTGTACACTCTGCTAGCCTCACCACACCTCTGACTCCATAGAGATTTTTACCATACATTAAAACATGCGAAGAGCTCCTCCCAATTAGAGAAGGAGTTGTAGCTGCACCGGGTTCTGGTGTGAGGAGAATGCCTTTGATGAAGCATGCCAACTCTGGTATGTAATAGATTTTGTCCTAATAAAGGCATATTCCTTCCACATTCTAGGTTCCTAGCTTGCTCTCTGTGTTGGAGAAGAGTATTTCGCTGTGTGAAGCATGAAAGCAGCAGCAGCGGGTAATTTGTCGGGGCAGATACATTTGTCAAGCATAGAAGTAGCAGGGTAGTAGCAACCCACAGCTTAATGCCAGCAGGGTGCAGTGTACCTGTAATGTAGAGCTCGAAAGGCATAACATGGGAGCATCGGTGTACTCTCAGGGCACAGCAGCTAGAGACCAACAATTTGTTCTCACCACAACGTAGCAAAATGCCCCCCCCCACACACACACACACACAAGAAACAAACCCAACCTTACCTCAACAGCTTCAATCAGTAACCGCTGCCCAAAACCTTCAACACCCTGCTGACTGATTTCCCCTGCCCACTCACCTCAACAAACCCTTCAGATTCCCCATTTAGCACACTCATCAACACCGGCTGTCATGCAGGTTAAGAAAAGACACAAATCCCAAACAGGTAGAATTCAACCACACATGCAGCATGTACCGCAAAGCTGCAATCAACGTGAAGCAATGCTGCTGCTCAGGCAGGGAACTGCTGGAGGTCAATGACATGCTTTGCTTTTCAAAGTGGTGGAAATGTTAATTTCCCTGCAACACAATTCTGCTGCCTGTCTTTGTTTACCTTTACACAGAGCACAAGAGTCAATAAAAACATCAGGTTATGATTTTCTGTGGAACAACTGTTGTTAAGAGCATTCTGCTGGCATCGATCCAAAGGGTGTTTCCTAGGCTACCAGGATACAGCTTAACACACCTGTACATCCCTTACTCTGATCAAACTGTCTAACACAATAATTTCATTTATTGATTACTTCTTAGACACACTCTACAAAATGAATTATTTGTAGATGGCAGTGGACATAAACGTAAAAGAATAAGACATCTGTGCCCTGCAGAGCTTTACCTACCCACAAATGCTTCACAGATGGAACAAGAATGTTTTAACTGCCCTTCTAAATAAGATTAAAGAGGGCCTGCATTTCATTTTCTTGGGTAAGGAGATGAATATGCGTGGGACCAACATGTAAAGCCCCCCCTTATGTTACTCGGTCACACCAGGTTAGGTACCCCAAGCCCTGTAAGACGTGTATATAGCTCAGAGCCCTGCAGAGTAGGGGGCACTAGGCTTTGGCTGTACTCATGGAAATATTGGAGATGTCAGGAGAAGAGATCTTGCAGAGAAGCCTTTGAGGAGTAGAATGAGAAGCCGTACAATAGACTCCACAGAAACCGTACACATACAGCTTTGTATTAAATAATAGTGTTTACTATGTGCTAATCTGATGTAAATCATATGTATTGTAATTATCACCATAGTAACATAACTCGACAGTGAGGTATATTATGAGAACAAATAAAATACATATCCTAAACATCCCTAATGTATTGGTCTACATCTCCCTATGCGCCTTTTGATATTCTATTCTTGTGCTGCATGATTGCCAAGCCAGGTAATCCCCACATATCTCCTGTAGGCCCGATGGTCTACAGTGCACCGTCCCAACAAGCGCCGTGCCTCTCAGCATCTCAAGGCGCTGTCTCCCTCATCACCGAGTGGAGTTTATTTACCCTACACAATACAGCTTTCCTGTGGAGCTGTGAGGCGCCTTTCTTTCAGAAACCAGAGTACCGAAGTTAGTGGAATGCTTTCATAACAAGCATCAGTATATGTTGCAATTGATACCGTAGTATGGAAAACAGAGACCCAACAAGGACACGTTAGTTGGGAATTTCGTCCTCTAAGTTGTAGTTACTTATAAGCAGTGTGGAAGCAAAAGAGACGGCGATGCTCACAAAAATTTAATTTGTTTAATCTGCAATATTCTGCACAAGGAAAGCGAACTTGTGTAAAGGAATGCACTGCACAAAGGGAATAAATCTGTGTAGCAAATTTGTATTTTCTGAATGGTCCCTTAGTTTTTTCACCATTACCTAGATCCTATTTTGTTGGCATTAGGACTCTGTGACCTGTGACCCTGCTAACCAGGGCCACAGCACGTGGGGTCTTCCCCATAAATGGTAGTGGTAAAATTGGTTTCAGCCAAATGGTCTATTTACCTGTTATGTACGACCAGTGTAGATGGTACAGAAAATGCATCTGTGTTGTGGATGTTAAAATTGTTATGTGATCAACAGTGTGCATTTACCCCACCATCACATACAACAAATATATATGTCTGCCAGGGACACCATTATGCTCTGGCTCGGATACAGTTTAAATGCATTGCAGTAACACATCAAAGGAAACAATGCCTATGCCACATAGGACAAGCCTATTTTTCTATATTCATAAGTCACCCCTAAAGTGGGCGTTGTAGGGCCAGTGGGCAAGGTGCTAGTAAATTAAAACAGGGCACACTACATTTTG
Source organism: Calotriton arnoldi (assembly GCA_963921515.1). Taxonomy (NCBI): domain Eukaryota; kingdom Metazoa; phylum Chordata; class Amphibia; order Caudata; family Salamandridae; genus Calotriton; species Calotriton arnoldi. The sequence goes on from CAWUFW010000679.1 coordinate 2,973,113, forward strand.
GGAATAGTGTGCTCTCATATTGAAATAAAACCCCCAACCTATTTCACTGTGAAGGCTTTGCTAAACGCTTCCCTAAACAGGCCTAAATGGGATTAAAATCTTTATTTCTAGGCACCGCTTTGGGAAAATGAAAGAAAAAAGCTTCAAAGTTATTTCCTACTTAAATTTTCAAAATCTGATTTAATGTTGAAATTAAAAGTAACTTTGCAAAAACACATGTGCTGTCTGAACCAAAACGGGCCTAAAACCAGTTCTGCCACTCAGCCCTTCCAGGGTTGAAATCCACATCCTTGGCCAGAGAGAGTTAGTAACTGGCGTAGAGAACAATAGCCTGCCTGGGAGTCGGGCAGAATAGATAGGGTTTAAGGACAGTTGGCAGAACAAATGACAGCTTTAGAACTACCTCTTTTGACTTGGGGGTACTAGGGAGAGTTTCTCCTATTCATTCTCAAGACCTTCCCAGACAGCCAGGCTCCAGTCATAGTAGGTGAGAGAACCAGTTTTGACTATGTCAGATTGGAGGACAACTAATCTAAAAAGGGGAATGGCTAAAGAGCTGAAGACAAGCCGGCCTGGTGGCAAACAGGCCGGCCATCTTGAAACGGGGACTCCGGAGCCATTTTACAGTAAAGTAAAGGGGACATGTTGCAAAAGGATGCAGAGTACTGCAAGAAAACAATTAGAACTGAGTAATAGAATTTCTCCAATTACAAGCTAGCACACAGGCTAAATCTGGCATCTCAACCACCACCTTCTCAGAACATTCCAGGACCTGGAAAGACTATCTGAAAAAGAAAGTGCTGGTGCAAGAAAGAAGACTATGGACACCTACTGTAGGCAGAGGACCACACAAGGACTCCGGACTCCTCTGGGCACCCAAGGACTGGAACTGCACTCCAATGGTCATGTGATTTGCCTTTTCCAAGATGGCGCAGATGACCAGAGAGGACTAGATCCGGCATGAGACCTTGCAGGACAGAGACCTGGTGCCCAGAAACCTTGCCGGAGGAGCTAGGGGCTATAGAATTGACAAGAACGAACTGTCCCAGCAGTTGACGACCAAACGTAAAATCTTGCACTGGGATAACCCGATTGGATACACCAATCTCCATCCCATCGCAGTCACCCTCAAATTGCACCCGGGTGCCAGTCAACCAAGAACTATTGGTTTTCAATGGCAATTTACTTTTTCTAGGTGCATATTGCCTTAAAAATGTAAACATTCATATTTAAGGTTCCCTCAATCTATTTTAATAATCTTGGATGATGGAGTTTAATTGCTGTATATAGTCGGTGTCTGTAGGCTCCTCCATTTTTGGGGCATGTCTCCACTGCATAGCCCAGGTTTACACATAGTTTTTATACCCTCTTACATCCTGATCCTCCATACGCCCAGCATTCTTGTAATTCCTCCAAGCTTCAATTTAGTTTTAATCACTCCCTCTATTTCAACATCAACCCATTTGGAGTATGAATTGCATCCCTGTACAGGATCAAAGTATGTGAATAAAGGAACCATGTCCTTTACACCTTCCGAGACCGGTATTGCTATTGAACAGCCATGCTTCAGGAGATGCGTTCCCGCATAGTGCAGTTAAACTCCCTCCACAGAATGTACTAAGTGAAAATTTGTCCTAATTGAAATCTCTCTAAGGACAACTAATCCTTTGAAATAGGTTGCCTCATTGACTTCACCAACGTCCCTTTCCTATCTGCTTTTCAGACTGTTTGTTTAACTGTGTTGTTCATTAGTGTATGGTATGTGGAAATATGACCCCCCCTTGCCTAAATTAGCATTGAGTAATCTTCCCTCTAGTAGAGACTTTGTCTGTAGGGTTTTATGCCCTATTGCTTCAGGCTTCAGTGCTCCTTATATTTAACACAATTTGTGTTAACATTTAAGCAGGATGCTTAGTTTTTCATTTCAGTAAATTGTTTATCAGAGTTTGTACAAAATGAAAAAAGAACAAAAAAAAAAAAAAAGGAATTGTATGATGTCCTGTATTGCATGGTTTATAGGTTATGAGTAGGAAAAGTACAGAGAAAGAAGCAAAGAGGGGGCATAGGAAAGAAAATGAAAAGCAGAATAAGGGCGGGGGATAGGATGCATACGTAATGTGTGATAAAGTACGAATATTGATTGTTAGACCTGACATCCTTGGCGTGGGTCTCCCTTCCATTTTTTCGTAATGCCTCCACTGTTGCCGATATGTTTTTGCTGGACTAGATGCTCATGGGCACTTTGCCGCTGCTAATCAGTGCCAAAGTGCAAGTGCTCCCTATCGTTAATTGATATATGTATTAGTGACTCCATGATTGGATGATTGGTTTACTTGTCAGTCCCTAGTACAGTGCACTCAGTGTGCCCCGGGCTTGTAAATCCAATGCCGCTGGTGGGCTTGCAGCACTGGTTGTGCCACCCACAGAAGCGGCTTGTAAAATGTGTCTCAGGCCTGCCATCGCAGAGCCTGTGTGCAGCCTAGGGCTGCCATGTCGACTTGGTGAGTACACCCACTTACCAGTCCCTAAACCTTCCCTTTACTGCATGTTGGTCACCCCTAAAGTAGGCCCTAGGGCAGGGTGCATTGTAAGTATAAGGTAGGACATGCCCTGGTGTGTGTGGCATGTCCTAATAGTGAATTACAGCCATTTTCGTTTTTCACTATTGCAAGGCTACCTGCTCCCCATAGGCCAGAATGGGCAGACTGACTATTACACCTTATAGTCAGAACTGACCCCAGGGAACATGGTAGAAAAACGAATTTAGTATGCCTGAACTCAGGATGATAAAATACATCTTTTAGTGAAGTTGGTTTTAACATTCTGTGTTTGAAAATACCACTTTTAGAAAGTGGGTATTTTCTTGCCTAACTATCCAAGCCTGCCTCTGCTAGGTTGTGTATTCCTTGTCTGGAGATTGAGTGACAGGGGCTGGGGGTGGCCACAGGAGACAGGGTGAGTCAGCGCAGGGCTGAATAGAAAGATCTGCATCCAGAGTGGAGGAGGAGTTGCACCTGGGTCTGAATAGGGCTGTGCCTGCCTTCCACAATGCTGGCTCCACCTCCTGCCGGGCGGCTGAGCACTCTGCCCCACATTCTGAAAGGAAAGAAGGAGTCAGAAAAACAAAGTGCTCCAGGACTGACCAGAACTGGTTTTGGACTAGGCAGAGGCCTCTGCCTTCAGAGAACAAAGAGAATCAGGGTATAAGAGGGGCACCCAGACCCCAGGAAAATTAGATCACTTTTGGGAACAAGAAGAAACCTTTGCTGAGGAGCGGAACCAAGAAGAAACTGAGGAGAGACTATCCCTAAGCCTGAAGTGCTGCTTGGGGATTGGCCTGCAGTGGTTTGCCTGACTGCCAAAGAAAGGAGAAAGGAACTTTTGCTTTGCTGTGACTTTCATCAACTTGTGAAGGATCTCCAAGGGCTTGGAAGAGAGCTTGCCCCCTGACCGAAGTCCCAGGACCATTGGACTTCACCCCCTTTGTGAATTGCTGCTGGAAACTCTGTTTCAGTGGCTACAGAGGTAGGGAGCTGTGACCGACTCTCACGACCGACTCGGTGTCCTGTAAGCACCGCATCGAAGCACCGTCTCGCCCTGCAACGCACGGCCCTGGTCTCACCGACTCCGTCAACGAGCCGCTGCCTGCACCGCATCGAGGGACAACGCGTCCTGCAACGCTTCGCTACGCCGAATCGAACTGGTCCGACCGACACGGTCACTGCTGCTGAGTTCGAGTCCTGTGACCGCACCGGAGTTGGGCACCGCTCGCACGCTTTGCGACGCACCGCCCGACTCGCACCGCTGTCCGGACTGATCGACGCCAGCTCCTGAATCCGGCTCCGTCGCCGCACCGCAACCTGCCAGCACCGCATCGAAGCACCGTCTCGCCCTGCAACGCCTGGCCTTGGTCTCACCGACTCAGTCTCAACGACGTCAACGAGCCGCTGCCTGCACCGCATCGAGGGACAACGCGTCCTGCAACGCTTCCATTTTTGCATCGCGACCGCGACGAACAGCCATCCGGCTCGTACGCCCGTGCCTGCCGCTTCAAGAAAAAGGTACTGTGACCGAGTCGGTCTACGCTGTGTTGGCCCGTCTCGACGCGGTCAGCTGGATTTGTTAGACTCTGTTTGTTCTCGACATCGCCGTAGCCAGAGGAGGCTACCGACTCGCACAGAACCTTGAATTAAGCCTTTTGATCAGAACTAAGCACTCTTGACAGTATTGTGGATTATTTTTGTCGTTTATGGTCTTGTGATAAATCTATATAAAGTATACCTATTTTTATAAATATATAACCTGTGTGGTGTCCATTTGTAGTGTTGTCACTTGATTACTGTATGTGTTCACAAATGCTTTACACACTGCCTCTGAACTAAGCCTGTCTGCTCGTGCCAAGCTACCAAGAGGGTGAGCAGGGGTTATTTCGGGAGTGTACCTACTTTCCCTGACTAGACGCAAGGGTCCCTATTTGGACAAAGGTACCTACCTCTGCCAACTAGAGACCCCCAAATCTAACATTGATCTAATGTTTACAGCAGTGTGGATGTTGACAGCTTTTGATGAGATAGTATCTTTGGATGATTGAGAAGATTTAAGGTGGTTTAGTCTTTTCGATAAATGAATCTAATTTGTTTTGTAGGCTCTGGAAGATTTAGTACTGAAATTGTGGGTGTAGTTATTGTTGTCGCCACTTCTCATGAAGCAGACCCAGGCCCACCACGTCGGACGAGAAATGGGGTTTGTGGTTTTCCCAGTCAGTCAGGATAGTAGGTCCAGTAGTCGAAGTTCCCAAGTGTCATGTGTGGAAGGAAGGTTAATAGTTTGTGGCCAACTATGGTGGAGTGTGATGATGATATGAATGATTTTGTATCGTTTCGCATAATAGTTTTTTGAGGATAGTCACAGCAAAGCACTTCGGGGGCCCTACGGTGCATCACCATGTGGCAAGGGTTGTTTTAATTGACAAATGGCGTAGGAATACCAAAACGTTCCCCAGGATACGAAGGATATCAAGAGTCCCAGAGCTTGTGTTCAGAGCCCATTGGGTATATAAAGAAACCAATGTTCTGTATGGGAGATTCTGGCCATCAAAAGTAACTCCATACAGTAATCAATAAACGATATGTGAGTTTTGCATTTTTCCTAAATTCTGTTTATTCAATTATGATTTGAATATCTGTATCAAAAGATATAGAGCAAAAGCAGCTGAAATTGTTGCAAATTGTGAATAACACAGCACCGTGGAACGTAAGTGCTAGAAACATCAAATATACAATACTAGTCTATGCTGATTTGTAAAGCGCGCAGCTACCCGAAGGCATCCCAGTGCGGAGTAAAGCATGGCCCGTGATGGCAAATCAATCCTAGGCATTAATTGTGCCAATAAAACCTATATTCATAGGGCACTATATTTGTGTAAATGTTCATAAAAGGGTATAGGTAACAGATTTACACATGTTGCACACTCCCAAGAGTAAACGCTCCCTCTTAACCCAGAAATCATATGCACTGGCCTCATGCCCTTACTCGGACAATGGTAGACCAGGCATGTGCTTAGACAACACTTTGTCCAATTTTTAGTGCATCAGTTTAACAGTTTTCACCTACCAGACTCCTCTGGCCGATCCCGCTCTAAGCAGTGGGTGGACACTGTCACCTGTAACAAAAAGACAAGAGTAAAGCTCTCCTGTTCAATGGGTGGTAAAAGTAAGTAAAATGTTACCAGAGACTCTAAATGCAGCTATGTATTACACATTGGCCTCCTAGTGTTTCCTATTACAGCACGAGTGTTTCCTATTACAGCATGAGGATTCGGATAGTTTCTACATGGGCCCTTCCTAGAGCCTCGCTGCTGCAGGTCAGTAATGGGTTATTTTTTTATGTACTCTGTTTGCTCTGGATTTCAAAGATGCCAGGCAGCAGGCTACAACTTATGAGAAGGTACACAATGGGTTACTCTGAAGTGTCGTGCTAGGTCGGAGTTTTACATGGTATTAGTTTTGACTCTGGATGCAGGTTGCAGGGCACAAGGTTCATGGTGTTCCAGCTGAGACTAATTTGTCATGCGGTGTCCCACAAGTACCCTCTCATCTCAATATGAACCCTAAAAACTTGATCGAATAAATATAGCATCGATATCTACCACATGAACCTTTGACTATCGCCTAGATTCCTCTTCATGGGTAATATCTAGTAGACTCCCTGTATTTAAATGTGTAGCTTCATTGGATGCTGTGGTGCCCTTGTGGTATTCACAGATCAGCATTCACAGTGTGAGCGAGGAGTCAGGTATCATGCTAAAAAGAAGGTAAGCTGTACCAAAGTTCTTTCAGGCAGTAAAGAGGCATTTGCGGAAGAAAACAGATCTGCCTAGCAAAGCAAAATGATTGTGTGCAGCAATGTCACAACAAGAGGCAATATGGATCAGCCAGTATAGCTGAGAAAAGAGGCAGTGTCTTCTAATTCTGTGCCTAACATGTAAATATGTGAAATGTAATTGCGTAATTTAAAGATATAAATCCACATTTGATGTACACGTTCTTGTATCGTTTCACAAACTACCCCTCCCCCCAATAATATACATCGCTCGACTACTCTAGGTTTGCACTATATAAACTACAGCTAGGTTTGCACTATATAAAATACTAAGACATACATCGATTAATCACAGATGTGGTTCCGTTGAAGGTTATTTGGCTATCTCAGGGTACTGAGAGATCTAAGCAATTTACCAGGTTCCGGAGCATCTGGCTGGAGGGCTGGGAAGTCATTCTCAAAGAGGTATGTGCTCTCGTACAGGGGATTCACCTTCAACAAGAAAGAAACAAAATGGGTGTAGGATTAGGCATGGGTAAATTTACAACACCTGGATTGCACCAAGTGGTATTTATGTATCGCTAAAAGCAATGCCAAGGCATATAAGCAGGATGCGTTTGTCGGTGTCACAATAAAACAATTAGCAGTGCACCTCATTCCATTCCAAACTAGCACTGTAAGAAGCCAATAGGTCTGCCTTGCAAGTTAAGCCCTGACTGAAGCATTGAAAAAAAGCCTTTGATTAGTTTGCATTTTAAAAATGCACCATTGTTGTGGTGTTTTTTTAAAACGCAAGCTAACAAAAATCTCACTTCCAATAAAAAACAAACGGAAGTGTATGCTCAGCTGTAATCTTTCTTTTTATAATTGCATTAAGGGTTCGGTACCTTATGTGGCCAATAGCGGTCCCTTTACAACTCCACAGGGACACCTAGTAACAGCCTGTGGTGCTGCGCACTTTCCTTGCTTTGTGGATTTTCCTTTATTACGTATGCTACTGCTGGGATAATTCTTGTAAAAAAAAATATGTAACAAACATTGTCATTTAAACAAAGACAGATAAAGAATAGCAAGTCTGGAGAAAAAGCGTGTTGTTTTTAAGCAGGGGTTGTGCTGAGTACATAGCATTGTGATATGGGGGGGGGGGCGGTGGACATCTTACTCACCCAAAGAGCACTCCAAGGCACCACCGACCATGCCACCACCAGAGATCACATCGTACAGGGGAGGGGAGGTTTCAGTACAGTTGCCTGTGCGGGGAGCCCCTGGGGCGAGGAGGCGGCTCAGAAGTCACATTCCTGGCAGGAGAGGCATTTCGAGTTGGGAGAGGTCAGCAGCCTATATGTTAATAGGAGCAGTGGCTGCTGCTTCAGCTGCTCCTGTGCCTTTAAGGGATGCTCCCTGCACCTACTCGCTGTTTGTGCTATGACTGGGAGAGGCCAGCCCCGGGAGGCAGCAAACAGCGCAAGCAGTTACGGGAGTCCAGTGGCCGAGCAGAGGGAGCAGGCCGAGTGCTGAGAGAGCAGCTCGGACACTGGCAGCCAATTGAGGGCCCTCCCGCCTCACTCACTGCTGTTTGCAGTGTTTTAAAAACATGTGGGCTAGCCGCGCAGCACAAAAGAAAGGCGCACGGGCGCCATTGTTAAAGACTAAGCGCGGCATGGAAATGGAAAAAAAAATAGAATGTTGGCTTGCAATGGGAACGCGAGCTTTGTGCTAACATGCACGTTAAGGAAGAGAAATGAAACAAATGAAAAACACTACTTTAATTATAGGAACTACGTGTTGAGGAAGTGTGTGGCTGCAGTGCCTGCAACGCAAGCTATGACGACGAAGTCCTTAACAAAAGCGTGCTCACTAACAGTTAATGAAACATACAGAGTAAGAACACATGTAAGAGGGGCTGTCCTCATGGGAGGTTACAACAGGAGAGAAGGAGGTACTAAGGAGGGACTACGAAATAAATAAACCAATGAAATAAAAACAATTCCAAAAGACACTCAAAAGAGTCAATAAAATACATGGGCATAACATAGGCGGAGCTTAAGGTCCATATCCTAAATACAGCACGTCTCAAAGAGACCGTGCAAGTGCTGCCTAGGCGAGACCTAAAAACAGGTGTAAGGACAAACATGGAGAGGCGGGAGAGCACAGAGGTGATCAGGAAAACTAACTACTGGGTAAGGGAGATGAAGAGTGGGAGGAACATTGCAGTTGATGGGGGGGCGGGCTACAGAGAAGAAGGGCCAATGATGCATGACACAAAGTGGCGGATCCTGCAGGTGGAGAGAAGGTCAGAGATTAGGGGGCTATCATGCAAATTGTGTAAACAGGGAGGTTGGGGCAATTTGGGGACTTTCCATCAAGCACTGCTGATCTAGTGATTTATAGTGTAACAGTGTGTAGTTAATATAAAAATGGCATGTTGAACGGTAGTGTGTGCTGTTGGGAGTTGGCGGAGAAGGGGGAAACAGTTTCTTCCAGTGGGTTGTGCCCCTCAGAGGTTATACAATAAGAAATGCATGCACAAAGTTTCATTTTCTGATGACATTTCGCTTATGACTATGTGGTAGTCAATCAGGAACACCAGGTAAGTTGTAGTAGAGTTTATTGAAGTTACAGCTGAGCCATCAAGCAGAGCAGCAGCAGAGATCAACGAAGACACCAACTGACTAAACTGGAACTCCTGGTGCAGAGCCCTCACACAGTGAGGTTCTGTGCCGGGGACATTCTAAACAAGAACAGACTACTACATGGGTCTTCCCTCAAAACAAAATGGCGAAAGGAAACTTACAACAAAAAGGAAAGGAAAAGAACAACAAGAGAAAGACACCTGTGAAAGCAAAAGAAGGTTAAGTAAAAAGAGAAAACAATGCAGGAAAGAAATACTGCACCTGTAAGAAGAAAAGCTATACAATGGGAAAAACTGTAAGAGAATAAATTAAACTCTATAACGAGGAGGAACCTTCCTAACTCGAGCACTACGCCTCAGGACGGGCTGGCCCGCACAATCTAAACTCCTTTCACCACTCTCACTTCCAACATCCTCACGAAGCAAACAACTCTTCACTAAAAAACACTTGTTCCACCACTGTCCATTGACAAGTTTTACAGAATTCTCTCTCACACCCACAACTTTGACAAGTGGACCAAACTTGGAAGAACCCTTCTTCACATGCACAGGTTTAACACAGACGTAATCACCCAAACTGATCTCCATGCTTTTAACACACTTCTTAGAGTCAAAATAAGTTTTCTGCTTATTTTGAGCCAAACTCACATGACCCCTGACACACTCATCCGTCCAATGTCTACCTTTAACCCACTTGCTCATCCAACTAGGACAAAAAGCAGTGGCAGCTTTCCGACCACGTAACAACTCAAAAGGTGAAACCCCTGTGGTTGAATGAGGGGTGGTACGGTAAAACCAAAGCATGCTTCTCACGGAATTAGCAACAACACATTTGTTGGCAATGGCCCACTGTATGCACTCACAAAGCACCCTGTTCATGCGCTCAACCAGACCATTTGGCTGGGGGTGGTACAGAGAACTTTTGAGGTGCTTAATACCACAGGTGTGGAGAAACTCCTCAACCTCACAAGCGACAAACTGAGCACCATTGTCTGTCACCAGAGACTCAGGAAAGCCTTCCTTCATAAACACATCATTTAGGAACTCAACTACAGTGCTAGAGCTCACCTCCCTCACAAACTTCACCTCTGGCCACTTTGAGTAGTAGTCCATAAGAACTAAAGCAAACTTTGATGATGGATCAAGGGCATGAAAAGGACCTACAATGTCAAGCCCCAGCTTCACCCATGGTGCAGATGGCAATTCAATAGGAGAAAGAGGGGGGGTACGCAATTTAGCAGTCTTGTCACAGCTGGAACAAATCACGCAAGACCTAACAATCTCATCCACCTCCCTGTCCATGGAAGGCCACCAGAAAGAGAGGCGCACCCTTTTCTTTGTCATAGTGGCACCTAGATGTCCTTCATGCGCATGCTTGATTAAGGAAGCTCTCAAAGCAAGAGGGGGAACAAGCTTGTCTCCTCTCAGTAACAATCCATCTCCGATGGTCAGTTCATCTGCTACCTGTAAAAATGTTTTGAAATCAAAATTCAAGTTCCTCTCCTTGGGCCACCCTTTTTCAACATGTTTCATAACCAGAGCCAAGGAAGCATCCCCACTGAGGGCCTGACGCCATTCACACTCTGAAACTGCACACAACTGTGGAAGATCCACTGCGGCCACAATGAACTCCTCCTTGTCCTCCTCACCCATGTCTAGTTCATCTTCCACAGTGTCAGAAGAGCGAGAGAGAAAGTCTGCACACCCATTCTTACTTCCAGGAATATATTCAGTACAAAAATCAAACTGAAGAAGTTTTGAGGACAAACATGCAATCCTAGGAGTGAAACTCCTGACATTCTTCCTACTGAGAATGAAGACTAAAGGCTTGTGATCAGTGTGGAGACAGAACTTCCTTCCCCAAATGAAGTTTCTAAACTTCATCACTGCCCACCAGCACACCAGCAGCTCCTTCTCGATAACTGAGTACTTCCTTTCTGAAGGAGACAAAACCCTGGAGGCAAATCCAATGGTCCTGACCTCTCCCTCTTTCTTCTGAGACAGAACAGCTCCCACACCGACATTACTGGCATCAACAGTGAGGGTGCAGGTAAGAGAAGGGTCATAATGTTTTAACACCTTAGGCGAGACTAGTTGTTGTTTCACCCACTCAAAAACACTTTGACATTCGCCACTCCACTCAAATGCAACACCCCTCATCAGCATTTGTGACAAAGGCCTCAACTTGCTCGCAAAATCTTGAACGAACCGTGAATAAAATTCACAAAGACCAAGGAAGGACTTGAGACTAGTCTTATCAGAGGGAGGTTTTGATTTAACAATCGAATCAACCAGACTAGTCTTAGGAAGAATCCCATTTTCATTGACTAAATGCCCCAAATATTCAACTTCCTTGGTCATGAAAACACATTTGTCCCTTCGTAACACCACACCGTTAGTCTGGAACCTAGACAGGACTTCTTTTAAAATGGTATCATGTGTAACTCTATCGGGTGCAAAGACAAGGACATCGTCCTGGAAAACAGATAGCCCTTCGATCCCCTTCAGCTTATTGGACATGAGTCGCTGAAAAACTGATGCAGCTGACGCAAGCCCAAACGGCATGCGGACATACTGGAAGGTGCCAAAAGGGGAAACGAATGCAGTGAGGTGTCTTGACTCAGGGGCTAACTCTACCTGATGGTAGGCAGATGCTAAATCTAATTTAGTGAATATCTTCGCATCCTTCAAACCTGCCAACAGTTCATTAATGTTCGGTAGAGGATGGGAATCCACCCAGATTTCGTTGTTCAAGCAGTGGAGGTCAACACAGACCCTAAGCTCACCATTCTGCTTGCGCGTGACAACTAGTGGAGATAACCATAGGGAGGACTCAACTGGTTCAATTATCCACTTAGCCCACAAAGAATCAAGTTCTTTTCCAAGGTACTGCCTGACACTAAAGGGGATATTTCTCAGTTTATGTTTGACGGGACTTGCGCCATCTTTCACGATGATTTTGTGTTGGAAATCACTAATCTTGCCTAACTCACCGGAAAACACATGGGGAAATTTGTTGATAAGATCTTCAAGATCTGGATTATCCCTTATAGCAAGAACCTGTTCTGTGGTATCAGGCCTGAGTATCATGCCAAATAGTCCCTGATGGAACCAGCTCAAGATGTTCAACCCTTTGTGTGCTACATACAACTTCCCAGCAATCCTCCCACCTTTGAACTCCATAATCTCCTCAATGTAACCTGACAGATTTAATCGCTCGTCCCTCGTATGAGACAGCTTTACGATCAGGGGGTAGCAGGGGCCTATTTGGCCAGGTCGCATCATTGAGGCTTAACGTGATCATAGAGATACGAACACCGGAGTCAACAAGGAGTTTCAGTACTCGATCTCTGTTAGACCTGGCACCATTGGCGTGGGTCTCCCTTCCATTTTTTGCTGTTGCCTCTTATGTTTTTGCTGGTTTTAGATGCTTTTGGGCACTGTGCCACTTCTGTTCAGTGCCACAGTGCAAGTGCTCCCTATGGTAAATTGATGTATGGATTAGTGACTCCATGATTGGCTTGTTTGGCTTACTGTCAGACCCTAGTACAGTGCACTGCGGGTGCCCAGGGCTTGTAAATCAAATGCTGCTGGTGGGCTTGCAGCACTGGTTGTGCCACCCACCGGAGCAGCTTGTAAAGTGTGTCTCAGGCCTGCCATTGCAGAGCCTGTGGGCAGTCTGGTACTGCCATGTTGACTGGGCAAGTGTACCCACTTGCCAGTCCCTAAACCTTCCCTTTTATACATATTAGTCACCCCTAAGGTAGGCCCAAGGGCAGGGTGCATTGTAGGTAAAAGGTAGGACATGCCCTGGTGTGTGTGGCATGTCCTAATAGTGAATTACAGCCATTTTCGTTTTTCACTATTGCAAGGCTACCTGTTCCCCATAGGACAGAATGGGCAGTTAGATTATTACATCTTATAATCCTAACTGACTCAGGGAACCAGGTAGAAATTCGAGTGTCATCGCATCGCTGAGGAAGCGAGACGCCGCTGCCGCTGTCATCATCGCATCGCCGAAGCGCGGCGCATCGCCGGAGAAGCGGGACGCTGCCACAGAGGACATTGTCACATCACCGGAGAAGTGCGTCGCAGGGCCTGTCGCGGCTCCAAAGATCATCGAGTCGCCGCACGGCCGTCGGGCGTGCACGCATCGCACCAACATTGTCGCATCGCAGCCAAGACGCCATTTTGTCGCATCGCACCGGAGAAGAGTATCGCATCGAGGTGCCATCCTGTCGCATCGCACCGGAGAGCAGTAAGAAACCGACGCATCAACTCCCCACACAGTAAGGAAGCGAGCATCAACTCCCTGCGCAGCAGTGAGGAACCGACGCATCCACTCCCCTGAGTGTAAGGAACCAACGCATCACCTTCCCTGCGACCCTTTTGTTTTCTTTGCGTTACGCATTCAAGGTACATTGAGAGTAAAGTGTCGCATCTACAACTTGAGAGAACTGAACTATTTTATAACATTCTAAATTCTATTTTTGAGTACAGGATTGTGGATTTTTGTCGTTTGGTCTTGTGTTAAGTCGATATAAAAATACTATTTTTATAATACAACCTGCGTAGTGTCCATCTGTAGTGTTGTCACTGCATTACTGTATGTGTTCACAAATGCTTTACACACTGCCTCTGAGATAAGCCTGCCTGCTCGTGCCAAGCTACCAAGGGGGTGAGCAGGGGTTATTTTAGGAGTGTAGCCCCTCACCCTGACTAGACGCAAGGGTCCCCATTTGTCACAGGTACCTACCTATGCCAACTAGAGACCCCCAAAATCTAACAATCTCCCACTAAAATCAAAGGATCAACACACATTTCAGGATTACCCCTTATGACCCAATCATCTTGTACGACCACGACCATGTTACTGAGGTCTTTAGTGATAGACTCTTCATCATCACAGAGCATACCTTCATCGACAACACATTTTACTGAAGAGGGTTGAGAGACTGTTTTGCTTTTAGTAGCCTGACACACTTTAGCAAAGTGACCTGTTCTATTGCAAATTCTACAAGTCACGAACCTAGTCGGACACTTGCCACCTCCCATGTGAGTCTTATATCCGCATCTGAAACAGATGTTGCTCTGAGAAAAGAATGAGTTCTGCCTTTCCCCAAAACTGGGACGAGGTCTGTCTGAAGATTTGTTGTCCTTATTATCCTTTCACGGCAGAGACAGCCTCACTGTTTTTGTTATCAAGTTCCTTGGCCGACAACTGTAAAGTTTCTATGCTTTTTGCTACTTTGATATGAGTTTTTGCTTGATGGTTTTATCCGTACAGTGACAGATAAATTGATCACGCACAAGTTGGTCTGCAAAGTTTTCAAACTGACACTCCGCTACAAGCCTCCTCAGAGCCGTGATGTAGTTGTCGACATCTTCCCCTGTGTTCTGTGTGCGTAAAAAGAATTTGTGGAGGAGCACAACTATGCTAGGCTGACCATCAAATCTGGTTTGGAGCCTTTTCAACTGTGTCTTGATATTCATCAAGGGTGTTTTCCCCATCAATGACTGGAGGAGGAAGATGTTTTAAAATAGCCCTTCCTTCAAAATCTAACGAGTGTAGCAGAAGGTACTTCTTGCGTTCAACTCTAAATCTGTTCGCACCAATCGCACCAAGGTAAGTCTCAAACCCATCAAACCACTGCTTCCATTTGATGGGCGGCTCACCAGGTGTCTCTAAAAACGGCGGAGGAGGTGAAACAGCTTGCATGTTTCCACAACTATAAGAGACAGGCACTCTAAAGTGTTGTGTGAGAACAGCACTGAAGAGTCACAGTGTTGTGTGAGAACAACACTGAAGAGTCACAATGTATGCCAAAGTGAAGTAACGGTCTGCATAAATTTCCCAAAAGTAATAAACTTTCACACTCCTGTTGAACTTTAAAAAAAAAGTCATGGAACACAGTTGATTGATGCAGTGTGCTCTTAACACTCTTGTGAAACTGACAAATGCCTTGGAAGAGTGTTACACAGCTACGTGAAAAACTAAGTGCACTGATGCTTCACCAAAACTCTCTTCCTACTAGGAATGCAGCGCAGAGTACAAAAGTCATCAAGCAAATTCCTAGTCAATACCTGTGTGACTGAAGCCTAGATTCCCTGCCGCTCCTCTTGTTCAATTGTGACGATTAGAATGTTGAGCGGCGGGCAGCAAAAAAGCTTCGTTCTCTTCTTTTCCTTCCGTGTAACAAAGGGGCACTATGACGCGCACACAAGGAAAAGCACTGTGCGTTCCAGCGTTAAAACGCAGACGCGCGCACACGTCACCGCGCGTCTTGACGCTGCTCACGCAACAATTTTATCGTTGCTGGAACGCACATCTTCAAAATGCGTTCCAGCTGCCACTGACCTCGTTTTTTCCGCTGCTCTGCCCCAAAATGCGCTGTATTCGTCGTAACACGATTCCGAAAAGCACGTTGTTCGTCAGAAGAAGATGTCTTTGCTAATGACGATCAGCCTTCTACTGGAGACACCTCCTTCCACCGATGAAGATGTAGACTCTGTACTTCAGCCGATGGACACAGGTTCGTGTTGATGGCCCAGCGCTCGTCGCCAACAAAGATGTGGTAGTCAATCAGGAACACCAGGTAAGTTGTAGTAGAGTTTATTGAAGTTACAGCTGAGCCATCAAGCAGAGCAGCAGAGATCAACGAAGACACCAACTGACTAAACTGGAACTCCTGGTGCAGAACCCTCACGCAGTGAGGTTCTGTGCCAGGGACATTCTAAACAAGCAAAGACTACTACAGACTATTCTATATTTACATGTATATTGTAGCGTTTAAAATGCTTTGCTGTACATGCCTGGGTTGCAATGCCTCATAAGACCCTGGGACCAATAAATAACTTTAGGCAGTGGGTTTTGGTCCCCCCACTAAGTGACAATGAACTCAAAGGTTAGGGGGGAAAAGTAAGTCGGGAGGGGCAATAAGTATTATGACCTTTACCCTCCTGCCAGAAGCAGGAGGACTTTAATTGAAGCAGACAGTACAGTGTCTGTCCATCATGCTGCACTAACTATGTTGACGGTATAAGATTTGTTGGCACCAGGAGTGAGAAGGGAGGATCAGAGTGTGATGGGGAGAGGATGCCATTTCATCATAATCTGGAGTGAGGAAATTGGCAGTGGTTAATTTAGATTTACCAGAGGGACTGGATTAAGACAGGGTTCCTTTTTGTCCCTATTGCCACAGGACTTTGAGCTAAAAAGTTTGGACTGGTGCACTGCTCACACTTGACACACGGGAATTTAGACTTTTACTGAAAGTGGTCTACTGTACCATCTAAATAATTTTCTTCCCCTAGTAAATAACAATATTTGTGTTTAATGCAGAATGTATAGCCCTCCAACAAGAAAGTTGAATAGTGAAACTGAACGTTTACAGGTGAGGTAGTTAGACACAGGTATTTAAGTGCTAAATAATAATTTGAGTAAAGGGACTCAGATAAGGTAAGAAAACAGTATAGCATGGTATTACAATTAGACACACTATTTACAGCATATAAAATAGTAACACTGCAGTAATAGGTATGGGGCAATGTGGTTAACTGGTATGGTCTTTCCAAGTTATGCAGATTGGATTTAAGGAAGCCTTTGACATCCATGAGGGAGGATATTTCCAAGAGTTGGTAACGGGGAGAGTACAAAGGAGAGGACCAAGTAGTCCAAATGATCTGAAGCTTAAGGAGGCACAAGGGGGTCCAGATAAACTAAGGAGGCCATGACTGGCAAGATGTGTGAGGTGGGTAAGGTGCAGGACCAGTTGGGACAGAGGAGGAGGGGCTTAAAAACTGCATTTTAGAGATACCATACTGCACTGATGTAGGAACATACGTGAGCATGCTAAAACCAAGATAAAGTATATATAGAGACACGGGTAACGCTGACCTGCCACTAGGAGTATCAGCCCAGGAACTCCCGGACTGCAAAGTGCCTCCACTAGTGATGGAGCAGGGTAAACGAAAAAAATGTTAACCTCCTAATATTTATATTGAATAATTAACACACAGGTTCGTCTCAGTGAATAACCAACCATGTATGTGTCATGATAAGGGTTATGGGTAACACGCCATATCCGTGCAAACTAATTTACTTACAATTGTTAATGGAATTGTTAATGGATAATGGACAATTGTGGATAACGTAAACCTAATGATTTGCGTACTAATTAGAATAGTAATTGCATGATTTGTGCTTGGAAATAAACTGTGTGGTGGCAAAGTAAAGCAGTTGGTAAGTAAGAAATAGCTTTATATGTCGCTTTTTGCTAGGTAACAATTAATTGGGGTACGTAGAATGATGGGAGGGAAACGAAAAGGCTTATATTCTTTATTCTTAACTATGTTCTGTTTATCCTTATAATAGTTCGCTTAGGCCTGTTGTGCCGCAATGTAAAAATGGCTGCTGAGGCAAACAAGCTAGAGTACGCAGGCGCGAAATGGGTTCCGAAAGTGAGAAAGGCTGTGAACAAAGGGATCCGGTGACCGTCCCAAAGCCTAGGATGGAAGCGTGGTCAAGGCTACGATGACCTTATTATACAAGCGTGTGCCAAAGAAGGAGTTAGCGAAAGGCGTGAGAAGTTGCAGTGAATACGTGAATAAACAATGAACTGTTCAATTTAAAGTATCAGAAAAAGGATACAGATGGAGACCAATGTGCGCATGGATAATGTCATGAACCCGTGAGAAATGACAAGAAGAATGAACTATTAAGAAGAACTGGTTGAACAAGGATATTCATAATGAGATGTATACTGACCCCAAATGGACCAATTAGCGAGAATCTCACCCACAAAGATGTAACATTTTCACTTAGTAAGCTAGTATTAGGGTATAAGAAGACCTACTCTTAGGGAGGGGAGGAAGCTGCTGTTTTTATATTTTTGTCGAGCAAGGGACGCTATTGCTGGAGAATCTTTTTGCTTTTAATAGATTTTCCATTTTAATACTATTAGACCTTTTTTATTCTTAAATACTAAAGGGGAAAAGAACGGGATTGTGGCGGAAACACCATATAGGTGGTCCGTCGAGAAGGCCTGTTTTACAGGACACAGACAGTTTTTCGGGAGTTCTATGCTGTGATCTGAATTCATTGCCGTGACGAACTTTGTTTTTCCATCTAATAGGTATGCATTGCAATTTCAATTTATTCTTATAATGATGATAAATGTAATAATCTGAATAATAAATTTGAAACTTATTCATGCTTCTAAAAATTAGATAAACTTTATTATCTTTAAAACAATGAGTCTGTGGTTCTTTAGCTCAATGATAAATCTTTAAAAGTTTATAGTGATTGAGCTGGTCTTAATCACCATCAACTGATTCCTACTAGTTGGTCCATCGACCAATGAGCGGAATACCTTAAAGTTTGAGAAGTATTATGTCGTTTTAAAAGGTATCCCGTCACCTTCCAGCAAGTCATTAACTGTTTTCTCCTAAGTAAAAACGGATGAAATCCAGGGAATATAGGAGAGAGTGAATGTTTATGCGGTGTTATGGGCCCCACCGTCATATGGATATAGTTGTGGAAAAGGGATATTTGTACCTGGACGTCCAAAGCATATAGGAGAAGAAATGTTATTGATAGCGCTGGATCAGATTTCTTGGTAGCAGAGTTATGGTTACTATAGATAGTTTGGTGATTATTGATTATTTGTTATTTTTATGTATAACACCTCATGTTGTATGGTATTACGTTAAATGCAAGTCAAAGGTTTTGAAGCTTCCGGGAAGTAGGAAGTGGACACGTGTGACAAGAGAAGTCACATGGAATAGTGCATTGTCTGAGTTCATATTGGTGATAACACAGGTTGTGTTATGATAGGGACATTTTCCGTATAAAAGGTGTGTGAGTGAAATAGCATCCGGTTTTCTTGTGAAACTCTGGCCTTAATTCTCAGGAGCAGTGTAGTCTCCACATGTTTTATCCCCAGAGAAACGGGTTTACCCCTTGCTTGAAAGAAGGGTAAGGTAGAGGGAAGTGCTACACTTATCGAACAAAACTGTATTCTTGCGAGCTAGAATAAAACTGTCACTTTGTTAGTGAAATCAGACAATGGAAATGCGTTTTTAATGTCGTAACTAACCAAGAACAGTCGAAAAATAAATTGCCGATAAATTTTGTAAAGGAGGGGTCAGGAGCAGAACTGACGTTGACAAAAGCCGCGCTGGGATTGGACAGTGCACTGGTTATACAGAAGACGCTCTGATTTGTGCGTTGGTGTGAGACGCGCTAGGAGTGGTTGGATAAGCAGTGACGTAGAAGCTTAGGATTGGAGCGTTGGTGTGAGTCGCGCTGTGATAGGTCCGAATAATGCATAGAGAACAGTGTTGAATTGCGGACTTTGAAAAGGAAGAGATCGTGAATTATGGCTTATTATGAGTATGGTAGAGAGAAAACGTCGTGGATGACGAAAATTAAGAATTTTTTTAAGAAAGACAAAAAGGTAGTGACTAGAGAGGGACAAGTAATTCCTCCGCCGAAATCACCAGCTTCGCATATGATGCTGAAATACGGATATCATACCTGCATATGGTTAGAAAATTGGACTAAATATACTCAAAATGATGGAGTATTAGCATTTCCTGAGAATGGTTCATTTAGTGTAGCTGTACTTCGGAATTTGAGGGAGAAGATGACGATGCTTGAGCCTAAACCTAGACCAACACAGTTTGAAGCTTTAAGTGAATGGGAAGATGAGATGTATGAACGAGAAAGATTCAGAGGATTAAAAAATCATGAGTTTGTACCCGGAAGGTTATGGAGAGTGAATCATGAGGACAGAATAAAGCGTTGGAGATATGCTAATATGACAGGAGGTTTGTTTCCAGCTTTTACAGTTGAGGAAGAAGCAAGGAGAAAATGTACAGAGAAAAAGAAGCATTTAGTTACTGAAAGGTACAGGTATGGTGGTAGTGAGACGGAAGATGAATTGCTGGAAGATATTTTAAACAGAAACCCACCTCCATACCAACAGAATTCTGCGGTGGTGACACCTAATGCACCGCCAATGGAAACTGGGAGGAATAAAAATCCCGAACAGAGATACGAAATAAATAGGTCACAAGATCAATTGAAAACCCCACAAAGTGAGAAAGTTGAAAGTGACAATACAACTGAATTAGCAAAAACCACGAGAGAATTGACTGAAAAGATAAGAGAATTAACAATTAATATGGAAGCTGTAACTGTACCAGTAACAATAGGTCCAGTAATACCCGTTTTTGAGAATCAAAAGATAGAAGAACATTCTTTGGTCATTCCTATGAATTCAAACTTGCAAAGAAGGAAAGAAGGGATGGAACTAGACAATGAAGGTGCAAGAAATCTGGTCAGTTCATATAGACCAAGCCCACGTACTAATTTGACGGTAAATGAGAATGAGTTTAGGAGGATTCCTATGGGAACTGAGTCTGCGTCAGAGACACCAGAAAGAAGTACAAATTGGATAGAATTAAATAGTACACCTGTAGGTCCGACTCCGGATGAATTGAATGAATGGATGAAAACCCTGAAAACGAAAGAGACAGAATCAAAACCATTAGATGTAATTAGGTTAAAAATAGATATGGAGGAATTGATCTTAGGGACAATTGGTACAGAAAAATTGAAAACTTATCAGGATGATGAGATAATGTTCTTATGTAAGAGCATTACATGGAGAGCTAGAAATTTACATGACAAATTAGAAGAAACAGCAAATGAACTAGGAGTAGAATTTGTAAAGGTGAGAAGTTTGCAGAAACCATATAGAGTAGATTTTTGCGAGAAAGATATAGAAAATTTGAACACATCAGGACGGTTAACCCAAATAAAAGAATTAATTGTTTTGCTGAGAAAATGGGGTGATGTGGATAGATGGAGAAGCAGGTGGACTAAAAGGAATGAGAAAACGACAGATAAAGCGTCTTTGGCTTTTGCGGTGACAGACAAGGAATCAATTGTAAGGGAGTACCCGATGAGAGAAACTCCAGGAGGTAGTTATGTGCATGTCCCCTGGTCTAGACAAGATATACTGTCATTTACAAATGACTTCCCAAAATTGAGAGAAAAACCAGTAGAATGGTACAGACAAGTAGAGAGGTTTGTTAAGGTTTCGAAGGTGTTATGGATAGATTTGGATGGATTATTTGACATAGTAGTACCAGCTGATTTGTGGACAGAATGTAAGATTACTATTGATTGGCCAACTGTAGAATATCCAAGAGATGCTAAAACAGGAGCGCCAGGACCAGAAGTGATGAGGAAATATGACCAAGTTATTACCTTTTTGAAAAATAAAATCCCACCCAAAGAAACGGATTGGGTAAAAAATCGACAGAACCACACAGGAAAGTAAAGAATCTGTACACGCGTATTATGAAAGACTACTGTTAGTTTTTAAACAGTATATTGGCTATGAGACACTAAATGAGAAGGACATGAGTCATTTCGTATATAGATTTGTTTATGGGTTGAAACCAGAAATAAGTGAAATGATTAAGCAACATATGATTTGTTGGCAAAACAGCACGGTAGATGAGGTTTTGAGATATGCAAAATACTGCAGTGATGACATTGAGTGTAGACAGCGTAAATTGAAAGAGAAAGCAATGTGGGCACAGGTGAAAGTAGCAGAAAAACAAGAAGCTCAATTGAATAATCATGTTAATGAGGCGGGACAGACTAAATCCAGACCAAATATAGGTAAAGGAAAAGGTCAAATGAGTATAGAAGAGGCAAAGAAAAAGTGGCCATGCCACAACTGCGGAAAGTTAGGACATTGGAGAAACGAGTGTAAATTCCCTCCAAAAACTAATGCGGAAAATCAATCATTAAATCCACAGGTGCAGAGTGAGGTGAGTTACCAACAGCTACAACAACCACAGGTAGTTACCCAGCAAAGTCAGGTGCCTCAACCACCACTTCCCAAGAGTGTTAATCCACAGAAATACAGTGCAGAAACAGGATTCTACGGAGGAGAGCAGGTAACACAATTGCCGCGCGCAGCTGCCATATCTCAATACTGGTTACGACAGGATGGGAATGAGTCGGATGAAAGTTTATGACGGTGCCTAGGAGAGGAAGAAGAGTGCGTGCTTGGCGCAACTCTAGAGGTAGATCAAGCAGGTCCATTTGTGGATGGAGAAGTGAATGGTGCAAATGTAACATTCCTTGTGGACACTGGAGCTACCCGTTCTACTGTTAGATCAGTGGAAATTCCAAACCTTCCTCTCTCAGGTGAACATATCCAAGTCGTGGGTGTTTCGAATCAGCAAATTAGGGCGCCTCTTACCAAATTAGTGGAGGTAAAGATTGGACCATTCAGTGAAATGCACCGATTTGTGGTGTGTGATTGCAGTCCTGTGAACCTATTAGGACGCGATCTACTTTGCAAAATGAATTGCACCATCTATTGTACTCCAGATGGGATTGCATTTCAGACCCCGGATGAAGACGTATTATATAAAATGACAATGGTAAATTTAGAGTCAGAAGTGAATGATTTATTCCCTATGTTTGATGTAGAGAAAATCCCAATTGAACTGAAAGAAACAGTGAAACAGGAAGTGTGGGATTTTACGGGTGAAGATATAGGGTTAATGATAGGAGTAGACCCTGTTAAAATTTCTGTTAAAGAAGGAACAAGTTACCCAAATACGCCACAGTATAAATTGACACCAGAAATAATTGAAGGAATAACACCTGTAATAAATAAAATGATTGAACAAGGGATTCTGAGAGAAATAATGAGCAGTCCATGCAATTCACCGATAATGGGACTGAAAAAGCCGAATGGAACATATAGAATTGTACAGGATTTGAGAAAGGTAAACAAAATTGTTGTACCTTGCTGCCCAATAGTACCAAACCCTGCTGTAATTCTATACCAGATTCCACACGAAGCAGAATGGTACACAGTTATTGATTTGTGCCATGCATTTTTCTCTATCCCATTACATCCAGATAGCCAGCCATTATTTGCGTTCAGGTTCGGAGAGCGTATTTTGGCATGGTGCCGAATTCCTCAGGGGTATACAGAAAGCCCCTCAATCTTTAATCAGATTCTAAAGAAATCATTGGAAGATTTAAGGATGCCAGAGAAATCTGTAATGGTTCAGTATATTGATGACCTACTGGTGGCATCAAAAACAAAGGAAGCATGTGTTAACGATACAATTGCTTTGCTGAATCATTTAGCAAAAAGAGGACACAAGGTATCCCCATCAAAATTGCAGTTGTCAACAAGAGGTCCAATATTTAGGACATAAGATTGAAAAGGGAGTGCGAAAGGTAACGACTGAAAGGATAAAAATAATTCAAGGAATGAGAGCTCCAATGACACAGAGAGAAGTAAGAATGTTCCTAGGAATGGTTGGATATTGTCGTCAATGGATAAGTGGATTTTCATTAATTGCAAGACCATTACAGAGGTTGACAAAGAAGGATGTTAAAGATCCTTTTGAAATGAATGATGAGGAAATGAAAGCATTCAGAGAATTAAAAACAAAACTGTGTGAAGCCCCGGCGTTGGGAATGCCTGACTATGAAAAAGATTTTGAGTTGTATTGTAGTGAAAGAGATGGGTGTGCGTTTTCAGTCCTAGTGCAGAGACACGGAAACATGAAAAGACCCATTGCATATTTTTCAGCTGCCTTAGACCCAGTAGCAAAAGCGTTGCCTGGATGTTTGAAAGCAGTTGCTGCTACTTGTGTAAGTCTGGAGCAGAGTGAAGGCATAGTGATGGGATATCCACTGAGAGTATATGTCCCTCATTCTGTGGAGATTCTTTTGACAAGAACCAAGACCCAATATATGACACATAGTCGGCTGACTAGGTATGAAAAAGTAATTTTGAGTGCAGACAATGTCACCATTGACAGATGCACAAATGTGAATCCTTCAACATCGTTGCCAGATGAAGAGAGTGTGATTGAAATGGATGAAGTTGATCATGATTGTCTGAATGTACTTGAGTATTGTACAAAACCGAGACCCGATATACGGGATGAGCCTTTAAAAGAATCAGATTATATTCTGTTCGTGGATGGCTCATGTTTGAGAACGAATGATGGAGTTCTGAGTGCAGCATATGCCGTATGCACAGTAGCTGCTGTAATGGAAGCATCTTGTTTGAGAGGGATACGTTCTGCTCAAGTAGCGGAGCTGGTTGCTCTAATTCAAGCATGCAAATTGGGAAAGAATGTTCGAGTCACAGTAATCACGGATAGCCAATATGGCTTTGGAGTGGTTCATGACTTCGGGCAGATCTGGTCCCAGAGAGGTTTCTTGACGTCTGCAGGAACCCCAATAAGAAATGGTGAATTTGTGAAAAAGTTGCTTGAGGCGATACAGCTGCCTAAACAGATTGCGGTGGTAAAGTGCAATGCACATAAAAATGGGGAAGACTACATAACTGTTGGTAATAAGTTTGCTGATGAAATAGCTCAGTACTGTGCCAAAAATGTAGTCTCACTAAACAGAAACAGAGAAAGAGAGCATATTTCATGTCCTTTGCTTTTTACTAATCCTGTCGAGACGTGGGATGAGGTGAGACAATTACAGGAAGCAGCAGATGATGAGGAAAAAGATAGCTGGATAAAAGCAGGATGCAGAAAACGGGAGGAAAATGATGTTTGGGTTTACAGAGATGAAAGACCAGTTATGCCTGATAGCATGATTTCTGACATGGCACGGATGTACCATGGACAGGCACATATTGGAAGGGATGCAATGATCAGACTTTTTAGACAAACATGGTATAACCCAAAATTCAGAGCCATAGCTGAGAGTCTTTGTCAAAGATGTCTTATCTGTCAACAGCTAAATCCAGGAAGAAAGACAGTAGTGAGTCTAGGAACCATAGGACGAGAGGAGGTCCTTTCACGAGAATGCAAATGGATTTTATAGAAATGCCCCCAAGCAATAGACTAAGGTATGTCCTTGTAGTCGTCTGTTTGTTTTCCCGTTGGGTGGAAGCATACCCGACCAGAAGGAATGATGGAATTACAGTAGCAAAACTTATGCTGCGAGAATTCATTCCAAGGTATGGTTTTCCGGTAACGATTGAAACAGATAGAGGAACACATTTTCAAAACGAATTAATTCAACTGATTTGTGAAGCGCTTAGTATTAAACAGAAACTGCATTGTGCATACAGACCAGAGGCTTCTGGAATAGTAGAGCAAGTGAATGGAACAATAAAGAATAGGTTAGGGAAAATGTGTCAAGCCACAGGACTCAAATGGCCAGATGCCTTGCCATTGGTCTTAATGACTATCAGAAGCATACCGGAAAGAAAGACAGGACTCAGTCCCCACGAAATAATTATGGGACGAGCAATGAGACAAGCACATGTACCTGTCAACAAACTACTGACTATAACTGATGATCTCGTGTTGGATTATTGCAAAGGATTGGCTGATGTGGTACGTTCTGTGTTTCATCAGGTTGGACCGGATGCAACCACTCTTGAAAGAAAACCAGCTCATGACTTGAATCCAGGAGATTGGGTCCGCATAAAAGTCCACCGAAGAAGAAACTGTTTGGTTCCTCGCTGGGACCAACCACGACAAGTGATCCTGGTGACAACAACTGCAGTCAAATGTGCAGGAATAAAACACTGGGTACATGCCAGCCATACCATCAGAGTTCCAGATCCTGAAGCTCGACCTGTAAGTCGACATCTGGAAATATTGGATACCAGTTCAGCATATGATGCAGAGGAAGAGACGAACAGGGCTCCAGAAATTGAAGATCGACCTGTAAGTCGACATCTGGAAGACCCAAGTACAAGTGCAACGACAGGAGGAGAGGAGGAAATAGCAAAAATTCCAGAATCTGAAGATCGACATGTGAGTCGACATCTGGAAATATCAGACACCAGTTCAGCATCTGATACAGAGCATTCGGATTGTGATGAAAATCTGAAAAGAAATTGGAAATTTGATATCATAAAAGAAGAAACTGAGCAAAAAGACAGTAACAGTGAGCAACCAAGTACAAGTTATGGTAAAGATCCTTCAGAAATTATATTAATAGACGAAGAAGGGATAGTTTCAGATAGAAAGGTAGAAGAATCGGAAGACCCCCGAGGAGCAGTAGGGACAGATCGGCAAACAACGGAACAGGGAAATTCAGAAACAGAGAGATTGAGATAAATTCGGAAGAACCTCGAGGAGGGACAGAAGTAGGTGATCAAAGAAAAACACAGGGAAGATCAAAACCAGATGAAGGAAGAGAAATCATAAAATTTAAAATAAGAGACAATAAAGAAAGGACTGAAACAGAGTCAGAAGAAAGTGGAGAAGAAAGGAATCAGAAACTAGAGTCAAGAAAGAGAACTTGGAGAACAGAAAGAGAGGAAAGAGAAAGTGAACCGAAAAGGCCAAGAAAGGGAGACAATTGGCCCCACGAAGTTAAAAGATTGAGATACAAGATCATAAGGATAGATGGAAAGAATGCAGAACAAGTAAATGAAATAACAAGTCAAAAGGAACAAGAAAAACAAGGTGGAAAACACTTGCAGAAAACAAAAAGAGTAAAGAAAGCTAATCTGAAGTATAAATCGCCTGAATGGCTATACATTGCGTTGACTGATATCAAAGAAGAAGAGATCACTCACGAGAACCCGGAACAAAGCTACAACCTAATGGGTGAAGGTGAAGTGCAACAAATTTAAAGAAATTTGAACAAATTTCTACCGGACTGGACAAAACACTGGATTTGACAAAGAAAGAGTTCTGAAAAGAACTAAAGAAAGTACCAAACAAGACAAAGTGAGAGCGTAGGGTGGCTAAGAGGTCATTTCTGAGGTGTGGTGACACATTTTCTGTACATATTATAAATATAGGTAATAGAACAAAATGGTAGATACTAAAAATAGAACATGTAGATGTGAGTTCTTACGTAGATGGTGTAAGATGTGCTTCTTTTGTACAGGATTATTAATGACCGTATGGATTATTTTAGCAATCACCATTCCAATTAGATTAGCTGTAGAAGAAACGTCTATATTAAAGAATAACACGGAGAAGGAAAAAGGAGCTAACATGCAGGAAACAGCTATATTAAAAAGTAGTGCAGAGTTACATAAAGACAAATCAATAACAGATTTTTCAAAAAATGTTTTCACTAAATTATTGTATGAGTATGTAGAAACAATGGATGTGAGAGATTGCTATGTTTGTATGCAATTGCCTGCGTCTGTTGCAGAAGGTGTGACCTATCATCACCTTCCTTTGACGTATGGAATAACATGTAGTGTTTTAGCTAGTTTATTTTATAGAACAGGGAGATTAGAATATTATTATACTGACATAGATGAGATTTTTGCAAAGATTCCTATAGTTTCTGAACTAAACAAGGTGAAAGAGGCAAGAACGTTTGGTGAATTTTTCATAGAAAATAAAATTCTAACGTCAGATGATATAGTTAAACACAACCTTACCTGTGAGTTAAGGAAGGAAGAAAAGGTGTTTTTAGAAATGGTTGAAAACAGAAGAGTAAAATTTCAAAGAAAGGTGATAGAAGAGACAAAAACACCATTTTGGGCGTTTGAGGAAGAAAATAAGGACAAGAAAAAGACAAATGCAGCTATGACTCTGGATTGGCCCCAACAGGGAAGGTTGTGCATTAGAAGAAATAGGACAAGATATGATAATTATTTCGTGGGTTCCAGTGATTGCCAAGACAATTATAACATTTTAGGAGGTTGGGGATTCAAAGGGGAAAAGATCCAATATTTCCTGGGATCTATTATATTTGCGGTAACAGAGCTTATTACAGGTTGCCGGACCATTGGTATGGATCATGCTACTTAGGCCTGGTCTTTCCAAAGATTTTTCATGTAGATAGAGAAGAAAAGGGAACACACGAAATAGTAAAGACATTTACACGTAGAAAAAGGGAAAGTTTTTCAGAAATAGTAGGTGATATTTTTGGAGCATTGATACCAGCAGTGGGAATATCTTTGAATGCATTTAAAATTCGGAAGTTATCCACAGTAGTAGATCGTTTATCTACAGATACTGCTGGAGGGTTCTTGATGGTAAATACCGAAATGGTTGCCATGAGAGCTATGGTGATGCAAAATCGACTTGCCCTTGACATTTTATTGGCAAAGAGGGTGGAGTTTGTGGAATGCTGAAAGTCCAACATTGTTGCACTTACATTCCAGATAAAAGTGAAAATATACAGAAGTATATAAAGAATATTACAAATTTGCACAAAGAACTTGTTCCACTGGAGGTTGAAAATGCATTGGGAAAACTTGGTAAGAGTTTTTCCTCAGTAATAAATTGGTTTACTAGAATGAGTAGATTAATAATAGGGAAAATCATAATAATAGCGACCATAATAATCCTAATAGTTCTAGTACTGAAACTAATTATTATATGTATAAAGAGAAGAAAAAGACAGAATAAAATAGAAAAAGAAAATAAGAAAAATAAAGAAAGGGAAAGAGAGATGGGTGAAATAGAGCTGGAAGAAATAAAAGAAAACATGTATAAGAAAACAAAGAGACAAGATGAAAGGGATACAGTTGTGTAAAACTAACAAAAATAAAACGGACAAGAAATATGCTATCTGACGAAATTGTGTAACATGGGTTTTTGTGGTGATATTAAAAATCACCAAAGGGGGAGTTGATGGAGCAGGGTAAACGAAAAATATTTTAACCTCCTAATATTTATATTGAATAATTAACACACAGGTTCGTCTCAGTAAATAACCAACCATGTATGTGTCATGATAAGGGTTATGGGTAACACGCCATATCCGTGCAAACTAATTTACTTACAATTGTTAACGTGGATAACGTAAACCTAATGATTTGCGTACTAATTAGAATAATAATTGCATGATTTGTGCTTGGAAATAAACTGTGTGGTGGCAAAGTAAAGCGGTTGGTAAGTAAGAAATAGCTTTATATGTCGCTTTTGCTAGGTAACAATTAATTGGGGTACGTAGAATGACGGGAGGGAAACGAAAAGGCTTATATTCTTTATTCTTAACTATGTTCTGTTTATCCTTATAATAGTTCGCTTAGGCCTGTTGTGCCGCGATGTAAAAATGGCTGCTGAGGCAAACAAGCTAGAGTACGCAGGCGCAAGATGGCTTCCAAGAGTGAGAAAAGCTGTGAATAAAGAGATCATGTGACTGTCCCAAAGCCTAGGATGGAAGCGTGGTCAAGGCTACGATGACCTTATTATACAAGCGTGTGCCAAAGAAGGAGTTAGCGAAAGGCGTGAGAAGTTGCAGTGAATACGTGAATAAACAATGAACTGTTCAATTTAAAGTATCAGAAAAAGGATACAGATGGAGACCAATGTGCGCATGGATAATGTCATGAACCCGTGAGAAATGACAAGAAGAATGAACTATTAACAAGAACTGGTTGAACAAGGATATTCATAATGAGATGTATACTGACCCCAAATGGACCAATTAGAGAGAATCTCGCCCACAAAGATGTAACATTTTCACTTAGTAAGCTAGTATTAGGGTATAAGAAGACCTACTCTTAGGGAGGGGGAGAGCTGCTGTTTTTATATTTTTGTTGAGCACGGGACGCTACTGCTGGAGAAACCTTTTTGCTTTTAATAGATTTTCCATTTTTAATACTATTAGACCTTTTTATTCTTAAATACTAAAGGGGAAAAGAACGGGATTGTGGCGGAAACACCATATAGGTGGTCCGTCGAGAAGGCCTGTTTTACAGGACAGATAGACAGTTTTTCGGGAGTTCTATGCTGTGATCTGAATTCATTGCTGTGACGAACTTTGTTTTTCCATCTAATAGGTATGCATTGCAATTTCAATTTATTCTTATAATGATGATAAATGTAATAATCTGAATAATAAATTTGAAACTTATTCATGCTTCTAAAAATTAGATAAACTTTATTATCTTTAAAACAATGAGTCTGTGGTTCTTTAGCTCAATGATAAATGTAAATGTTTAAAAGTTTATAGTGATTGAGCTGGTCTTAATCACCATCAACTGATTCCTACTAGTTGGTCCATCGACCAATGAGCGGAATACCTTAAAGTTTGAGAAGTATTATGTCGTTTTAAAAGGTATCCCGTCTCCTTCCAGCAAGTCATTAACTGTTTTCTCCTAAGTAAAAACGGATGAAATCCAGGGAATATATGAGAGAGTGAATGTTTATGCGGTGTTATGGGCCCCACCGTCATATGGATATAGTTGTGGAAAAGGGATATTTGTACCTGGACGTCCAAAGCATATAGGAGAAGAAATGTTATTGATAGCGCTGGATCACTAGCAAACGCCATTAAACCTGAGCACGTCTTGTTGTATTACCTCTCCATTGGCTCTCTTTGCTCCGGGGCAGAGCGGATTGGAAGGATCATTGCGCGGCACATGCTCTTGGGGTGGTTTTTCAAGCTGACCTTGCCATGGCCTTTTCATTCGGTGTGCAGACACCAGCACCCATTCGTCCCGCAGTGGATTGTAACGCACATGCTGATGCTCTAGAAATTGAGGGAAAGAAAAAAAAATACTTAGGAAGTGACATTAACTATATATCTTGATTGGGTGGACGGTAATTAACTCTTTTGGGTTCTGGGGAGTAACAGAGATTGCTATACAGCAGATACCAAGAACCAAATGGTGCCTCAGCATCAACACATTGGGAGTCTTCACAACACTTAGTACATGGGCAACATTTGGTTTAGACATGAAGTGGGATCAAGTCTTGAAATTTATGTTGGACAAGACCTTTCATTCACAACTAATGAAGTATGTGGAAGCGGTGAAAAACTGAAAAATAGACTTTCCAAAAGCCTCTGTGCCACAAAGGGCAGTAAGACTGACACTGCCACGAAAGAGGCCATAGACTGAGTGGGGACCTGCACCCAAGAAGAGCTGCTGCCTTCCCTAATCCAGGCTTCTTAAGACATTGTTGTGTCGAATCTTTTCACCAAATGCTTACACTTGCATGAAGGGAGATTTAATATTGGCAGGCACGCTCCCAAGTTGTAACTTCGCCGAGGAATAATTATCAAATCCCTCATACAATGCAAAACAAGCATACACATAGACAAGCATTTGCAATGCAATAGGTCTCGCATTTACGAGAGTTTAAGCTACTGGCATTGTAAATAACAATGCCTTTTATTTATGTTTTAAAAACAAAAATAAAAGGCATTGTCATTTACAATGTCAATAGCTCAAACTCGCGTGAATGCGAGACCTATTACATTGCAAATGCTGGTTTCCTTTGGTCCTGTGGCGGTAACGGGACCAATAATAGCCCACACACTGGTCCTTTCCAGCTGGGCCATTTGGCAGTACCAGAGTAGCTGACAGGCCAGTCCAACACTGCTTCTCAGTACAATCAAGCACACTGGGGAACTACAGCCACATCCACGTAAGAAAACTAGAAAACCACCTTGCTGTTTGGAAGGCAGTTGAAAACGTGTCTTTTTAGAATTTTTGGAAACTAAGTGATATCTGAGCATCCACCAAGAAACCACCAGACAACCTCAAAACTAGTAAACCATAACACGGAAGATGATAATACATCTTCCAGAAGAGAGCTCAACAACATCAGATAAAATAAATTGCACGGCACATGTTCTATCATGTGTCAAACATGCCTTTTAACCATGAGCCACAAACCAGCAAGGCACTTCCACCGCAACACGGTCAGATCACTTCAGGATGTCTTGACTCTCACCCAGTCTTTTCCCACATACTGTATCCCAAAACCACACACTTCTCCAACCAAACAGGTAGTTCCATCTGCCATTGCGGGAGACAGAGTGCCACACTAGTGGCAGCTGGTACAATGCAAGTACCACAAAACCTGAGGTAACTTCATACATCTCTAGATCTTCTAGCCATGTGGACTTCTTAGAACGTACCCTATAAAAACAACTTCAAAGAAGAGGTATAACACACACTCGCCATCTAATAACTGATTCAGCGGGCCTGACTCCTTCACAAAGTCTCCTTTAACCACATTTTATAGCCATCAAACTATTCACGCCCAAGATGCATTTGTTGAGACAATAAGTGGTACATTTTTGCACAGGCTACAGAAAGGTCAGAGGTGCTGGCTTCCCGTGCTAATCGCATCATTTTAATATTGCTAAAGAGTTCAAAAACTGACAGTTCAAAAATTGTTCCTCTTACTCAAACTATTTCACTCAAGTAACAGCTTGTGTTGCAGAACCATAGTACCAGGGAACTCAGTCGGATGCTCCATGAGAGCGAAGGAGCACAGCACACGATAACATACAACATAACACACATTAAGCAACATCGTATGTGCAATCCCACATTTATAGCGGAGAACTACTTTACAGCTATCAAAATGTAAAAGCGAAAATCAGACCTGGGTAAACTACTCACAGTGGATATGCGACTCCATTAAATTTGATTACCATTAAATATTGCAGGTCGTAAGAGACAATTGTTGTAAGCTACGTAACGCATGACAAAAAACATAAATGAAACACTACCAAGTATTGTCTGACCTGCCCAAAATCTATAATGAACAAGCCGTACCACTATCAGACTCTGACATCTAATGGTAGGTAGGTATCAGGGGCATAGCTATCAATGGTGCAGCAGGTGCAGTGGCACCAGGGCCCTTTACACTGAGGGGCCCATTACAGCCCGGGTATTGCTGTCCTCAATAGCATTAAGGCTTGCTACGCCACTGGCAGGTAGCGGGCTTGCAGGATGCATTTCTTAACATTCAGTATCCTATTTCTCACTCCTTTTAGCCTGAAACTCGTGCATAGGTGCCTCGAGCCTAATAAAACAAGAGCAGAACTTTTGTCCACGTGTAGTGGGCAACATGGACACTACCCTTATGGGCCATTTGATAGATAGTTTTCCAGGCAAGGAGTAGCGTGATAGCCAGCCAGAAAACGCTAGAGCGCCTCGCCAGGGCTTAGAAACACTATATAGATGCAGTTACAAGACAATCCATTTTTCTGCGTCAACCAAACATGGGCAGCTTCGATGAATTTGGTTCTGTCACACCTTTACCTCAATAATAAGCTCCAAATCTTTCAGCTGCAGACAGGTTAAATTGCGCAGGAATTCGAGTTTGTGGTGGTTGGTCCTGTGTTTAACCTCAGTCTCTGCTCTCTGCTCCAGCCACCGAAACACTGCCGCTCCTGCCTGCAGGTATCACAGGTAGCCGGTGGACAGGAGGACACACTTTCGCACCCTGGCAGTGCACATGGTGCCGGGGCTCCTACGCTTTAAAATCTCCTATGTGATGAACCTCGGTGAACTACGTCCCTCCTGGTCGAATACCTGGGCTATTAATGAAAGGAGGCAGAAAACAGAGAGGCAGTGGCGGCTGGTGACATTTGAAAGTGGTGGGCGTAAATACTGCACAGTGGCGAGCGAGCATAGAGCGCGAGCCCGAACCACCTACGGGGGGTTCTGGGGTGTTCTCCCCCAGAGAACATTTTGAAAAAAGAGTGGGCAAATTGTGCATTTTCAAGCAAATTTGAGAAAGAGGTGGCTTGGCGAACACATCTCTGGGAGTAGCCAGACAAGTCTCTTTGCACTTGCACAGATACATCACTCTCCCTGCATTCACATAGGCACACTACTCACCCTGCACTCATAGACCCATTACTCACCCTTCCCTGACATCACTAAGCCTACATTCACCCATCCACATCACTCACCCTGGACTCACACAGGCACACTGCTCAACCTGCACTCACACAGACATCACTCACCCTTCGCTGCACTGCACTCAAAGATGCACAGTTTCGCTCTCCCTACACTCACAAAAGTAGACTGCTCGCCCTGCACTCAGAAGGGCACACCACTCATCCAGTGTATTCACACCACTCAACCCTCACTCATGAGGGCATACAGCTCATCCAGTGTACTCATATAGCCACACAACTCACTCTGCGCTCACACAGACTCACCATTCACTGTTGGATGCGACCGATACACACCCAATAACAGAGACCGGTCTCCCTGTTCTCGTGGCAGTCTCTCGAATCAGGCAATCTGCCTAGCTAGTCCCCGAAAGCATACTAGGTTTCCCTATTTCTGGGGCAGTCTGGTGGTTGCAGCCCTTACACGGCCTGTTACCATACAGGCAGGTCTCACGGATCTCGGGACAGTATCCCAAAACAACATGTCTGCTTACTTAGATCCTGAGAAAGCCTATAAAAACACACCCGATCTCCCCGACTTTAAAGTGGGTGCAGCCTCTACACAACACAGCACTGATCTCCTGGATCATAGGGTAGCCTCGCAAGATAGCCTGTATTCCCAGACCAGCCCAAATTGAACCCATAGCATGCATCCAGCAAGCTGTGGTATGTGCACCCACAGCAGAGTCCTCTGCCAAGGCTGGCCTAGGACAAACTGGATCTCACTGTTAGCCGGGTCTCACCATAAATCAGCTGAGTGACTCAGAGCCTCCGGCCTCCTCCCTTGACCCCTCATAACCTTTGTTATCCCGCCAGAGTCCTGAAGTCAGGACGAGAGAAAGGCGAGGGCTTCCCTTGAATGCTGCCTTAGTGGCAGAGTTAAAAGAGGGCAGTGGTGACAATTACCTGTGCCCTGGTGTGGTGCTCTTTTTAGGTCTCGCCTAGCGACGCAGCGCGAAGCGCTGTCGCTAACGAGATCTATTGTTGTTGACTTGAGTTTGGAAGGGGGACAGGCGATGTGCACGCTCACGGCGTGTCTTCTCTGGCAATGCTGAGCTTGCGCCCGGACAGCCGATGTGCACGCTCACGGCGTGTCTTCACCTTGCGCCCGGACAGCCGATGTGCACGCTCACGGCGTGTCTTCAGCTTGCACCCGGACAGCAGATGTGCACACGCACAATCACATCTTTGCTAGCTACCGGGCTGCGCGCGACGTCCTGAAGCGTCTTCTTCTTTGACCCCTCCCACCTCCCAAACAGCATTGATGCAGTGGCTCCCCTCCCACCTCCCAAAGAGTAACAAGCAGCAATCGCTGTGGCCTTATATTTATTTGATACAACGCCCGTAATGCTTGTTACAGAGTGCTGCCAGGCCCCGGGGGCTCCGGTAAAGCCCACCTCCACATACAAGCTGCGGGCCCCCTCGTGCAAGAAGGACCGGGGAGAGAGCATGGAGGCGGACACGCTCACGGCGCCGTGTTTCACACCCCATCTTGCTCCATTTCACACCACACCCTGCTGCAGTTCCACCCACAGCTGCGCCGTCTTACCGGTAGACAACGTGTATTTTCACCGGCATGGCTACAGGACAGTATCACCGACTTGGGATCGGACGGACAAAGCTCTACTTCCAGCTCCAACGACACAATTTGTTACGTTAACAACTTTGCGCATGCCCCGTCCAGAAATGTAAAAACAAAGAGTCATGCCTGTCCGCCCATACAAGTGCAGACAAATCCATTTACAATAAGCGGAGGGGTAGGGAGGGATAGAAGAATAACCAATTCAACGCGGGGGTGGGGGGCTGTCGATCAGGAGGCTAGCCCTAAAACAATGGCATTTCTCACCATTTTTGAAGAACATAGAATTCGAAATTTGATTTACTTGGTGCAATCGCCTCAACACCCCTCCCCCTCCCCCCCACTTCGATGGTAGATTCCGAAGGAAGTTGGTGGATACTATTTTAACAGGAGCTGGAGTCGATAACAGAACAATTTAAAGCTATATTTTGAGGGCTTGTTTTAAACAGTGTATGGGTTTTCTTCTGACAACGCGGCACGATGGTAATGGCGCCGGTGCATCTTCTTTTCACAATATGTGGCTCGCAACGGCGCCTGTGTGTTTGTTTGTTTTTAAATGCGGGTTACTTTTAATTGTGTACAGTGTTGTCACATCTGCTTTCTGCCCATTGAGTTTAATTTGATGCTGCACAACCCTAGGGTGCACCCTCCACCCGTCCCCGCTGCATGCTTCACATTCCCGCTCCTCATGCCCGAGCTGCTGCCGGTGCCCACCGGTTGTGCAATGGGGGATGCTGTGTAAAGGTGTTAAGGATCCCGGTGCGCTGAGGACAAGTCAAGACTTGCAGCTCAGCTCGTGTTTCGGGCGGGGCACCACGGATCGCATGTGGGACAGAGGGGTCTTCACATCTCCTCATACCCTGTCGGGCTGTGCACAGGCCCAGACACTGACATCTCTCATAGCCCCCTTGCCCCTGAACCAGAGGCACCCCCCTCCCCACCGCCGTGCCAGTCCCGTGCCCTGTAACGCCTCGTTGAGGGCAGAGGGTTCTGCCAGACGCCCTCGCCGCATACAAGGAGACTGCAAGGACCGGCGACAGGTAAAGCGATGCTTTAATTTTTAAATCACAGTATTGCAGGGAAACATTACAAATCTTGATGCATATTTCTTTTATATTCCGTAATGTAAAAGCTGGCCATTTTTCCTTTCTACATTTGATTTTTTTAAATTACCGTGTCTCAATTGCAGGCGAATGTTTTCGCCCCTTTTGGTGTCCTGCGTTTCCGTTTGTAAACTATCCGTTTCTGGAGATGAATTTCCTGGTAGAACGGCTCATGTGTTATTTAAAGAGGGTGTGTGAGAAGGGTTTAAAACTCCAGACCACTTGCAGTAACTTTTCTGAGGACTGCAGAGAGGCCTGGTCTTTGCCCAGGGACACACACAATATCCAGGGCTGACCCAGGAGAAACTCTAGGGTTCACCAACTAGCTCCTGATGTTGCTGAATGTATTGGCACAGAACGAAATAAACTTTCCCCTCGTGCATTGGCATTTTAAACCAACTTTTGCCCCTTCCGAGCAGTACCTATATAAAACATGTTTCGATCGGTAGGTTCAAATGTAATTTTTTTGGGAACGTTTTAGCAGTTTGGTCCTTAGAGTCTCATGGTGCATGCACGTCACTTGTCTGTCCCCTCGTCTCTCTTTTCAGAGGCCGTGAGGTGCAGAAAAACGGTACGAGAGAGACAGAAGGTATTTCTTCTGCAGCATGTTGTGGAAAAAAAGGTCAATGAGGAAGCGTTTTGAAAAAAGATTGTTTTATCATGAATGTAGTTGTAATCCGTGGGAAATTTAAACATGTCAATATTTTGGGACGTAACTCTGGACATTGCTAATATTAATTTTGTAGTGTGGCAGGCTTTTGTTAAAAATAGCATTTTTTTTGTTTTCCCTTTGATGATTTGCTTTAATTTTTTTCTATTATTTATTGGTGAAACTCCTATACAGACATTGGTTTCCTGTGTCCGTAGCGTTATTTCAAATGGGTGCTGCCTTCCAAAAGTAATTTTGTTGTTCGTTTTGGGGGCAGAGTAAAAATGCTCTTTTGGGAACCTGTTTAATGTCATTGAAGTCTCCCAATTTCACACACAGAGCTAAAACAAGCATTTGCAATGCAATAGGTCTCACATTTACACAAGTTTAAGCTATTGACATTGTAAATGTTAATGCCTTTTATTTGTGTCTTAAAAACCAAAACAGAAATAAAAGTTGTCATTTACAATGCCAATAGCTCAAACTCGCGTAAATGCGAGACCTATTGCATTGCAAATGCTTGTTTCTACCGTGGTCTCCTGTGGTAATGGCATTAAAAAAGCATAAGCAGTTGTACAAGTGTGAGAGCGGACACAGTCGAGCAGGTAATCTTATTATCGCAATGTTGGATTATGCAAATTCCTGTTACCTTGGCATTTGTACAACTTTTGGCTAGAATGCAGCTGGCTCGGAACAGGAGGATAATGCAAAGAGCAGCAAAACTACATGTGCAACGTTCAGCAACTACCATGTTCCATACTGCTCCTGGCTACCGGTAAAAAACAAAAACAGGAAAGCTAACGGTAGCAAGTTCCAAAGACCTGGCATCAGGAGGGAAACTACTGTGGCTCCCCTCTACGGGTCCGGGAGGAAAAAAAATCAACAGAAAATACAAATTAGCTGCCGTCTGGTCCAGTGTAAACGGCGGGGTTACCACTTCTCAACCTCCACTAATGTCGGCCACCGTGCAATGTTATTAACAGTATTAACAGTTGAACCAAAAGGTGTATATGTCACGTGCCTTGTAGTTTGTATTTACGTTCAGGAAGTGACTGAAGTTTGTGTACAGAAGTGAACGAGGGCAGTGAGGAGGGCAGCCAGTGAGCTGCTTCTGAATTTCCACTACTGCTTACAAGTGAATCACAGCCGCTGTGAATCCGACCTTAGAGTAATCACATCTTACTCCTGCTGGTTCATGAGTATGTCACACCTTGCGGTGACTGAGGGCGACCCCGCTGTGTGAATTTGTGACTCCCGGTAATGGCGCTGGGGCTGTGGTTGATGGGAGGTGCCCCTGTAACAGAGCCAAAGCAGATATGGAGCGACGGTGCCCCTACGAACACTGATGTGCTGAAAGAGGCGGAGTGAGACTGATCCCAGGCCCAGGGTGTGGCTT
Organism: Calotriton arnoldi; assembly: GCA_963921515.1. Taxonomy (NCBI): domain Eukaryota; kingdom Metazoa; phylum Chordata; class Amphibia; order Caudata; family Salamandridae; genus Calotriton; species Calotriton arnoldi. The sequence continues at coordinate 3,011,451 of CAWUFW010000679.1, forward strand.
GCACTCAGATAAGATCGGCCCCTTACTGTTGCTAGTGTGGATGAGCGGGGCCCTGCTGTGCGATCCCTGGCGACTGTGGCGCCGACTTGAGGCAATCGACGAAACCGTACCCTGGGCTCACTTGCGGACCCTGGAGGGATGTGGTGACTCTTTGGGGTGGAAGGGACTTTGAGCCGCAATCAACCGAGGCCCCCCCCCCCCAGACTCTGCGTAGAGGGCCCACAGTGGGGGTCAATTGCATACTGTTCTGCTGGGCCCCTGTGTGCCAAGCTGACAATCGAGGAAAACCAGGAGTCGCGGCTCGCAATATACTCGCGGGAGGGGGTGGGGGGGGTTTTGCAGCCTACATAGAGAAAATGTAGAGTGCGCATGACTGCAGGGCCGACCAAAGTAGTCTGGTACTCAGAGTGGTGCAAGCCACTCCTCCCCGACCCGCCTGCCCCCAACCAGGCATATCCTTCCACCCGCTCCCAACCAGGCATACCACTGCATTCTGCTTTCTCGCAGCAGAAAATAAAATGGAATTTAAAATACCATTTTATTTTCTGCTTCTCGCACTGCGAGAAAGCAGTGGGGCGGCGCTCCAACGCCCTAATGGAGCGGCCGCCAATGCAGAGAGGACACTTTTACAAAGACGTATGTGTGAACACGAGTGCTGCTTCGGACTTCGGTGCAGCTCGGCAACATGCTGGAAGCCTTGCGCTTCCAACAGCGGCTGTCCCTGGGAGGCTGGGCTGGGTCAAAGTGTAAAGTTGTAAACAGGGAGGGACATGGACAGGCCAGCACTGCCACCGACTGCTTCTTTGCTCAAGCCGGTTTCGCTTTTAAGTACTGTCCTCACAGAAACATGGCGTAATGTTTAGCATGATCAGCAAGCATCGCAATACAAGCATTTACAATGCAATACCAATTGCATTGCAGAGCGTGGTGTCCGTGAAGCGGGCGCCATGCACATTATCAAAGTGTGGAAAAAAAATGAAACCGAGCGCGGTGCCCCTAAAGCGGGCACATCGCTCCGCATGAAATACAAAAGAAAGCAGCCGCCATTGTCCCCATCAGTGTCAAAATAGTGCTCACCCACTTATAATGCAGACCGTGTAACAAGTCAAGTAAAAGGTCCAGTCCTTATGGGCGGTAACAAATGGAGACAAGGCGGTAACAAGGAGGGACTAAGAAGCCTCATAATGAATCGGAAGCCAGCATTTATGAAGGACAATGGCACAAGCCAATTAAATATATGGGCGGAGAGTGGGCGGGGCTTCCACTGCATACTCTATTACAGCATGCCTCACAGAGCGAGCAGTGCATGCGCGCTGCCGCTAGGCGCGACCTAAAAAACTAAATGCTCTTCCTGGAGCTAGGACAATGATATTAATCAATTGAATCCAAGTTATCTGACATCAAAACAACAACTTAGTTGGATTTAATCTGAACTATTCTTAGGCCTAAATACTGAGCAGAATTACTCCAGCTAGTAGAACGCATGAACTATACTCCAGGACAAGATTTATCCCTTAGTTTGCACGCATGTTTATTTCTCACAGACTATGTTCTTATATTCTTTTTTTGGGGGGTTGTTGTTCGTCTGGGACCTGAGGTGTTCTCTCTAGGGGATTCTCCCATACCATTACCAGTCCTTGATGATGTTGCTATTTTTATACATGTCGCCTTGAACATTGTAAAGCGCTCGATACCCGCAAGGATCATGTTATCGCAATATAAAACTTTATAAATAAATAAATACAATAAATTTGGGAAACAAATTTTACAGTTGTGGCAAATCAAAATGAATACAGTGAATAATTGTAATAAATTAGGCTATTAATTTAGGGGGTGAAAGCTCTACTCAAGCAACAACCAAAATCCTTGTAAGGGTGAACAAGTCATTAAATTAGCCTGTGCTTAACCCTTTGGTAGCTTGGAGCAAAAGCTGTCAGGTTTAATTAAGAGGCATTGTGTAAAGTATGTATGCAGCACACAAACAGTAAAAAAGTGACAACACAAGAAAAATCCCAAAACAAGTTAGAAAAATAGAGTAGAACCGAAGACATGCTATTTTAAAGTTTGAGGTATGCATAGAGCCTAAAAGAGAAAAGCTCTACCTCACAGTCATCTGGCTGTGCTAGACAGGGGATAAGTCACAAGTTGAGGCCGACCGTGATGGTGCGTGGGCTGGATACAGGGACTAGGTTAGTCCAGCTGAAAAAGTTTGCTTTTCAAAGTGCGGCACGAAGAGTCCAGAGCTACACAATTTCTCTTTTAGAGGAGTGCACTCAGATGCGAGCCTAGGATCCTGGACCAGGGGCAGGGAGGTCACCTCTGGGGTTGGGGGGCGGAAATCAGGAACTCACTCTAGCAGAGGTCCAGGAAGGTCCAGTTGCAGCACGTCAGCTGGGCAGTTGCAGGGAGGCCTCTGGAGCTTGTTATGTCCCTGTAGCTCAGAACTGGAGGTCAGCCAACTGACCCTTTGAGTCAGTCAGGCAGCCTGGGATGAAGGAAGCAGGTCCAGTCTTCCGTCACAAAGACAGGGCAGGCCTCAAGCAGCAGGGCAGTCCTCTTGGGAACAAGGTAGGCCTCAAGCAGCAGGGCTGTCCTCTGGGTCCAAGGCAGTCCTTTTTTAGGTCTCGCCTAGCGTTGCTACGCACATGCGCAGCTCGCTCGGCGAGATTTATTGCAGATGAGGACTTTGAGAAAAGGGCTTGAAGCCCCGCCCCTTATTCCCATTGGCTTGCGTCACCGTTTATGTTAAACGGTGGGCTGCCATTGGAAATAAGGTTTCTGGGGTGCCTCCTTTTGGCTTTTTTGTCCGGCCCACCCGGACTGGCTCGCCTGCTTCACGGCTGTTGTGAAGACTTTTCTCATCTGCTTGTTTATTTAACACGCAGATAAGAAATGTCTTCACGACAGCTGTGAAGCACGCGAGCCAGTGCTCCGGGCTTCCTGCAACCACGCTGCCTTCACGTTTATTTCGTTGCTTTTCACCCCACGGCATATGGGATGCAATATTTGTGGTTACACTTATTTCCATTGGTTTTTATTTCATTTGTATTGTATTTAATCTGTTCAATGCAACATGGCCTCCCATCTTATCGTAGACACTTTATTTTTAATGAATAAAATGATCTTTTCAAGTTTATCATAGAAGTCTTTTTAATTAAAAACTGAGTGTGTGGGAATGTGAACTTCCTTCAGAAATATTTCTCATGTTTACATCAGTGTTACCTAGTTCGTATGGCTGTAATGTTGTGTCTATGATTGAGGCTGGCACTGCCCTTTTTGCAGGTGTCTATACGTTTTGATACAATGGTGCCTAGGCAGATGCCATATCATTTATTTTTTGCCGATGAAGTAAGCACTTATTTAGCAGCGTTGAGTTTCCTGTGCCATGGTGCCAGTATTCTTGGCAGTGACTCTTTATTCCCCGATGGTCCAAGTCGCCTTCTCTCCACTTACAAGTGGATAGTCTAGGAGGAAAGGGTTTGTTTGACACCTGATTGATTCACTGCTTGAAAGTGAGGCTCGGCTGAGACTGTACCTCCCCTCCTGTGCTTACACATAGATGTGTGATGGAGGGGAGGGACGCGTGTGTTTGTGCATAATCAAGGGAGGTATGTCAAATATGTTGAAAAAATGCATTCAGTTTAAATGCGATTTAAGTAATTTTCCATATTGCTTAAAACACATTTTCTGGAATTTTACTGGAATACTTTAACTTGGTTCATCATTGATGCGTTTGATATTCCTTGCGTAGCAGTGTCTTCCAAGTTTGTTTCCAGTTTCACATTTCATTTAAATTATAATCTGACCCTATACATTTTTCCTATTGTTCTGGTTTGTGGGATTGGCTGGGATTGGCTGGTTTTGTTGCCTCCACGGGGACTTATTGTGTCTGACATTTGTCTAATGTTATCCATGCTTGTGAGCGCTGATATGCTTCAAATCCAATTAGCAGACAGTCTCAGGAGTTAATGTGATAACAGCACACTTGCCAGGCCTTCTTTAATGGTGTTAGTAGCAATGGTACACAGTGATCAGACAAATACTTTAAAGGCAGAGTTATGACTTCCGGTTTTTTTGTAGTAGCGCGGAAATGTCACGTGTTTGTTGTGCTCTGAAGCACGTTTCTTTTTACTAATGTAATGAAATAATCAGTTACTTCTGTCTCTGTGGGAAAGATTGCATGCAATAATAACATGCGTCAGGGAATTCCTAAAAAGAGGAATGCACTACAGTGCTACGCGTGTGTCCGTTTTATCTGGTCTTGGTTGGTTTTAAATTCTCTTCCAGAGGCTCTTCCGGCCCCCTTTGTAACTCCTAATCTTGCAATTAGTCACGAACAAAAGTAAACAAGCAAGCATTGGGGAGGGATTTAAAACGCTCCGTTTGGCCTAGCCGCGCGTAGCGCTGGGCGAGATTCCGCGATGGGCTACACCCTCCCACCCCGTTTACAGGTTACAAGAATGTGGTTTGCAAAGCCTCGCATGCAAGACCTTCCTAGCCTACGCTACAGTGAATCCGTTTCTAGACAATAGCAGTGTTGTTAGTAGACTGCAGCAGTTTACCAACATCTCAAGTCTACAAAAGCATGAATAGTACAACCTGTATGCAGTTGTTGTCCACCGCCAATGTGTTTTTTCCTTTTTTTCTAACCATTTTTATTTAACATTACTTTGCGTTGTGTGTAGGGGATTGTCAGTCCCGGATTTTCCTGGCCAGTCCCGGATTTTCAGAGGACTGTCCCGACGCTTGGTGGCCGATTTTCTTATACAGCGCTATGCGCTCTAAATTGTATGCTGAGCTGGCGTCCGCTTTAAGGACACCGCGCTCAGTTTTTTATTTTTTTGCTTCCTTAAAACAAGCATTTGCAATGCAATAGGTCTCGCATTTACGCGAGTTTAAGCTATTGGTATTGTAAATGACAATGCCTTTTATTTATGTTTTAAAAACCAAAACATAAATAAAAGGCATTGTCATTTACAATGACAATAGGTCAAACTCTCGTAAATGCGAGACCCATTGCATTGCAAATGCTTGTCTATAATGACTACAGGTCCTAACATGTACTGAAAAGTGGCTCATGAAGTTCAATATTTATGCCTTGTGCCATCCGTTGAAGTAAGGGGATTTTCTAGACTACCACCACATCTGGTTCTGGAAAGTTTTTTCCTTCTCCTGCCAAGGCTCCAAAAGTCTAAGGTGACAAAAGGCTGATGTGAGGTTCATTTGTGTGTGCTGGAGGCAAGCTCTTTAAAATGTAAGAGGGGCAGGGAACATCTCCACCCCTCCTCTCCCAACCATCCGGCAGGATTGCCCATCTTGCCCACACTTAGTTCCCTTTTGTTCAGTGTCTGGGCCCAATATGCATTCATAATGGGGGAGCCTTTAACAGTCCGAGGCACCTGGAAACTCCTAGAAAGCCTTGAGAAGGAAAATGCCAACTTTCTAAAAGCAGCATTTTCAAATTGCAATCTAAATTCTGACCATTAAAGAGGATTTTAAATTACAATTCATTTGAGTCCAAATATGAAATTTCTGCCTGCTCCCAATCAAAACTTAGGACTTATTAAATATATAAGGTAACCCAATGTTATCCAATGGGAGAGATAGGTCCTACAGTAGTGAAAAACAGATGTAGAAGTAACATGTACTAGGGACTTAAATTGAAAAATGCCAAATTGGTGTAAGCCAAGTGTACCATGAACACAAACACTTGAGCACTAATTAGTAGTGGTAAAGTGCAGAGACCTAATGCCAGCAAAAACTAAATTCAGAAAACAGAAGGGGTAAAGGAAAAAGGTTTGAGGGGAAAACCACATCAAGTATGACAGGTCTAACAATAACACAGTTAAGAAAAGCAATTTTTAAGCTTGCATGCAACTTTAAATCAACTTTTAAAACAGATGCATCTGAAATTACAAAATGTGAACATTTAAAGTGCAGATTTGTACCCTTAAAGGATAATATGATTGTTTCTCAAATAGTCCTAGGCTTATGTTATATTTAAAAGGAAGAATACAAATGAAAAGGCTTGGAACATTTACGCAGTCAGGGAGTATCAAGATCAGTCGTTTAATCAAAGGTTTAACGTTTCCACATAGAGCTGTTGAACTCAATCATTTGAAATCCAAACAGTGGATCTGAAATCTATTTCTCGCAAACTAATTTCTGTCGTTTGTGTCAGTCCCTTACACATAGGGTTGAAATGGAGGTTACTGTAATCTAATTTTCCTGTCAAAAATAAAATTGACATGGGGACCATTAAAGAAAAGCTTTTGAAAATATCCAAAAACATGGCTTGCCAAAAAACATTATCCAAAACAAAAGAAGGTTGATTCAAAGTGTAGTGCAGGAAAATGTTATTGCAGTGTTTTGAAATTGTGTGTTCTGAATCCAAAGAGAAAACTACTACTCCAAGAGGTAGTGCAGACAACGTCATCACAGTATTATAAAAGAAGAAGTTCTGAAGACAGTGAATTCAAAGTCTAGAATTGAAATGGTCAACTGCATGTTTTGAATTTTCTTTTGCTTCCACGAGCGTTGATGCTCGGCTTCGAGGGTTTTGAATTCCTTCCCTACCTAAGGTACCAACCAATAACTGTTCCTGGTTTTTACAGGACAGTTGCTAGCACAGCCCACCGCCAGCATGTGCTGGTTTTGCACTGTGCACTCAAACTATTTAAAATGAATATGAACTATGAATTAATGTCCAACATCCTCTCCAGATATGGCACATCCATAAACATTGGTTCTGCAATGGACAGGGTGAATTTAATTGAGTATTTCTTTGTTGGGATGGAAAAGGCCCTGGCAGGGTGATGGACGTGCACCCCTGCCCTCAGTGCCCCACCGGCAAGGATACCCAAGTCCCTGGTACTGCTTTTCAGTCATGGGAGAACATGGATCATATGTGTGCACCACGACCTAGGCTTGTCCCACAGATTGCAGTGTGTTAGACCAAGAGAGGCGCCTAAAGCGCTACCCTCATAAATGGTAAACATGGTTACTACCCTTACCAAGGAGTTAAGTAACACAAGCGCTGCGGTGGCAACGCACCGTGTTTTAGTTATGAGGATCAGTAAGTTGAACAGACCTTTTTAGGTCTCGCCTATGCAGTGCGCATGCGCTGCATAGGAGGGGACCTCTTGGAATCGATTCGCTTTTTTCGCCCAAAAACGTGCACGCTTTGCATTGCTTTCAATGGCAACGCGTGCACGTTTGGCGTTTCCCTTGCGGGAGCGAGCTTTGGCGACATCTGTTTGCAATTATCTTGCAAACAGATGGTGCCTCTGCTCGCTCCCGCAAGGGAAACGCTTTGTATTTTGAGCCTCTGTCGTGTGTTAGAGGTGGAAAGCACTTTGAATTACCCCCCGAAGCCCAGACGTTTTGAATCAACGACGAAAAACATTGTGAATGTCCTTCGTGTGGTTCCAACAACACTCGATTTAAGGCGAGCGCTCCCGAGTTTTAAGGCTCGACTGTGCCGGTGTGGTTTTTTTGGGCCATTGGACTCCCAACAAAACCGAATACCAGACTCGCCCAGAACTTTTTTTTTCCCAAAAGTAACTTCTTTTCAACGTTGACAGCTAAGAGTTAACCCTTGCCGCCACCCTTCTCCCTCCGTTGTCACATTTGTACGTGTCCCCTATAAAGTAGCAAAGTGATGTGTAACTGCTCATTTGCGGCAAAATTTCTACTCTCTCGCTTCATGCTTGTTTTTGTTACCCGTGGTTGGTGTTTAGAGTAGTGTCCGTATATACTTCTCCTAGGCAACGCACTCTGAGACAATGTACAGATCACCGTAAACACAATCCTCAGAGATATTTAGCAATCACAGACGGAGCCATAACAACAGACTGGAGGTACAGGTGACACGCAACACACTGCAACACTTTTAGTACTTCTGGCTTTTTAGGAAAACAAGTCGCAGAAGGTAAAGTGCCACGTTTTAAATGTCAGGACTGGCTGAAATAGTAGGAGGCACAGGACAGGCCCACACAGACATTGGCTACTTTAAACTACCAAAGTTGTGTCTCGGGTAAGAGGGGGCACCAGAGAGGCCTGAGGCGCACAAGATGGCGACGAGGCTTAAACCGCGCCTGGCGACGAGGCTTGTACCCCGGCTTGGCGACGAGGCTTGAACCACGGCCTAGCTGCGCTGTTTCCTCCCTGCAGGGCTGGAAGGTCGCACTCGCTGATTTACTCCGTTAATTGGGATTTAGAAGTTGCGGCACGAGGAGGACATACCAACCCAATTAACACGTCGAGTTGTTCACCTTGTCTGCTGTAACGCAAACGGCTCTGACAGGAAAGTTATATCAGTCGTTTAACCCGAGCTCCACTCCAAGGTAACCCAATAGCCGACGCCCGGGGTGGCGGTGATGATGTTTCATGGCTGTCACTGTTAAGAGACCCGAGGTAAGAGTGTAAGCAACAGAAAGGGGACCCCTCCAGCTTTGCAGAGGGTCAACCACTGCCCTGCAAAATGTGCCCCTGCATATTTATTCACTTTTGAACCGTTTGAGCGCGAATCACATTTTTTTATGGTTAGAATCTGCAGATTATACGGCAGATGAGAGATTATGTGGGAGATGCGGCAAATCCATAATGATGGGGAAAAAAGCAGAGGCGCACAATCGCATAATTCCAGTGGCCCTGGGCAAGAGCCAGGGACGTGCACATCACACAGTGTCCTTGATGTGTGCCTAAGCCATAGCTGCGGCCTTTCACATGCTCCGATTGTACACAACATACAGAGAGGCCTCAGTGCTTCATGTATGTTTTACACACGATGCTCGGCTCATGGCGACAGCAGTTTTTAAGCACAGGAAGCGTGAATAGCTTGTTAACAAGTGATAACAGTAATCCCAGTGGGTCTCATATTATGAACCTCAAAACTAGAACGCTGGTGTTGCCCTTGAAGGATTTGATGTTGTGCGGTGTGACGGGAGGTGAGTAAAAGAACGTAATGTTCTTTTATTCACCTCCGTGTGTACCTTGTGTAACGTAATCGGTGCTCATGTAAAGCGCTCCCAATACCTTCGGGTCGAGTTCGCGCTATATAAATCTGCATTTAAAAAAAGGGGAGCTCTGTGGGGTCTGTCCCCAGAGCCGGTGCAGCCTTCATCCTTGATAGAAACGAGGTGTGAGTGTGAAGGCAGACCCCTCTTCTGGTAATAAGCCAGCCCCAGGCACTGTGCCAGACTTCTGTGGCACTGCGTGCTGTGGCTTCACCGCCGCCTTTGAGCACTTTCACAAGTGCCTTTCATATGCTAATGCCAGGCAGGGTGCCCTGAGGCGATAGAGGGGGGCCAAGCCAGAGAGGGGGTGCGGTGCTGCGAGGGAGGGGCTGCCGCACTGGGCAGAGAGAGAGGGGGGTTGCACCCGCCTCGCTCCCTCCTATCTGTTTATTTTAGGTCCAGTTTTCTATAGCGCACATACTTCGTCCAGGTGTATTAGAGCGCTTTACGAGAGAGCCAGGCTGTGTTCCGATAACTACAGTAAAACAAGCATTGGCATAGCCAATAGGTCTCACCTTTGGGGGCTTATAAGTGTTTAGTTATCCAGTACAATATCCTTGGTGCAACAACATCAACTGTTGCATGGCTAAACACTTACAAGGTCCCAAAGGCGAGACCTATTGGCTATGCCAATGCTTGCTTACCTGTGTCACTGAAATAAGCCCTACCATCCCACTCATGTAAAGTACTGCTGCTGTGTGTTAACTCACCCTTAGCCTACGCAGTGCTAACATGTAGCTCTGTGCTATGCGCATGCTGTGATGTCTGCATGCCTGTGAGTGGTACAATACCTGGAAGCTTGTGAGTTCCGTATTGAAAGCCCAGGGTCTTGGGGAGGGCATGAGGAAGGGAAGAAGCCTGCCAGAGAGATTTGTGGATCGGCCTGGTTACTCCTTACTCACAGTCCTGCTCTTACTCGATAAAGTCCTTACACCAGTGAGATTGTCTCTGCCCCACAGAAGTTATTCTGTAGCTACAGCAAAATTTGTTCCCCCAATATGGCTGCCACTCACCAGGCAGTAACAGGGAGTATCGAACCACAGGATATTCTGTTGTATCTCAAGCAAGAAATTCATAGGGGGGTCAGGGGGTGAAGGAGGGGGAGAGCATAAGGGCAATGGGGGCGTTAACAGGACTGTATCAAGGAAGACCTGGACTTGAAGTAATGAAGATTACTGGTAAGTAACAGGCATTACCTCCTCGTCCTTCTTCTTCGAAAACAGTCACTACATAGTAAGACAATGCCCAAATCAGAAAAGATTGATTATTTGATCTACCTTGAATGACAATAAAGACAGGAGTATTTAGGAATACTGTAACCTGTGGTTTTAATAAATATACTTCTTATTGTATTTATTAAAAAGCAATCACAGACATGGTGGTCTGCTGACCCTAGCAGGCCACCATCCCTGTGATGGCTGCAATTCCGAATAGATCACAAACTGCGACCTACCTCATTAATATTCATTAAGTAGGTCGATTTGCGAACCCATTAAAAATCACTAAATGAGTCCGAATGTGTTACATACATTAGGAATAGCAATTTCCTAATTGTGATACGAAAAAAAAAAAAAAAAAAAAAAAATCGCAATTAGGTACTCGCTATTCCCAAAATCTGTACATAGGGCCCATAGTGCCTTGAGAAAAAAGGCCTGCCATAAGGTTATCGACCTAAACCACTGATGGAAAATTCATAAGAAAATTTGTCACACGATAGTGCCTAAATAGAAATCTAGGAAAAGTGAATTTGTCCACTTCCTTCCATTCGTGAGACAGTACGCACCTGGTGGCGCCATGTAGAGGAATGGGCGCTGATTTCATGTGCTGATATATTGTGAAAAAAGAAACCTCGCCTCGATGGTAGACTCAAATTATCCTCTAGGTACTTTGTCCAATACTGTAGTCGAGCAGTGCTTAACTTGAGCCAGTGGTTTCCGGTGCTCACCACCAGCACTTAATTGGCATTACCAGCACTTATGACAGACGGCCACATGGTGGCTCTGTTGGTCTAATTTAGAGATCTGCATCATTACAGTTGTTTATTAATTAAAAAGGACGAATACCTGCTGCCCAAGCTATTTTTATAGCATTGGGCGGCCTGGAATAGTCAGAATTGTCACACTTGTAAGTTGTGTTGGTTAGTAGTTGTGTTGGGACTGTCATTGGAAGCGCTGGGAGGGGCAATGGGTGGTGCAAGCAGCTGTGGCCTCCTGATGAGGGCCCTGGCACTTGTTTTTTTAATCAATTAAGCACTTTATTTGAGGTATTTTAGGGGGGGGGGCCTCCCTTTCTCTGAAAACCACCGGCGCATCTGCCTCAATCATTTGTTTGATGGAGAAAAAGGTAGGTACCTCCGAGGATGGACCTGCTACTTCCTCAGCTGGTTGCTCCATAACGAAGTGGGTAGAAACTGAAAACCCACACATCAACTGCCAAACAGACTACCAATTCAGCCAAGAAACTGGAAGCATCTCCCACAGGCTTAGTAAGCAGTGAGATCTGAAACTAGATGAAAACTTCCTATTTTCAGCCAGTTTCTATGGAATCGATATCTCGCTGCCAGCCCGTTGGAACCGCTATCTTGGATCAGGAAGCAATAGCCGATCATGCTCATAAAACTTTAAATATGCTAAAGCGGTGAGGGCTATAGAAAAAGATATGCCTCAGTACAAGACTGCTCAGCATGTCACTCAGGTTATAGATCAATGCAAATAAATTGTGGTCCCGTCTGCTCTAGCGACTGATGCAAACCCTAAAAGATCGCTAAGGCAGATCTTTAAATAGTAAAAAAAAAAAAAACAAGCTTATAAAACATTCAATTATGAAGAATGAAACAGCCTTACTGTCATGTGAACTAGAGAAACAATTCCTTTGCAAATAAAATCAGGATATCCTGTGGTTAAGTCCCTTCCTTTTACTCCCTGGTGGGAAGTGGCAGCCATATTGTGAGAACTAATATTGGTGTAGCCAGGGAATAACTTCTGTGGGGCATAGACAATCTCACTGTGTAGGGACTCTCTTGTGGAAGACGGATGAGAAGGTAATGCTACAGTTTCGAGAGCTGGGTGGGACACACACTGGAGCAAGGAAGAGCCAGGCTCACCTGTGCACTTCAAAACACCTCTGATTCTGGAAAGGTCACTGGATCGTGGGGCCTGGGCACATATCAGTAAGGATATGAGGCTGCTAAGGGAATCATAAAGAGTAGGGCTGGGAGTCTTCACAACCTTTTGATAGGCGTATATCAATGAGGCCGACATCCAGGTGTGATCCTCTGGTCACTACCATGGCCTTTGTGAGGGGAATCAAAAAGTGGAGTTGCTCTTTCTGTGACAGGCTGCTTTCTGGACAAAGGACAGAACAGAGGAGTGGACACGTCAAGGTAGGCACCATCACAAAACAAACTTCAACAACTTAGACACTAAATAAGAACTGTGTTTGGAAGCAGATTATAAAAAGGGGAGCTTGAGCCTCTCAAAACTACATCAAAGCTCAGCACAACTACTGCCTGTTGTGACCTGAACTGGGGGCCAACATCTGATAGTCTCCCTGCTAGGTGAGGGGGCATCACCAAGGAGAATCAAGACCACACTCCCTGGAACCTAGAACACCAGCATCTGCCTGCCTGCAGAGACAAGAGGACCCTGTGAGCAGGAGGAGAGTTCCTGAGGGAGCGAGGATCAGTGAGGATCCTGTTGAGTGGACCTCGGAAGAAGAGTGTGAGATAGGGTCCGTGTTAAGAACGGTTGCACTGATGGGACCGTGCGCCTGAGTGCTGCTGTTCATAACCCTCGTATGCCATGTGGAGGCCACAGTAAAGATCGAGGACAGTTGCATTAATCAAGCCGCTCACCTGAGTGCTGCTGTTTGTGAACCCTGTATGCCAGGTGGGGGCTGTAGTGAAGATTAAAGGGCCATCGCCCTGGTGCATCTGTGACAAGAAGCAGTCTGTCACTCAGTGCAGTGTTGTGAGGGGAAGGGGCAATCGCCCAGAGTGCACTGTTCATGACCCCCTGTATGCCAGGTAGGGGCTTAGGGCTTTGGTGAAGAGAGGGCAGTCACCCTGGAACAGCGTGTGACCATGCAGCATAGCGAGTTACGGCCTGTCGAAGCAGAGCATCGATTCAATCTCCTGAATCCAGAAACACCCAATACTTGCCACCAAATTCAGAAAGACTTATCGATCGCATGATCAGAAGTGCTTCATGAGTGCTTGCCACCTCAGCATCCAAACTTCTGCTAACTGCTGGGCCACTGACATGTGCTCGGGCCTGCCAAACCAATGCAGCTGGTGTAAGCCAGATTCCCAGGCTACCAGGTATATTGGGGGAACTTGCTCTCAAAGCACCACAGCGCTGAGATATTTTGACTTTTAAGAAGCCATTGTGGGGCTTCTAAGACTTGTACTTGCTAGCAGGGCCCAACCTGAATGTCTCCTCACATGAATGCGGAATAACCACAATCCTTAGACCAGGAAGTGGGACTCAGGGGTTTAACCCAAACAACGCTAGAGTGACGGCCTTATGTAGACTGTGTATTATTTGTGGTGTGCCATATTTCACTTTGAGTTTGTATATAGATACTACTTTTTTCATAAAAGCCAGCATATGGCTGGACAATCATTTACTGAGGATGCCGAACCTGTTTTTGAGTTGAGAGTCTGTGTAAACTGCACCCACCTCCCCCTTGAGAAGCCTTGGGCTGCTCGACCGGCACTACCACTGAAAGTCAAGTGATGAAGGGGTACTTGGCCAAGTGGCTCAGAGCCCATAGTAGGACGAGCCCCTGGACATAACGCTGACAGCGCGCTGGTACTTACACCAACCGTAAATTATAGTAAGGTAGGTATAGATTTTCCCCATTGGTCGTGTAGACTTTTGTTGGCTGACTTGAAGCACTGTATGGGAGACGACACTAACAATACATTTCTGGCTTGTGAAGCCAATATGACTTCACAATAAGGACCAGGAATATCCAAATATGGTTACATGGATTTATTTTAGGTACTTATTAATCCAGCAGAGCAAAAATAAGTTCAAGAGATACAGTAATACAGCAGGTAAGCTGAAATAGCTCAGTAGATTGAGCCGTAATAAAATGAGATACAGACAAGGGACAGCCACAACAATAAAAAAGCAAATTAATGTAAACAGGTGTCCATAAAGAAACTTCCCTTCCCTCTTCTAAACATAGATCGACTACAAGACCATCTATCCAGTAATTCTATTTAGGGAGCATAGAATGTGTCAGCATAATATAGACTTCTGTAGCAGTCTTGGAAAAGGAAATAAGTGTTTAGCCTAGAGCTTCACACTTGCAGGAAGAGGTAAGGAGAGAAGTCTGTCCCTCTTCAAATCTAAAAGGAATGTAAATCTCTAACTGTGGGAAGACCAATCAAAATAACAGGAGGTTCAGAAACAACCGTATCTCCTTTCACACCACCAAGAACCAACCAAATCTTTACTCGAGAGGAGGATTTGCAACCTCCCTTAAATTTCCCATTACATTGCAACTGGGACTGTAATCTGCAAACTTGAACATTCAGTCATCCTGGTACATGATGAGCAGAAGACCTCTTCTAACTATTAGTTCTCCATGTTCACTGCCTAGTTCTTCCCTTCAGGCCTCACTATCAATGGTCTAATACAAACAATAAGCCTTTCTCCAACTAACAAAAAGCATGCTGATGCACCTGCAAAAAGAAAGAATAATATACTGGCAACGCATTTCACTTGAGACCTGTAGTCAGGCTAAGTTAACTCGGTAGTCAATATAAATTTAAATACATGGTTAAAATACACAAATCTAACTTTAAGAATAAGTGCAGAACATGATTAAAAAGGCATGATTATATGTTTCAAATGAACATTAGTACACTCCTATATAAACCTACAATCCCTACGATTACATTTCATTAATACATTTAAATGCTTCACACACGTTAAGAAAGTTAAGTCACAGAGTGAATATCAGTTACGAGTATATCATTGAAAGTCGTAACATAAAGGGAGGAGCCTAAATTCTGCTGCTCCAAGGCATATAAGGCATCACCCCCCACAGTTGGACCCAGTAGCTCCCGTTTGCCCCTGTCCCTCTGAAAGTGGTCCTGACATTAATCTTCACAGGTATCGACCTTTTGAACGTTCAGGAAATTCATATTGATTTACATTTTCATTTTTCACAAACGGAAACAAAGATATTTGTATTTTGTTGTGTTCTGAATTAAAGAGGTGTTGCCTTTACTCCACATAAGGCAGAAAATAATCAGTTATTTGATAAATTACCTTTTACCTCTCCGCTCATGACATCTGACCAAGAATGCTTTAGGCATGAGGCTAAATAATCATACATGCCAACATTTTCAAAGAGGAAAGTGGGATATTAAAAAAAAAAAAATGGTAGAATGTATTTCCCCATTGACTCCTATTGAAGCAGAGGCAATTTCAGGCAGGAGACAGGCACAATAAAGCCATTTTTGTCTTCACAGATCAGGAGTCCCCCGCCTGCATCGGGTCTATTAGCACATATGGACTATACCGTGTTTGACAGCAAAACTTTTTTATTTTCTGTTCTCTCTCCGTTTTAGAAACAGCCTACTGTATTGGAGACGCTAATCATAGAACACTAAGGGCCCGACTGACTAAGGGACGTACGTGTAGTAAAGTTCCAAGAGAGGAGTCTTCGCACTCGTAACGGAATCGCCGCACAGTTCATTGCACAGAGTGCATCGTCCATAAATCCCTGTGAATAGGGCCCTAAATCAGGCAAGTGCAAAAGAAAAAAAATGGACGGAATGCTGAACACTGCAAACAATCACCCCCAGTCACAAAGATCTGGGTGTAATCCATCGTTTTTTACCCACCACGTCACCCCAGTTTGGACCCAGCCATATGCAAATCAGTCATGACCCTGTCCCTCATGGGAACAGATCAGCCCGAAGTGCCAAGCCAGGTCTGCCCTGGACCAGAAGCAAGCATCCTGGGACCGGTTTCGGGGCATCACCCCTCATCAGCCAGGCTAGCTTGAATCCAGTGGCGCAGTGAGCACGGGACCCACGTCTGGGCATACCCTTCCCACTTAGGGCGACAAATGCAAAAGAAACAAATGATGGACGGAATGCTGAACAATGCAAACATTCACCCCCAGTGCTAGGACGCTTGTTTCCAGTCCAGAGAGGGCCTGGCCTGTCAGTTTGGGCTGGACTGTTCCCATAGGGAGCAGAGTCAAGACTGATTTGCATATGGCTGGTTTCAAACTGGAATGGCATGGGGAGCAAAAAAACGATGGATTTAGGCCCAGATCTCTGTACTGGGGTGATTGTATGACATTGTTCTGCATTCTGTCCATCAATTGTTCTTTTTGCATTTGTCACCCCGAGTGGGACGGGTATGCCCAGACGTGGGTCCTGTGCTCTCCATGCCACTGAGTCAAGCTAGCCTGGCTGATGAGTGGTGAAACATCGAACCCGGTCCTAGGATTCTGGTTTCCAGTTCAGGCTGGACTGTTCCCATAGGGAGCAGGGTCAAGACTGATTTGCATATGGCTGGGTTCAAACTGAAATGGCATGGGGAGCAAAAAAACAATGGATTTAGGCCCAGATCTCTGTACTGGGGTCAATGTATGACATTGTCCTGCATTCTGTCCATCAATTCTTCTTTTTGTCTAAATCAGGCAAGGGCAGGTCCCATCTGAAGCCCAAGTCACACTTGTTTTTCCACATTCAACTGATATATTTTCCAGCAGTGCTGCCCAGCGTGAAGATTTCAGGATGGAATCCAAAACGGGGCCTGGATCACAATTTGAACCTCTGTTTAAAAGGATCTACTGCAAGCATTTTAATGTCTATGTTTAACTAAAAATAGTTATTTCTCAACAAGCGCTTTGACTCCCTGCTTGCCATTTTGTGCGTCGACTTTTCCTTTGCAAAGCTACACATGGAGAATGCACAATTTATGCTGTAAGGGCGAACAGTTTTCAGGATCTAGAATTCACTTTGCTGTCGTCGTGCAACAGACACTTGTGTGGTCTCCTGCTACAAGAAACTTTTTCCAAATGAAAAACTTAACATTTTGCCTTAAAAAAAAATGTAAATTGCATACTTAGTTCATCGGTTAAGTTTAACAGCTGAATCATTCAAGGCTTTGTGATAATAACTTTGAGTAAAAGTAAAAGGGCCAGAACAAGCAGATACCTTGTCTTCTGATTCTCAAAAACCAAGATTTTAACGTATTCCCCTCGTTCATGTACCCAAGCTGAAAGCACTCTGTGGCTGCTGTAAGGTGGCATACAGCTAGGGTTGACACCTGACCGTTTTTCTACCGGCACCACCGGTATTTTAATGTCCAGCCAGTGCTTAATTTTGAGCCAGTGGTTTCCGGTGTTCAGCACGGACACATAGGGCCTCATCGCGGTTTCAAAACCAAGAGCCTCATTACAATGGAGGCTGTCGGTTTTGAAACCGGCTGGACATTACGGCTGACCTCCGACTGGCTCAAGGAGCCCGTCTGCCAGTCGGAACCGGCATGTAATTCCTATTGACGGTGTTTTACGCCGTCCTGATTACAATGTCGGTTTCTGGCACGGTTTCCATGCCGGGCTTCCCGACATGGAAACCCTGTCGGGAAGCAACTTTGGAGGCACCTAGCAGGGCCCCCTTCAGCCAGCGGCCTCCGGTTGGGGCTGAGGGGGCAAGGTGCCCCCCTGTTCAACCCTGAACGCGGTGCAGGGATGAACACAAACTCCCTTTTCTGTATGGGAGCTTGTGCTGCGGCCAGTTTCCGACCCCAGCACAAGCTCCCATACAGAAAAGGGAGCTTGCAACCGCGCCATGTGCCGTCGCATCAAAATTCAGCAGTCGGGTCGGCCGACCGGAGGTCGGTTTGACTCGTATCCACAACGGTGCGTCCACCCGACATCAAAATAAGGCCCTTAATCGTCAACACCGGTGCAAACGATGGTCTGCCAAATGGTGGCACTGTGTATTTAATTTAGAGATGAGCACAACAACAGTTGTTTGTCTATTCGATATACCTTAAAAATGACTAATACCTGCCCCCAAGCAAATCTTATAACTTTGGGAGGCTGGAACAGTCTGAACTGCCACAGCTGAAGGAGTGTAATAGTTAGTAGCTGTGTTGATACTGTCATTGGCAGCGCTGACAGGGGGAATGGGTGGTGCAAACTGCAGTGGCCTCCTGACAAGGGCCCCGGCACTTATTTTTTCACAAATCAAGCACTGATCCCGCTGATACAAAAATAAGCATAATCACATAAGTCCAGGCCTTTGCAGGCTCATAAAACAATAAATGGCCGGTATTTGTCTCTTGGAGAGTTGGCAGCCCTACATACACCGTTTTACAAAACACCCTGATAAAATATAAGTAACTAGTCACTGTGATCCAAGAGGTTTAGATATCGGTGGACACAAAGGGGATGGGGTGAATAGAAAAGTTTATTTTTAATCCGGGTAATTTTCATGGAAATTATACAAAATTGAATACAATGTAATTGGCCGGTTCCTCATCTAAAAATGTCATATGAATACATGCCTCAAGTACAAACGTCAGGTAACATTCCAGCAGGAGTCTGGTTCGAGCAGAAAACCTTTCTCTGAAGCA
The DNA here is from genome assembly GCA_963921515.1 of Calotriton arnoldi. Taxonomy (NCBI): domain Eukaryota; kingdom Metazoa; phylum Chordata; class Amphibia; order Caudata; family Salamandridae; genus Calotriton; species Calotriton arnoldi. Next base: position 3,030,085 of record CAWUFW010000679.1, read on the forward strand.
GTTTTCCTATGAGACATTTTCTGTTCAAACCAGCCTCATATGACCAAACATTGTGCAGAACTCACATAACAGGAAATGGAATGAAAAGTGCTCATTTTGCCTAAATTTACACAAATTTACCGAGACTTCACCCATGTAATAGACCAGGCACACTACACCTAGTTTTATTCTCAGTTGTTCTTTCTCTCTTAACTGGAAGGATGACGTCATAACAGAAAGGGTTCGAACGCTTTCAAAAACATTAATCTATAGATGTATACTATTGAGCTTCTGTGAAAGAAGGCTCGTTTGCCCAGAATATATCTCAGAGAAGCAGAACAAAAACAGTGCAGGCGCTAGTACTTTTATTCGCTTCCCTAACACTACTGCTGAGAGAAGCGGAAGTACAAACCATTCTTCGTTAGTTTTAATTCCTCATATTTGTGAAACAAAAACATTGGTTCAAGCAGAAAGTGGGTGCTGTGGTTGCAATGCATCGCTGCTGCTTGGTTACAGAGCTTCCGGCTCAGTCCACAATGTTGTGTTCGCTTCTTCAGTGAGTCTCGGTACAGGAGCAAAGAATGCTAGTCTCGAAGATAACTCAGAGAACTAGCGAAGATATGTATTAATGACATAATGCTGCTAACCTCGAGGCCTAGGACTAAAACCTGTTCCTGCAAAGTTAAGGTATTAAGCAAAGCCCAGAGGGTGCACAAAAACAGCAGTCATCAAAAAGAGAAAATGGCACAATAATGATAGGTCTTCGGAAATCTGCAAAACTGTTGAAGAAATATTGTAAACTAAATCTCAAAAAGCAAAATGACGCCTACCCAAACAAGCATTGGCAAAGCAGAAAGGTCTCACCTTTGGGACCTACTGGCTTTGTCAATGGGTTTTAGATATGCTGTACAGCATCCTCAATTTTGAAAAAAATAGTGTCATTTTGAAGGTGCATGCATCATACATGCATGTAAAAATGTTTCCTTTTTATAAGCTGATACAACTCTGATAGGCAAATTGAATTGAAATTAAATTTATAAAGCGCAGCTAATACCCGAAGGCGTCTTGGCGCTATGGACAGACTGAGAACAAAAGAACATTAGTACAGGTAGTGATCAGGTAAGTTCCTTCAGGTGGTCTGTGTGAAAAGCCACGTTTTCAGACCTTTCCTGAAGCTCATCAAGGAGGGTGCTGTTTTTAGGGTAATAGGTAATGTATTCCACAGCATTGCTGCGGATCTAAAAAGGCTCCTACCTCCCCAAGTGGCCTTCTTGAAGGGGGTGGTTGCCATGTTCCTGGCCGTTCCTGACCGTAAGGTTCTATTGGGGACATACCATTTTAGTTTGTTCCTGAATTGTGTTGGTCCTTGGTTATGTAGTGATTTAAAAGCCAGGCAAAGGACTTTAAATTTACATCTCTGCCTGACTGGAAGCCAATGTAATTTTTTTATGGCTTCTCTCACCGATACATTTTTGGGAATTTTTAAAATAAGACGTGCTGCCGCGTTTTGTACTATCTGCAGCCTGTTAATTAGGCCTGAATTAATGGTAAGATAGAGACTATTACAATAATCTAGACGAGAGAGGACCAAAGCCAGAGTCACTGTTTTTAGAAGTTCTTCTGGTATATATTTCTTAATTTTGTTAATTAGTCTTATTGCACAAAAGGAAATAGATGTGACTTTACTGACTTGGTCCTTGAATTTGAGTTCTTTATCAATGATGATGCCCAAATCCTTAGTTTTAGTGGAGGGTACAGGCAGCACATCAAGTACTGGGGGCCACCAGTCAGGTGTCCAGAGGGAGGGTTTATTACCAAAAATGATAACCTCCGTCTTAGACGCGTTCAACTTCAAACAGTTGCCGTCCATCCAGTCACTCACATTCTTCATACAGCTCTTAAAAGCCTCGCCCGGGTACTTTCCTCCATTTGTTAAAGACACCACAATCTGTGTGTCATCGGCATAGGAAGCTAGGGCGAATCCTGCTTCTTTTATTATCAAGGCTAACGGCGCAACATATAGATTAAAAAGCGTGGGGCTCAGGGCAGAGCCCTGAGGAACTCCACAAGGTAGAGAGAACTGTTTGGAGGTTGCTAACCCCATTGCTACATTTAATTGCCGATTGGTTAGGAATGATTTTAAGAGTTTAAGTGCGGTACCTTTTATGCCCGCTTCCTGCAGACGGTCAGCCAGAATCTCGTGGCTGACCGTATCAAAGGCCGCCGAGAGGTCAAGCAGCACCAGCGCGGCTGTTCCTCCTCCGTCTAAGATTACACGGATATCTTCTGTGGCTGTAATTAAGGCCGACTCAGTGCTATGATGCTTCCTGAAGCTGTGTTGTGTTTCATCCAATAGTGAGTTGGATTCAATATGTTCAGTGATTTGTTTGTTCATTGCTTTTTCAGTGCATTTAGCAGCAAAAGGGAGCCTTGCAATAGGGCGATAGTTACCGGGTTCTGAGCTATCGAGATTATCTTTTTTAAAAGGGGGAGAATGGAGGTGCGTTTCCATTGAGCGGGAAAGATACCGCTGGCGAATACTGACTTAATGATAAAGCCTAGATATGCTGCCAGTTGTGAGGATATCTGGTGCATTATGTTAGGTGGGCAGGGGTCGTAAGGAGAGCCCGACTTAATTGATAAAATGAGGTCTATTAATTGGTCATCAGAAGGATTCCTGAATTCGAGAAGGTTGGCTAAATCTTTCTTAAGACTGTGTGTATGCTTGCTCTGAATGTTGATAGATAAATAGATAATAAATAAAAAGATAGAAAATGTGGGGTGGAAGCAACAGAGGCGTGAAAGGAACAAGAGGAGCCAGTAGGGGCTGAAGAAACGCAGGGGCGCAGAAGCAACACAGAGGGCACGAGTGAGGGGAAACAACACCCATGTTAACAAACAAGAAGCAGGCGCATGAGAGTGACAATGAAGCCAGCCAATGGAAAGCAATGGGTGGGTTTTAAGCCTACTGTACGCTAACAATATGTCTTGCAACAGACCGCGCATGCGCTGTCTAGTAGGCTAGACCTAAAAAAGTACATTGTCACTGGGTGAATTCATCCAGTCAATTTCAATTTTATTAACAAAGTATACAGTGTTTTTAACTAATTTTCTTTAAAGGGTACATGTCTGGTCAAGCACATGAGAAAGTTTTGTGGGACCGGGTGAAAAAATACCTATGAGCCCCTATTCCTTTGGTATCTTAAAGCGCCGGGGCAGGTTCACTGGTTAAGACTGATACATTTACTTGAGCATTTGGAGTTCTGATAGAGGGATTAAGGAAACCGATTTAAAATGGTGTTTTTTTAAAGCGCTTTGGGCAAGTAACATTCATCAAAACATGGTATGATTTCTAGTTCTATTGGTATAGTAGATGCTCCTATCCCCAAGGAATGCAAGGAGACAGTGGTAAATGGTGCACTAGAAGGTGTTCAAAACATGTTGGGATTTCAACACTTTTACAGTGGATTACTTTAAATTAAAAAATGGCAAATGGTGTATTTGAAACAAGTTGTCGGAGCAGCACTCATCAGAACCTGGCAGAATTAAAAGAAAGAGCACAAAGAGAATAAATTTAAAATTAATTCAAAAAGGTCAGAAGGGTTGGGACAGATTCAGTCACATACTAGCAATAATACCATTGAGGTGTTCTAATGTAAGCGACTCTGGCCCTGCCAAGCTACCTGGCAGGAAATCTCATTGTTTACCTCTGGGCCAGTCTGCCCCTGGAAGGTCAAACACAAATGTAAATCAGGCAAGGGATCCTCAGTAGAGTTTCTATGTAGAGAGTCAACAATTCTGTAAAGTTGCATATCATTTGCTATATTGCCTTGACCACTATCGAATCATCAAGTTAGAGATGTGCCCGTCTGTGGAAATGACTGCCACAACTGTTTGAATTACCAGAGCTGTCCCTGGAGATGACCGTCCAACAATGTACTGTGTCCATCTTATTAATGTAATGATCATTTAGAAGCACGCAGAGTAAACAGCAGGCACAGAATGTATCACTTTAGTGGGTTTTACACAAACGCTTACCCTACTCAATGAGTGACAGAGCGCTTTACATAGAGTCACGTGGTTTGATACAGGTTATAATTGTAGTCTAATACAGTATATATTTAAAAAAGAAAAGATTTAAAATCTCAATCCATTTTCTAGATTGCAAAGGTGATCACTGGCTAAATTCGCAGAAAGAAGAGATTAGGGTAGAGGGAAAATTGATACTTGTAAGTGGTAAAAAAGACTAATATTATAAAAATCTAACGGTGTAGCCCAGGCGTAAACAAGCGTCTGCAAATTTAATAGGCCTGACTAGTAACAAATAGTAAAAATGCTGTTGCCATCTAAATGTGGAGTGCATATGTTTGCAAAAATAAAAGTAAGTAAAATAATCACACATCGCAAAAATACAAAAACATGGAATGAAAGCAGAGATTGGCCTAACAGCATTTACACTAGTCATACATGTACATGTGCAAGAGCAAAATGCCGTCACAGTGAAGAAACCCAATGGCTGAATTGAGCTGACCTATTGCCCTATGCTGTAAGCTGTCGGGATGAAGTAAAACGCAAATGACCCTTGAACAGAACATTGGTTGAGGTTCCTGGCTTGAGGGCTTACCCCCTCCATCTGTATAAACTTTTAAGTTTTTATTATGATTTATTGGAATACATGAGGCTGGAGAAACAGCTGGAGCGGCATCTAGGCCAGAACTAAAATTGTAGCTGCACCTACCGTGTGAAGGACAAAGGCCTAGCATGACAGAGTCAAGCCAAGTACAGAACAAGCCACAAAACAAACTAGTTAACTGTAAGGAAATGTCTCTTCTTATTATCAACCCCAAAGTTTTGGGCTGGCTTTTCGAATCTGAGAGTGCACCGAGGCCTGATAAGACCTCAGTGCCAGTGTTCTAACCCATTACAAAAGGAATGATGGATTGGCTGGCCCCCAAATGGCATAGACTTACTTACTTATAAGTCCCTAGTATATGGTACCCAGGGCACGTAAGACAGTGTCCACCCAGGGCTGCAGGTTGTGTGTGACAAGGTACAAAATGGCTCACAGCCTACCACTGCAGCCTGGAAGAGCAGTTTTAAAACTTCTAGTTCGACCTAACTATTTAAACAAATGGCAAAGCCCCCACTTCCCTTAACAATATATACGAGTCTTGCCTAAGGAAAGCCTACCGAGCCCTAAGGCAAGGAGCTGTATATTATTAAGTAGGACATATCTATGTTTAATATGCCCTTACAGCAAAACCCCCAAATTGTTGTTTTGCTGTGGAAATGTTAGTAGCCCCATTGGCTAACAGAGTTACAGGCTAACCCCTCAACCCAGCTAACTTCTGAACAGGACTACTAAAATGGATAATTCAAGATATCACATTAATTGTGGCATTAAACCCAACTTGATGTCCAAGTCAAAAGTCAAAATCACTTAATTCGATTAATTCAAATTAATCATAAAATTTCATATGTACATCACATAGATGAGATAAAACACCAATAAAACCAATTTAAAAACTTTATTTTAGCAGATTAAAGGATCAAACAGAAACACTAAAAAATACAATCCCGGGCGGCATTGCCTGAATTTATATTTACGCATAATTGGGAGTAAAAATCTCTTGCGATGTTCAGCATAAAACTTGCAGAAAAACAAAAATTAGCAAGTCAGAATGGGGCGAAGCACCATCACATGGGCAACACGGCAAAGCTTGAGTGGAGAAGATGCCGGGGGGGAAAACCCAGCAAACACGGGATAAGATTAAGACGAAACCAAATTAAAATGAATCTATGGCGTGGGTTTTTCACAAATGACAAATATGATGGTTCCCCATCACCAAGCATTGGGCCCTCAAGATACGCTCTGACCATATATTCATTAATATGATTTGCGAGCCTAGTTTCAGCCGTGTGATTTAAAAAATACACTTGTATTACTCTTTTAGATATAGTCGAGCATTTGTGTGGAGTTTCAAAAATAGCTCCCAAACCCAGTGCATTTAGAGTGTTTTTAACATACATAATCCAAGGGATCTTCTGTATGTATTCTAGTCCAAGACAGTCCGTAATAAACTCTTGGGTGACATTAACTGCATCTCTTCTCCATATGGCGTGCCATAGGAGAATTGGTGCCACGTTTATCTGGTCAGTTAAGTAGGGGACACTTAGCGCACGATGGGAATTAAAATTAGAGCAACTATTGGGGAGGCTCATCAGTTTTTTTTCCAAAAAGTGTCCTCTATTGATTGTATTGCTGTTGGATTAATATATCCCATACTCCAGCTTCATAGGAGGCTACTGCGCTAGATTTTGCCACATACTTTTTTGACCATGTCTATCTGTTACGAGCTTAACTTTTTAATAAACGAATATATGGCTTTAATGCTTTTTCTAGCATAATCCCTCTGTTAGACACCATGTGGTACCATGTTCACATATGGTCAAAAGACCCCCCTAGATACGAGAACAACTCCGTCTGGGCCACGTTACGTTCAGAGATAAAAAAAAAGTAGGAGGTTTCTTGATCTTATGGCCTGTGAATGGGATAAATGACTTAGCCTCGTTTGTTTGTAGGTCCAAAGTTTTCCTAAAATGTACGTAAGTGTCTGTTATGTTATCTGGTATTTATAGAGCGCACGGCTACTCCCAAGAGTGTCCCGGCGCTAATAGAAAAAAGACAACATAACAGCATACAGAACAACACCCCACAGCAGAAACGGGGAGTCCTAAAGCTGGAAAAGCCATGTTTTCAGGTTCCTCCTGAAAGTGAGGAGGTCCGTTATCTGTCTCAGAGGGAGAGGTAGGCCATTCCATAGCCGAGATGCAACCACTTGAAAAGATCTACCCCCTGCCCGGGAGAGCAAGACCTTCGGAGTCGAGATCAAGCGCTGAGCGGAGGACCTTAAGGTGCGCTGCGGTGTATAAGGATGAAATCTTTCCCTTAGGTAGGGGGCTCCAATCTTATGAAAAGCTTTGAAAACCAAGACTAGAGCTTTAAAATAAATTTGTTTCCGCACCGGAAGCCAGTGAAGGGAAGACAGAAGATGAGACGTGCAAGTCCTAGGTCCTGTCAAAAAGATGGCTCTGGCCGCCACGTTCTGAATCATCTGTAGTCGGCCGAGTAAGTACTCCGGTAGTCCCAAATACAGGAAGTTAACGTAGTCCAGTCTCGACACCACGAGGGCCTGGACTACTGTTTTCCTGTGGGAGACTGGAAGCAGGGGGAGAAAATTCCTCAGCATTTTCAACACCCCAAAACAAGCCCCAGCCACCGATTGGACTTGCGCCTTCATGGAAAGGGCGGCGTCCAATTTAACCCCCAGATTTTTCACGACAGTGACAGCAGACGAGGGGGTGGGGGGGACATGTCCTGCGGCCACCAGGTATGCCATGCTTCATATGGACGTGAACCGAAGAAAATAATCTCTGACTTTTCAGAGTTACACTTCAATTGATTTCGGCTGAGCCAGGAGAAAACCTCAGAGGCAGGTATTAATCCTAGTACCATTAAATTCAGTACCCTTCTCGCACGTGAACAGCAGTTGAGTGTCGTCAGCGTACGACACAATTTTAGCGCTGTGTTTCTTGGCGAGAAGGGCAAGAGGGGCCATATACAAATTGAACAATGTAGGGCTCAGAATTGAGCCCTGGGGAACCGCGACATTCAAGGGAGGAATTTCTGCGGTGAATGGTGGTGACCAGATTGTTTGTGAGCGGTTACTTAAAAAGGACGTAAACCATCTCAATACCGTGCCTCTGATCCCGCCCTCCTTAAGTCTTTGCAGTAATCTATTGTGAGGTACGGTATTGAAGGCAGCGGAGAGGTCTAACAACACCAAGACCGCGTTGCCTCCTCTATCCAACGTGGCTTTTATTGTCTCAGCAACTTCTAGCAAGGCAGTTTCCGTGCTGAAGTTGGCTCTGAAGCCTGACTGGCTCGGGTGCAGGAGATGATTGGCCTCCACATACTTCGTAGTAACTTCATTGACATATTTCTCCAAGACCTTGGAGAAGAAAGGCAGGAGGGATATAGGCCAGTAATTACAGGCCACCTCAGGGTCTGCCGTAGGTTTCTTTAAGAGAGGGAGAATTTTGGCATGTTTCCAAGTTTGTGGCATGAGCCCCTCCCGCAATGCGGTATTTAGAATCGACTTAATTACAGGGTTGATCGCTTCTGCAATGGAAGACAATACTTTTGCTGGGCATGGATCAGAAGGTGAGCCAGACTTAAGATTTTTCATGAGTGCCAGGGATTGCTCAGTGGTAATCCCAGGGAATTGCATGAAAGAGCAGTCCGTATTACGGCGAGCGTCAGGGGGTGGATCAATAGCTGTCTCGTGCTCTGGCAGCTGAATTGCGAAAGAGTCCTGGATGATTTGAATTTTCTCATGGAAAAAGCAGGCCATGCGCCTGGTCCAGTCGCTCGTGGGGACGAAAGGGCAACTGATAGAAGAAGGGGATGAAACACGTTTTACAATATTAAGAAGTTCTCTACTTTTGTTGGCCGCCTGATCAATTTTTGTAGAGAAGAAAAATGTCTTTCCCTCCCGAACTTTCCTATAGTGTTCTTTCAGTGCTTGATTGTAGGTGGCTTTGTCCGTGGGTCTATAGTTCCTCCGCCAGACTCTTTCAATGTGTTTACACGCACTTTTGCTTTTTTTTTTTAGTGCTTCCGTAAACCACGGGGCAGAGACTCGGGTAAATTTGGCTGCCTTCGTGGTAGGGGGGGCAAGTTCCAGCACCCGAAGTTGCAACCAGTGCTCTAGGTAATGCACGTCCTGCTCAAGATTGCCGCTAAGATGGATAGGAAGCTGGTTCAGAGCACACTGTATTGCCTCGAGTGAGATCAGATGGAAGGGTCTAAAACTACTGCTAGTGAGAGTTTTACCCTGTGATTGAGGCTTGTCAGGTTCCCTACCGATTTTAAAGCTTATCAGATAGTGATCTAACCAGGTTAAAGTGAGGGGAACCTCTACTTCAATCCGGTTTGAGGAAAAGACCTGGTCCAATGTGTGCCCTTTGTCATGTGTGGGGAGACGGAGGTAGGGGGTTAGATTGAGAATATCGAGGGATTCGCACAGCTTCATGGACTCCGGTTCTAAAGCGTTATCCATATGGATATTGAAATCGCCAAGGACTAGGCATTGGCTATGTTTAGCCGCAATGGGAGCAATCACGTGGCTGATAGACTCCAGGAATTTCCCTGCCGGTCCAGGAGGGCCATAAATTAATGCCCCCGCAATAGACTGATGGGCCGAGACAGTCAAAAGGAAGCCCAAGCTCTCCTCCCCGTCTATCTCCGTAAATCGGTAGAGGTGCGCAGCTGAGGGAGCTCCTGAAAATTATGGCTATACCACCCCCTCTCCCGTAATGCGATCCTTCCTCATGATCTGATAGCCCGGGGGGGATTGCGTTAGCGATGGTGGGGTTAGAGGCTTCAGTAAGCCACGTTTCAGTTAGAAACACCAAGTCAGGGGTGGAATCGGCTAGCAAATCGTAGATTTGGAGCTCGTGTTTTTTTGCAGAGCGTGTATTCAGTAGGAAGGTTTTCAGGTATTTACCTGCACTCTCCTGCAGTACCCTGTGTGAGCTCGTGTCAGGTGTAACCTCGCACTCCTCAGGGTTGGGTGAAGCTACCCAATTGCAATGTTTACACCCGGGAGAGGCGTTGCTCCCATGCATATAGAAGTGTGGACTGCAAGACAAACAACTACCAATGTCAAGGAGGGGATCTCTGCCATACCTGATTCTATTGGGCTGCTCTTGCGACAAACTGGCAGCATTCCTGGCCCCGGCCGCCTCCGGGACGCTGACTGGCGCAGACGGGCTTGCCTTTGGCGCGCCAGCGGCGCGCTCGTGCAGCGTCCCGTTTTAAAGTGCCCAGCGTTCAACAACTAGACCACACCGTCTTAAAGAAAGATGGTGGTGTCGGTCCAAAAAAGCTCCACAGATTCAGGGTTCGATTCCCCCTCCCTCTCCAAACAAATCCCCCACTTCAAAATTCAAGTTCCCACAGTATAAAACGAATTGATTAAAAAGTAGAATAAAAAGAATTAAAACAATTCTAGTTAAGTGCAAAACGCAAAGATTAGCAGCAAAATTCTGCGTGGGCCGAGCAGTGTTTGATCAGTTACGGGGTCTAACAATTTCTGGAGGGCCCCTTAACGTGCGAGCAATTAAAACCGCATCATCAGCATAAAGTAATATTGGGATGCAGACCTTATTTATTGAGGGGATGTCCAAAGTTGATTCTAACAGGGGGGCCTCTACTCCATTGGTGTATATGGAGAACATAAAGAGGCGAGGACACACCCTTGACAAACCCCCCTGGTGTTTGGAAACCAACTAGTACACTCACCCTGTTGTCTATATCGGACACAAGCTGCAGCCCTCGTATACAGCTGCCTGATAATTAAAATTATTGGTTGGTCGACCCCCATCTCCTTCATAATCCCCCATAGGTGAGAGTGGGCAACGCAATCAAAGGCTGCAGATAAGTCCATAAAAGCCAAGTATAGGTTACCTTGTTTCTCTCGAGTATACTTAGCAATAAGCAGACTCAGGTTAAGACACTGGTCCTGGGTACCTTTGCCCTTTTTAAAAACGTATTGGGAGGGAATCATAACTTTATTAGTTGTTGCCCATTCCTCTAATCTATTCAATAGAACTCTGCCCATAAGTTTCGCCGTGCTGTCCAGGGAGAGAAATTGGCCTATACATTTTTGGGTCAGATTTTTCACCCTTTTTATAAATAGGTATTAAAATCGTTTTTTGCCATGACTCAGGCGGGCCCACTTTGGCTATTACATTAAAGACATTAGTGAGCTCTAGGCCCCAAAGTTCAGGAGCCTAAGTAAAAATGTCTATCGGGGTGCCATCCTGACCTGGGGCCTTATTACTGGTGCATTGGCTAGGGCTTCGGTTATCTCCAGATGGTTAAAAGAAAGGACAGGGTTATGTGACGGTATGGTGTCTTCCCGGGATACAGGAGTTCCCACACATTTACCCTCAAACGTTTTTACAAACTGCGCCACCGATGACTCCTCATACACGTGATTATTTAAATTAGGGTCTGTGGGTGGTTTCAAAAAGGGGGCGTTAACTACTGCCCAAAAATCCCTGGAGTTGTTTGTAACGGAGGCTTGGTAAAGTTGCCCAAGTCAAATTTAATGCCACCTTTAAGAAAAGGCAACTTTTAATAAGTTGCCAATCTGTTGCCCTGTTTGTCCAGTGCCATCACACAGCTGTTAGCCACCAGACAGCCTTCTGCCCTCCTGGGGAGTAGTGTGAACAACTCCCAGGCTCAGGGACAATAGAAGCCTGCTACAGGGAGAGGTGTCATCGCCCCCTTGCAGGAAGCTACTCAGAGTGTTGGCCCAAAAGGTGAGCCTCAAAGGCGAAGCCACCTTTTGTGGGCAAATGGAGATCACACTTCTGAAGGGTTTACCCTTTGGTTCAGGCAGACAGGCTGGCAGCGGGAACAGAAAGGGGAAATCATCAGTGCCCAAACCGGTTTTTTACATGAGCATGTAGACCACAGGTAGCCACACCTCTAGGGTGGGCTACCAAGCTTATAAAATCCATGGATGGGTTCAGACATCTTGGGAGTGGACAGAATAGTGCACCCTGGAATTGCTAGATGCCACACTAAGCCAGAAGTCATCACAGGGTGGGAGGGATCCTGGTAGCCCATTGGCTAGTGACCGCTTTATCTCCCCAGGACACTTTCTGAACATACATAGGACACCCCTGGCACTCTGAACCTCAGATCACTATGGAACTGGAGAAAGAATGGAAGAAGGACTGTCTTGCTTACCCCAGCACCTGGCAAAGAGAGACTGCACTGTCTGCTGGACTGCACCTGTCACACCTTGGACTACTGAAGAAAGGACAGTGCCTGTGGTTCCTGGCTTGAGGAAATGACGCTCCTAAGCCCCAGACCAAAGAAGTGACTCCAAGAGTCAGTCGGCTAACCCCCTGGAACCAGCACCAGGGCCATCAAAGCTGAAGTAGACCAACTCAGCAAGTCAGTAGGAACTTCTGGAGAACCGCCACTGACGACCGGTGAGCGCCCCTAGAGACTGCTCCTCGACAGCCAAAAGTTGCACCCGTGTCTGCCAGATTCAGGAGCGTCACCTGAGTCCAAGATGCTCACCCAAGAGGGATACTAGTCTCCACCAAAGGATATCGCTGGACCTGCTGTGGACAGAGACCAGTAGCCCAGCAGCTGGCCTTTTACTGGCTCAAAGAGGACTTCGAGGGACTACGTGCTCTGTGGCCAAAGTCGCCCCACCTCCTCCGTGGACTGAGGAATAACCATGAGGACACCCCTGTCTGCCACATAGCACCCAGACCATCCTCCATTTCCTGCAGCCTCAGCATCAAGAACACTCCATTAAAGTCTATAGCGGTTGAGATGTAAAGTTCAGAACTGGACTGAAGAATGCTTTGAAGACCAGGTAACTGTCAAAATACTTCTTGGTGGCCCTCCTGACCTTCTCCCTGCCGGATTTGGTTACCCTAGTTGGGCCGAAGTAGCCGAACATAACTCTTCCAAACGTTTCCGAACTTTACGGTTACCAATGCTTGTTTGTGGTTGTGACTAAAAGTACTGAGATTTACATTTAGTTTACAAATCTATATCACTGGACCCTCCAGTGGATTTTGTTACTCTTGGACTCTAAAATTTCATTAAAATATAATCTATTTTTATAAATTGGTATCTGCATTCTTTCGTGTTGTGTGACTTTCTTATTTCGTTGTGTGGTAGTCCGAAATGCTTTACATTAGTTCAATTATTTAAGCTGTGCTGCTCAAAGCCACAGCTACCCAGGCTTGAGCTAAAAGGTTTTGCAAATGAAGCTGACAGGACCAAAGACAATTTTTGCGAGCGTATTACATGGTAAGGTCACACAACCATGCCATATAATACACCTAAACCCTCACATTAACCGTATAATAAAGAAGAGTCTGCAGTGCCAATAGCAACACCCAACAGAAGTGAAAGCAAACTTTATATTTAAGCCATTTAGTGAAAGATAAAGTATACCTCTCAAGGGAACTTGGGGTGAACTATGAAGGAGAGGTAGAAAAAATAAAAGGCTGAAAGGAAGAACGGGGTCATGATGAGACACAAGAAGTAATGAGAAGTCAAACCTATAAGAATTATGACCTTCTAATAAGCACCAATTAAGTCCCATCCAAATCCCATGCTAAAGCCTCCGGTGATGTACGAAATGGTTTTAACGCTGCTAATAGTCAAAGGTACACCACCATCTGCAACAAAAGAAACACAGGGCCTGATTCACAAAGCTCAACTCCCACTTTTGTGTAAATTTACGATTTTTTGCAATTTGCAAAGTAATTTTATGAGTAGTATCTTTACGACTGCGGAGTGCCTCCTCTCGTGGCACATAAAAAGAAGATGAGCAGACAAAGATACTACTCGTAACATTCCTTTGTGAATTGCAAAAAATCATGACTTATACAAAACAGTAAGTTTACCTTTATGGACCAAGCCCAAGAGTTCAATCCATTTGGACGCCAACTGCCCGGTTAAGGGACACACACAGTATGGCACAAGAGAAGACATACTTGGAAAGGTTTACCAGAATCAGAGTTACAGTCCCTGCCACTAGAGGACCGGCACACGCAGACACTTCCAGGTCAATAGTGGTAGTTAGTGTATTTAAGCCTGACCCACACTGAGCTCACTTATCTGGCAAGAGTGGTTATTGCAATTCCTCACTCCTCATATTAGTTCACATCTAGCTTGGCTCATTCCTTCACTTTTGTCCCCCAGCCTCCCATCACCGTTAGGTACGCTCTGTTCCCTCTTCTGTTGTGCCTTATTATTCTCTTGCTTATCCTTTTGTTGAGTTTGTATTTCCCATCCAGTTTCCTTCCTTCCCGGTGCTGTAATGGTCTTCACCATCGGCTCCTGTGCTGGATTTGTGGTATACCGGGGGCTAGTTACAGCATACCATCTGCTTGTACTAAGTAAGTCCTAGTCTGTAGTACTTTTATCTGGTACTTTCCTTCTGTATGTAGAACTCCTACTAATTTGTGTTCTCTTATCTGGATCTTCGTTACAATCCTTGACTTCATGCCATGTGTGAGTTGACCTCTGGGAAGAGGGAGGAACTTGCTTCCATACCATTGTGTTCGCAACACTGAGTCTGGGACACCAGCACAGACTCGGACCAGAATGTTTTTTGCCACGTCTATTTGTGAGAAAATGTGTGACTTGTCCTTCGGCACCACTTGCAATTTGCCAGTAATCCACAAGTAAGATACAAAATATACACTCAAAAACACTTTGAGTAACTCCTTTGGCTCTTTCTTTTTAGGTCTCGCTGAGCCAGCGCATGCGCTGCTCTGCGAGACATTTGGTAAGGGGCTTTTGAAAGTGCTCCCAAAGCGGCCACCAGCGTGCCGTTACGCGCAAAAGCGTGCGCGCCTCGCTCCGCCTCTCTAATCACTGCTGCGCGCGCATCCCTCGCGTGCTTAGCACAGAGCGCGTCATCGCGATCACTTTTGCTTTCACCGCGATCACTTTCGCTTTCACGGCTCTGTCTTCCAGTCTCTTGCTTTATCTGGCGCTACCTGTCTCTCCTTGGCTTTAGCTCGCTGTTCCTCTCCCTCTCTTCATCTCTCCCTGCCTTACGCCGTTGTTAATGTCTCAAATCAACACACAAACATCCGGTGCTCATATTTATCTACATCGTGAAACTGAAAAGTGGAAACGTTCGTCACTGACATGCTCTGAGTAGCCTCTGCCGGTCTTGATGCAGTGTCCTGTTGTCTTGCTGTGTGTGCCGGGACAAGGGGTCTCGTGTTCGATGCCTTCTGACAACAGACCTTTAGTGTCCTCAATTACCTTCTGTCCCATTTATGGATGCGCATCTTCAATTATGCTCTCGTGCCCTCCACCGTAGAACAGACATCCAGCTGACTGAGCGTGGGCTCGCCGGCTCAAGACGCATGCGTTGAAAGCAAGCACGCCCTTCTAGATCACACTTGTACGCATGCGCTGTGGGTGCTCGGGAACGGATTCTCACGGGGACCTGAATTTGTCACAACACCGTCAATGCATGCTTGTTGGCTGGACTACATTTCCCAGCATACAAGTGTACAACTGTGTATCTGCAGCGGGACCACAAGGAAGCAGCAGTCCGTACAGCTTGCATCGCACGTATATGCGATGCTGGTGAGCGCTGTTGGTTTTGCAGCAGCACTAAACAAGGGGCATGGGGCAGTCACAGACCTCCTCATCTTCCCAGGGCGGGTCACAGGCTTTTCACCAGGGTGCGTTGGAGCTGCTGGTTTTCAACTTTTTGCTTATTCTAACCATCCTCACCATAAGTGGAGAAGTGTGGCTCAATGGTTAGAGTGGCAGACCCTGATGCAGAGATCTGGCCCGGGACCAGGGTTCAATTCCCGCCTCGGCGGGTCTTGGGCTCAATTTCCTCGGACCTGATAATTCTCGCCTCGGTGCCTATTCTAATCATGGGTCCCACTCTGCAACTCTGGGCAATAGCTTGCTTAATCTCCACAACGGCCCCAACAGCGCTGGGATGCCTGGCTTCACCCTGGGGGTGCCCAGGAGTGGACATTTCACAGGGAAAAGCCAGGAAGGGTTCCACAGCGGTATGCGTACAGCGCCTGGACACCCCTTTGGGGGTATGGGTGCGCTTTACAAGTACAAATTTCATTCATTTCATATGGCTCTTCAAAAACCATCGCTTTCGCTTCTTAGACGGGAGGGGCCATGGTATACGGTGAGTGTGCCCAATGATGCATCTCCCTCTTAACCCTCCCACCTCAGAGATGGATACACTTGGAGAGATCCACTCACAGTCCACTCTTGGGGGAGATGCCAACTGTGTGTGCGTTTATAAAGTACACTGGACGTTTGTTAACATGTGCACAGTATTAAAAAGTTCCCTGCGGTTGTATCAACTATTTCTGAAGTGAAGGTTTTAAATGTAAAATGCAAAATTCTGCAGTGGAATGTAAAAGAAAATGTGCTCATTTTTTGTTGCTTTAGATTATTGCTGTTTTTGTATTACTTCCCCTAAACACCATAGAGTGTTTTATTTTCTGCACCCTGTACGACGTGTGCTTTGTTGATCAGTAGCGCCGGCGTGGTAGCAGATCTGCAGATTCTTTTGGCGCGTGTTACTTACCTGCGATATTTTTCAACGAATGTCAGCGGCTATAAATAATTGTAAAACATCTGGTTCCCTTCTGCCACATCCTTCACTATTTGTAGAGCCAACACGTGTGAAATGTACAGCCTTTCTGTGTTTTTCATTTTTTTTTGTTGCATTCTTGTAATTTCAGGCCGGTTTTAATAGTACACATCTTAAAACTGGATGTGACTGATTAAAAGTGATGCTCATTAAATAGCAATTAGTGGATCAACTTGTCCCAAAACTGACATGCGACTACTTCTGGGTTGAAATATAGTTGTCCCTGTTTAAACTCTTACTTCACTTCTCCCTCAGATACATTTAATATCACATTATGTTAGTTTATAAAGCACATTTGTGAAAAAAAATGAATCACGATTGTCAGTGAATGATTTTATTACCCACGGTGAAACATTACATAGCTTTGTGAACACCTTGTCAATGCTTATTTTGTAAAAACATAACTGCTGATGCCCAACGTTTTTTACTAACCTACCAAATGCCAGGCATGCCAAATAAAACAAGCATTGGCATAGCCAATAGGTCTCGCCTTTGGGACCTTATAAGTGTTTAGCCATGTAACAGTTAATGTTGTTGCACAAAGGATATTGTGCTGCATAACTAAATACTTATAAGGTCCCAAAAGCGAGACCTATTGGCTATGCCAATGCTTGTTATGCGGAGTCATGGCACTGAAGTGTAGATCCAGCAAGAACCGCTTCTTGCCATCTGGAAGGTAGGATTGCAAAAGTAAGAATTTATAAGCAGTACAACGGTAGTGCTGATGTTAGAGTTAGTAAAGAGCCTGAAAGAAAACTGTGTATAGTTCTGTCATAAAACTTTAAAAAGAATTTGAGAGGTGTGGCTTGAAGTCAAAGTAAGTTGGTCGCAATTCTGCTTGGACCTCCACGGATGGTGTTTACATTGACCACATTGAATGACTATGTGCCAGAAAGGACATTACAATCAGTCTATGCTCTACATTTTGTGCAGCTCTGGGTGACAATAACTAACAATGATTGTCCAGAGCTGAATAGGTCCATTTCCCAAGCCTTGGTGCCCAGTTAGTGTCAGTATTGGGAACCTTGTAGCGGTCCTACAGTAAAGAATGGGATACACGTCAGGAAGACATTAGTTAGCACCAAACTAGTCACGGTGTCACGATTCAGTGCGTACTTGGGTTGATCCACCACCTGAAATATATCCCAGTAGGTATAAAAGTTTAAAGGCCTGTATTATAAAAGTAGCCAGTTCCAGTCAAGAAGTTTGGTTTAGTTGTGTCCCCACAGAAATTGGGACACAGACTTAACGCAGAGATGCCCGTCAGGAATGGGGAGCTTGGTTTCAGGGTCAGAGTTTAACCATGACCTAAAAATGCAGTAAATCCAGAACTGCACGGATTACAACAATTCAAATGATTGAGAATCAGGATAACTGGCCCCAGTTAAGTACTATCTTAATACTTAGAGTAACATAATATGTATTTGTAATGCACAAATATCACCCAAGGGTATCAAGGCACTGAATAACAGATGTTTATCGTTACCCAACTCAATGGTACTCCTTTTATCGACCTCAGAAGGATGAAAGTCTGAGTGGACCCACCAGGATTTGAACCTGTGACCATGTGGTCAAACACAAGCTCCTACAGTGGACGCATTAGTCCACTAAGACACCAGACCTGGCTAGAGTGAAGAAGAAAGGCATACACATCACCTTCAGGCTGGACCAGGGCAGATAAAGGCTCCCACAAAGTCAGGGATGGCAAAGAACTAATCAGGGACAATGCAGATCTCCTGCATTAGCAGCCATGGAAGGTTCTCTGCAGTGTCTCAATCTGTGGATGGTCCAAAATGCTCCTGAGCTGCGTCTAGATGACAAGATTCTGGTGCATTGCGGGCGCGTCACGCACTTGAGACTACCTCCATGGTGTTGGGCCCCTTTGTCCTGGTCAGGGGCCTGCGCTTCTCCAAGCTTGCCAGTAAAGTTACTTATTAGAGGACCGGATGCACGACCCAAGTCTTTCTCTAGATCCCAGAGTGTTTAGAAACACACGTAATCTTCTGTTTGACAACTGTCTCTTTGGGCTGATGCACAGCCTGTCAGTCCAAGTCTCAGTAAAGTACAACTACAGCCTGGGTGTGGCAGTTGGGCAATGCTACATTCTCCATTTTACAGAGCGCACTTTTACCCCAAAAAAAGTTTTTATAAAAATCGATATTTTAAACACTACTGTTTGCGGTGGGAAATACCTACTGGCAAGCCGATGGTGGGCAACTATGACATAAAGCGAGTTTAATATCTAATAGGGATGACCTCGCCATGACTGAGACGAAGGAAGCTCAGGGAACCACTGTTTGTGACTGGCGCACAGTAGTTTATATGACATCACAGATGGGCACACGAGAAATGAACAGAAGACAGATTAAAAGAGCAAGATTGCAACAACAACAAAAAAACGGGTGCTCATGTAAAGCGCTCCAATACCTTCGGGTTGAGTTTGCGCTATAAAAAAATTGCACAATTTTTTTTTTTTAATTAAGCATCTTTTTTTTTTACAGAAAATAAAACCTGCAGAGCAGTTTCAAATGTTATAGTAGCATAACAGGCTCAACAAACAAGAACAGAAATACCTAGCCTCTAAACCATCCAATCATGGTACAGATACATCCACTTCATGACTCAGTTGCCTGAACCTTGGACCATATCACTCATTCCCAACAGATGGCATTGCTCCTCTCTTTAGTTTTCTAAAGTCACACCTAGATTAACCACTCCTTCCACACAAACTGCATTCCCTTTGACAATACCAGAGTTTGAAACTTAAACAACCCTTTATTCAGTGGTCATAGATGCTTGCCAAAAACGACCTAGCCATGTGTGAAGTTCCTAAGATTACCAGCTGTAATTTGCATCAAACTGCTATTTTGAAATGTAAGTTGCCTTGCAGCAAGGTTTAATTTAATAGTTCTAGATAGATTGGTCATAGCCACACGTATTCTTTCATCTACACGAGACACAGCTCCCAGCTCACTCATATCAAACGTAGGCAGGCGGGTGACCGACAGCCGAACGTGGCCTTTTGCAGTATGAACACAACATGGTTTGCACCAGCCTATCAACAGTCTCCTGCGTGCAAACACTAATTGTACACTCAGCAAACATCCTGTTCATGAGTTAGACTGAACTATTTAATTGTGGGTGGTGCAAACCTTCCTGGGACAAATACCATGTTGTGTCAAAAAAAATTCTACCTTTTGACATAAATTGCCACCGTTATCAGGAACTCTCTCTACAGGAAGACCTTGTCTTTGTAAAAGACACCTGCCATTGCTGCCCAAAAAAAAATGACATAAACCGGATACCAAATCATAACAGTCGCAATTGGACCAATGCACTGATTTGCAAGACAGAGGCTCAGACAAAACATATTTTGAAAAAATATGAAAAACATAGAGAAATTGTATAAACAAAGAAGTTTTGGTAAAATGTTAGGTTTAGTGAAGTCGATAAAACACTAGTGTACTGCCCTGTCCTAAAAGAATCCCAAAGTTCCAGAATCCAGCGAGGCGGGCACAAAAAACATCCCTAGACTGGAAGACCACACAAGGTCGCCCTAGTTTTGTTCACGCCTATCGAAAAATAATACTTTTTCTCCTGTGTCCCTAAAGAAAACTTTATTTTTTGAACACTGCACTGCAAAATCCAGCCTCAACCTGTAATGTATGTATATGAAAAAGAAAAGCCATCGTGTGAAAACTGCCCCTCCAGGTGTGTGCACGCGCCTTGGGGCCCCCACAGTGCGCAGACAGCGCGTGCACAGCCGCACGAGATACATTGCTGTTACCGGTTGGATCGAAGGCTGAGCATGGCCGCCTGGCGGCGGCGGCGTCACCACAGTCCATGCTCGTGCTCACGCGCGCAGCCGCTCTCCGCCTCAGGGGTCTCGAGGACACTGCTGGCGCCTGTACTATAGCGCACAACTCCCACAGTTCCTAAAGGAGGCGCTACACTCACGTGACATTCCGAGAATGGCAGGTCTTGAGATTAGACATAGAAATGAGCCCCAAGTAATGACCGAAAGCATAGAGAGAGAAAAAAGACTGCGGTGCTTTACCTATGAATAGATATTTCAGCAGACAAATTATAATTAATGTTTCCAGAACCAAAGCTGCCAAGTTTTCAGATCGCTTATGTGTGACATTTATTATTTCAGTCTGTCTATGAGTGACATTCTACTGTGTGACACTTCAAGTGACACATTCTTGCGAGCGAATCAAAGCAAAGACCATTATTTGAATGTCTGTGAGTTTTCAGTTACTTTATACAGGCATATCACACGGTAATAAACATACACCTAAACCAAGACATACATATTGGTGTTATATTGGCAATGCTTAGTAGGCCACTCAGATCAATGACTAACAAAAATGAGTTTGCTAATGATTAGAATCAAAAAGGTTTTAATTCTGAAAATCTTAGCATTTAAATTGAACAATTCCCAAAAAAAAAATCTTGGGCAGTTTTATATAGCGCATATATACTATATATACTCGACCTGAAGGTATTGGAGCGCTTTACATGAGCACCAGTTACACATTCTTTTTTGGGAAGTCACAGGGAGATTAAGTGATTTGCCCAGAATCACAGGATGTTGAGCCGACGCTGAGACTCAAACCTGGACCCCCAGCTCTAAGGTTGGCAGCTCTGGCCGTCAGGCCACATGCCAATAGACCCGATTCCGGCGGGAGACTCCAGATTTTTGGCTTAATTTTGGCTGTCTCCCGCCTGAAATTGCCTCTGCTTCAATAGAAGTCTATGGAGGCAATACAGTCTCCCCATTATTTTCTTTTAAATCTCCCACTTTCCTCTTCCAAAATGTTGGCATGTGTGCAATTCTGGAACTCTGGAAGCACGAGTAGTATTTGGAGGGTCTCAAACACTCCTGGGCTCCACTTTACATCATTTTCCTCTGCAGATTCTCACTCTGTTAGCCTCTTACGTCCTTTTTATCCTAACATTTTTCTGAAATCCTTCATCTTCGTTATCTCACAAATCTTCATTACTCTTTTCACTGTGTTTCTTGCTGTACTTACTTGTATCGCACCTTGACCACGATCGCTCTCACACACACACGTCTGCGCGCACACACACACTCACACGCACGCACACACGCATACACACACACAGTCTCCTCACCTGAAACTACACTATTTTGTTATTATTAGTTTTGTGCTGTCAGTACTTTGACAACTGTGAACTTCCTCCACAATCCCTCACATAAAATTGTAATTAAAATTAAAATTCTCACAAAATTGTTCTGTGCACTCTGCGGAGAGGCCAAGGATTGAATGAGAATGCAGAGGAAACTACTTTATGATCCACTGAGAAGGACTGTCAGAAACTCGCACTGCCTTCAGTCGTAGCATCGGAGCTGAGCACTCAGTATTTGAACGGAGCCAATCACCCTCACTGCACTCATCTTCAGTGAGAGCTCTGCTGCTTTATTTGTAGCTAGGTGTCTGCTGTCTCACAGATAGTGGTTTGGAGCACTGCTGACTGAGGCTTGAATCCGCTTGCCTGGATGCTGCAAACTTACTGCAGCTAAGCTCTGGCACCACACTAGAGCTCTCTACATATAAGTGGGCTAGTGTCAGGTCTCATGCAGCTGCCTGTCATCATCGTTCATCCAGTCCTGCAGTCACTGGAAGGCAGACTTGTCCTGGCTCCATTATGTGTGCGCTCGCCTTGGGAGCCTTGGAGTATTACCTTGGCTCCCTTGCACATGTCTCCGAATACAAGGGCAGGGTGAGTTTAAAGTTGTGCATGTTGACACACTCAAGTGTCAAAAACATAATTCATAAATTCAGCCAGCAAATGGTTTAAGTGCGTGGTGGCCTGGGGGCCCAGGAGAAAGGAAAGCATGTGTAAGTTGTAATTCTGCCCTGACCCGACTGGTGGTGTCATAGAGAAAACATCCAGATCTGTCCCCGCACAGCAATACCTCCTCCAAAGGAACACATAGGGTTCATGGCGTTGCAGCAGCACCTTGTCTCAGGGAGTATGAAGTAGAGGCTCAGAGTAACAAGTGCTACTGCCTGGCAAATTACTACAGCATGCACCCCGAAAACAACAGAAGGCACCAGAGCCACATGAGGCTGGGTCGGGCACACTTGTTGTTGTCAGTTTGTTTATTCAATTTATTTTTAAAAGAACCTGCAATCGTTGCGGAGGGAGAGCTGAAAATAACAAGGTAACCATGGCAAAGTAGCTACTCTGACTGTGGGGCCAGCAGACTTTGTACAATTGCCTGCAGAGGCAGGCTGAGGCAACACACACAGCGAAAAGCAAAAAAAATATTGAAGCACCTCATTTCACAATTTGAGTCGGAGGAGCTACACTTATATGTAAATAACTTATTTTAGTGCAGTGATGCGGTCACCAGCATTAAAATGCTGTAGTCTAACCCCTGATGCGTGGTACTTGGCAGGGCTGGAAGGCTGTATTATGATTAAGGCTCTCGGTTTTCCGTTTAAACGGATTTTTACATATAAATACAGACGGAAAACGTTTTTAGGTCTCGCAGACCTGCGTTGCAGCGCGCATGCGCTGCTCGCTCTGCGAGGCTTCTTGTATTCGAGGAGATTTCAGAAGTGAAGTTTAAGCCCCGCCCCTTCTTTCAATTGGCTTGCGTCATCGTTCATGCTAAACGCTGGCTTTCAATTGTAAAGGAGGCTTCTTAGTCACTCCTTGTTACCGCCCTGTCTCCTTTTGGCCCCGCCCACCCGGACTGGATCGTTTACTTGCGGCGTTACACGGTCTCCTTCATAAGTCTGTAAGCACTCTTTTATTTTCATTTTCATCGCGGTCCACTTCGGCTGCGCTTGTTTTGTGTTTGCAACGCTGCTGAGTGCGGCTCCCGCTTCAGGGACACCGCGCTCGGTTTATTTATTTATTTTTTTAAACTTTAAGACTGAGCGCGGCACCCGCTTCTGGGACACCGCGCTCGGTTTATTTATTTATTTTTTAAAACTTTATCACTGAGCGTGGCGCCTGCTTCAGGGACACCGCGCGCGTTTATTTATTTATTTTTTTAAACTTTAAGACTGAGCGCGGCGCCCGCTTCAGGGTCACCGCGCTCGTTTATTTGCGCCAGCTAAATGGTTTGTTTATCATGTAATTTAGTCAGCCAGCATACGAGCAGCTGCCCGCGGGGAGCGAGGAGGCCAGCTGAGGAAGCTGAAAACGCGGCGGCGCTGAGAAGGAGTCTTAGAGGAAGGCGGAGGGGGAAGAAGCAGCATGGCGGGCCAGCTGCAGCAGGGCAGCTCCTGCCACGGCCATGCAGCCACCAACCTCCTGCTGTTTGTTGGGCGCCCTCCAGCTCCTGCACGGACTCTGCCAAACAGGGGCGCAGCAGCAAGGTCAGAGCGCGGGGATAGGGGACGGACAATGTTTCACTCTGTGTGTAAAGCAAATATAGAACTGGCTCAACAAAAATCTGTGACCTGCAGAGTACCGTATGTTTCAGGGGCGAGCGCCGAGCTCACTTTTGGCATCATAATAAGGCCATAGCAAACTGGGATCTGTCGCCTCTAGCCCAGTTCCTTGTGGCCTGGAGTGCATCGTTAATTGCCACCAGGGCTCTGGCTCGGGGCTTATACGAGGCATCGCTTAAGTTTTCTCTGAATGCAGGAGAGAGCATGGCTGCATTAATACTCGAGGGGCCATTGCTACACCCCACCGTGACTCGAGCCAGCAGCGCGCGCCGCTGCCAGATCTTACAGCTGTGGCGTTATTTCATTTCATTCAAAGCTGTACAGTTATTGCAAGGTTTGTTTTAGTAGTAAATTTGTGTCTTTTTCTAGGGAGTTAAAGGTTTTATTTAGTGGGCCACCTTTTCCTCGCTGAAAATGCAGCACTGACGGGCTTTTCGTCCACACACAATGTTCATGTTTTTGTTATGTGCAGTGCTGCATCAGCTGTTCACACTTCATGGCCAGTGGCGGGTTCATTGGACAGTAGCGGTGGGAGACGAGCTGGAAAACCCACATTAGGGCCTACTTGGAACGCAAGAAACCAGAAACCTGTAGCCGAGGTTGTTAATCTGGCGCACTTTTGAACCGTACAAAAGAAATGCATCGTCAAAGACACTAAAGCGGCTCTCTTGGCTGACACCACGCTGTCATATTTTGACCCGGCCCGGCCCACAAATGTCGCCGTTGATGCCAGTCCCTATGGGCTAGGGGCAGTGCTCACGCAACAACAACACAATGACGAATGGGCCCCGATTGCCTATGCAAGCCGCTCCCTCACAGAAACTGAGCAGCGCTACTCTCAGATAGAGAGGGAGGCAATTGCCATCCACTGGGCCTGTCGGCACTTCCATATTTATGTGTATGGACACCCATTTACAGTTTCCACCGACCATAAGCCCCTCATACCCCTGTTTCAAGGATCCGCGTCAAAGCCCCCCCCCCCCCTCCAAGGATAGAAAAATGGATCCTTCAACTGCAAGGATATGACTACCGGGTAGAGTACAAACCAGGCTCGTCCAACCCAGCAGACTACCTCTCGAGACACCCGAGGGCCGCAACCAAAGCAGAAGAAGAGGATGCCGAGGACACCGAGGAATACGTCCGTTTCATAGCGGAAAGGTCCCGACCGCTTCCAATGAGCCTTGAAGCCATAGTGGAAGCCACTCAGAAGGATGAGTGTCTGCAACTAGCCATCACCGCAGTTAGGACGAATGACTGGCGCCCCATTCAGACCACGATGACCCGACGAACATCCCAAGCGAAGACCACGCTCGAATCAATCATGCGAATCAAGGACGAACTCTCTGTCGACGGCAGTGGGTGCCTGCTCAGAGGTCCGCGGCTAGTGATCCCGTCAAGCCTTGCTCAACAGGCGGTAGATCTCACACATAGAGGGCACCAGGGCGTGGTGAAGACGAAAGGTCGGCTGAGAGCGAAAGTGTGGTTCCCGGGGATGGACCCGATGGTCGAGCAGACAGTCAGAACGTGCCCATGGTGCCAGGTGTCAAGCCAACCGGATCGTCCTCACCCCGTCATCACTGAAGATAACCCCCAACGACCGTCAGAGTGTGTCAGCATAGACTTTGGGCATCTTCCGGATGGGCGCTATGCCCTCGTGGTCATAGATGACTACACGAAATACCCCGAGATAGAAATCGTCGGAGGCCAAACAGCCACGGAAGTGATCACCAAAGTAGAGAAGATCATTGCAACTCACGGGATCTTTGAGGTGGTGAAGACGGACAATGGCCCGCCTTTTCAAGGACAAGAGTTTGCCGACTATCTCAAGTCTTGGGGCATCCAACATCGGAGAGTAACACCCTGCTGGCCCCAAGCAAACGGGGAAGTAGAGAGGTTCATGTGCACTCTCAACAAAGTCATTTGCATCGCGCACGCCGAGGAAGCACCCCTGGAAAGAGCCATCTACAGCTTCCTGAGGGAATACAGATTGACGCCTCATCTCACGACCGAGAGGGCACCGGGACCAGCAAGCATGGGTCGAGTGGTGCGAGACATTATTCCCATCACCCAAACTGGGCCCCTTCCCAGATTGACACTACGAGGGTCCTAGCCAAAAGGACCAGTACCAACGACCATGCCAGTGCCAACCGAAGAGCGAAAGCGTCGACCATCCGAGAAAAGGACATGGTCTATGTCAAAGACAGACACCCAGGGAGCAAGTTCCGCCTCCCGTTTGAGCAGTATCCATGGACAGTGACTCGCCAGAAAGGCACGATGGTAACCGCCCGGAGAGGAACAGAAGAAATCACACGGAATGTATCGTTCTTCAAAAAGGTCCATGCTGGGACTCCCAACCTTCCAATACTGGATAGTATGGAGGCCGGCCCAAGTCAGCAGAGAGTGGCTGAGGAGGTGGAAGATGAGCAAGGAACTATTCCCATGGATGATCCGGACAGATCTGACCGAGAAACACCATCACCGCTCGGAACTCCGGACGGAGGACTGTCCAACGCCCCAGTGAGATCTCCGGAGGGCAGAGTCTCACGGGAAGTGACCCCATCCCTATCGTCATCACGGGGAGAGCATTCCAGATACTGCCTGAGAAGCAATCCGGCTCCCTCCTCCCATCTAGCGGGGTTCATGGTGTGAAGAACCTAAGACTGGCAGCAGACCGTGACCTGTGACTGGGTAGGAGCTGAGAGCAGACGGCCCGACCAGAACTGGTAACAGATCGACATGTTGATGTTTTGTTTATGTTTAATAAAGGTTGGAAGGAATGTAATGTTCACCGGCGGGGTAGCGGTTCAGTGTACCCGCGGCCGGATCGTATGTATTAGCGCTGGCGTGTGACGCCATGCGTTTCTATAAAATAAAGAGGCGTGGCCCGAGGGAGTTAGTCGGGACTGCGCCGCAAACACTAATGCCCGCGTAGCGTATTTTATTAGCGGCCACAGCGCACCCCCATTATCGCGCAGCAGCATCGTTACAGTGGGGTATTGACAGACCGGGAGCTGAAGGAGATGCAACACCAGCCAGAAGGTATCAGCCACACAAGGAAAATATAATTAGATATCCTAATTAAGGTGGAAAACCTACGCAAATTATGAGTCTGGTTTGACTAAATTATGCAGCACAGAAAAGCTAATTTATTTGCATATTATGTGAGCAAAAACAAAATGTATTTCTCTTGTGCAGAGTCCCCAACCCTTGCTGGACAAAAAAGAAGTAGCATTGTTGATGGCATCACTGGCAGTGACATCACATGATCACATGGCCAAGGATGTCCCAGGGATTTAAGTGGTTTACACTATAAAAAAATTATGTACAGACACTGGCCTCATGCAAGGTAAAATCATGGGAAGTGATATCAATAAAATTGATTAAAGGTGCCCAAAATAAAATGGGGAGCACGTTTCGGCAGGTGTGTTTTTCTCTTTGTGCCCAATTATACTAGGCTAGTGAACCTAATAAAAAGTGGTTTTGCACAATTTGCCTTTTGGTGATTCGTTTCGCCACAGCTTAGTCTTGTGCAACATCCTACTTTCCATACCTTGTTCCCTCTGACATCCATCCTTACATCCATTATCACATACTTTATTATTCAATTTTAGTTTCAGAGTGGCCACCTTACTGCATTTCATCAGAGATACTGTGTCCAGTCCCAGGCGCTTTGCCTAAAATCCTTTCTTTCAGATGTTAGTGGACTGTCGTTTTCCAAAGCATGTTGATTGTCTGTCAGGCTGAGCAAAGGTCAGCCTGACAGACACTGACCACAACAGGAATCAGGCGCTTTACATGGACTAATGCGCAGGCACCCAGCAGCCTGAGCCAAGGTTTGCAGAGTTGAACAACTCACAACCCTGATGGCAGTGACAACAACAGCCCGACAAAGCCCTGCTTCCCCACCCCATGATGAGGGTGAGCTGCACTGATAGAGGTGCCCAGGGCTAACTGTCTGTGATGAGTTAGGGAAGGTGCTCCTCTCATTGGCTAACCCTAGACAAGGTTAGCTAATGAGAGGAGGCTTCAGGATCTTCCATTCCATGCTTCCCCCCCAAAACTTCCAGCTCTGCCTGGGCTGCTGTACGTCTCCCTGGCACGTCCATCACTGTGTGGCTCGGTAAGTGCCTTACTGAATGTTTGGTTGCATGTCTGTTGGTATGAATGTATGTGTATTTATGCATGTGTGCTGTGAATGGGTGAGTGTGAGCATGTTCATGCATGTGTGCATGTGAATGGATGGGTGTGAGTGTATGTGCTTGTGGATGGGTGGACGTGAGTATGTGCATGTGTAGCCGCCCCACTACTCCTCCGGATTACCAGCCGCCACTGGTTAGTCCATGTACTAATGTAATGTAATGTTAGAATTTGATGGTGTGATGCAGGCTGCTGAATGACAGTGTAGAAAGTTATGATTGGAAAGTAACGTTGACACTGGGAGGCAAAGGTGTAAGGAGCAGAGGAGAGGAGTAGAAAATAAACTACGTTCTATTGGAACTCACTGTGCCTGTTTGTGATTAAACACATGATCAAAGCCCAATTAGTTTAATGTAAGCAAACCAAGACTACAACACCCAGAATATATTAATCTGTGACACAAAAGATCAAGACAGGATACAGTGTTGAGGATGACATAGAGTGTGGGGGTCACACTATTCATTCTCCGCCATTCACAATCTTTTATCTCCCTCAACCACCCCAATACAGGCACAATCTTTTCTCTTATCCTCATCCTCCATGCAACACTTCTTTGCACTCCTTCTACCTTCCCTCAGTAATTACCCTCCCTTTTTTCCTGCTCCATAACCCAACTTCTTCCCTCATCTCCCCATTCATAGTCTTTCCTTGTTACCTTACCCTCCTACTGATAGCTTTTCCCACTCATCTTCATCTCCTCAACTGTACCTCTCAAAATATCTCCACCGATCCTCTTCAGGAAGACTTTCATCCCATCCTCCTCTCAGCAGCTTCACTCTCGTGTTCCAGCACACATCCCTCCCCTCGTCACCACATCCTTTTGGCCCTTTATCTCTGCTGCTTAGCCTTACATTTGACCTTTGCAAGCACGCATACCTCTCCCCTTAGCAGTTATCCATGTCCCCTCTGCTGAGCATATTCAATCACCCATCCCCCACCACTCAGCATTTCCCCTATACCTTCTTCTCCCTTCATCCTTCCCCTCCCTATCACCTTAGTTCATGTAGCCTATATAATGTATACTTTTTTAGATCAAGCCTGGGCAACGCATGCGCTGCTGTGCGAGGCATGCTGTATTCAGGTATGAACTTGAAGCTCTGCCTATTTTCCGCCCATCTTTTCAATTGGCTCCTGTTACTGTTGTTTCTAAATGGTTGCTTTGGATTCATGAATAGGCTTAGTAGTCCCTCCTTAGTACCGCCTTGTCTGCATTTGTGACCTCCCATAAGGACTGGACTTTTTACTTGTGTTGTTACACGGTCTGTTTTATCTACAGTCTGTGAGCACTATTTTCTTGAATGATTTTCTCCAATTGCAGGCACGAAGTGCTTTCCTGCAAGGGTGCCCCCCTTGCGTCCGTGCGCCGCGCTACGGTTTCAGCACGGCGCTCGCTTTTACATTTTTATTGGTCCAACTTCACAAACAAATGCTTTTTTTTTGTAGAACCGTCCCATACCGCGCTTTAACGGCGGCCATGCACCTTTCTTTAGACGAGCCGCGTCTAAATAAAAGAGGCGTGGCTGCCATTATAGTGAAAGCGCAGCATGGGGCGCTTTTACAAAAAAAAAAACATTTGGTTGTCAATTTGACAAACAAATGCTTTTTTTGTGAAAATGTCCCATACCGCGCTTTCACTTTAATGGCAGCCGCGCACCTTTCTTTAGACGAGCCACGTCTAAAGAAAGAGGCGTGGCCACCATTAAAGTGAAATTGCGGCAGGGGGCGCTTTTACCAAAAAAAAGCATTTGTTTGTCAACTTCACAAACAAATGCTTTTTTTTGTAAAAGTGCCCCATACCGCGCTTTCACTTTAATGACGGCCGCGTACCTTTCTTTAGACGAGCCGCGTCTAAAGTTAGGGGCGCAGCCGCCATTAAAGTGAAAACGCGGCATGGGGCACTTTTACAAGCATTTGCAATGCAATAGGTCTCACATTTGTGAGAGTTTAAGCTATTGGCATTGTGAATGACAATGCCTTCTATTTATGTGTTGTTTTTTAAAACAAAAATAAAAGGCATTGTCATTTACAATGCCAATAGTTTAAACTCTTGCATGTGTGCGACCTATTGCATTGCAAATGCATGTTCACTCTCGCTCATGATTGCACTTATTCTGCTCAATCTCTCCTTGTATTCAGCATTTTCTCTCTAAATCCTCCACCTGCCCTGCCCCCCATTCACAATGTAGTAATTTCTCTTTCTGTTATCTTTCTCCTACTCCAACCTTTCTCCATCCATTAATTCCCCTAAGCCACTAGAAGCTTTACGGCTAATAGGTGGTATAGCACATAGATGCAAATCACCTCATGCCCGTTTCAGCCCTTCATGCTTCTGGTGATGAACCATTGAGTAAATTAAAACGGGTGATAGTACAACCTGCTATTGCACCAAGGAACAGTAAAACTGAGGAAGCAAGTGCTTTGCAAAAACAGGTTTGTAAACATATCACCTCCTTCTGAACTTCTCCTACCTGCTGTCCTCACGCCTTCATTTACACATCATGCTTCTTGCTCCCACCTTTCTTCCACTTTCTTCCCTGAGTCCTATTCATCCCTTTACGTCCTCTTTCAGCCTTACTCCCTCCACTGCTGCTTTGTCTTTTATTTTTACTTCCAACAGCTCCTGAACCTCTTCCACCCTCTTCTGCTCTTCTCTTTACCTTCCTCCCTGTAAGCCTGCCTCATCACTTTCCTCCACTTCTACTCCTTACTCCCCAGCACTTCACACTCTAGTGTATTCTATGCTCATCTATCTCCTTTTTCTCCCCCTCAGCCCTTCACCCTCCATTTCTTCCGCTCTGCTTGTCTCCCTCTTTTGTAAGTTTCTTGTACTTTCAGGGTTGGAGGCTTTGTTGTCGCCTTACAACCAGGGGCGGTGCGTCCATTGGGGCGTTGGTGCGTTGCCCCCCCGCCCGTGCCCGCAGCTCCCTCGGCGTCTCTGAACTGCCGTCACCGAGGGAGAACTGAGTCTGACAATCATGTCAGTCAGCATGACGTCGGACCGCCCACCCCCTTCAGAGTCTGAAGGGGGTGGGCGGTCCGGCGTCATGTTGACTGACGTGCATTGTCAGACCAGCCAGGGACAGGCAGCAGCACAAGTGCGCATGAGTGGGGAAGGTGAGCGAATTTTTCGCCCGTGGCCAATCATGCGCACTTGTGTTTCCACTGGCTTGCGCATGCCCATTAGGAGCCCCTCGGTCTCCTAATGGGCAGGCGGCGGGCGAAGAGTAACCGTTCCCTCAGCCAATCCTGGCGCTGCAGCAGCGCCAGGATTGGCTGAGGGGTTGCCACTCCACTCCTGTTCCTGTTCGAAGAGGCGCCATTGCGGACCAGGAGCAGAGGCGGTCAGGCAAGTTTTCTAAAAAAATGTATTCTCCCTCGGCCCCCCAACCCCGCGCGACCCCCCCGCGAGTACTGCGAGCCGCGGCTGCTTGATAACGAGAGATGTGATGTCGCAAACAATGGGTTGCACTAATCCCGTGGGGTAGCTGTATGGCCGCTGCTGCACTACAAAGGGTGCCTATGCCAGGCATAACCCATCTGCCCTCTACCAAGAATACCCATGCAAAAATGCAGTTAATTAAAACGTCTCTAAAGCCTCATCAAGTTAAACAAATACATATTTGGAAAAACGAGCAGGAGATGTTCTCATTCTGGCCTGCAGTGTGCCTCTGTTGATGTACAAAACAGAAAAGCAATATGGCACTCTACCGGGCGAAGTCGCGCTCACGGCGCGGGTCCAGTCAGGCCTGTGAACTACCTCTCATGTGAAAATCAACATTCTAAAAGTGCGTTACAAAGTGGTGCAGGGAATCAAATGTGAAGTGCGCAAAGTTAAAGAGGAAAATGGATATCTTGCAAAAAAAAGAAAAGAAAATGATGGCAAAACGTGTTGCCACCATTCTCTGCAAAATGCTAATATTTGTAGAAAGATAAAGGCATGTTCCACCCAAACTGTACTGTGTGAAGGCACGCGTGTGCATCCTCGCTTGTTGTAAGGTGCCAGCTTTCCTTTGTGTACTGAAGCCAGGCAAAGTGACCTTGCATGCTTTCAAACCTCACAGGCGTAGACTGCCATATTCTAGACCTCCATCCAAACTTACGCTTCCCAAAGTGGCACCATCCATTTTTGCTGCGTATTAGCATGTGAAATGTCGCCCTCAGGGGTTGCACTCGCCCATCTTCGGCGCATTATCCACCTCTTTAAGTCTTCTCTGCCCGGTGTGTTTGTGTTTTCACAGTGGGTGATGTGGTGTTTTGATGCTGCCTGTCTGGCTCTTTGTTTAAGATTTTGTTTAAGGCTCAGAGGGTGGATTATCACGTAATATGTTTCGCCATAATCAGCCATGGTATTTACGTTCACCATACGGCGCATCCTCCATCCAGGGTGTATGCAAAGGATGGAAGGTGCGAGGCCCCTAGAAAACAGGGGGAGGACACCCCTCCCCCCCCCCCACGCTATCTGCGCCAGCACTGATCCGCATGTTCAGCAGTGTGTTGTGCTGCTGCTCGGTTCACGCTCTATAAGTAACAACACTTCACACACCACACAACGGAGGCTTCCAGTGCTTTTGTCTGGTGACCTAACACCTCACCCCTGTCATCGTGACCCCATTCTTGGGGTTTCCTAAGCCGCAGGCCTTGGCTTCCTCCAACTTTATGAAGTGTGAGAAACACTTGGCAAACTATAGACATTTGTGGTATAAAAATGCAGAAAACCTTTTTACATTTACCCAGGAAATACCATTTCCAAATAAACTTCACTCACCAGTGAACGATTCCCTCGCTACACTGTCTTATAGGTACTAATGGGTGAGTGAGTATCTGGTAATGAGTGAGGTTCTGGTAATGAGTGTGGTTCGGGTGTGTGAGGTTCTGGTTATAGCTATCTTTCCCCTAATACCTTAGAAAAAAGGTAAAACTGCATTATTACTGACAGGAGACAGCCTGAAAGACCTGTGTGCTGTACAATTGTAGTCAGCCTCAATATTCACTCATCCACAAGTTCACACACTTACACAGTTATTAACTCACTCATCCACAAGCTTACACCATATATATTTGTAAGCAAGTTCCAACCACACACCTTATAAGATGTAGCATGCTACCCAAGTAGGCCAGCGCTTCAACACCCCACATAGGTATTAAGCGCTACACAAATATTACAATACAATACAATCAGTGTGCGGGGGAAATTGAAGTAAGAGGTAGGAACAGCAAGAGAGAGTGATGTAGATAAAGCAGGACAAGGAGACTAAAGGAGGACTCTGATATGTAGAAAAGTGAGAAATTGATAGATACTGGGAAGGGACACAGAAAAACAAAATGGGAATAGGTAGGAGAAATGTACTTAAGAACACAAGCATTACAGACATTAAAATGGAATGGAATTATCTAGCTTGGTGTGGCAGAGCAGAGAGAAAGGAACAGACTAATGGATGGATGGAAGGAGTACAGAAGGGCATAGAGGGTTTACCAGAGGGGATTTTCATTTTTGAATGCCATCCACAAAAGTATTGTGTTACAGGAATGATCTAGTTAGGATATCGACTGTGGAAATATACCTCAGGTGAGTATATATAGCTGCATGTAGATTCACTATCTTTAATTTAAAATCTATACGCTTTGAGACACCCACCCACGAAATCCCATGGTGGCCGTTGCTCTCGCTCACTACACTTGCTCCTACAGGCTAATTCAGAATTTTGTTTTACGCCCTACCACTTTCAAAATTCACCAGCCGCCACTGCTTACAACCATCTTACCTTTTTGCTTCGTCCCACCGACTAGCCTGCCTGCTCTTCTGAGGTTATGAGCCTCACTGCACAGAGCTTGCTTTTCCTGGAGAAGTCAGAGGACCTACCAGCACCAACCATCCGACCAGCAGTCACCCAGGCTGCCTACATGCTGTTGCTTGTAGGTCCACTCCCTCGTCTGTGGTTGCGCTGATACATTATAGCAGAGGTGAGCCCTGATATGTCAGAGGCTCCTACGGGGCAGAAAGTTCAAGCAAAGTTCCATCTGTTGGAGCTGCAGAGGGCAGACGCACTCGGGCAGGTATCACCGCCTGTACACTGCTCAGGAGCTTTGGACAGATCTCCGATTGTTTCCAGAAACTCATGGCCTCCGTCACTTCCGGTGCTCCGACAGGCCTGTTCCCCTCAAACGTCTGCCAATTTACCAGGCCTGTATCCTTCGAACGTCTGCGGAAAATCTGTAGTGCCTCATTATCTCCTGGGGTTGTTCGGTCTGACTGGAGGAAAGTCTGGGTGGTCCCTCTTTTAAGTAAGCCAACTGCCGATCCTGCCACCCTGAGCAAAAAGTGTTCTTTATCCTTGCTCCCATTTCCGTTTTCCACTTTCTTGGGAAGGCATGTGAGCTCACGCCTATCTGCTCATCTTGACCATCGTAAATTGCTGGATCCCCTGCAGTCTGGCTTCCGACCCATGCATGGATCCATGCATGGCACCGAAACGGCCCTTATCGCAGTCGCAGTCCTAGACTGTCTTCCAATGGCAGCGGACACGGCGCCTTTGTTGCCCTAGTATTACTTCACCTGTCTGCTGCCTTCAACATCATCTCTCACAACATCAACTTCATGATATCTAGACTGGTGGAAAGTAGCCCGTGGGTACAGCTCTGGAAAGGTGTAGATCTTGTCTCAGTCACAGAGCCCAAGCGATCCATCTTCCCCCTTTTCAATCTGAGTTCTGACCTATCAGGGAAGAGGTTCCTCAGCACCCCTCAGTAAGCCCCACCCTCTTTAATGTTTTACCTTAGACCACTTGCCCAGCTGATTCAGGATCATGGTCCTGCTTTCATGAATTACACAGACATACACAGCAGATCATCGCTGTTGATCAATCCTCCCCTGCGTCATTTCAGGAATTCCATCGCTGTATGCATTAAATTACGGCCTGGTTGTCTCTGAATGCTGTAAATGTTTAATGGGGATAAAACAGCGGTACTCTGTTGTTACAGGAACTCGATATCCAGCCCTTTCTCTGATGACTTTTGGCCTCAGCCGTCGGAATTTCCTTCCTCCCCTTCTCCATCAGTTACAACCCTGGGATGCCACTTTGATAGTCATCTATCTCTGACTTCCCATGCTAAGAAGCTGGTGCCCTCCAGTTTTGCCCTCCTTAGGACTCTGCGAAAGATCCTCCTGTTTCTTCCTTCTTGCCTTTGCCCTCTGGTGGTCCAAGTGACCAAACTGAGTCATCTGGACTAGGGGAACTCTTTATTCTTATGGTCCCATCATTGTTTGCTTTAGGGCCTGTATAGAACATAGACAGCGGCATCTTCGGCCCTGAATAAGCTGCTCTGGCTTCCTTTACCCAAAAAGTATCCTTTTCAAGTCCCTGTGTGTGGTGCACAGAGCCTTTCATGTTACCGGACCTGTATATCTTCAGGCCAAATTTTGGCGTTTCCACCCTGCCTGCGATCTTCAGAGGCCAATCTACTGATACTGCTGAAATGTAATTTGGTTCCACTGGGCGGTAGATTATTTTTTTGTACAGCCCGGGAGGCTTTGGAATGACCTTACTATCCCTCCGCTCTGTCCTTGATTAGTTTCACCTTCGGAAGAAGCTTAAAACTTGGCTATACCAATCCGCTAATTAGTGTTCAGCCTAGGAAGACCGTACCTATTTTCTTTTAGTGCCTGGGCACCTTTTTAGGTAATCGCTGCGATCTATAAATGGTAACCCAGTCAAAATCAATCAATCAATCAGATTTCCCATCAATTCGATTTCGCATTTCCCCAGGAGGCAAGAGCCACTGGAGGCCAGTTTCTGTAGACAGAAGGCCCCTGATGGCACCTCTTCCACTTTCTCCCACTCTCTCAGGTTAATTCCTGCAGACACAGCAGGTGTTTTAGGCGTGAAAGAGAGAGAGAAGAGTCAAGGAAGAGAAGGAAATAAAGAGATGAGAAAGGAGGAAGGAAGTTGGGCTGATTTGAACATTTTTGTCTGGGCTGCTTCTGGTTTCAAGCCTGGCCCTGCCTCTGCACTTTTCAAAGGCAAGATGGAACACCTGGAGACACACTTAGGGGCTTATTACGTTGTCCGGCGGACACGTCGCAGATATGGGTTCGACCAACCTCCGGTCGGCAGTCCAGCTAAATTTTGATGCGACTGCACAAGGTGCGGTCGCCAGCTCTTTTTTTGGTATGCGAGCTTGTGCTGCGGTCGGAAACTGGCCGGAGCACAAGCTCCCATACAGAAAAGGGAGTTTGTGTTTATCCCTGCACCCCGTGGCAGGCACGTCATGGTTTTATACACCAAAAGGAGTAGGGAGAGAAACGTGGTGTGGTGATTCAGTGGTGGCATGTGCTGTGTGTCCTAATACTGCCCTCACTCACACTAGTGTGTGACATGCTTCATCATAGGGCTGCTTACAATACACCCCGGCGCAGGCAAGGCCTGGGGTGGAGCAATAGGGTGGGGGAAGACAAACACAACATAAAAAGAAAGAAAATAATGCTTTCAATAGTGACTGGGAACGCCGGTAGTGAAAGTGCAGTGTGGTGTGGGTTAAAACTAGCTCGCAGGTATCCCTATACTTTATTCCTAGATCCTCCAGCCAGGATTAAAAACGTGAAGGATGGTGGTGCTGGGGAGATATAATGTGCTCCTTACACCCCTCCTTACTGCCAGGAAGTCGACATGTTTCGGCCGTGTGTCTGTGCCCAATGATAGGGGTCACGCCGGCCTTCTTCAGGACTCTGCCGGTCCCAGTGTCTTAGTGTAGTGCTCCGACCTCCATTCGAGGTTCACGGAAGACTGTAACCCTAATCCTTACGCAAAGGTAGTTCCTCTGACAAATATGTGGATTTACTGTAAACCCAGCACCATCCTTCACGTTTTTAATCCTGGCCGGAGGATCTAGGAATAAAGTATAGGGATACCTGCGAGCTAGTTTTAACCCACACCACACTGCACTTTCACTACCGGCGTTCCCAGTCACTATTGAAAGCATTATTTTCTTTCTTTTATGTTGTGTTTGTCTTCCCCCACCCTATTGCTCCACCCCAGGCGTTGGCTGCGCCGGGGTGTATTGTAAGCAGCCCTATGATGAAGCATGTCACACACTAGTGTGAGTGAGGGCAGTATTAGGACACACAGCACATGCCACCACTGAATCACCACACCACGTTTCTCTCCCTACTCCTTTTGGTGTATAAAAGTATTAGACAGGGGGACCGGAGTAGGTGAGTTCCGTACCCTCTCCCCTTCCGTTTTGTGTGCATTAGGCACGTCATGGTGCCTGTCGGTGTCGCACGGTGCAGGGAAGAACAGGGGGACACCGATGGAGGCTAAGGTACAGTGAGGCAGCGGGCATCCGTTGCAGGCACAGGTTTACACACAGCTTCCCTCACACCAGTACACACTTGGGGGGCTACACTCGGGAATATGAATAGTCCAATGGAGGCAAAGGTACAGTGAGGCAGCAGCCAACCATTGCAGGCACAGGTTTAAGCACACCGCCACTCACTCCAATACACACTTGGAGCTGCACTCAGGGATAGGAACACACTCTGATGGAGACAAAGGTGCAATGATGCAAAGGGCATCCAACGCAGGCACAAGTTTACTCACACTGCCACTCATTCTGATATACCCTCTGGAATACACTCAAGGATATGAACACTCCAATGGAGGCAAAGGTACAACAGGCGGTGGGTGTCCAACGCAGGCACAGATTTACGCACATCCTCACTCACTCTGATACACACTTGAGGCTGCACTCAGGGATATGGACACTCCGATGGAGGTAAAGGTACAATGAGGCGGGGGCATTCAAGGCAGTTACATGTTTACATACAGTATCCCTCAAGCCAATACACAGTTGAGGCTGCCCTCAGGGATATGGATACTCCAATGGCGGCCAAGGTACAGTAAGGAAGTGAGCATCCAACGCAGGTGCATGCTTAAGCACACTGTCCCTCATGCCGAAGCACACTCAATGATGGCTACACTCAGAGATATGCACACTCCGATGGTGGCCAAGGTACAGTAAGGAAGTGAGCATCCAACGCAGGTGCAAGCTTAGGCACACAACCCTCATGCCGAAGCACACTCAATGATGGCTACACTCAGAGATATGCATACTCCGATGGAGGCAAAGGTACAGTAAGGAAGTGAGCATCCAATGCAGGTGCAAGCTTAGGCACACTGTCCCTGATGCCGAAGCACACTCAATGATGGCTACACTCAGAGATATGCACACTCCGATGGAGGCAAAGGTACAGTAAGGAAGTGAGCATCCAACGCAGGTGCAAGCTTAGGCACACCGTCCCTCATGCCGAAGCACACTCAATGATGGCTACACTCAGAGATATGCACACTCCGATGGAGGCAAAGGTACAGTAAGGAAGTGAGCATCCAACGCAGGTGCAAGCTTAGGCACACCGTCCCTCATGCCGAAGCACACTCAATGATGGCTACACTCAGAGATATGCACACTCCGATGGAGGCAAAGGTACAGTAAGGAAGTGAGCATCCAACGCAGGTGCAAGCTTAGGCACACTGTCATTGATGCCGAAGCACACTCAATGATGGCTACACTCAGAGATATGCACACTCCGATGGAGGCAAAGGTACAGTAAGGAAGTGAGCATCCAACGCAGGTGCAAGCTTAGGCACACTGTCCCTCATGCCGAAGCACACTCAATGATGGCTACACTCAGAGATATGCACACTCCGATGGAGGCAAAGGTACAGTAAGGAAGTGAGCATCCAACGCATGTGCAAGCATAGGCACACTCCCTCATGCCGAAACACACTCAATGATGGCTACACTCAGAGATATGCACACTCCGATGGAGGCAAAGGTACAGTAAGAAAGTGAGCATCCAACGCAGGCGCAAGCTTAGGCACACTGTCCCTCATGCCGAAGCACACTCAATGATGGCTACACTCAGAGATATGCACACTCCGATGCAGACAAAGGTACAGGTACAAGTTTACGCATACCACCACTGATTCCAATACACAATTGGGGCTATACTCAGGGATATGGAATACATTGAGTCAATACAAAAGGTAGGTATATTGTTAAAGTCTGTGTAGTTGATTTAATAAGTCACTGCCACCGAGCAGTTGATACGGACACCAGGGGGTGGCCTGCAGGAACAGCAGGACTCGGAGGAAAGTAGGCGCAACACAAAGTGCTTCCAGCAGGCTAACTAACTCTCTTATTCATTATTCTAAGTTTATTCAGTTACAATAAGGGCAGAAAATGCCCTGACCTCATTGTAATTGATTCAACTTAGACTAATAAATTTGACTCTGCGTGTCGAATAATAACTGTGACTTTCATCTTTTTTAAATACTCTTTTTATAGGAGTTTAAAATACTTCAGTAATAAATACAAAAAGAACACAGTGACGCTGGTATCCACCAGTATGTCAAACAAATGTATCGCCTTCAACAAATTCTAGTATGTTTTTATCATTCCTTCCTGTTGTTTTATTCTTATTTGTTAGTAACAATTCTACACAAACAAGTTGTGTGCAGAAAATCACCTACCACGGGCCCACACCTAAGGCAGGAGGGGTTGGGGCTGCGTTTCATCCACCATAGGGGATGCGGGTCAGATAAATACTGTGAAGATACTTAAACTGTATCAGCAATTTCTAGTGGATATTGACACTTACCCAGTAGCCATTAGGGCTAATGTCCAGTCCTCATTCCCCAGGGGGACAACGTCAGCCTCCCAAGCTAGTCTCCATTTCTCAAAGGTTTCAGGGGTGTTAATTGTTAGAGCATTATAGACCAATACTATCGCCCTCAGTTTGGCTTCATTTGGCTACATTCATTCCAGGCTGTCAGTGATACTGTGAGGTGTGGTGTTATCAAGGGGCATATTTACAAGCCCCTATCGCCACCCCAACATCACTTTTAGTGACGTTGTGATGGCGATAGGGGCCTCGCCTTATTTACAAGGCGGCGTTAAGCCACTTAATGTGGCTTAACTCCGCCTTGTAAATAAGGCACCTTTTCACGCTATGCTTAGTGTGAAAGGGGTGGGCAGTAGGTGTTGCGGTGGGCGTTCCACCGCAACTCCCATTGATTTTGACGCTGCACCCTATTTACAAGGGCAGCGTAAATAGGAGGCAGCGCCAAAATTAAGTCCAGGGAAACCTGGTCTTAAACAGGTGAAACGAGTAGAAAGGCTTTATTTCTCCTCGTTTTTGCTGTTGCCATGTGTGCTGCCTTGTGCAGCACACATAGAAACAGCAAATTGCCTATGATTGTTTCTGTGCAGGAAGGTGTCCCTTCCTGCACATAAACAATCATTTTAACAAATGCCTTTTTGCAACAACTATGTGTGCCGCATTAAGCAGCACAAGTAGAAGTTACAAAACGGCATTTAAAGATTGTTTATGTGCAGGAAGGGGGACCTTCCTGCACATAAACAATATTCCCCTCAACACAGGCACCCTTGCACTATGGTGCAAGGCAGTCGCAGCCGGCATGACTCGCAGGTGGGGATGCGGGGGGTCGCGCAGGAGGGTTAATTAAAAAAAAACTTTGACACTTACCTTCGCCTCCGGTCCCGCATCACGTCTCCTCTCTCTGCTCCTCACAGGAAGCAGGCAGCCTCCCTCTCCTCCCCAAAGCCAATCACAATGCTGCAATGGCAGCTTTGTGATTGGCTGGGACGCCGACCATACAGGCGTCTATGGGGAGGCCGTTTTCAAACGGGAGAGTGCGTATGACTACCATGGCCGACCAAACAGTCAGCGCCCACAACAATGGGCAAGCCACTCCTCCCCTGCCTGGAGCAGGACCGCCCAGCCCCAACCAAACCCTTCTGCTTTCTCGCAGTGCGAGAAGCAGTGGGGCAACGCTCCTCCGCCCATGAGGAGGAGCCGCCCCTGGTGCAAGGGTGCCTGCGTTGGTGCTAGGCAGCTAAAGTTAGCGCCAGTGCAGGGGCAGGGCTGCACCATTTTCTAGTAAATATGGTGCAGCCCTGCGTTTCTAAAGTGACGTAGCATGCCTTCTTGGCTTAATGACATGCTTCGCCACTTTATTGTAAATATGCCCCCGAGTGTCTAAATTGTAAAGAACAGAAGAATTGGGATTTTTCATGACCACATTTTTTGCACATTTCATCAAAAGTCTTCAGCATGTTGGATCTTGCAATATTATCCACTGTCAAAATACCCAGCCTATCCCATTCTCTAAAGCCATTTAGGGAAGTGGCGTAAGGGAATAAATTACTGAACCACAGTTGGGTCTCACTTGTAATTTTGTTATGCCATTGTATTTGTGTAAGTGAAGTCCCAAGTGTCCACTCTAGTTCTTTGAGGTTTGCCACCAGACATGTAATGTAGAGGAAGGACCTTCCTTAGAGTCCTTAGTTTATTCTAAAAGCAGGATCAATGGTGGGTCTGGATATCTGGTCATTACAGAATAATAACGGGTAAGTTAGTGGCTCATGTAAGAGGTTATGAGTTCCACCATACCTAGCCAACAACGCTACTATACTTATCGTCCTTCTATCTGCATTCATTCCCGAATGCTACTCCATTATATTTCAACACCTTGTCATCTCTTAATCTCACTGCATTCTACAAGACCTCAGTTACCTCCATAGGTTCAAACAACTGGCTGTCACCCTTGTGAACCTTCCTTAGTTTCTTTACATAGGCCCACTGCTCAACCTGAATATCTACATTCTCTACTCTTCTTTTTTGTCGTACCATGCCTTACTCTTGTTGTGTGCTCCCTTTATCTTACTCTACACATACTCCACAGACCATTTCGTCACCCCCAACTTTAATCACCACCATGGGCTGCAGCATGTATTATGCCACCCATGAGAGACCACTCAAACTGTGACGATAGGCCTGCCATTGCAGCCTGTGTGACTTGGTACTAGCACCACTCACAACAGATATAAGGTTCCTTATGTATGAGGTCACTGCATTTAAAACTTATAAGTCGACCCTAAGGCAGGCCTTTAAATCCTGAAGACAGGGTGCTAGGTTATAAGTGAGAAGGTGCCCCTGCATGAGCGGGACACCCCCTACAAACCCCAGAGTCAATTCTCCAGGCTTTGTAATTGTGGTCAGCCATTTAATACATATAGCGGACATCAAGTCAATTACGAGATGTTCAACTATATATTGGCTGCACCGAACTGGTCATGTTTGGTATCAAACATGTTAGAATCCTACCCCAACACCGATTCAAGTGTTGGATGTAGGATCCCATGTACTGGGGGGCTCCCCTAGGGAGCGCCCCCTGTATTCCCGGTACCAGCCTTTCATTGTCTAACAGCAAGCTAGTGCTGCTGCCGACCACAGACACGATTCTGCCCTCCTGCTGCTGAGCTGAGCTTGAGCAGGGGAAGGTAGAACGATAGGTTTCCTATCACAGGGAGGTGTGAGCACCTCCCAGACAGGACTTAGTGTATTGGGCTGGGGTGGGGGTGCTTGCCAGTGCCACCAGACTGCTTTGAAGGGCACATTTGGTGCCCTCCTTGCATACTCCAGATTGAGCCAGTTCAGGGAGCTGTTGGCTCCCGCTCTGGCACGAAACTGGACAAAGGAAATGGGAGTATCCTCCCCTCTGTCCAGCCCCTCCTCTGGGAAGGATCCCTGAATTGTCCCAACCCTTTCCCTAGGGTACTTAAGGGCTTACCTGTGGGTGGCTCTTCAGATTTGTTGTGGGACAAGATTCAGGTCAGAAACCACTTCTACTTCTACCGTCTGGGCACTTTGGACTTCGCTTTGGGAACCGAGACTGCATCAAGGCAGACTCCTGCTTCTCCTGGTCTCGTCGTCCTGCCAGTCTTCTGCGTCGTCTGTGCCTGTGCTTCATCTAGGTTCTTCTCCAAGCCTGTGGGCATCAAAGACACCCAAAGGAATCTCCCTTGGAGTGAAGGAGTCACTACCCTGCATCTGCAAGCACCGCAACTAAGCTGACCGATTTTCTGCTCCTGACGTCCCACGGACTTTGAAGCAACAACACAGGTGGTCATTATGCAACTCCCTTGAAGCCTGCACTGTCTTCTCAGCACGTTTGAGACTAGTATCCCTCGTCGGAACCGCTGGAACCACACCCCTGTGCACCTCGTCGGCTTGCCGTTGCCAAGGCTTGTTGAATCTGTCCTCCAGAGATCTTCAGGGTCTAAGAAGCTCCAGCCTCCAGCATCTCTTCCTGCCAAGATTTTTGTCCTCACCGCATCCTCTGCACCATGGGCCTGCATCTTTGGTGAGCTGCTTGAGGTCCTCTTGCGACTCCTGTGCCTTCGGCCTGTGGGTCCTGTTGAGGGTCTTCTTGGGTTTCAGTGGGCTCCTCTGCTTGCTCAAGGCTGCTCTGACTGTCTTGCACTCAGTGAGTCCCTTGGACCTTGCTTGTCCCAACGTTGCACCTTTTTCGTCTGACACATCTGTTGCTGTTGCCAAGGCTTGTTGGTGCTCCCGCCGGACACCGACTCCCTGGTTCTCGACTTCTGACATGGGACAGCTTGCGAATGGCTCCTGGTCTTCCACAGCATCTCCTGGTCTTCCACAGCATCGCCTGGTCCTCACAGCTGCAGCGACAAGGTCACCATCAACTCTCTTGCATCTTCCATCATCAGTGGTCATTGGTCTTCCGTGCCTCCTGGTCACTCCCGGGTGGCATAGACTCTGTCCCATCTGCTTGCAGGTACTCCTCTTCAAGAATCCATCCTTGGATTCCTCCGGACTCTTTCACCTTCTTCGCCGGCTGCACTTTTTCTGAAGTCCTCCATTGTGGTCTACAGCGGTTTCCGATGTCACTTTGCACCTAGGCACCCAGTTTCCCTGGTGTATGTATCCTAGTTCCTGGGTATCCACGGGTAGGGTGACTCTCCAACTCTCTGTCCTCCACTGGGTTTCTTCAGGGTCCACTGGGAAGGGTCCTTCTTCTTAAAAACTGCAACCAAGACTTTCCCATTGACTTGCATTGAGTACGCTGCTGTGTTTCCACTCTGCACACAGCCTCCGTGGGGTTCCGGGTACTTACCTTGGGTGGGTCCTTGGGTTCCCAGCTCTTAAGAGTCTTCTGGTCCAAGTCCTGACTTCAGTCGCAGTTCGCATTCCACTTCTTTAGTATATGGTTTGGTCTCCCCCTGGAGACCACTGTGTATTTGTGCTTACCTGTTTCCTTTTGAAATATTGTGTGTATTGTGTTGATATCTCCGGGTAGGAGATATACTAATGTGTTAGTGAGTGTGTGTTTAACCTACACTATATGATTAGTCCTGGTAAAACAAGCTGGTTAACACTCCTTCTAGACTAAGCCTGAAGGCTGCTCCCCACAGCTACCACTTAGAGAGCTTTCTATGGTTGTCTAAGACCACTAAAATCACCATAAGGGTTGCCTGGATTAGTGCAAGGTGCTTCACTTAAATAAGTGTGCACCATATACTAAGCCAGCCTTCTACACTCTGGATCCAAAGGAATGTGGTGGTTGGATGATGACACATACACTATTGAAAATAACTTTGTGGCCTTCACCAAAGATGCCTTCTCATTATTTTTTAGCAAGAGAAACAAATTATATTGATGTTATTGTTTTAATATATTTCCACCACTCCTTCTCTCCACCACCAAAGGACAAATCTAGCTTGAAGCCTCAATAGGCTTTATTATCCCAGGCGCAAAACATTTTTCCAGCTCCTTCGGTACTTCTTACCTCAGGACCATTGGAATATTTCTTACACCGTACACATTCGGGCAAGTATTATCCTTTAAAATTATCTTATGTTCAAAACCTTTAAAAATTCCAGTAGATACATCAAATACACTAGGAATCTTCAATAGCGTGCACTCACCAGCCTGGACACCATCATCC
This sequence comes from Calotriton arnoldi, assembly GCA_963921515.1. Taxonomy (NCBI): domain Eukaryota; kingdom Metazoa; phylum Chordata; class Amphibia; order Caudata; family Salamandridae; genus Calotriton; species Calotriton arnoldi. Next base: position 3,074,791 of record CAWUFW010000679.1, read on the forward strand.
ACCACAAGAACGTGATCCTTACTGTTTGGATCCAAAATGTTTTTAATCCACCCATTCCAAAACAGACGAGCCTTTCTTTGCAATGTACAATTTTCCACATACACACCTATTTTTGAATTTGAACGTTAACCATCTGAATCCTAACATAACTATTTTTCCCCTGTATGCTCTTCAGGATTTATGTCTGCAAAAAAAGTGTTTCCCCCTACCTTGCACTAAAAGAAATCATTCCACACTTCTTCATTCGCAATGGTGTATTTCAATTCAGAATCAGCTAAGATGTTGATGCTGACACCTCCAATCTTTATCCAACACACCGGTTTGTGTTTACATTTAGTGCCATCACCCAAACTCAAAAACAACAATTGATGGACAGAATGCAGAACAATGCCATACATTCACCCCAATACAGAGATCTGGGCCTAAATCCATCGTTTTTTTGCTCACCATGCCATTCCAGTTTGGACCCAGCCATATGCAAATCAGTCTTGACCCTACGCCCAATGGGAACAGTCCAGCCCGAACTGCCAGGCCAGGTCCTCCCTGGACTGGAAACAAGCATCCCAGGACAGGTTTCGGGCTTTCAGCCCTCATCAGCCAGGATAGCTTGACTCCAGTGGCATGGAGAGCACGGGACCCACGTCTGGGCAAACCCGTCCCACTCGGGGTGACAAATGCAAAAACAACAATTGATGGACAGAATGCAGAACAATGCCGTACATTCACCCCAGTACAGAGATCTGGGCCTAAATCCATCGTTTTTTTGCTCACCATGCCATTCATTATTTTTTAGCAAGAGAAACAAATTATATTGATGTTATTGTTTTAATATATTTCCACCACTCCTTCTCTCCACCACCAAAGGACAAATCTAGCTTGAAGCCTCAATAGGCTTTATTATCCCAGACGCAAAACATTTTTCCAGCTCCTTCGGCACTTCTTCCCTCAGGACCATTGGAATATTTCATACACCGTACACATTTGGGCAAGTATTATCCTTTAAAATTATCTTATGTTCAAAACCTTTAAAAATTCCAGTAGATACATCAAATACACTAGGAATCTTCAATAGCGTGCACTCACCAGCCTGGACACCATCATCCACCACAAGAACGTGATCCTTATTGTTTGGATCCAAAATGTTTTTAATCCACCCATTCCAAAACAGACGGGCCTTTCTTTGCAATGTACAATTTTCCACATACACACCTATTTTTGAATTTGAACGTTAACTATCTGAATCCTAACATAACTATTTTTCCCCTGTATGCTCTTCAGGATTTATGTCTGCAAAAAAAGTGTTTCCCCCTACCTTGCACTCCAAGAAATCATTCCACACTTCTTCATTCGCAATAGTGTATTTCAATTCAGAATCAGCTAAGATGTTGATGCTGACACCTCCAATCTTTATCCAACACACCGGTTTGTGTTTACATTTAGTGCCATCACCCAAACTCAACACTAAATTTTCCCTAATGCTCATGACTCCTTTTGAGTAACTATTTCCAACAAAGACTTCTCCTCACCGACCGCATCCACACATTTTACCTTATTCTTTTATTTCTTTCATCCATTGGCAAGATGGCTATTCAGCCCAAACACATCGCACCTTTACTTTACTGTGGGGCATAACTTGCTATAAACCATATGGCCTGTATTACCACACCTGGCGCATTTTGGTTGTTCCTTAGAATCATATTTAGCCTCACCTGTCCTGCTGCCTTGATTATTAGAAATACCACTTCTCACCATCCCCACAATCTCATCTTCTTCCACATCTTTTTTCAACACACTAACTCACCTGCCTGAAATTTGAACTTTGGGTATTATCGTTAACACTTCATCAGTTGCAGAATCCTCATCAAAGTGAAGTTGGAAGATGTAGCCTGATGCAATGGGTTACAGAACTAGATTGTAAACTACTTTAAGGCAAACACTAATACAGCCAGTGTGGCAAATGTTTTGGAAGCCTTTAAAGCAACCATTCGCACTTGTATAACCTCTAGGAGAATTATGGAGAAAAAATGCCTAATAGAATGCAGGACAGGGCTAGAACTGATGCTACATCAGGAAAGCAAGGAATATTTTTTTTATAAATTCTTTTTATTATTTTGTGCTCAGAAAATAACTTGGTAGATACATTATGCATTTCAAATGTATGAGTCATTCTTTGGTTACAGGAGGATGAGTGAAAGTGGAGAATATCTGAGTAATTACACAAACACAGAAAGTTAGCTAGAAACCCCTCCTCCCTCTCCCATGCCCACAAACCTCGGAAAGCCCTCCAAGGACCCCGTATTTTATCCCATTTCCGTGGACAACCTCTAGCCTTATATTGTCTGTTCTGCTTGTTGGCACCAATCCAAGTCGGATTTCCACTCTGACGATTTGGGGGGTTGTATTGCTCCCTAATATTTCACTATGTTGCGCTTGGCGACCACGACAGCCAGAGTCAACCGTATTTTCGTATATCTAGGCTATTCCTTATCTCCTGAAATCGTTAGCAGGAACCATTTAGGTTCTAGGGGGACCTCTACTCCCACCACCCCAACCATGGTATCTCTTATTTTTGTCCAATAACTTTGTATCTTCGGACATTCCCACAGTGTATGTATGAAGGTCCCCTCCTGTCCGCAGCCCCTCTGGCAGAGGCTGTCTGCTCGGCCTAGCTTGTGGAGTAGTGGTCTGGGGTAGTAGACTCGATGTGGGACTTTTAGTTGGATTAGGCGAAATCTGGCTCGGACTGCTACTTCCCGAAGGCTCTGAAGGGCCTCTGTCCATTCTTCATCATCAATCTGCCCTATGTCTCCCTCCCAGGCGGTCTTTAATGTCACGTGGTGGTCGGGGGAGTTGTTGAGGATTTTTTTGCATATTAGTGAGATAGCCTTGTCATTCAGGGGGTCGGTTAGTAACCTATCTTCTAACGGTGAGGCGTCCGCTAGTACCTCCCCTTCAAGTATACAGTGCCTTAGGGCATGTCCCAATTGAATGCATCTAAGCCACTCCCCCTGCCCCATTTCATATGTAATATAAGCCTGACCTCTCCAAACATCCCCCAATCTGTCCAAACCCACTAGGTTCCACTTTCCAAAATCCTTGAGTTGGCCCACCTCTGCCAGTTGGTCACTATGCCAGAGTGGGGTCATCCCAGTTAACTTCCCATCCCCATCCTAAGAACTTAGTAGAAGCCTGCCATGCTTTCAACACGGTTAGCCTCTCTGTCTACCCGGAATGCTGGATCCGATCTATCGGTGAAGACCCAGTCGTTGATACACACCATTTGAGAGGCCCAGTAATAGGCCTTGATATCAGGTATAGCCAGTCCACCCTCATAGACTCCTCTGTGTAGTTTACATAGAGCTATGCGTGGCGCGCGTCCATTCCATATGAGTGTCCTCAATTCTGAGTCTATTTTCTGAAAAAGTACCTTAGGAATCTCATAGGGTGTGTTGTGGATTGTATATAACAGCTGTGGGTGCGTCATCATCCTAAATAGCGCCGCACGGCCCATTAGTGTAAGAGGGAGCGAGCGCCAGCCTTTGGCGTCCATGGAGAATCTTTCTAACTGGGTCTCTGCGTTTTTCTGATAGAACTCATGTGGATCCCTAGTTATATATATCCCTAGGTATTTAAAGCAGGAAGTCTCTACTGGTACTTTACATATGGAGGTGAGAGCCAGTACGCCCCCCACCAATTGAAACAACAACGACTTGTCCCAGTTGATGCGTTAGCCAGAGTGGTCTCCGAAGATCCGGAAGATTTACAGTATTCTATCTAGTGATTGCCTGGGTCTTTCAACATATAGTAGTACATCGTCTGCATAAAGGGAAATGCGTTCCTCCCATTCATCCCCGATTGGGATACTCCAAATCAGGGGGTCTTGCCGTACCCACACGCCCAGTGGCTCCAGAGCCAAAGCAAACAGAAGCGGGGACAGTTGGCAGCCCTGCCGTGTCCCCTTCTGCAACTCAAATATTCGAGACGTCGCGGAATTGACTCGCACCCTCGCCAATGGTTTGTGGTAAAGGAGCTTCACCCAGCTCACAAAGTTAGGTCCAAGGCCGAACCGGTCTAATACTGCGAATAGGTACTCCCATTGCACACTGTCGAAGGCCATTCTGGCATCCAGTGATATCAAGGCCGCTGGATTCAGTGTTCGCTCTGATGTTATATGGAGGACCCCAAACAATCGTCACAAGTTAAGCCTCGTGCTTCTATAGGGCATGAACCCTGCCTGGTCTGGATGAATGAGGGCAGCTATGACCCTTCTGAGCCGAACTGAGATGGCCTTGGCTAGTACTTTGGCCTCATAGTTTAAGAGCTATATCGGCCGATATGACCCACAGTTGGTCGGGGTTTGCCTTCTTTGGGTATTACTACGATCAATGCCGTTCTTTGATCTTGTGGGAACGCCCCCCCCTCCCGTGCCTCAATAAACATGTTATGGGGGTGCTCCACTGCGTGGACTAGAGTGCATTTAAATAGTTCTACTGGTAGGCCGTTGGGCCCCACTGCTTTTCCTGTCTGCAACAAGTGGGTTGCCCTTTTAATTTCCTCTACCGAGAGGTCCTCCTCCAGCATTTCACAGTTTTCCATGGACAGCCTTGGCAGTTAGATGTCTCTTAGAAAATCTGTACAATCTTCCTCCGACTTCCGATCTGCGGAGGAGTAGAGGGATTCGTAGTATGAGGCGAAAGCCTCAGCTATCTCACTGCCTGTAACGTGGCTCCGGCCCTTCTCATCTATTATGCTCGGTACCCAGTTGTGTTTAGTTCTCCTTTTATCTAGCCAGGCTAGGAGTTTGGAAGCCTTGTCACCCACCTCATAGAGTCTGTGTTGTGTTGCCCTTGCCTTTATTCTGGCTTTATCTTCTTCCAAGTCCCTCAGTTCCCTTTGCAGGAGCTTTAGTTGGTGTCCCAACTCTGCATCTCCCGCCCCTTTCTCCACCACCTGAGCTTCCAACTTAGAAATGGTATCTTCCAGGGCTAGGCATTGCAGCTTTTTTCCCTTTTTTGCCGCCCCTATTAGTGCCTGGGTCTGACCTCTGATTACCGCCTTATAGGCTTCTCAGAGTGTCAGCGCCGATGTCACCAAGCCCTTATTCTCCTCGAGGAATTGTCCGGTCCCTTTCTTAACGGCTAATTTAATTTTGGAATCTTTAAGATGCCAGGGGTCGATTTTCGAGGGTAGCGTCCGGTCCCCTTGGGGGCTCTCCAGAACCACCTCCACCAGGGAATGATCTGACACTCCTCTTGCTAAGTGAGTTGCCTTGTGAAACTCCCCTAGACTGTGTGTCTGAGTTAGTATGTAATCTAGCCTAGAGAGACTTTTACGTAAGGTGGTGCTGTGCATGAACTGTCTAGTATATGGGTGCTGATGTCTCCATATGTCCCCAAGGCCCATAATGCAGAGGAATTCCCTCAACGGTCCTGTTCGTCATCCCACTGCCTATCCTCCTGTGAACTATCGGAAATGAGTTGCGGGAGACCGGGTCGTGAAAGTGCAGGTTTTATTCTTTTGACTGTAAGTTTCCTATGAGTGTCCAGGGTACAAGGGGTAATGGAGTGTGACTTGTCCTTAGGTCCCGGGGTGTACGCTGTTGTCTTCCTCCTGGGTCGGTCCGGACGTCTATCGCCTCCTTCTCCTCCTGGTTTTCTGTCCCGGGTGGCCACCGTCGGATTCTCCGGCTACCCCAAAGGAAGGAAGAGGACAACACGGGGTCAGGGTGAACAGGGAACGGTGCGTTGTCAGGGAGAGGGAGTGAGGTAACACCAGCCCACAACCAGCAAGATACCGTGACACACGCTCAATTGACGGGAGTGTAGGTGCGGTGGATGGGGATCGGCTATTTCTCAATGCGCGATGCTGCGCTCGCGCCTCTAAGCCTCTGGCGTTCCCCGCTTCCCACCCAGCCCGTGAAACGGTCCCGTACCTGTTTTAGCCACGCTCCTCCTGGGGCGTGGCTGGGCGAAGCGTAAGTTCGTTGGCCTCCTGGCTCTGTGATTCTCTCGGGGTCTTCCTCCGCTCCTCCTGGGTCTGCCTCTTCTCTCGGAATCCGTCGCTCGCTGTCTCCGTCTTCTCTCGTCGCAACTCCACTTCCTCCTTTCTCACCTCCGGTGTCGGCGCACCCTGGTTTCCTGGTCCTGCCCTCTCTTGTTGGACGGAGGGCGATGTCGTCATCAAATGGGGGCGGGAGCGTCCCATGTCGGATCCCAGTTAAAGGGACCGTATCCCCGTTCAGCGGTGTTGGACGTGGATGGCCCAACCCAGTCCTCCTGTGGTGATAAAATAAAAGGTGCAGTGACGTCCAGCGCCTCCCACCAGTCTCTCAACCGATCCGGGCCGTCCCGACACACACCCGCCCCGTGACACCTCCCAGGACATCTAGGTCGAGTGACATGACATCATTCATGTCACCCCCGATTACCCACCTTTCTTCTGGTAGTTCGACCAGCAGTGAGCCTACCGCGTCCAGTGCCGCAGATTGTAGGCCCGGGGGGGGCATAGAGGGAACATAGATTCAGTCTCCTGCCCTCCCAAGACCCACTTATCACCGTAAACCTCCCCAACGAGTTAGTCCAGGAACCGTCCTGGATGAAGGGGAAGGAGTTTTTTCCTAAAATGCTGGTACCCCTGGACCCTGACGTGTATCCCACATGTGATAGTAGAGTGTAGCCATATCTATTCAGGGCTTTGCATTGGTTCCCCATTAGGTGGGTCTCCAGTAGCAGGACAATATCAGGGGAGTGTAATTTAAAGAATTGCAATACTGTTGCCCGTTTTAATCCGTTATTGAGGCCAGGACCAAATCGTTCCAGGACCAAATCGTTTTCGATTTCTGGATGGTCTCAGGGTTCTCCATTATGTTTGTAGATCACCACCCACCCCCTCTCCCTCCCATTACTCCCAATGTTCCTGCCAATATTTGACTCTTCAATACTTGGATGACATTTGTGTTCCTGGATTCACCCCTGAGCGTCTAACTGATAACTGAAAACACTGTGATACCAAAACATGAACTCCGGGCATAGAAACCCAAACCCCCTCCCTGCTACCCAGATAAATAGGCAAAACATACCCCAACTGGTCTACTTGCAGAGTGCCTGCTGCCCCTTAATACACTTTTCAAACACTGATGGGGGGTGCTCGGCTACGCCCAGGAGACTATTCATCCCGCACTCTTATCCAGACCCTTTCTAGTCTATATTTCGATGGAGAAGCTTCTGAGACAAGTTTCATTGACAATTGTCCTCCCCCTACCTCCTTTGGTTACCTACAATTTCTCAATATTGTTACCATCTATGACTTTACAGTTTTGTTCAGTTGAATCATCTGGCTTTTAGACCACTTTCTGATTGTCCGACTCCGTTTCCGTTGTTGCTTGTTCACTGGACTGCTCCCCGTCCGACCGTTCTCTGTTTCCCTTGTTATGCTCTGGGTATCCTCATCCGGAGCTTGCGCCCTTTCCGCTGCTCCGAGCCTTGGTGCGCCATCCCTCCAGCCATTCCCCCACCTCTTTCGGGGAGGTGAAGTACCATGATTTGCCCTCTGCCATTATCCTGTGTTTTGTGGGAAACAGCATCATGCACTTGATGTTGCGCCTACAGAGTTCCCTTTTCACTGATTCAAAGCTCCTTCTCTGTCTTTGTACAAGCAGGGTGAAGTCGGGGAAAAAGCAAATCTGCGCATTCTTGTATTGTATGTCGCCTTTCACTCAGGCTGTTTGTAGTATAACATCTCGATCTCGATTAAGAATTCTCGCAATAATTGTCCTCGGCGGAGCCCCTGGTCTGGGCGGAGGGATCGGCGCCCTGTGGGCCCTCTCAACGGAAAAGAAATTGGACAGTCTCTTGGGTTTCAGTGTGTTTAGTATTAAGTCCTCCAGGAATAGGTCTACACTAGGGCCCTCCGCCCCCTCCGGAACCCCCACCACTCTGATATTGTTTCTCCTCGCTCTCCCTTTCTGGTCCTCCAGCTTGGCCGCCATGATCGTGGTTCGTTGGGTTAGAGATTGTACCTGAGCTTCTAGCCATTGTGTAGTGGCCTGAAGTTGAGTTATGTGGGTTTCGGTCAATGTGACTTTCTCCCTTAACTTGAACATGTCTGTTCTGATTAGGTTAACCTCTAGGGTCACTGTATCTAATTTTGGTTCCAACGTGCCCTTTAGATCTCTGATGGCTTCCATTATGGCTCCCAGGGATGGCTCTTCCGCCTCTTCCCCTCCTTCTGTCCAAGGGTGTTTTGGGATGGTGTAACTGTCTATTTTGTTAGCTTGGTGGGCCGTTGCACACTTGGATTCACCATATTACAGTAGTTTATTGGATGTTCTGATAGTTCAGAATGTGCTCCGGGGTCGGCCAGTCCAGGGGTCAGTACCAGTGTACAGTGTTGTTGTCGTCCGAGAGGGGGCGGCCCAAGTGGCCGCATGCCCCGCTTCCACCGCTCCAGTATACAGTGGGCTGTCCCTCTCATGCTCTTCTCCATGAGTGGCGCAGCTGTTAGTATTTGCCGCAGTGTGTGTTTTCTAGCGGCTGGGCTAAGAGGAAGCTTGTGTTCTCCGAAGTTGTCTCTCCGGCATCATCCTGGGTATGCCCCTCCAGGCTCCTGGCTAGGCCCCGCTCGCTTCCCTCCTCAGGTGCCACTCCGGGGCCCCCATATGCCTCCTAGGCCATTCCCGCAAGGGCCAGGGACCCCCGCCAGGCGATCCCCCGGTGTAGCCCGCCGGGCTAGTGTCTCATCGCACTGGTGATCATGCAGCACATGACTGCAGGCGCTGGTCCCCCGGTGTCCCTCAGACCAGGTCTCGCTCGCCTCACTCCTCAGTTGGTGCTTCTGGGGCCGGCCCGTGGGGTCTCGGGTGGGCGCGACCCCCCGGATCTAATCTGCGTGTCCGGCTCTAGTGTGGCGCCGCTTCTTACTAGTCTGATCTGCAGATCCCGTTGTCTCAGACTTCTATCTTTTGTGGGGTCAGCGCAAGCTCTATCGCTGCACTCCCAGGCAACCCAGACGTCTTGCGGGCTCCCGACCCGCGGCCGGATGCATCTCTTGGGTCATTCTAGGCCTCAGCGTTGTTCTCAGCAGACGCCCTTCTCGTTGGGGTAGACGGCCCCACACCGTGGGCAACGGGGCCCCAGCGCACTTCTCACCTTCCTCGCCGGGAGCCAGCCTCAGATGCTTTTTAAGTCATTTTCCCATTCCAAAGCTACAACTAAGACAGGCCCAAGCTTTGGTAGCTAAATTCTCCCAAGAAGAGGTTGATGAGGTAGTCAAATCTCTAGCTAACGGAAAGGCTTGCGGCGAAGACGGCTTACCGGCCGAGCTATATAAAGAAATTTGCAACTGTTTTGAATCCCGAGTTAATAAAACTTGTTAATCATATTATAGGAGGAGGTGAAGTCCCAGCATCATTTCAAATAGCAACAGTTGTCAGCTTCCTGAAAATGGATAAGTGCTGGGAAAATGTGAACTCCTATAGGCCGATAAGTCTTCTAAATGTTGTCTATAAGATCGGTATGAAACTTTAAGCCAATCGTATGAGTAAAATTGTTAGAACAGTCGTCCATCCAGACAAGTGTGGTGTTGTTTCCTGGTTTTGCTTCTTCTGGCCAACAGTTGTTCTCTAATAAGAATATTTTGGCTGAGGCTCTAGACTATTTCAACAAAAGCAAGTTCCTGCCCAGGTATCACTACTAGACGCCAAAAAGGCATTTGACCTGGTCTGTTGGGAGAGCCTTTTTATTATTCTTGAAGAATTTGGTTTCCCCACTAGTTTTATACAGATTGTATCTCGATTGTATAAAGGTGCAACAACCCAATTGATTATTAATTCTGTTAATATTGGCTCTTGTGAAATCAACAGGGGAACAAGACAAGGCTGGACCATGTCACCTATGCTCTTCGCCCTGTTTATAGAACCGTTAGCCATAGCTGTAAGGACAGACATGAGCACAGAGCCGCCAATAAGTGGGATGACTAAGATTAAACTATATGCTGATGATATATCTTTGTTCTTAAAGCCGGATCTATAGAATCAGAAGAGGGTTTTTGATACTTTTCAAGAATATCAAGCACTGGGCGGATATAAGATTAATACATTAAAAACAGAGATGTTATTATGTAACTGCACACTGGACACTTTACTTTTAGAATTTCACTCTCTCGTCAACTCCAGCCTAAGCACTATTAGGGAATATATACGACGGAGAATATTAATGATCTATATGCATTGAACTATTCTGCTCTGATTAGTACAATTAAGGTGCTTTTTGCAAGATGGGTTAATTTAGCCATATCAATAATGGGGCGTATTGCATTGATCGGTATGTCGGTTTTACCTTTGTGTAATTTTTTGTTTGCTGCAATTCCTTGCGCTCTTCGGCTGAAGTTTTTTTTAAGAAATAATGTTCTCCGCCTTTATCAAGGCCAACAAAACTCATAGATTGGGGATAGGCAAATTATATAGGCCAGTTAGAGACGGGGGCCTCACCCTGCACGATCTAAAAGAATATTATTTTGCGAGTTTTGCACATTGTTCTACTACATTTTTCAAGTCCCCAGGAATCTCAAATTGGATAGATAATTTGTTCTTAAATTTCTTTTCCAGGAATATGAGATAGATGATTTCCAATGCCTTACCAGATCACCCAAAAAGTTTGGATACAAGATTTTGCAATGGTCCCTAAAACGTAAGGAACAATTATTTAAACACTATGACATACCCGCCATTAGTGGGGTTACCCGCTTGGTGGATATTCATATCGGTAACCTACCTTTATTAGATGAAAAAAATCACCTCTAGATGGGAAAGTATTGGATGTCGAAATATTGTGGACTTTCTGAATCAAACTCCTGCAAAGATTGGACCGAAGTCGAGCCTACCATTAGGCACTCTAAAATAATGATGCAATGGTTGATTATTCGCATAAGACACTTCTTTAATGAATTAGATTCCAGAAGATTTCTGAAAAGTTTGGAACTGGTTGACGACTTGCTAGAGACTAGAACACGTTACTGAAGAATTCGGAGAGCTTGTTGCAAAGTTCTTGTGAGCTGTGAGCGGGTGATATTGCTGGAGGTGGCAGGAGGCACAGTGAAATCTTTAAGCATAATGCTGAGTCCAAACTGGGGTGGCATGGTGAGCAAAAGAACAATGGATTTAATCCAGATCTCTTGACTGGGAGTGAGTGCTTGAAAAGTTTCAGTACTCCGTCCATCACCTTGTTGTGTTTGCTATGTTCGCCCTAAGTGGCCAAGGGTAGGCCCAGGCGTGGGTCCCTTGCTCCCTCTGCCACTGGATTCAAGCTAGCCTGACTGATCCGGGGTGTTACCCCAAAACCGGTCCCAGGATGTTTGTTTCTGGTCCAGGGAGGACCTGGCCCTTTGGGCTGGACTGTTCCCATGAGGATTAGGTTCAACACTGATTTGCTTATGGCTGGGTCAAAACTGGGGTGGCAATGTGAGCAAAAGAACGACGGACTTAACCCAGATCTCTTCACTGGGGGTGAGTGTTTGAAAAGTTTCAGCACTCCGTCCATCATCTTGTTGTGTTTGCAATGTTCACCTGTAAGTGGCCAAGGGTATTCCCAGACATGGGTCCCTTGCTCACTGTGCCACTGGATTCAAGTTAGTCTGGCTCATGAGGGGTGATACCTCGAAACTGGTCACAGGATGCTTGTTTCCAGTCCAGTTAGGACCTGGCCTGGCACGACGGGCTGGACTGTTCCCATGAGGAGCAGGGTCAAAACTGATTTGCATATGACTGGGTCAAAACTGGGGTGGCATGGTGAGCAAAAGAACGATGAATTTAACCCAGATCTCTTGACTGGGGGTGAGTTTTGAAAAGTTTCAGCACTCCGTCCATCATCTTGTTGTGTTTGAAATCTTTAAAGATGGCAAACATTTTTTTGCTGCTCTTATTGCTAGCGTTGATTCGATCAGCAAGAGCAGTGCGCTTGGTGATCCGTATGTTATGTGATGTGATGTGACATTATGTAATGTTTTGTTGATTTGTATAGCGCAATAATCACCTGAGAGGGTAACCAGGCGCTTCGGCATAGTGTGTAGGTGAATGGTTCAAGGTGCTTATATAAAGTCCTCACCCTCTTGCGGAACTCAGTAAGTGAAGAGGAGGCTCTGATGTGCTGAAGTAGGTCGTTCCATGTCTTAGGTGTGATGTAGGAGAATTAGTAAGCTCCAGTTTTCATTTTAGGGATGCAGGCGAGTGTGCAAGTGAGGCAGAGCATAGATGTCTGGTGGGTTGGTGAAAGTGTATGCGGCTGTTCAGGTATTCTGGTCCTGTGTTGTGTAGGGCTTTGTGCGTGTGTGTGAGAAGTTTGAATTGACTGTACTTGTAAATGCCGAGGCAGTGAAGGTTCCTGAAAATGCAGTGTGATGTGGGTGCGGCATCAGAGGTCGAGTATGAGTCTTGCAGCTTCGTTCTGGATGGTCGGGAGTCTTTGTAGCAGTTGTTTGGAGATTCCGGCATAGAGAGTGTTGACATTGTCCAGCCTGCTGGTGATGAGTGCTTGTGTGACAGTCCATCTGGTGTTCTGAGGCAACCATTTGAAGATAATCCCATGTGGAGGTCTTGTTGCCGAAGACCAGTACTTCCGTCTTGTTGGAGTTGAGCTTCTGACAGTTGGTTCTCATTCAGTCTGCTACCATGGTCAAGCAGTTGGTGAAGTTGGGTCTGGTGGTGTTTGTCTTGTTCATCAGGGAGAGGATGAGTTGGGTGTCATTGGCGCAGGAGATGATGGTGATGTCTTGTAATCGGATGATGTTGGCGAGTGGTGTCATGTATATGTTGAAAAGAGTGGGGTGGAGGGATGACATCTGTGGGACACCGCATATCCGTTTCTTGGTCTCTGATGTGAAGGGTGGCAGCATTACCCTTTGGGTTTTTTCCGTTAGAAAAGAACAGATCCATTTGAGAGCAGATCCTTGTATCCCTCTCTCAGGGAGTCTTCTGATGAGGGTGTTGTGGGAGACAGTGTTGAAGGACGCAGAGAGGTCGAGCACGATAAGGCACTGTCTCTCCTCAATCCAGGATATTTTGAACGTCATCAGTGGCCGCGATGAGTGCTGTTTTGGTGCTGTGGTTCTTTCTGAATCCTGATTGTGTGATGTCTAGAAGATGGTGAAGTTCGAGGTGGGCTGTGAGTTACTAGTTAATGGCTTTCTCAATCACTTGCTCAGTTGATTCGGGACGACTGTGGGCTTCTTGAGGAGGGCGTTGATTTCTGCAAGTATTTGCTGCTAGGAGCATCTTAAGTCCAATTTGAAGATGTCTTTATCAGTGGTGTCTTGACTTGTTTTCCATTTGCTCTCCAGTTGCTTGCCGTGGCATTTTACCAGCCTGAGTTCCTCTGTGTACCAACTGGCCTGTGGTTGGGATCTTGCCGTTGGCTTGTGCTTGAGGGGAGCCAGGGTGTTCGCACGTGTGGTGATTCAGCTGTTCAGGTTCTTGATGGCTTTCGGCAAGTTGCTGGTTTGCTTGGGTACATGGAAAGGATGGATGCCCACTCTTCTGCTGTGATACTTTTCCAGGTGCAGAGGGTGGTTCTGGTAGTGGTAGGTCTGTGGTGGTGCAGGATGAATATGCTGAAACTGAGGAGGGCGTTGTATGTTCAGGTCATGGTTGCTGGCTTGTCGACTGTTATGTTGCTGATTGAGGATGAAATCTGGTCCAATAGGTGTCTGGTGGTGTGGATTGGTTTGGTAACGTGGTGGGTGAGGCCAAGGTTTTCAAGGTTTTCTAGAAGGGCTGAAGAGTTTGGGGCGGTGTGATCTTCTAAGTGATAGTCAAGGTCTCTGAGGAGGATAAAGGTGCTGGCATTGATGATAAAGGGTGCAACAAAGTCTGTGATGTCACTGGTTAAATTGTTGCCGGGTCTTTGTGGTCTGAATATGAGGGTTCCACCCGGGGAAATGTTGGCTGTGATGCTTATCTTGTACGTGGGTTGTTTAATGTAGCTGATGGGGATATCTAAGTACGAGGTGCAGTACGTGGTATCTTTGAATTTGAGAGAGACTCCACCCCAGGGCTTGTGCTGATGGTTTTGCTTGACGCTCCTGTAGCCAGAGGTGATGGCTGTAGTGATACCCAGTGCAGAGGCTGGGTTTAGCTTTGTTTCCGTGAGTAAGAGTAGGTCTGGGGAGTGGTGATTCAGGAGGTCCCATATCTCTGTGGGGTGTTTGGTGAGCGAGAGGGTGTTGAGGAGCATGCATGCAAGTGTGGCGTCTTGTGTGGGTAGCGTTTCATCTATGTGAGCATGAACAAGTGGCTGGTTAATGTGTGAGTGTGAGCAAATGGGGTGCTGGAACCTGTTGGTGCAGGAGTGGTGGGTGCAAGATGTGGGAGAGTGCATGAGAACTTGCAGTAGGCACATATGAACAATTTGGCAGCAGTACGGCAAGCGGCGGCCGGAGTTGCAAGAACACAGGAGTGCAGCAGTTTAGCAGTGAGTAGGGGGAGAACCAAGGTTTCTGGCACTGGGCGTAGACCAGGTGCACGGGCGCAGACAGACTTGCCTTTGGCGCACCTTCAGCGCACCAGCTGCGCGCGTCCACTGTATGTCCATTTCTCCTCTTTTTAAAAAAATATTTCTTAAGAGGATACCACAGCTTGCATGCCGCATATTTCCTCTGCAGTGCGCCGCATTCCACGTGGTCATTTCTTCTAAACCAGGTTATCATTATGGAATGCTGTTATCTGTAGTATATCATTGTTATACCACTCCAAGATGGCCAACACGTTGGTTCTAAATGCTTGAACGTTAAAGCAATGAAAGTCTATTTACAATACCTTTGCAAGATGGATGTCCGCCAGCCGTGCCAAGATTCCCTGGTCCATGTGTGATGTGCTGTTCCAGTATGGGTTTATTATTTGAATTCTGGGACTTGTAGCCTTATTTATGACATGTATGATGACTTATTGAGTGTCTGTAGCATCTGTGACATAACAGTCACTTTTTATTCCATAAGCCAGATCTATTGGCATTGCCAATGCTTGTTTCAAAGGGATTATGATAGAAAAGAGGGCGTCGCAATATCTGTTAAATTAGAATGAGTTGACAGGTATGGCAAAGCGTTTGAGGATAGTACACAAAACATAGCTGCCAAGTTTCCCAGGTCCAGTGTGCTGCTCCAGTCCATTTATTTTCTTTGGATTCTGGGACTTGTAGTCCTATTTTTATAATGTAATAAACAAGTCTACAAGTCCCAGAATACAATGGGAAAAAACTGGACTAGGGCAGGACATAACCATCGACCTGGGAAACTTGACAGCGGCGCACAGCCTTTGAAACGGCGACGACGAAGTGATACTTTAATGAGAACTTCTCCAACCCAGGCAAGTTGAACCCAATCTAAAATGGCCACCCGAAATTCTTCCGGTATAACTGGAGACATTAAATTGAAATGTATAGTCTTTTAGTAAGGCTGCAAATAATCAGCTCTAGGAAGTCAAATGCCATATCGTTTTTAAACTTATGTTTTGGGAGAGTCTGTGCTTAGCAGGCCATATTGACATCAGATCAAACAGGGTCTTTGTGATACTTCGTAGTGTTGGACATTGTGTTGCTATTTATTTATGAGACACGTAGGTGCTCAACTACGGGGGAAAAGGAGAGGAATTCATTGCTTTTATCCTCACATTCAAGGAGACTACCTGGAAGCTACTCCCTTCCAAGATGGCGCCTACCTTAGCTACAATGTCTGGCCCCCTCTTCGACGACAGGCGGGAGGAGGCGGCTAGACCTTGCTCTAGTATCCAGGCTGCCTGTGTCAAGCTGGGCGCGCGCGCGAAGTCCCCGTGCTTGCCACTCTGAATCGTGTCTCGCGCCAGGGCGTGTGCAGTCTGCGCCAGGGCACGGGAGTCCGCGCGCGCTGCAGGTGGAGCATTGCACCCCAAGGTCCTCTCCGGCCGCAGCATGGCTGTACTCAGCTCCCGGGCACTGCGGGCAGCGCTGGTGCTGGCAGCCCTGGCGGTGGTCATTCAGCTGCTGCGAATGTGGCTCAGCTCGAAGTCCTACCTCTTCAGCCAGAAGGACATCGCAGAGCTGGCCAAGCAGCATGCAGGTGAGACCCCGTTGTAGCCTGTAGGAGGGACACTGCATAGGTGGGAGACCCTGGATAGTCCCATAAGCAGCCTGCGAAGAGTTGACAGATCGACTGGTGTCCACAAGGCATCACAGTTCCAGTCCTGGGTTTCATTCAACATTTGATTTGTTAAATCAGTGAATTCTGGAAGATGTAGTCTTATTTTGCTTCCTTTAAAATTGCATTAATTAACTGTCTAGATAACTGGTAACTTTCAGCACACAGCTATGCTATAATGTAGTATTAAAAACTGAAGAGAAGTCTGTATGAATTTCACGAGCTTTAAGATGTAGTGCTGCTCTTGTTGTAGCTGTTCCCCGCGTCCCCCGTCCTTACTCACTGTGGTGCATTACCCCCTCATGGGTCCTCCCCGTCCCAGTCCTTACAACGTGAGGCAGTCCTGCCTCCACCCAGCCAATCACAACGCCAGTATTCAAAAGTGTTATATCGTAGGTAAGTAGTTCCAGTAGTCTTGGTTAGGTTACAGATGATAAGTTTATTGATCTTAGATGTTCAGATAGGTTTTCCAGTATAGATGTAATAAAGCCCCACCAGGAGCAGCTTCTCTGCTGCTCAGCCCAGGATCCAACTGACAGTCCCACTCACAGCATACCCAACATTCCAATGACATCACATTCACACTAACATTCTACTCTCACTGGCTGAACAGCAGAGGCAGAGAAACAGGGAAGATGTAAGGTAGAAACCTAGATATAACACACCTTCCCTCTTTATAAAATGAACAAAGAGAAAGCAAATATAAATAGTAACATTGCAGTAACATCACAGTAATACTGAAGAAACTTGCCAGAAGAAGTATAGCAAATTGCACATAAGTTATGAAAAACATGCTAAAATAAGCAAGTAGAAAGGTGATGTAAAAGGAAGCAATAAGGAAAAGAAATTGCAAAATATAAACAGTAATGCAATGAGTAAACACGAAGATAGAGTAAAGGAAATCGAAAACTAGAAAAGACACACATCTCCTTCCTTAGCAGAGCAAAAATTGAAGCAAGAAGTTTCAAAAGGAAGGAAATTGTAAAAGAACGTACATACATGAACAAGAAAGAGGTATACCATGAAAAATTAACAAAGAAATAGTGCACCAATGTAACCACCACAACCACACCAACTGGCCAGACTGGCGAGGAGGATGGAAACACTGAACACAGCAGGAAGAAGGAAAACGACAAGAACAAGTGTAAGCAAAAGGTGACCAGCACCCAAAACAGAAAGCAAGCAAAGGTGAATTCCAAAAGCAGGAAGAGAAAAACACCCAAACAGAAAGCAATCATAAGTAAATAACGGGTGACTTACACCCTACCAGAAATCAAGCAGAGGTGAAAACACAAAATAGTGAATCCCCAAGCAGTAAATGCAAGGAAAATGCGATCTGGGTGAGCTGCACCACACGTAAATCAAAAGTACAGTCACACCTCAAGTTAGACCATGCATGAAAGTGCAAGGAAAATGCGATCTGGGAGAGCTGCACAACATATAAAGCAAAAGTACAGTCACACCTCAAGTTAGACCATGCATGAAAGTGCAAAGAAAATGCGATCAGGGAGAGCTGCACAACATAAAAATTAAAAGTACAGTCACACCTCAAGTTAGACCACATATGAAAACCTGCGCACAATAAAACAAAATCATGTAAAGAATCAGAGGAAAAGAAAAATGCTCCAGGGAAAGTGCGATCTGGGTGAACTGAACTACACAGCAAATAAAATTCAGTCACACCTCAAGTTAGACCACTTATGAAAACTTGCGCACAATATAACAAATGCACCGTAAGTAAAAATCATGTAAAGAATCAAAGGAACAAGAAAAATGCTCCATAACAAAGTACAGACTGCAAAACGTAAGAACCTGCATGCCATGCAACAAATACATTACTAACACAGTAGCATGTATAAAGTAATATGATCAAAGGTACATCCAAGAATAAATCAAAACAGGTAAATAAGTAAACTTTAGCATGGTAACATAGCAAAAAATCAATGTAGGTATACGTAGAAACATAAAAATGCATAATAATAGAGCACCGTAGTAATGGGAGCCAAAGATGAGAAAATGAACATGGAATAGGCAATATGGCAGTACATTAAAGAAATGTAGCACAGTATTAGTTACAGAAATAAAAATGATAAAGTTGGTATAAGTCTCAAAACAATGAACTAAAACAAATAAAGTAGTCACCGTGGTCCGTAAGAAAACATGCTGGGCTTAAAGAAGATGTAGCGATAAGAAAACAGTACCTTGGTTGAAGATTACCCTATAGAGGACGCTGGCAGTAAGCGCTGTAAGGTAAAAATGAAGAAGAGTGACTTCACTCCTTGAGATATGTCACATCTAAATAAATACAATTGCTCCGGCATGTAGAATGTAAGGCAAAGTGACAGCTCCAAATAAATGATGGATCCCTTGAAAATTCAGTTTCTCAGACGAGAAGTACGGAGGCAGTGTAACTGAAGCGCACTGCGGAGGTGCACAAGACAGCAAGGCCAGGAGAGGAAACTGTCAGCAAAGCCCAGGTGCTGCATGACATCAACGCTTGAAATACTTTATTGGCACGCAAGAAAAGAAAAACGTGGTTGGCAAGATGCTGAAGTACGTTGAATCCTGCGAGACACTTCATATGCTGAGAACAGCTTGATGAGTCCAACCGCAAGATGGCGGCACGTTCGGTGACGCAGTGCTGAGGTGGTTGTAGGCAGAGTGCGTGCACCCAAAATTGCTGCACGGTAACGCTGAGACGGAGAAGGATTCGAAAGCGTCACTGAAGATCAGAGGATCCACGAGAAGGTAAGAGCGCGTGCTGAGCATGGCGCGCGTTGTTTTCAAACCACGACAGGACGGTTGAACTGCCAAATGTAGAGGGGAAACCGAGGCCCATAATTAAATCAATTATGATTTACCTCAAAATGTTCACAATACTTGCCACCAAACAGGATCCATGTAAAGTGTCAGCGAGTAAGCAAAGCTCAGTTTCTGGGGTGTCCAAAGTTGATTCTTGGCATAGTTGATGCTAGTCACTGGTTCCACGAAAGCATCCCAAAATACACAACGGGTTTGGGAAGTGCTCCTCCTACACCTCTGATGTAGAGCCAGGGTACATCGGCAGTTTGTATGGATGGCGCTTGCTCAAATTGCTTGCTGGGTGCAACGTTAGTGTTTCCCATGTAGAAAGAGTAGGTACACAGGATGAGGTACAGGCAGTATTTGGCAGACAAAGGCAGCAGGAATCAGGCAGGAAGAAGATGTAGCAGGAAACATGCGTCCTGTAAAATGGGTTCTTAGATATAGTGCCAATCTTTGAAGATGCCGGATCCACACAATGGTAGAAATTTTAAAGTAGCAGGAATCAGGTTGGAAAGACATGTAGCAGGAAACATGCCCAGTAAGAAGCAGGCATTAGAAATCAGGCAGGAAGAAGCAGGTAGCAGGAAATTTACGCCTTGTCTATGGGCTGTCCGGTGAATATGGACACTGGTGGGGCGGGAGGGCGTAAGATCCTTAGGTAAGTTCTTTTTAAGTAAAATCTTGTATAAAAGTACCTTTTCAAGCTTGAAGTAAGTCCTCACGCATGGTTTTGAATCCAACTACGTCGCCAATTTATGTTATATCGTAGGTAAGTAGTTCCAGTAGTCTTGGTTAGGTTACAGATGATAAGTTTATTGATCTTAGATGTTCAGATAGGTTTTCCAGTATAGATGTAATAAAGCCCCACCAGGAGCAGCTTCTCTGCTGCTCAGCCCAGGATCCAACTGACAGTCCCACTCACAGCATACCCAACATTCCAATGACATCACATTCACACTAACATTCTACTCTCACTGGCTGAACAGCAGAGGCAGAGAAACAGGGAAGATGTAAGGTAGAAACCTAGATATAACAAAAAGCTTACATAAGCCCCTCCCACCTACCGCCATGCCTGTTTTTTTTCTGCTCCGACGGCGGTCGGAACGCTGGTGCTCCCGGTTCCTGTTTCGGATTTTCTTCGGGACGGTGCCGTGAGTGTTTCAATTGCAGTTTTATGCTTCTGCATTTTTACTGTATGTTTTTCACGTGGGTATTTCATTTGCAGTTTTATACTTCTGCATTGTTTGCTGTGTGATTTTCTCTTGGCGCGGCCGCTCCGGTCCCCCGGTCGGCCGCGCTCCTGTTCTGGGGTCAGGGACGCTCCCCGTTCATGTGCTGGGCTGGGGCGGGGAGTTTTCGTGGTGTCCTGGCCCCGGGTCGTTCCGGCGCTGTGGCTCTAGTGCAGCGTCCGGCCCCCTCGGCCTTGGTCTTTTGACCTGCGGCTGTGGGTGGAGACTACAGGGCTGCCCCTTTTTATCTTTCATTTCACCGGTCTCACGTTGCGTGATTTGGTGATTGGGGGCAGTGTTACTTGGAGGTTGCTGGGCTCTTCCTTTGTTGTGTGGTGAGTTCCTGTTTGGTTTGCTCGGGTTCGCTCACCATGTGTGAAGGGGCTTCTTCACCTGTGCCTGCTTGGGCTATTTTCCATGCGGCATAATTTCCTGGTTCTGCTGGTGGATGATGTTTTTGCGGATTCTGGGGCTGCGCTGTATGCTGTTACGGGGTTCGAACCCTGCCCATGCTGTCATATTGCCCTGAGGTGGTGATGTTTCATTCTGTGCTTTTACGCAGTTGCTCATTTCGGCTGTCCAGTCTGCGCTGCCGGAGCCTGCGGTGCGTTGTCCTGAGGATGATGTTGGGGACTTGGTCGATTCCCCTTTTGGGATGGTACATCCCTGGCCGATGTCCTGTTGGATATCCTGACTTATGCATGGCTTACGGCAGTTGCGCAGGGTATTCCGCGTTTTCTGGGTTAGCGGTTTTCGCCTGGCGGACTTTGTCTCAGACTTTCCTGCACATATACTGCTTCTCCTTTTGGGGGTGCATACTGGCTCTTGTTCGGCCTGTGCTTCGCTGGTCGTTCTCATGGGTTGTGTGGAGTTGTTTGGCTGTTTACGGGTTCTGGGGGTCGCTCCTTCCTGTCTTGACTCGGTGGGTTGCGTCTTCTCCTCGGCTGTCGTGGCACTGGCGCCTTGGTCCATTGTCTGTTTTTCTGTGGCTCCTTGGCTTTTTGGCTCCCTCTACTGACAGTCTGTGTGGTGGTGCCCTGTCTTCCTCTCGGCCCTTTCATGGTCGGGTGGGGGAGGCTGTGTTCCATTTGGTTCCCGGCCTCTGATGTGCCTGCGGCTGCCCCTGGGTGTTGATCGCCCGGGGTTTTGGGTATTGTTGTGCCCTGGAGGGGTCTCCGTGACCTGGTGGTTGCGGTTGCGTCTCTTCTTCTTTGGGTCTTTGTTCCACTCCTGGTGTTCGTCTGGTAGTGGGTTCCCTGTCTCCGTTGCTGTTGTGGTTTTGGGGCCTCGGATCCATTGTTCCTGGCTTGTTGGTCCGGTCTGCTTTCCGGCTGGTGGGTCCTGTCGGTCTTCGCTCTTGGTTGCCGGATTCTTTTCCAGGGCCGTCCCCCTTTTGGGCTGTTTTCACGGTTGCTCCTTTGTCCTTTGGCCCGTGTTGCGTTTTTCCTCCTTCTTTGGGCGTTGGCCTGTTTTTGTCTCTGGGCACTGTTGTGCTGGTTCCGGTGGCGGAGCGGGGCCAGGGTTCCTCTTCCTCTCTGATCCTGGCCGTGGCGCCCATTGGTTCCTTTCAGCACGGTTCTGTGTCCCGGGGTTTTGTACGGGTTGGTGCCGCTGGGCGGTTGTTCCCCTTTGTTGGACTTGGCCCTTTTTGCAGGGTCATCCCTGAACTTTTGCCTTCCTCCTATATTTTCTCTGACCTGTTTTTGTTGGTTTTATGACTCTGGGCACTTTACCACTGCTGATCAGTGCTAAAGTGCATATGCTCTCCCATGATAAATTGTGTTATGGATTAGTGACTCCATGATTGGATGATTGGTTTACTTGTCAGTCCCTAGTACAGTGCACTGCGTGTGCCCAGGGCTTGTAAATCCAATGCCGCTGGTGGGCTTGCAGCACTGGTTGTGCCACCCACAGAAGCGGCTTGTAAAATATGTCTCAGGCCTGCCATTGCAGAGCCTGTGTGCAGTCTGTGACTGCCATGTCGACTTGGCCAGTGCACCCACTTGCCAGTCCCTAAACCTTCCCTTATCTTCATATCAGACACCCCTAAGGTAGGCCCAAGGGCAGGGTGCATTGTAAGTATAAGGTAGGACATGCCCTGGTGTGTGTGGCATGTCCTGATAGTGAATTACAGCCATTTTCGTTTTCACTATTGCAAGGCTACCTGCTCCCCATAGGCCAGAATGGGCAGACTGACTATTACACTTTATAGTCAGAACTGACCCAGGAACATGGTAGAAAAACGAATTTAGTATGCCTGAACTCAGAATGATAAAATACATCTTTTAGTGAAGTTGGTTTTAACATTCTGTGTTTGAAAATACCACTTTTAGAAAGTGGGTATTTTCTTGCCTAAACTTCCAAGCCTGCCTCTGCTAGGTTGTGTATTCCTTGTCTGGAGATTGAGTGACAGGGGCTGGGGGTGGCTACAGGAGACAGGGTGAGTCAGCACAGGGCTGAATAGGAAGGTCTGCATCCAGAGTGGAGGGAGGAGTTGCACCTGGGTCTGAATAGGGCTGTGCCTGCCTTCCACAATGCTGGCTCCACCTCCTGCCGGGCGTCCTGATGGCTCTGCCCCTCACTCACAAAGGAAAGAAGGAGTCAGAAAAACAAAGTGCTCCAGGACTGACCAGAACTGGTTTTGGACTAGGCAGAGGCCTCTCTGCCTTCAGAGAACAAAAGGAAAACTGTGTATAAAAAGGGGACCCAGACCCCTAGGAAATTAGATCACTTCTGGGAAATCAAGAAACCTGTTGCCAAGGAGAAGAACCGGAGAAGCTGAAGGAGGAGTACTGCCCCTGTGCTGTTTTGCTGATTGGGGTTGGCCTGCAGTGGTTGCTTTCTGCCAAGGACAGGAGAAAAGACTTTGCTGTGCTTTGTCATCTTGAAGAAGGGAATCTCCAAGGGCTTGAACTGAGCTTGCCTCCTGCCTGAAGTCACAGGGACACAAAGACTTCACCCCTTCTGTTTGCCTGCATCTGGAACTGCTGTTTTAGCTGCTAACAGAGGGAAATTGCAACACCGACGCCGGCGAGCGACGCCGTAACCTGCACCGAAGCCGTGGGCACCGCTCGTGAAGAGCACGACGCACCGCCCGACTTGCACCGTAGGCCCGACGCCTGCCGACGCCGTGCGACATCGACTCCGAAGCCGTCATCGAGGCCGCTGCCTGCACCGGAGCCGAGGACACCGCTCGTGGCGCTCACGACGCACCGTCCCGACTCGCACCGCAGCCCCGACTTCACCGACGCCAGGGCTTCATCATCGCGGAGCCGATCCTCGGCGTGGGTGACCCCCGAATCCATCGACGCCGCACCATCGTAAGGAACCGACGCCTCGCCGCCATCCGTGACGTCACCTCCCCGACACAGTAAGGAACCGACGCCTCACCTCCCTGCGCTGCAGTAAGGAACCGAGACATCACCTCCCCTGGGGTCGTAGGGAACCGGCGCCGCCGGCGCCAACGAAGCATCACCTCCCCGACGCCGTGCACCGTCTTTGTTTTCATCGAATTCCAGGTACTGTTCTTTGTGGGTCTGCTCGACTCCGGGCCCGACGCCGCGCACCTCGCGGTCGGCGCCGTGCTTGGGATTTCCACCGGTCTCGACGTCGTGATAACTCCAAGTGGAGTTATTTGTTGCTACAAGCTTTATTTGATTGACTATCCTATTTTTGAAGATAACGTGAACTGTCTCTATCATTTTAAGTCTATTTTTGAGTACTGTATTGTGGATTTTTGCTATTGGGTCTTGTGATAAGTCTATATAAAGATTACTTATTTTTACATAAACGACCTGTGTGGTGTCCATCTGTAGTGTTTTCACTGTATTACTGTATGTGGTCACAAATGCTTTACACACTGCCTCTGAGATAAGCCTGTCTGCTCGTGCCAAGCTACCAGGGGGTGAGCAGGGGTTATTTTAGGAGTGTTTCCCCCTTATCCTGACTAGAAGCAAGGGTCCCTATTTGGACAAAGGTGCAAACCATTGCCAACTAGAGACCCCCAGTTCTAACACCCTTGCGGTCTGTCGTTCCCCTCTTCCTGGTGGGTGTTTTTTGGCTTCCCTGGATTTGGGAGTTGGCTGGTTTTCACGTTCCATCCTTCCGGCTGGTCCGCGGTTCCTGCGGTCTTTGGATGGGTTCCTTTACCTGTTTTCGTGTGTTGACTTTCGGCCTCTCTCCTGCTCCCCGGGTTTTTCCGCGGAGCTGGCTCCTACTGTGCAGGTTTTTGCTGTATGGCAATTCCACCCTGCAGGCACCTGTTCTTCTGTTCTTAGAAGTTGTACAGGGTCCGGCCTGGTCCTTCCCTGGATGGGAGGCCGCTTGGGATGGCCAGGTGTTGTAGGTTTTTTTACCTATGTGGATTTTGTCCGGTTTCTGCTTCCACCCTCCTTGTGGCTATTCTGGCGATATTGGCGTTGTTGGCCTTGTTCCGGTTTCTGGGGTTTGTATTGGTTCTGGCCATTTCTCATCTGGTTCCTGTTCTGGGCCTTCAGTTTCTCCGGGCCTGTTTGTCACTTTGCAGGGGTTGTGTTCTCCCTCCGGCTCGGTTCTCTTCCCTGTTGACTCTTTATGGGTCCTGCTGGGTCACCCTTCTGGCCCGGTTCGGGGTTGGTTGCGGATCCGGGGGGTGGTGGCTGCCTCCACGGCTGTGGTTCCTTGGGCTTGCCTGCTCCTTTTTGTCCTTGGTGTTTCTTCTGTTTGACTCCTTGGGTCCTTTTCCATGCAGGTTCCGTGGCTCTGGTTCCTCTCTCCCCTGTTCTGGTTCCTGTTTTGGCCTGGTGGCTTTGCTCTCCCAACCTGGTGTATGGGGTGCGTTTTCAGCTCCCTTCTCTCCTCTTGTTGTCCTCGGACGCCTGTCCTTGGGGGCCACGTTTGGTTCCTTGGTGGCCGACGAGTCTGTTGATTCGTGCTGGCATTCCGGTGGCTCATTGTTGCTTGGGCCTTCTTGGGGGGACCAGTTGCATGTCTCTGTTCTTGCTGGCTTCCGTGTTTTGTTCCCACGAAGCTATGGCTCATTGGTTTGTCTTGTGCCTCTGGTGGCACTGGCTCCCACGGCTCTCTCTGGATGGTGTCTCCTCTGTTGGCTTTGCGTTTCTGTTCGGGAACGTCTGCGTTTTCGTTCGTGGACGCAGCTTGGGCCGTTACCTCCCGTCCTCTGTTTTGTGCCACCTGGTGCTCGCTTAGGCGGCGCATTTTCTTTGTTTGATTCGATTTGGTGTGGATTTGCATGGCCCCTGCGCATTTCCTTGGCCTTCGGTTTTCTGTGTGCCTTCTCTCCTGTTTTCTCCTCCCGTATACTCGGGGGATGTGGGGAGGTGTGTAGGTGTCTGTATCGTTGGCCTCGCTGTCTTTGTTTTCCGCTCCTGCTGCTGCTGGCGGGGGACGGGTTTGGCCGGCCTCCCTTGACTCCGGCTCCGCTTTTGGGTCTGCAGCTGGTTTTTGCCCTGTCTTTGTCGCTTGCTTCTGACGGCCTGGCTCTTGTGCGGCTGTCATTGGCGTCTTTGGGCTGTTCCTCTGTGGTGGCTCGTGACATCCGGTTGTCGCGTCGGCCTTCGACCCTTGGGTGCTATGGTCGTCATTGGGGTTCTTTTGTCTCTTGGTGTTCTTCCCATTGGGTGGATCCTGTGCTGGGGGATCTTGCTTCTCTGTTGGGGGCTGTTTTTTTTTTACAGAGCCTTGCCCCTTCCGCTTGGTCTGCTCAGTGGGCGGTGGTTCGTGCTTGTCGGGGTCCTGGGGCCTCCTTGGTGATTTTGCCCCTTTGGTGAGTCTGTTTCTTCAGAGCTTTCGGCTTCGTCGGCCGGTCTCTCCTTTGCTCGTGCCTTCTTCGGTTTTGCCTGCTGTTTTGGGGGGGTCTGCTGTTGTCCCTTTTAAGCCATTGCTGGTAGTGGACTTGTTATGGTTGTCCGCTACGGTGGCTTTTTTGCTGGCCCTCACCTCCGCTCGTCGGTTGGGTGTGTTGGGTGCATTGCTCGTTTCTTTTCCCTATTGGATGTTCCTGCCGGATCGGTTTGTTTTGAGGCTTGTTCCGGCCTTTCTGCTTGTGGTTTCTTCCTGTTTCCTTTGGCAGCTGGAGGTGTTTCTTCTTGGTTTGCCTGCTGGGGTTCCCTTGTTCCCCTTCCTTGGTTGTTCGCTGGACTCTCCAGTTTTCCCTCTCTCGTTCCTGGAGTTTTCAGTTTTCTCCTGCCCTTTTGTCTCCTGTGGGGGTGTGACTCGGGAGATGTGGGTTTTCGTTTCTACGGTTGGTCGGTGGGTGCGTTTGGCGGTCTGCCTGCCTTTTCGGTCCTTTGGATCTGGCTTCCCCGTCTCTGGTGCTGGGTCGTTCGGTGCGTTCTGTGTCTGTTTCCTGGGCTGGGACGGCGGGGTTTCTATCCAGGAGTTTGTTGGGCGGCCACCTGGCTGTCCCTTCACGTATTTGTGCTGCTTTATCGGCTTGTTATTTTACATGCCTCTGCTGGCTGTTTTTCTGTTGGCGTCTTGAGTGCTGCTGTTCCTTGATCTTTAAGGATTTGCCTTTGCATGGATCCCTGGTGTAGTCCGTTTTTATTGGTTCTCTGCTTGTGAGTTCCTCACGTTGTAAGGACTGGGACGGGGAGGACCCATGAGGGGTAATGTCTTGTTACTTACCGGTAATCTTCATTACCCCGATTAGGGTCCTCCCCGTCCCAGTCCTCTACCCTCCCGCCCTCCCGCTGTGTTTGTGTCGGAGTCTTGTTGATAACAGGCATGGCGGTAGGTGGGAGGGGCTTATGTAAGCTTTTGAATACTGGCGTTGTGATTGGCTGGGTGGAGGCAGGACTGCCTCACGTTGTAAGGACTGGGACGGGGAGGACCCTAATCGGGGTAATGAAGATTACCGGTAAGTAACAAGACAATAACCTCCATGATCCAGGCTTAACGACCGATGCGCATATCTGAAGAATGTTAAACCTAGCTGTTGTCTGTTTACTCTGCTGAGACCTGTACATGTCAAGCAGCATATATGATTTCTGTATGTAGACACTGTGGGGTGTGGCTAACATGTTAGTTCAAGATATAGGAACGGTAAATGGCATGAGGAGAGAGGTGACCCAGAGAGTTCTGAGGTGGGGACACAAAAATAAGTGAAACTTTGAAATATATACAGAATTCCCTGCACCTTAACTACCTGTTTGCATCTCTCTAGGCCCTAATTTAGGTGCACAGTTCTAGACCAGTGGCTGCTTCTCCCGTTTCCTTATTAGTACAGTTTAATTGAGCTAATGTGCTTGTCATTTGTATCCGTAAACATAATCTGTCTGATTAAACTATGAAATACGCAGTATGTCCTGGCTTGATGGGACAGCGCCTTTCTTTGAAAAGGTTAATTTGGTCCAAAGGCCATTGCTATTAGCATTTTGTTTTCTTATTACATTTCTTCGGCCACTCATGAATTACTTAAGGAACCCTTTATAGACTTGGGTATTTCGTGGAGCTTAAGTTTGCTGTATTAAAAAAGTTGCTACTTTGAGTGTTAGATGCTGCTGCTTGTCTGCTATGAGGTATCCTGCTAGGTCTTGGTTTTCCATGACATCCAGACTTGTTAGGCTCTCCTTGAGTATTTTATTTTGTACTTCCTCACATCATGTCCAGGGCTGCAGTTCTTTTTTGAGTGAGTGGAAAACTCATTGAACTTGATCATAGATCAATAAAATTCCTTCATTTAGTGAATATTTACTTGGTCGAAACTTAAGCCAACTTAGCTTAGTTGAAAAGGAATTTGAAGCTGATTCCATATTGTGATTTGACCATGTGTTGTCTGCCCTTGAATATTTGTACAATGAGATTGTCTTTCTGAAGCTTGATGCTTTTAAGCAATGATTCTGTTGCCACTGTGTCCAACGTGTTTTGGCCTTGCAAGGCTCAGTGGCAGCATGGGAAATTTTGTGATCTATTCTCTATTGAATCATAACTTACTCTGTAAATTTTTATTGGATTTTATCTTGTGTACAAACTTTAATGAAACCAAATTCAAAATTACTTAATTCCTTCCTCACCGTACCAGATGTAGGTTCTGAACATGTGGTGTATTTTACAGTATATCTACGGGTGTCCTATTATCCTTGGCCCCGTTTTTAGGTCTCGCCTGAGCCAGCGCTTAGCGCTGCTCTCGGCGAGAGTTTTAGTAAGCGGGTTTTGGAAGTGCAAACAGCAGTGGCTTTTGCTGGCGACCAGCTTGCGTTCACGATGGCGTGCACGCGCGCAACCGCCAGCTTTCAGCGCCCGATCAGGCACCATCTGTCTTTCCTCTCACTTGATTGCTTTCACGCCCCCCCCCCCGCCGCGTCGCGCTGCTTTCACTTTCGCGCGCGGCCAATGCTTGTTTTTTCATGCATTGTGCTCGTTTAAAACAACTTCTCGGTCTGGAACGAGGGTCCTCATGCCCCTCCCACTTCGCCTGCCCCCACTCCTGCGTCACCCCCAAGTCAAACTCCTCATTGCCAATACGCTGGGAGACCGGCAATCCGCCCAAGATCACAGGATGTTGAGCATGCCGAAATTCAACCCCATACCTCGTTCCGAAGGCATTCAGCCCAAGATCACATGATGTCAAGCAACGCCGATAACCCACCCCCTTGCCCCCCCACTCATCCCCACCCACCACTGCAACTGTACCCCACTCCCTCCCCCTCGCACATACCCCCACCTCTACATCATGGCGCCAAATGCACAAGTCCTCACTGGGCCGCTCTTTCCCCCCCTTGCCAATACCATTCGCGCCCTTGCCCCCGACCCCGCCTTCCCACCCCCTCCACATCTAAACCGTCTATCTAAACTCTGTGCGTCCCCCCAGGCCCAAGGGCTCGTTCGTGGCAGTCTGAGGACATTGGCATAAACACTCTCCGGGTGTCCCGACGTCCACGCCAGTTGCCGCCTCGCTCCTGCCGATCTCCACAGCCCCTCAGCGCACCTATACTTGTGTGTCCAGCCCTGCACCACGCAACCCCACACCCCACCAGACCCGCTACAAAGTCGCACGTGTTTTGGCAACATACTTAGCCCATTAATTTAAACCAGTACCGTTGGCGTCAATGTTGTACTATTTAAAGCTCACTCTTGAGCCCCGGACCACAACCCATGCCCCGAGCAGCTGTCCCAAGCATGAGGGCCACCCCACAACCGGCATTCCTGGCGGGCCGGGATCGATACCTCCCACCGCTTCCCCTTAAAGCCACTCACTGCGTGTAATTGAAGCAGCCCCCCCCCCACCCATTTACAACCAATAGGTGTAAGGTGACCAGTAAATTCCCCAAATACCATGCAACACAGAGTTAACAAGCATTGGCATAGCCAATAGGTCTCGCTTTTGGGACCTTATAAGTATTTAGTTATGCAGCACAATCCTTATAAAGTCCCAAACGCGAGACCTATTGGCTATGCCAATGCTTGTTAGAATTGGGGCTTGATAGCACTTTCATAGATCCCTTTCCACGGGACACTGAACAGTGACTCCATGTACCTTTCCCTGTATTCTGTCCCGTAAATTCTTTATTCCCGTTGTTAGATGGCCATTGAGTGTTGGCCACGTTCTTTCGTACCGGTATCCACAGCAAAGCCTCTGCTGTGATGTCTGTGGTTTCCTCCTCTCCAACTCGGCAGAGGTTTTTTGTTGCTGAGAAATCCTTTTTGGTGCATGCCTGAGAGTGGCATGACTTTCTTGAATTTCTGCGTCTGTGTGTGTGTGCTTCCATAGTTGTGTTGGGGGATGCTTGAGATAGTTGCAGTCATTTTGTTCATGCCTTTCTCTGGCTTTGACCAGAGATTCCAGTATCCCCTACAGATGCCACTCACTACTTTGTTACGAACAGGAGACTCCAATTAATTTTTGCTTTTGCAATCAACCAAAGGCAAGTGTGTGATATTTGTATAGCGCAAATCTAACCAAAGGGCAGAGCAGCTCTGTACAGGGTCAAAGGCAAAGTCAACAAATTATTGGAGAGGTAGCGATGTTCTGGAAGCAAAAGTTAACTGTCACTGCATCGTGTTGTAGTGTTCTTTAAAGAGATGCGTCTTCGGCTCTATCCTTAATTGGAGTATGATTGGGGCGGGCCTGATGAATACAGGGATGTTGTTAAAGATACGAAGTGCGTAGTTACCTGCTCATAATGACCATGCCAGGCCCCCTGCAGCATTCTTTGTCCCATGTGGAACGTGAACTTTCCACAATGACGTCTATAAGAACACGATGCACAAATACTTTTATGAAGTTACTTATTCCAGGTCCCTCTTTTCCTAAAAAGGATTTCCCCATTGTTCTTTTGTTATTTAAAAAAAATAAAAACAAAATTATTGTGGTAACCTGACACGGTCACTGAATTTGCATGTTGTACTTGGATTTAATTTCTTATGCAATATCCAGCAGTCTTTCTCCTGTTCCATTTCATTATTCCTTAGGAGTCTGTCGTTTTGTTGTGCGGAGACTAGTGTGTTTTAGAAACTACTTGTATTCTCTTTACGTTCCAAGTTTTACCACCCTAGGTCCTAGCTTTCCTCTCTGTACAAAAGTGTATGGTGCCTCCTATGTCAATAACGACCAGTGAGTAGGCCAACACAGCGTGAGGTGCGTTTTTTTTTCATTTCTTGCTTAAAAAGATCGTTGTTTTAACTTCGCTTTGCCTAAATCACGGGTAGGTCTATAAGACAAGCTAACATTCACATCCAGCAACTTGTGCGTTTTTAGGTCGCGCATGCGCTGCTCTGCGAGGCTTCTAGTAAGGACTTCCAACTCGGACCACACGATCGTGCGTGTTTTTTTTTTTTTTGCTCACACCCTATTGGCCTTTGCGTGCGTCTTTCTAAGAAAGACAGCACGCAATTGGCCAAAGGCGGGTGCATGTCCTGCCTTCTCTCTCTCCCCTGGCCTAGGGAGCTCGGGAGCGAGCAGCGGCCCCGCACTGTGCCTGCTGCATTCCTTAAATTCTTTGCCGCGCGCGCACCACTCGCGGGCTTTTTTTTCTTTTTGCGTCTTTGCAGCACGTGTGAGCGCACCACTCGCGGGCTCACTGACCCAACATTATCACAAGCTTGAATGCTGTCAGTCTTATCTGGTGTCTAAAGCCCCCACCCCTCCAAGAGCACAATATGCAAGCCCAGTGCCAGTGTAAATGAAAAAAGGTGTGCAGTGCAGAGTGTGGCAGCTCACACTGGGGCAATACATGCACCCCATACATGCACTTTGATTGTCTCCTGCCTTGGGGTGCAGCACAGTTCCACCGAGGTCAGGGTGCATCGTCCATTTATGGGGTGGATGCCGTAAGTGCAGGTCTGCATTTGGGAAAAGTGCATCAGGCCAAGACCTGCTCTGAGGAAACCTAGATGTGCATTTCAGCTTGAGTGCTCCCCTTTTCACTTATTGTCTTGGAAAACATTACCCAGAGAGACGGGCCCTACACGTTTTAAAACTTGAAATCACCATCAATGTTTCCAATCTTAGGCTGCTGACACATATCAAGCAAGGAGTCATGATGGGCCACGGTCCGTAAACACTGGACCCTTTTTAGGGTGTCCGGGCCTCTTTTGGTCCGACTCCAACCCTGCTTGGAAGCGCGCTGGAAACGAGTCCAAGGGAGTGGGTGACTCTCACTACGGGTGAGAGCGGCGCTGCTTTTTCACTTTCAAACGCATGGATCGGCTGATGCCCAAGAGGCCACTGGCACTTTTCCTTCCAGTGGTGCCCAGCACTAGTGGGACCAACACTTGCTACAGTGCTTACAACAATGTGCACAGATGTGCCATTGATTCTGTGGGTAGATTTCGACTCCGGTACACAAACACCAGTTTCTAGATGTGCTACTACGTATGCGATAATTTATTTACACACAAACTGAAGCACACACACTGCTCCCCGCCATCGCCCGTGTTTCTGTTTTCTTGTGCACTTTTATTCTTTTTCTGTAGCCATGCTTGGGTTTTTGTGTACACACATGTTTTGGACCGTTTTTGGCTGTTTGTCAGCCTGGTTTATGGTCTGCTGGGGCCAGTTTTTTTTTTTCTGTCTGCAGCAATCACAATCCATACATTCTTTCCATACATTGCAAAACACTTGTACAGAGTTTATATACAAGTTTAGAACTGCCCCAATTTGAAAACATGGGCCATTTCTTAGGTATTTAATAATAATGGGGTCCATTGGTGCGTGGACATGGTATTCCCAGTCCGAACCTGGTGCACACACTTGTGTTTCTGTCACGTATTTTATACTGAACAATATATTCCTAAGCATACATTAGTGCCTGTCATGAGATATTTACTAATGTATACAGCAGTGAGTGTACAATGATGTAATTCGTCTGCTGTGCATCCTGCCATGGTCCCAGTTAAAATATAAACATTTATTTTCGTTCTAGTTAGGCAATTTATTTTACAATGGAGAATTTCTCCAACTAAGTGGCGTGCGGGCCTCTTTAAGTATTGAAATCTGTGGTCCTCTTGCATCTTATATTTAGTTAAAGGGGCCCCATAGGTTTATTGGTGAATAATCTCCAGAACCTCGTGCGCTCAGAGAGGCATGCCACTGCAAGTGTGTCGGTTACAAACAAGGGGGTAAACCCAAAATACGTCACTGGGACCTGGGTTATAGCACAGTACATTACAGAAGGTGGTCCCAATGCACATTTCATCAACAACACAAAATACAATAATAAAGAAGAGATACTGGGTATACTGCAAGTGTGTCAGCAACGCACATCTGGGGTTCCCTTGGGCCTAAACTTCCTCTCTCTGAAGTTCATATCCAGTGACCCTATAACTTACCTTTCAGCTGACAAGAAACGGCTGTAAATGTGAAACTAAAACTAAACTGCAAATACATTAGGAAACAAGTGCTTCGTCAAGAATAAAACAAATAGGTGCTGACGAAAAAAGCTAACAAACCTTGACAAGGAGGGAGCAGCACACACAGAACTCCTCCCAGGTGACACAGATGCTTTTTCAAACCAGCATTGGCATAGCCAATAGGTCTCGTCTTTGGGACCTTATAAGTGTTTAGACATGCAACAGTTGATGTTGTTGCACCAAGGATAGTGTACTGCATAACTAAATACTTATAAGGTTCCAAAGGCGAGACCTATTGGCTATGCCAATGCTTGTTTTAATTGATTGAGAGTTCTATATAGCACAGACCAGAACATTCACTAACAGTGCTTTACGTAGGTTTGTCAAAAAATTGACTAGCAACGCATGTTTTACTTTACACAAAGTACAAAGGGACGGCATTGCACATTTATAATCTTCTGCGCATGCGATTTTCCGGAGTCAGTGAAATGCAGGAAAAATGAAAAGAAAGCAAGAGTATTTTTGAAAATCTCTTAGGAGCTCTAGCAGGCATTGACAATACGCTACAGTTGTTAAAGAAAAAAACGAACTTAGTTCCTTAAGATGATATGGGGTCCATGGATAGCATATTCTTTGCTGAAATAAAGGAAGGGGAAAGCAGCCCAGAAGGCGCGGTTGTGTACAGCACAAGAGAGCCTGTCCTAGGAAGAGACCCTCCCCTCTTGTTTTTCATGAATGGTGATAATGAATGATGTACAGATAGTATGTATGTATTGATGAAATACATTTATGACTGGGATTTTGCTCGTTTCAGTATATTTGGTTATATCCACTTTTCTTAAGTGTCGGCTTTTCAATTTCCAGGAGCTGCATTTTCAGGCTGAGAGCTGAGCTATGCACAGGGAAGTGCTACTGGGAGCCATGGCCTTTGATAATAATGTGTACTAACTATACTTGCTATCTATGTTGTGAACCTTTACTGTTGTAAAGCGCTCTGACTCAGATCCTCTGTACAGACTTGTTATCTTTGATGTGAACATTTGCTGTTGTAAAGCGCTCTGATACCTTCGGGTCTAGCTAGCTCTATATAAAACTCTCAAATAAATAAATGTCCTCCTGAAACCCACCTGGGCTGACACAGACCTGCCTTTCAAGCTGTGGCTCGGCACACAGCCTGGATCAACCCAAAAAGCGTAAATGGTTGATTGTTGGTGTAGTTGTTTACTAAGTAGATAACACTTGGTGGAGTGCAGCAGCAGGGCATTGGGTTACTTTAAGATTTTGGCATTTGCATCGTGCTCGGTCTGCCACTAGTTTAGCATTGTAGTGCTTCCGGGTTCAGTCCTTGTATTTTCAACCTCTCCATCACAGTTCAGAGTCTGATATTCTTGTGATTATGTCTTTACTATGGCGCGGTCCTTGTAAGAGAGTGTGCTGTGCGACATCCTTGGTGTGAGGACACTTGTTGAATTAATATGTAACAGGAATATCTGCAGTCCTTTTGGTAGTCTCAAAGCATTTTGTAATCATTGTCCAGTATTTGTATTCCAGAAATGAGACCGTAGACCTTTTATCAATCGCTTGCATGACTGTTGTTACTAATCTGCTCTTTGTCCACCAGTTATAGTCTAATTGTGGAATTGCTTTGTGCTTGATGTGACACTGTAATTTGTGGTAACTTTATGGTGTATCTGATCTCTGTTGGATGGTGGAGTGTTCTGGCTAATGTATTCTGTTGTATATGTGGCTCTCATAACTTGTTGGCAAGTACTGTTGACTACTCTGCTTTAGGCAAAACTGTACCATGTTTGGTCTCTGTGCGGCGTAGTCTGGCAACAGAGACATTTGTGTCATCAAGGGTCCAGGCAGACTCTTTTAATAAGGGAATAATACGTGTTGGAACAGTTTTATCTGCTCCAGTTGTGCATGTTGCTTCAAAAGTAAGCTGAAGTATTTATGGAGGTGCAGTCTGTCCCCAGACTGCCAGAGTATGTTCAA
Source organism: Calotriton arnoldi (assembly GCA_963921515.1). NCBI lineage: Eukaryota > Metazoa > Chordata > Amphibia > Caudata > Salamandridae > Calotriton > Calotriton arnoldi. Next base: position 3,109,770 of record CAWUFW010000679.1, read on the forward strand.
ATTGTTATCAACCTGCAAACTGTCTGTGAACAACAAATAAAATGGTGAGCGCTTCAGTGCACTATTCCAGTGCTAGTGCACGCATACAAGAAGGTGAGCAATAACATATGAATTCAAGCCAGTAATATCAGGGGTGATACGAATTCAAGGAGAACGAAGAAATGAAAGTAAGTGGTGTATACAGCATCCCTGGCTTTAACAAATGAAATTGCTCCTGCTCATTTTATATTCATTTGTTTCGATCTAACACACTTTATAGGGTCCCCATCGGGGCAGAAAGTATTTTGGGAGCCTCTGTATAATATATTTAAAAGAATGTATATAAGTAATAGTTGACCCGCAGTCCAGTGTCGTGAATCACGGCCGGTTCCAGACAGACACACACACACACACCCACCCCACATGCAGAAGCACACACACATTTAGGGATACCATTGGTGCAAGGGCGCACACCAGCCTGCAATGGCAGGCCTGACACGTATTTAGGGAAACCAGGTCAGCACCACTTCCAAACGTGTGTAGGAAGGGTACGTGCACTTTCGCACTGCATTCACCTTGGGAAAGACCCTTAAGGCCACCACAAAAGAATCAGCAAAACCCAGAAGGAGAAAGCAAAAAGTATGGGGAAACGCTACATGAAGAGTTCAGGACTAACAAGCCTGGACTGAGAGCATCCTCCAAAGACTTTTGGCAGAACCTGAGAAGACAGTTTATGGACCAGGCACACCAAGACATTTACAGCTTACTGTGCTCAGGACTTTTGCTGCCGGCTCGAGAGGAAATTGGTCACAGGAGAAGGTAGAGTCCATTGGAGCTCAAGAAGGCCTTGCCCAGCAAGGAAGCTGCTGGACTCTGGTGCGATATCTCGTTAACTGGGAGAACTGGTTACACAAATACCAGTCATGTTGCACGACTCAATCTTCAGTGAACTGTTGGGTTCTAAAACTCATCATAGTTCTGCAGCGTCGACGAGCCTCACCTAGAGGAATGTTGGTGTCTAGCTGGAGTTAACCGGTTTGCTGGCAGCATCTTTTGTGTTGGTTCCCGAACAATAAACTACACCCCACATTTCTACAACTAGGCTGGATTTATGTGAAACAGTTATGAAGTGAAATAAATGAATCATGCCGAAAGGAACATTGTGTACACCTTAAATGCAGGTATGTGGTTTGAAGCCCACCATGCCAGGCTTGGGCTACAACACAGACTGGGTTTACCCTCCAGTATTTATGTTGTCACATTCAATTGCTTTGTAGCATTTAAATGCCTAATCCGATTTCTTCTTCCTGTGATCTTAAACTTGTAGCATTTGTTGTACTGTTTAACGTGATTCTAAGTTCTTTGGCACTATTGTTAAACACTTGTACGCTGAATTTCTTATGAACGTTTTATCTGGGGATTGACTTTTCGCTCTGGCTTCGTTAACAAAGGTGTTTTTAGAAAAACAGGTTTACCTCTGAGGTTTCCTCTGTTTTGGCAGTGAGGGAGCTCGTTACAACTCACATCTAGAGTGTGATATTCCCTGCATCACCTGCCAGAGCCTATTTCCTACTACACAACTTGACATTGAGCCAATTAAATGTAAATTAGCAAAATTTAAGGGTCATTGTGAATTTCGATTGATGAGGCCTCAGCCCTGTTGTCCTTTTTGATAGTCCGAACTCGGGAACAGTTTAAGTTTAATTAATCACTATATGAGGAATTTATAAAGACTTACAACAAACTGGACCCAAAAATGCACACATCTTTTAGTCCGCTTTTATTTCTTATCCATAGTACCCTCTCGTTAGCTTAGATCTTATAACTAGGCACGGGCGAATTTGCATACATTTCTCTGCTAAAATTACACTCAACGCTACAAAAATGTAGAAAACTTTGTGTTATCACCCAAATTCCCAGCTTTGGCCTTTTTGCACTATTTTTTAAGAGCGAAATGGATGCATTTTACTTGAAAAAATTCTCAAAATAATACATGATGCGACTAAAAGCCACTTACTTTTAGTTGGTTTGGATTTTTACGATAGGATTTTTACTCAAACGAAGTTTATGTGATGTGACATAATCTCAAGCATTTTATTTAAAAACCCTAAGCAAAATTCTAGAAATTAAGCAAGATTACGTCATTGCAAATGTAATTTCACCCTGGCCCGCTGCTGACATGCTGTCATCTTCTAATGCTGTTCTTGCCTCATCTGGACATGCTTTTTAAATATCGACTTAAAATTCTGTTCATGGCGGCACCTCTTTCATTAAACAGAAGAGACCAGCACCTTTCATATCAATAATCGGGCAGGTATCTTAATTACTCATTATATCCTAGACTTTACCTATCCGTGTTTTCCCTTGATCTTTCACAGTTCAAAGAAAAAAAATAATATAACTGTGCTTTATTCCATTATGTTCACAACATTAAGCTCAAACTCCCTTCCTACAGCATTAATTTATGTAGAATTTCACAGATCTAGCACTCGTGTGAAAAAGAGTTTTTGGACCCTCCGATAACATTCTATGGTCCATGGCCAGCGTAGAGTATATGGACTGTTTCTTCATTATAGGCCTTTGCTACTAGCTTTGAGGTTCCCCCATATCGTATTTGCTGTCCCCTTTTGCTTTTAGCCATTATTTTCTCAATGTTGATTTTGCGTTTTGTATACGAGGTAAAACTCGCATCTAGTAAATAATGTGATTCGACTTCGCTTTTTCTTATTTATGTATGCAATCATATTTTCAATTTTTGGCCATGTGACAATTGTCTATATCAAACACCTAAAATGAAACAAATGTACTGCTGTAAAAATCTGAGAATTATATTGTACCCTGAATTATGCTCTGAATTCAATTGTGACTATAAGTAAAGAACATCCACACCAGTGGCCAGCTTTACACAGGTGAGAATTTTTTGTGATGCCACATAGAGCCTACTGTGCAGGTGAGAACGTGTAATACCATAAAGTGCTCATTCATAAGCATTCATTCCAGAACCTATGCCTTATTTAATGTGGCAAGCAGCAGTAATATGAGACGCAGTAGAAATTTAATAATACCACCTGCCACATCTCCTTCCTTGTTCTCACTCGTGCATCCTACTTTCTTCTCCAATCTTCTTTTTCTCCCTGGTAGCAAGCAGGTGATTTATGTCTAGTGAGGTCCCTTCTCTGCCTGTGGCCAAACTCTTCATTCGCCTTACACAACTAAGCATCATTATACACTAAAACTACCACACAGATCCAGGAGTGAGTGCACTAACGACAAAGAGTTAAGTACAAAAATCAGACATGTTCAAACTGCATTGTGATTATTTTTCTTGAAGCTGGGAGTTTTTTTTCCTCCTGTATATTCACATTCCACAGAGATGTTCCGTGCGTAAGCTATTTTCAGAGTAAGCATGTTTGGAAACTCGGTAGGATGAACTCTTATGGATAACATAAGTACCAGATTACCATCTATATAAACATGCAGTTGAGAATGTTAAAATGCAATTCTAACCTCCAGGGTAACCACGGAAGAGATCTTAACAGTGTTCCTACCAGAGCTAGCATCAGCTATAAGTAACTGCTCAATTTGCCACGACTCAGCCATAAATGCACAATCGATCTCAAACAAGATGTCCTGAAACAGTCTGTTAACCTATTGTTCTAGGCTCATGGTTTATGCTACTGTCTCATACATGCAGAGATTTGTGGTTGAACAAAAATTATTATTATTTTTTTTTTAACTTGCACCGCACATACAACGAAGTGATCTCAATCCCTGACTCCCACATCAGCAAAGCTTTTCCCCAGGGTACCCCTGACCCTGCCAATGCTCTGCGTTTCGCGTCTTCGCTTCAAGCGATGGTTGCTAACCACTTAAGTCACTTCCACAGCCATAGGTTCCGGGACATCTGGGCTCACAGGACAAGCTCGCCTACAGCACCACCTTTGTAAAGTACACAAACCGAGTTTAAACAAGAATAGCAGCTAAAAGGGAATACATGTTGCAACTATTAGGTAATTAATGTAGAGACATTTAAAACGGTTTTTATTTTTTATTTTTATAATTGTTTACAACTTTTTATATAGCGATTGAAATGCTAGCACCAAAGTTGTTAGTTAATGAGCTTTCATATTTACTCAACTCCTGATAAGAAAGATAGCTGCCTCCAGTGCATACTGTCCCGGCCCTTAAATCATGCTCCTTCTCAGTGTTGTCCTTGGTCTATCACTAACAACTACATAATATTACCACTTCAATGCTGAGCCATAACGTGATGTATACGTGTAGTTTCAACGCATTTTCTCATAAGAGTTGTAGTTTGCGAAGAGCTTGTTTGAATGTTAGGCGACTTTTACCAGACTTCATGAGCCGGTGTTCCTCTCGCGGAGACCGTGTTATTGATGTAGATTTTCGCATGTCTGTGAGTGGAGACAGTAACAAGAAGAGAAATGGGGGAACAAGAAAAGGAAGCCAAGGTAAGTACAACGTTTTTGTGGTGCTTTATTTCCCAACTCGTGAGCTGCATTACTCCACTTGCTGTGTGAAAGGCAGCGAGTCTTCTAAGACCCTCAATGCTGCCCGGTGCAGGGTTCCACCTCTAATTCACTTTGGGTTCGCTATCAAAATAATGAGGCAAGCGCTGGAAACTGGAAGACAAGAAAAAGGTTTATTTCTCATGAGGAGATCACGTCAACTGCAGACACCGGGATGTCTGAGGGAAGTGCTCTGCTGATACTCCTTTGGCTCTTCCTTTTATACAGGTTTGACACAATGCATTTGTTTCATTACCATGGTTACACAAGCTTGGGGTCCCCGCCCCGGTTGTCACACAAGCCCAACAGTAATTCTCTTCCCACCCAGGTCAAACAGACAATCTTATCTTGCAGCTGGACCTTGCTTCAGGGTCTAAAACATGTGAGACCGGCCAGATCTAAGAGTCCGTTCTGTTGATAAAAACAGGTCCCATTGTTGGTAACAACAAGTCTTGCTGTTTGCAGTGCAATAAATCATGTTGGAAGAGTCTTTTTGGTGTTTGGAACCTGTTTGTGTAACTAGGTGCAGTGAGGGGTAGAGTGTCCAAAGGTTTGCCTGAAAACAGAGATGAGAGGAAAAACGAGTTTGTGGCAGCAAGTGGCGCTGAGGTTTGTTGTGGCAATAGAGTTTATAGCCCCCAGCACACATACCCAGGTCGGTCAGAGGGTCAGAGGGATGCTAGTAAGGGCAGGAGTGAAACAAAGGTGACCAACAGAGTACAAAATGGCTGTGATAGATCAAAATGACTGCAACTTATGTGCACATAGAATTCCACCAGACTAGATGGCGCAGGTAATGTTCATGATTATCGTTTTGCTTTTAACAGTGGCCCCTTTGAACATAACTAGCCAGCTTGTCAGTCTATTTCGATCTCCATATTGTCCTGTATCTCTTGATCATACATTACTCTCATTTTTGTTAGCTGAGTGTCCATAGTCTTAGGGTGCAAGGTAGTTATGCAAAGAGAACACAAAGGTGGTATACAGTGTATACCCAAACAACAACCACATATTGTCAATACTGGGACCAAGAGAATCATTGATATTTTCCAACCCCACTCCTTCAAGATGCCCCAAAGCCAACTTCCAATTGTCCAAGTCTCTGATCCTTGATGAATTTCTGAAGATAGTCTATGGAGATGTTCGATTGCTTCATAGACAGAAGGTGAATTATCAGGAATGTATACACAGCAGCTGGCACCAATGATGCGGCATGCTCCTCCACGGACCGCTAGTACCACGTCCAGGACCATGCGATTTTGCAGGGTAACCAGACGGATCGCTTGGAGCTCAGCAGTGTTGTTGGTGAGGATGCCAGCAGTGACGTTCAGGGCGGTCTCTACCGCTTGGGACAGATGTCTGATGGCTCGGCTGTTTGCCATCGGACCCCATAGCGGGACGAGCCCCTTTTGCTGCGTCGAGGAACTGTGATGAGGCAGAGTCTGCTTGATCAATGTCTTTAGAACGCTTTCTCGATGATGCTCTGCAGGGGCTGTGTAGGTTGGTGGCAAAACAAAGGCGATGTAGCACGTGCCCCCCAGTTTCTTGGGAGCCAGGTGTAGGCTTTGGTTCCACAAACAAAGTACATATTGGGTGATGCAACAAGCGCTGGGGGTTGGCAGTGTTCAAAGTCCTTACAATGCTACAGGTGCTGTGACCCACATTCTTAGTCCCACGGCCTTCAATGCATACAAGGCCAGAGACGTTCACCACAGATAGGGCCACAGTCAGTGTTGCAGCAGTTCTTTTCTTCAGGTAGGAAAATGTGGCTCTGTTAGGATTATTGAACACTTGCATTTCCACTCGTTCTTTGGAGGGGACATTAATCTGGAATGTCGCATTGAAGGTGTGAGGGCAGAAGGGGGCGGCTGTCCTTCCTGTTTTGTTTCGCCAGAACTCGTTGTAGAACTGGGCGATTGTTCCATCGGAAGTGGCATTGTCTTTGTAACTTTCTTGTAGGAGCATCATCCAGGCAAGGCAAGATCCGTGAATAGAAAAGGGCGAAGGATGAAAGGGATGGAATGTTCAGTGGCATGTGGTAACAGCCCACAGACCCAACAGTTGGTAGCATTGGTGGCAAGATTGTGCTGGTGCAACATCTGCACGAAAGAATTATTCCAGAATTCTTTGCGTCGTTCTCGGAGATGTGGCGGTAGTGATACCAGGTAGTGTTCTTTCTTGGTGGTTGGTTGCATGGTGGGTGACAATGTTCTGTATGCAGGTGCATTCTCTTCAATGATCCAGAGTGCGACCATTAGCAGGAGACAGGTGAGAAATGCGGCTACAAGTGCAATTGTCTTTGTGCTGTGCAGGTTAGCAGTCTTGGTGTCTTTGCGGTGGTTTTGCAGGTGTTCAGTTTCTTCCATCATCTTCGAGGAGCTCAACAACTGTTAGGACCACAGACTTTTGTCTGGCGCTTTCCTGGTAGCGTTGTTTGACTGTGCTACCGATCTGAGACCTTGACTTGGTTAGTGGCCTGGTCGTTGGAGCTCCCTCCTTTCGTCGATCTTAGGTTGTACCCTTTCCTGGATGGCACCGTGGGGTCGGGAAATTCTGATAGTTCGAGGGTGTCTTCTTGTGGGTAGCAACTCAGAACTGGTCGGTCTCTCGAGTACTTCCTCTTGCACCTCCACCCCTTCACAGGTTGCCAGGGTTGGAGGGACTCGTTTGCAGTGATGGGCATGCAGTCAGTTTCGTTTTCCTTCCACTCGGAGGGCAGTTTGGGTGGTGATCAGGACTTGCCAGGGGCCCGTCCACCTAGGCTCCAGATTCTTCGTTCTTTGGAAGTTGCGAATCAATACATGGTCGCCTGGCTTTATTTCATGTCCCGGGCCCCTGGATACGTCAGGCAAGGCTTGCTGCACCTGTTGGTGGATAATTGTTAGCTCATTTGTCAATTTATGCAAGTAATCCGACATTAATATGTTCGGGACATCGTTGATGGAGGTGGGTCTTGGTGCCGCCCAAATGCTCAAAGGGGTGGTCGGGGACTCCAAACCCTCCCCGTGGTACTACTGTCCCCTTCCCTGGGTTGTGTTGTAGGCAGACTATTCATTGTTGTACTAGGTGTTTTGCAGATTCTGCTATCTTGACGTTATGCCATACTCTGGTAATTAGTTCAATCATGGGGGTGGAGCCTATGTGTGCTGGTAAATGTGCCATGGTCAATATGGGGATGAGGTAGGCATTGGGTAACAGCCATTTATTTCCGTCTTTAGTTCTCCAGCAATATTCCTCGTCTTTTAGTCCCACCTTTTCCCACTCGGTCAATTCGTCTTGTGTGCCTGTAGTCTGTATGTCCCTTACAGTGGTCCTAGCGTCAGTCCTTCGTTCAGCTTGTGACCTGGTCACATACATTCGTGTCGTAGTTCTGTCTCCTGCCGTGGCTCGGGCAGTAACGTCTGCTAGTGCGTTTCCCTGTCCAATGAGATCAGTCACTTTCCTATGTGCTTGGCATTTTATCACTGCTAACTTCTTGGGGAGGAGGACTGCTTGCGTCAAGGCGGAGACTAAATCTCCATGCAGGATGGGTGTACCGAGTGAAGTCAGGAACCCTCTTTCTTTCCATAAGATCCCAAAATGGTGAACCACCCCGAAGGCATATTGGCTGTCGGTGTATATGTTAACTGTCGTGTCAGTCGCTAAGATACATGCTCGTGTGAGGGCAATGAGTTCTGCAACCTGGGCTGAACGTTGGGGAATACGGGCTGTTTCCAGAACGGTTCGGGCTGTGGTGACAGCGTATGCAGCTGAGGTGGTGCCCGTCGGGAGTTTGATGCACGAACCATCCACCCATAGTTCTCCATCTGGTTCTAGAAAGGCGGTGTCTCTGAGATCTATTCTACTCTGTTTGTTCATCGGTTAGTGTCACACAGTCGTGTAGTGGAGTCAAGCTAGGATCATTTTCGGGTAGGGGTAACAGTGTGGCTGGATTGAGGGTGGTGCATCGCTTTAGGGTAATGTGCGGTGCTAGCAGGGTCAACTCATATCCTGTCAGTCGGGCGCTAGTCAAGTGTTGGGTTTTGGTCTGGTTTAATAGTGTGTCGACTGCATGGGGTACTAAAACAGTGACTGGATTGGAGAGTACTATTCCTTCGCTCTGGCGTATCGATACTGCTGCAGCTGCCACAGCGCGCAGGCACGCTGGCAGCGCTCTGGCTACTGGATCGAGCGTGGCAGAGAAATATGCACACGGGCGTTGTTTGTGACCAATTGATTGTTAGGACAGACAATGCACATCCTTCCTTCTCGTGCGTGTAGAGGAAGAATGGTTTGGAGTAATCCGGGGTTCCTAGGACAGGCGCTGAACAAAGGGCATTGCGTAGTTCTTTAAAGGCTGACTGGCATTCGGGGGTCCAGGGGAGAGGTGAGGGGATGTCTTTAGCTAGGAGGGAGAGAAGGGGTTTGACAATGAGGCTAAAGTTCGGTAACCACTGTCGGCAAAATGAAGTGAGACCTATCAAAGAGCGGACTTGTTTCTGATCTTTGGGGACAGGGGTGTCTAGAATTGTCTGGATCCTGTCAGGCGTGAGTTTCCTCCCTTCTTTGGATAAAAGGTGACCCAAATAGGTCACTTGTGATTTACAGAACTGCAATTTCTTTCGGGAGACCTTGTGACCATTCTCAGCAAGAAAATGGAGTAGTTTGATGGTGGCTGTGATGGCTATTGGTATGGGGTCCGCTGCTAGAAGGATGTTGTCTACATATCGGTCGGGACAAAGGGTTGGTGGAGGGCGTACCGTCAAATCCTATTGAGGTCACATGTGAGCCTGACGAGTGCCCTTGGAATCAGTCGTTTGGATAGTGCACTACGTGTTGCTCCCGTGTCTACCAGAAATGGCGACTTTGTGCCCAGGACCTCAGCGGTAACATAAGGGCCTTGCTGATCAACATAGAGCTCGACTGGATCCCTCCCTTGCCCCTGGCTGTCCTATGCAAAGTTGTACGTATTGTCATAATCTGTCTGTTGGTACTGATTCTGTTTGGGATGGTCAAATGTGTTCACTCTTCCTGGCCTTTCCTCGCTTGCTTCACTCGCGTACCCTCTCCCACGTCCTCTTCCTCTCTGTCCACTTGCTATTTCCCTCGCCCCTCTGCCCCTACCAGCTCCTAACAAAGCCGGGCATTGGGTTTTCCAGTGTCCATATTCTTTGCAAAATGCACATTGATCCTGTCCTAGGTCTTGGCGTCCTACATATGATGTCGATGAATTGTTTCTAGGTGGCTATACTCTAGGGGTATTCTGCTGGTATCCTCCCCTATATTGCTCCCTTCCTGTATTCGCCCCCTGGAGTTGTGCTACCATTACCCTTTCCTTCAAGTCCTTCTTTTTCCATTCTGTAGCCCTGTCATTTTCGTTTTTCTGATGCTCATAGTACTGGGCCATTTGGAGAATGGCCGCCGGTTTAGATGCTGCCCAACTACTTTCGCTGGCTTGTAATTTCTGGGATACATCTGGCAGTAGTCCTTTGACATAGTTCTGCACAAATAAGTGGTGTCCAGGTTGCGGTGGACATGTCTTGTCCACTGTAATCGGAGAACACCGTTTCAAATCTGGAGAAATACTCTGAGACATCCTCTTGTGGTTTCTGGCGGCACGCAGTTACTATGGACCAGTCTATCTTTTTTTCTGGGATCAGCGTTTTCACTTTCTGCACTATTTTGTCAGGGAGGTCCAATCTTGCTTTAACCGGTTTTTGACCAGGGTTCCGCTGTTTATCTAGTGTGTTGAGTTGTTCCCAGGTATGACCAAGCAGTTCGGTATGGTCTATTTTCCTAATCTGTTTCCACACATCTGCTGGCAAACATAACCCGAAGAACAAGTCTGTCGGCAAGTGTCATTATTGTTGATCCCAGAGCGGTACCTAGCTCGGTGTAAAAGGCGGTGGCGTTCTTTCGTAAATCCGGTAAAGATTTACGGAACGTCAAAATGTCCTGTCTGTCCCCATGGTTGATACACCCAATTGTAGACCACCCTTCCTCTAGCGTCTTGATGGTTCATATCGTCATGAGTCCCTTGTCCTCTAGGAGGTACCCAATAAGGGGCAGCTTCTTTTATCGGCATCATGCTATCTGGTTTTTCCACCGGGGGTCCTGCTATCTTAGATGTCCTGTCCTTATCTATCCGTCCTTGTTCCACGAGGTGACGGAATACCTCCAGTGTGGATGAAAAGAGTTCTGTAACATCGTTGTCGCCTTCATCTCCGGTGTCTACCTTCCTATAGAGAGCCACTAGCCGCTTGGTACTTCTCTTCATATGCAGTAAGAGTGTGGTAACAGAGACGTACAATAAAGTATCGTTTGCGGTTTTCAACATAGGAGTTGCATATGTCAGTTACATACTCTTCTGTCTCCTTCCTATCTATGAGGGATTTAACTATTTTATCAATGCCTGCTCGCTCATTTTTACTCAATCGCGGGACCCTGGGCGCTCCTTTTTCTTTTGATCCTACCTCTACTACTGTATCCTTTGATGAGGCATTTGGTGTGGGTGACTCGGTGGGAGCAGAGGCGGTGGAGACTGAGGCGATCGTGCCATCTCCGGCTATACTTTGGTGGTCCTGGCGTTGTACTACGGGATGAGTAGGGGCGTAAGGGGGTGGCATGTATATGATTGGGGGACCTAACAATAAATCATCATCTACCCTTTGTTTTGCTGGTAACTTGGGGTAAAGAGTCGAGGGCGTTCTAACAGGGCATTGACCTGATATTTTTGATTCCTGTTCCTTTTTATCGATTTCCTTTTCTTTTAGTTTTTCTTCTAATCTTTTACAGGCTTGGTAAGCTGATTTTCGCGTTTCTTTATCTTGTCTAGCTTCGTCCCTTTTCTTTCTTTGAGCTGCCTCTTTTCGCCATAAACCAAAACTGTCAAACATGGCTGGTCTAGTTTTCTTTTGTGGAGAGCTAATTCTAACGTTTCTATTTTAGCGGAATCGAAAAATCCCGTCAGTGGCCACTGATTTACCCGGTCCTTCCTAGTGTATTTATGCCATAGTTTGCTATAAGCTACGGTGGCTAATCCATACTTTACGTAGATGTCCTTGTTAGGGGTGCCTTCCGGCGGTGCCGGCTGACTGACCTCTAACGAACGGTCGGGTCCAAAACAATTACAATCAAACAATCTAGAGAAAACAGGCATGACGTATTTATCGGTCAAAAATGAATATCTCAATCAATCAATTTAGACAAAAAGTCTGCACTACCTGTCCTTCGCTGCCTGCAAAGAGAGAGAATATTCCTATTCTTCGTTGTTTGCAAGCAGGGAAATGTCGCAAATAACTCAATATCAAAAAAAGGAATACTAGTATTTCAATCAAACTATTCAATCAATCAATTTAAGTCGTTTTTCACGACCTTACCCGGACCGTATGGACAGTTCTTCGTCTTCCCCTTCCAGCGCCTGGTTGTCCTCTCACTCCAACAATCAATGCGGCGTTCCTCTAAGGTCCCAGTCAGGACCGCAGGTCACTCGAGAGAGGTCCGTTCGGAACCGGTGAAGTTCAGTCGATTGGCAGCCAGACAAGGGTCTTCTCAGGCAGGTATACCCCAATTGTTTAGTCGTTCACTCCGTCGTTAGGACCTCTCTACCGGACCCACGCGTCGCTGATGGGCCCCTAAGTTGGGCGCCAATTTGTGAAAGGCAGCGAGTCTTCTAAGACCCTCAATGCTGCCCAGTGCAGGGTTCCACCTCTAATTCACTTTGGGTTCGCTATCAAAATAATGAGGCAAGCGCTGGAAACTGGAAGACAAGAAAAAGGTTTATTTCTCATGAGGAGATCACGTCAACTGCAGACACCGGGATGTCGGAGGGAAGTGCTCTGTTGATACTCCTTTGGCTCTTCCTTTTATACAGGTTTGACACAATGCATTTGTTTCATTACCATGGTTACACAAGCTTGGGGTCCCGCCCCGGGCAGGTTGTCACACAGGCCCAACAGTAATTCTCTTCCCACCCAGGTCAAACAGACAATCTTATCTTGCAGCTGGACCTTGCTTCAGGGTCTAAAACATGTGAGACCGGCCAGATCTAAGAGTCCGTTCTGTTGATAAAAACAGGTCCCATTGTTGGTAACAACAAGTCTTGCTGTTTGCAGTGCAATAAATCATGTTGCAATAGTCTTTTTGGTGTTTGGAACCTGTTTGTGTAACTAGGTGCAGTGAGGGGTAGAGTGTCCAAAGGTTTGCCTGAAAACAGAGATGAGAGGAAAAACGAGTTTGTGGCAGCAAGTGGCGCTGAGGTTTGTTGTGGCAATAGAGTTTATAGCCCCCAGCACACATACCAGGTCGGTCAGAGGGATGCTAGTAAGGGCAGGGTGAAACAAAGGTGACCAACAGAGTACAAAATGGCTGTGATAGATCAAAATGACTGCAACTTATGTGCACATAGAATTCCACCAGACAAGATGGCGCAGGTAATGTTCATGATTATCGTTTTGCTTTTAACAGTTGTTTGTGTCTGAGGTGCTTTAGGACCAAACAAGGTAGGGAGTTCTAATAACTTTGCTGGCCAGCTGTCTCGTTTTATGTTACACTGTCCGTTTTTAGGGTGTCTTCATCACCCAGCTGGTGCACAACGCCGAACATCCCGCTTTTTCACTTCTTGCACATAAAGATGTCAGGAACGCTTATTAAGGAGCTCGTGACACACGGAAATTGACCGGGAGGTCTTGGGATGCTACTCCTCTGACCCTGCACACTGTGAACATGAGGTGTAGGGATACCAGTGTGGTTATTGGTATTTGTGGCTGCATAGAATGTGTGAAAATATGGCCATGATGCGCAAAATGTAGTTACTGAGCATATAGTATAGTAGTGTGTACTCTGTAACCTGTCTATGGTGATCGTTTTTTTCCGTGTGTTTTTCTCCTTTAGTGCTCCCTTTTTTAATTATTTGTTTTTTTTTATAAATGTACTTTACTACCAATTTCTTATTTTGTTCTCCTTTTATTCATCTTCTCTTCCATCGTGCCTTTTTTTTCAATATGTTGCTTTCTTTTTCTACAAGTCTGGTGTTTACTTTAGTGCACTCTGCCATGCCAATGCACTAGGCAATGTCCAATATACATTGATAAAGCAAATGGCTCTTGCATTGCCGAGACATATTGGCTTTGCTAATGCTTGTTTTGATGGAGATTGTGAGAAGCCTGGTTTCTGTACCCTATATATCAGGTCTCAGAAGAAACAAAACCGTTGTGTTCTTCATCTATCTTGTCTGTCAGCTTCAGGGGAGAATCCCCCTTTCCATCTTGTAAATATAAATCTTTTTACCCTTGACCTCTCCTCTTACCGCATCTTGGTTTCCTGGACCACAAGATGTAAGGGGAACCAAACAGTGGCTTCTCTATGATGAGTAAACTACTCATTGCCATGTGGCATGGATCCTCTGTGAGCATCAGACCTCAGCCTTTAGTTCATTGGATATTTGCAACATGGGTTGTTTCCCATCTCACAGGCGTCTGTTGGATGAAAAGCCTCTAGAAGAGGTGTCGGCCTGCAAAGGTTGATATGTTGTCCAACTATCAACAGATTGTTTGTTCTTGGATGAGATCTTGGCTGAAGTTGCCGCATCTTGAGTGGAAAGTCACAGACCTCGTTAAAACCCATTCTGCTTAAGCACTTGTCATGGTCCCAGCAGGAGCACAGGATCAATAGTTAGGCCATTGACAGAAGTTGTCTTGGCCTTTATCCACATCGGACCTTTAAGACTACAGGTTTTTGTTTATAGCTGTGACAGGCTTTGAGCATGTTGGGGTGCTGTTAAGTTTCTGTGAGATGGGTATGCATATTGCCTGTGAAATTAATCCCTGCCTGGTTAACGTGGCTTTTTATTGTTTTGAGGTGTGTTAAACGGCTACCAAGTTGATGCTGTTCTAATTGTCTCCACCTTACATTTCTACTTAATCTATATTTTAGCGCTCCTGTTTCTTTTACATATGCTCATGTTTTGTGTACAGTATGATAATGACCCTTTTGTGTGTACAGTTTGTTCTATGAAAGGTGGGTGTACGTATAGTATACAGATGTGAAGAGTGTAATATGCTATTGTTTTCCATTGTTGAGTGTCAAGAGCCAAAGACTTCAGTGGGTAAAGCCCTTTCCCTCTTTGAACAGGGGTCAGAAATGACCTATTACCTCGCATATTACACCACTCATGACATGTTAACCCCTTCCGTGCTCATGACGGCGTGGAGCCGTCATGCCGCTGCCGCTCCTCCCACGCGGCACTAATTCCCCGCCTGTGCGGGCTAATTAATGAGTGGGCGGGGTTGTGACGGAACCACGCCGTCATGAGCACACGCCGCCAGTGAGGCATGACTGCATGGAGCCGTCATGAGCGCCGAAACGCCGCGCCCACCCCCTAGTCCCCCCGCGCCGCGGCGGAATTCGTGGCGCAGGGAAGGGGTTAAATGACATCACTTATGACATCTCTCATGATCTTCCTTATTACATCGGCCAATAATATTGTCAATGTGCTACATGCTTTATTGGCATGGGGTAATTCAAGAAGTTAAAAATTAGACCAATTATTTGAAAGTAATTAACAAACTATGGACATCTATTTGTATCGTTTCTCTTCCCGGCCTCAGGGTAGGGACCACATGAAAGTATGGCCTCCAGTGAAAGCACATCTGGGGCTGCGAAGCATCAGATGAACGCCCGCTAGGCAATTAAATGCCACTTGAGAGGCCTCCAGTGAGCGTGGGGCGCAGAGCCAAGTTTTTAAGCTACTTTCTAAATTTAGATGCACTTCACTCCTAAGGACTTTGTGCCCTGCCACAAGTTACAAAGATTTGCATAACGCTCTTTTGAGAGGCGAACAGGAAAGATTTTCAGCATGCATTTGCTGTGAAAGAGCCTAGTGATCAGCGGGTTGATGTTTTCGGTATTCCTTGTTTAAGAGAAGGGATATTGATTGTAGAACTACACAAAGTGCCTTAGGCTGAAAGCCATTGAAGAGATCCTAGAGAGGATGAAATGTGGTTAAGTTTATCAAGACTAGGTGGCATTTAGATTGTGTTAAAGATATTGTATCGAGTAGGCCAGAATACACCAGATCCAACCTAGAGGAGGACTAGGGGTTCTTGATTGCCACTTTGACATTGGATGGATAGGTATGGCAGAACCTGACTGAACAGGCTTAAGCTGAAGAAAGCATCAGAGCACAGCTGAGAGTTTAAGGCACAAAGACTTGTTGAGACTCGCATAATTCGTACAGTTGTCGTTGAAGAGAGCGCCCCAAAGGTGGCACCATGTTTTAGTGTCCCACACCAGAGGTTTCTGCTGTGTGGGAAGGATCTCCCTCCTCCACCCCTCCCTCCCCCCCACCCCAGTGGGGTTCAATATGGGAAAATCAGCAATTATCTACCTGCAGATTGCATTCAGCGGATATTGACTGATTCAACACCCACTCTGTTTCCATAAGCTAAAAAGCAGCTCAGTGTCCTAAGCCCACAAAAAAAATGAACTCCATATGCGTGAAGCTGAACCAAAATCTGTAGCTGGAATAAAGCAGTACCTTGAAGAGCACCCAGCTTCACAGGCTTTAGAGACTCTGCAATAAGAGAAAGGGACAATGAGTGGGTTATAAAAGACAAGAATGGCTCTACCTAACTGATGCTCTTAGTTATTCAGAGAGCTGTTGTAGAAGTGGTAGTGGATGGTCGATGGCTCCGAAGGGAAATTAAAGATCTGGTAAGATCAGTGGTCTGATACCACCACCTTTCCCCTCAAGCCTGAAGTTGTCATCAGCCTATCTTTGATACTCTAAGAACTCATTCCCAGAGAAATCCCTGTTTGGCAGGAGTCTGGTGTGCTGTTTTGTTCTGCCAACCTTGGTATCTGGATCATTACTTATTTCTCAAGAATCTTAGCAGGAGACTGGAGCATGTAAAAGATTACTGGATCTGCGGGTTACAGTGAGGGATACTTAAGAAGCGGCTTTGCCTTGCCTTGGGAACATCACCATCAATTGGTGAAGTGGTTATTGGATTAAGAAGGAATGGATTTAAAGGTAATGTATGGCTTTCTTGAATTTGACCAGGCAAGGGTTGTTACGAGGTATCATATAATTAAAAAAAACCCTTGTTGCACATTACACATCGTCGAAATTTTAGTGGTTTACCACGTCGTCTTTTAGCTGGGGGAGGTTGTAGTACCTACTTATAAACCCACCTGTATGTGTATTTAAAGATAAAGGCTGGTCCTGTGCTAGAAGGGGATTCTTACATGTGTAAGAAAAATTATCAAAATTATGTGTTTAGAAAGTGAGAAATATATTTTGGGTTGAGAGAATGTTTACTTGCTTTTATCTTTTACAATTTGATGATTGTTATTTACACCTTTTTTTTTATAGACAACTTTCATTATTTTCAATATGCAACAATAATACAGAAAAGGAAAACGGCAGCTATCCCCAAACAATTGGCATAGAGTAGCAGGTCATGACAGTTCATGCCCACATAAAAAAACAGAAGCATCCTATCCATATATTCTCCTCCCAAGGCACCTCAGTTTCATAAGCATCTAGTCTGGTTGGGAAGTTCACCTCTTCGTCCGATGTAGTTACTTGTGAACCCCCCTGATCTACGAACTTAGTCAGCATTGACCCCCAAACTTGTAGGTCCTCTTTTACCTTCTCATCAAGGCGTCCTTTTCTGATGTGTACTTCCTCCCCAACTGCCCCCTCATTCACATCCCTCACCCATCCGTCCACACTGTGCTCAACTTCCCCCATCCATGTTATTGCAACTCTTCTCTAAGCCAACAACCACAGCAGATGCAGGAATTTACACCATTTTTTTTTTTTTTACCCTTGCGCAGTCGGACACCCCCCAGCAAGCAAGGAACCGGGTCCATCACTATCGGAATCCTCACTACTGTAACCACTCGTCCCACAACAGACGTCCAGTAGTGTACTAGGGGGGGGGCAGGGCCACGCGAGGTGTAAAAAAGTTCCAATGGGAGCTTGACATCTGCTGCAACCACTAGGTTTACTGGGATCCATTCTATTGAGCAGCACTGGTGTCACATACGTACGGTGTTGGAAATTGAAATGGATTAACTTAAACCGTGCATTACAGGAAACAGACTGGACTAGAGCACAGGACTTGCACCATTGCGCATCCTCTAGGAGAACCCCAACTCCTCCTCCCAAGCTACCTTGGTGAGAAATTGGGATCATGCTCTATCAGCTCTCATGGCTTTATACAGATGCAAAACCAAGTGACTGCCCCCTCGCCAGGCTCTAACAACCCTCGAAACATAAGCTACGTGGACGGGGCGGCAGGGAATGTGGGCCATATTTCCCTGACTATGGCAGCTATACCGGCATACATTAAGAATTGCCCATGCCCTATTCCAAAAGTCTCCTGCACCACCTTAAAGATGGAAAAATTCCTCATTTGGGCATGGGTCTCCAAGGGTCTCACAGCCGCTTCCGACAAAGCAGTGCCATTGTTGCATAGTATACAGGCATCATAGCAAAAACATCATCTTGGCCACTGCTACTCGACCCATCAGCATTCCAAAATTGGACCGACACACACAGTCCCTCTATGATTCTATCAATATTTTACCGCTTTCGCTTGTGTGAGGTGTGCGCCACCATGAGCCCCAATTAACGGAACTGATCAGTTTCCCAGCGCAAAGGCAGTGCGGCCAAAGAGACTGGTTTCCCAGGCAGCTAAAGCACCCAGCGGGAACACCAGCAATTTGCCATGATTCATTTTAAGACTTGTTAGGCTCCCAAAAGCACCCAAATATTGCAGGAGAAGAGGAATGGACTCCTGGGTGGCCATAAGATTAAAAAATTGTGTCATCCGCGTAAAAGATGAAACTTTATCACGTAGACCGGGGCAGCACGCCGGTGTCACTGGACTCCTGGTACACCTCAAGCAGCTGCTGCGTGAGGACTGAGGTAAAAGCCTGTTAAAAAATGGCAGAAAGCCAGCGCCTCTCCCCCCTCCGCCCCTCCCCCCGGCAGACAAGCAAGGGCCGTCCTGATCTCGAGGGTGAGAACCGCGTCTAGTTCTTGGGCTGCAATATCCCCCAGCCTTGGTTTCTGTAGGGCAGCCAAAAAATCTGCAATGCGCTCTGGGTTCGGCCGCCGAGGGCTACGATACACCTGTTCCAAGTGGTCCCTAAGGGCATTCACTATACTGCTCTGCGTGTAAACATCCCGCCCCCGGGGAGTTTTAAGATTAAGAATAGGAGAACGGGTTGTTTCTCTGCATAGTATTTATGCCAAAAGCCACCCAGAACTGTCTCCCTCCGTATACAATAATTGCTGATAAGACTTCAGGGTGTAGTTCTCTAGTCTATCTCTTACAGACGCTACCTGACTCTGGGCCACCATTTCACTCTGACGTCACTCCACGTTTCTAGGGGGAGCTGTTGGATCCCTGACAAAACACCCTCCCTCTTAATAAGTTCCTCCCTTGCACATCCACCTCACCCCGCACGAGAGGCCCACACACCGCCCCCATATCACAGCTTTCATCGCCTCCCAATCAATTGCCCGGCTATGAATAGAAGACCAGTTAAGCTCAAGGTATTCTGCAAGGGCACCCGCTAGTGTTTCCCTGCCTACAGCATCCTGTAACGCCTCCGGGGGAAACCTCCAAGTGAACGGGGACCTGGAGCCATTCCCCCCCCTCCCCCTCAATCACATGTCATCGGGGCATGATCCAGAGAGATAACGGAGGTGCGTCACCGACAGGAATCTAGGAGCCCGATGAGTCCGCAGTAGGACACGATTGAGCTTACTAAAGATACCGTGTGTTGGAGAATGGCATGTTTATTTATTTATTTTGAACGTTTTTTATATAGCGCGAACATGACCACCGAGGGTATCCGAGCGCTTTACAGATTATGCATCACAAGGGTATAATACAAATTATGCATCACCAGGGTATAATACAGATTATGCATCACCAGGGTATAAGCATACAAAACAGAATAAACAAAGCGACAAAATCAAAGTCTAAAATTGTCCAACAATCTCGTGGGGGAAAAGTAAACACACCAACAGGGAAAATCACAGTCTAGAATTGTCCGACCTAATCGTGAACCAGGTGGCTGGGCCAGAGTCAACAGGTATGGACCCAGAATTCGATGAAGGTGCCAGGCTAAGGCAGAAATTTCTTCATCAGGAGCTCTTTGACCTCCTTTTTTTGAAGAAGACAGTAGAAGGGTTCACCCTGACTTCGGGGGGAAGGGAGTTCCAGATTCTCGGAGCCATTCCTGAGAAGGCTCGGTTATAGGTCTTTTTTTTTTTTTCTTGAATTTTTGAGGTTTAAGCAAAAGGGTGCTGGCGCTTCTGGAGGCTCTAGAACCACAAGAGAGTTCCAGTTTCTGCGCTAGGTACAGCGGGTCTTGAAGCGGATGGCTTTGTGAGCCATGCATGCAATTTTTAACTGTATCCGAGCTTCATATGGAAGCCAATTCAGTTCCCGCAAGTCCGGAGAGATGTGGTGGTATTTTTTTGTGCCAGTTAAGAGCCTAGCAGCGGAATTGAGGGTAGCCCTAAGAGGAGCCGTCCTCGCTCTAGGCAGGCCGCAAATTGTTGCACTACCATAGTAGAGGTTGTTCACATTTAAAGTTCTTGAGTTTGGCCTAGGTTCCCTGAAGGGATCAGTAGAGATTGATTCAATTATATGCAAGTTTGATGGGGTGGAGGGAAGTGCCAGATCATATGAGAGTAGGAGAGAGTGAATATCACTATCCGACAGGGAGGCTGTACATCTGGAGGGTCGAGAGGGGTCATTGGGGTGCGGAGCGGAGGGCCAACTATGGGGTGCGCGGGTGGAGTGAGATGTGGTTCGCCTAGGATATGGGGGGGGGGGGGGGAAAGGGCGCCAGGTACAACCACAGTCTGGGAGCGCGCGTAGAGGGTGATTGGTCATAATGGACCGGCTTAGTCTAGAGTTAACTGACCGATCCTCAGTGATGCGTGATAGGCTACGAACATCTGCCTTAAGTTGTTGTAGGCAGAGTGAAATCTCATTAAGACGGGCTTCCAATGAAGTGTGCGAATGGGGTTGTGAGGCTAGGTCCCGGGAACCCTGCGGCAGAGGATAGCTAGTGGGGGAAGGGAAAAATGGGGCAGGTGGCGAGTGAGTGGGTCCAGGGGCAGGGGATTCTGGGAAATGGAGCTGTGTGCTTGGGGGGAGGGGGGGTCATGTGTAGGATAGGGAAGGAGGGGACGGACAGCAGGTGACCCTTGCCCGCCTGTCGGACTGGGTCGGGATTGCTGGTTGGGCTGGGGGCAGGGATCCTGGGGAGAATCCGAGCAGCGTTATGAACAGTGGAGCTAGGAGAGTTAGAACCAGCTAACCGTGAGGGAGCATGTAGACTCTCGTGAAGAACGTACTGTCGCGGCTCGTTGACAACGTGTAATGCGGTGGAATTGTTCATCTGAGTGGAGGTGGTTAGAGGGGGGCCCTTCGGAACAGAAGTAGTGTTAGCAGCTGGTGGTAGAGAGGCGGGAGATAAAGTTTGCACGGTCAGGGGGACCATTGATGGACCATCATCTCCAAGGGCGGCGGCACTGAAGCTGGCAACTGTCTTCATGATGGTAGGGAAAAAGTTGTCAAACAACATTAGATTGCGTCCAGAAGCTTGGATAAGGATGGTTCCGTTTTTGTAAAGTGAAATGGTGGCTTCCGCTCTATAAGCGGAGGACGGCGCAACTATCACTCTGAGACCATGAGGAGTTTTAAGGGAAGTGGAGATCTGTGCATGTCAATTCCTGCGCAGCAGAATGCGACTCCCTCCAAATGTCACAAAGCACCAATTGTGGCGTAGCTTCCCGCAGTGTAGATGTCATCTTAGGCTTAGTGTATAGTCAAGGGGGGTGACTATCAAGGGCGCCATCCAGTATGCAATTAAAATCCCCAACCCACATTAGTCGGGCATCAACAGCAGGGGAAATAACATCCCAAAGTGTTAAGTACAAGGACTCTTTATCTGTATTCGGCCCATATGAGTTAAAAACCACTTCAACCCCTTCCAGCCTACCCTGCAGCAACAGGTACCGCCCCTCTACATCTGCCTCCATATAGGTCAGCACAAAGGGCACCCCAGGGGCAAATCGGACCAGCAGCCCCGTGAGAAAGACGAGTAGTTGGCATAGTATACCTGCCTCCTCCATTTCGTTGCTTGTTTCATAGCCTCCGTGTCGGTAAGGTGGGTCTCCTGCAAACACGCTATGTCAACACTGTGCCTCATGACGACCTTTGTACACACTACTTTATGAGCTGCATTGGACCATTATCTCCACATTCAGCCACCTACTGCTTTTAATCAAAACAAGAGGACCCGCCTACATTGGTGGAGTTTCATTAAAATTCCACGAGATTACGCGGAATTCCACAAAGGGGCAGAGTGGACACCGCAATATGCAGTTTATACCCCTTGGTACCCTTACATACTTATGTTAGGGAAAGGATGGGTATACGCTGTCAGTGGTTTTAACCGGGCTGGTAAAGGGAGCGGAGCGGTCCCTCAATGTTTAAATCAATGCAGAATTAAGTTTAATCTGCAGCAGTTTTTAAACATAGGGTCTGATCCCTCTTCCAGCCCTGTTTAAAAACCAATTACAGTGCTGATTAATTCCGCCGGCAGAACGGTGTCATTTATTAGTAATTACGTGTTACATGAGTAACGTGGAATTAGTAAATTCCTCCAATTCCGCTGGTGGAATTAAAAATTCCGCCTACCCCTAAAATTCAAAGACTGATGATGTAATTTACTGCGGTCATAAATTTCACCACTTAGCCTTTTACTAATGGTGGAGCTGAAGGCCTCTTACCGGCTGCCCTTATGTTTTTTGAGGTAATACAGCCCCCCATAAATACGGAAACCGGCGGAGGGTGCGTGCTACCTCCATATCCTGAATTCCACACCACGGAATTGGGAATTACACTAACACCGCACAATTCCCCATTCCAAGCTGCTGAACGAGGGAGGATAGTTGTGTTTTCTGCACACCTTCTGCAAATGTTTCCTGCCTGGCAGACCTTGGTGTCGAAAAATACCGTATTTTCGCAGCGCTTGTAAACATAGCTGGGCGTTAACTTGTGATGTCGCCGGATGGAGGTTTGCTTCACCAGGCCCGGTGTGTTTACCACAGCGGCTCCGACCGCACGTGCGCTGTTATATTTAGATCACACGAAGCCCAGGTGGTTGGCTTCTCATAAATCTCCCCTCAGAGGCAGAGTACACTTGGTGCCTCTGTGTCGGGCCCATTCCTGCAGCAGCCGACCACCTGCGCACGACAGCCCTGCACCCATAGGGTGGGCAGGCCTTGTACTGCAACGGTAACATTTTGTCCCGGCCTTTAGTGAGACTTTCATAAATCCATTGACACCATTACACGCACAGGACTGCACAATAAAGAACACGAATGTTATCAAAAGGAAAGGCTTGGTGGCTTTAGGGCGACAGGAAAACAAGCGCAGACAACTTCCTGGCCCCACTAACTATGAATGGCTGAGGTGGAGGAGGGCGCGGGGCTGAGCTTTAGAAGTAAAGCAGGAGTTCCCTTTCCCAATTGTTTTCTTGCCCCTGTAGTCCTTGGCATGCCGCTGCACTTGGCAGCGCGTCCGCGGGGGCTGCAGGGTGCCCGGTGGCGCTGATGGAGTTTACTGCCTTGTACCCAAAGGGAACAGCAGCGTCTTAACTTGGAAATAGTTCTATCCAGGGCAACAGCCCCTAAGGAAAATAGTAGGGCGATTAATTAAATGCAATTCACGTTGACCTCATAGGAAGTGACATCACAGGGAGTAACGTCATGCCCTTATGGTCATTTTAAATCAAAAGGGTCAAAGGCCTGTTTTACAAAAATAAATGGTATTTTTAGTTTTACTTTTTATAAATCGGAATGCACGTTTATCACTAGGCTCCAAATGGCTAAAAGTGACACATTTTAAAAGAGACACTTGGTAATTACATTTTAACCTGCTTTTATTACGTAGGCGCATGTGCTGGGTGTATTTTTTTTAAACATTAAACTTGCTGTTAATGCGTGTTTTATTTCCTGCTGGCTTTATTTATCCAGCTTGAAAACACAAACGTGCTTCACATTTGCAGTTTGTTAAGCAGTGGAAGAGTTAACAGCGTATGTTCCTCAGATAAGCCAGATAAGAGATTAAACCCTACCTACCCCCATCCGCCCCCCCCCCCCCTCGCCATTCTCACAGCGTAAAGCCATGCTGTCAGTGGGAGGGAGCTTTACATACACAGTGAGAACATCTTACACGCTTACAGTGTTTACAAATGCAGCCAGCCGCAATGCTTGGACACTTCAGATATCTCTCTGCCGGTGCATAAGGGAACCAGAGTTCCCTTCCTAAAAATAGTGGAGGTACTCCGTACGCCCCCGACTTGTGCCCTGTTTCTATCCTAGTGAGCCTGCGCACTATTTCTGCAAGTGTGTGCACGTGAGACTCTGAAGTATTTCTGTAAGTGTGTGCGTGAACCTGTACAGTATTTCTGTAAGTGTGTGCGCTCGTGAGCCTGTGCAGTATTTCTGTGTTTTGTGCGTGGGTCTGTGTAGTATTTTTGCAAGTGTGTGAACGTGAGCCTCTGAAGTATTTCTGAAAGTGTGCGCGTGAGCGTGTGCAGTATTTCTGCAAGTGTGTGGACGTAAGCCTGTGCAGTATTTCTGTCGGTGTGTGCGTGAACCTGTGCAATATTTGAGTAAGTGTTCATGTGAGTCATTGCAGTATTTTTATTATCTCTGAAAAGTGCTGGCGATGCGGTGAATTTTTGGGTTCGATGAGGCAGGATCGGGTACAGCCGTGGGGGAAGATTAGTCCTAAATATGTACTTCAAAAGAAAAAGAAAAGGTGAGCAGATACACGTTCTCCCCCAACAACGTAACGTGTCATCGGGGCCACAGAAATGATTCAACAATGGCAGACTGGCACGCGGCAGCGCTGACAAAACCTTGCAATATAGTGCGACATTTCTTTGGCAGTGTTTAGTTATTATGTCATTTTAAGACGCATTGACACCGTCTAGGCAAAGGTTTCTACTCATTTTTAGTTTTACTCCTGAATATCAGCGACTGAAAAGTGACAAGTACACCTTTGAAAATTATTTTTTCCTGTTCAGCACTTAGGGTGGCACTTTCTTCAGTAACATTTGAGCCTTTAGAACTAAAATGCATTTTTCTGTTGAAACCAGAAAATGAGGCATCAGGTGGTGGATTGTGTGTCAAGTCTTTTAAATCCACAGGTATGCAGCCACAGAGTCACATAATTTCAGTGGCCCCATCTAGAAATAACTTTAGCCAAGGCCCAGTGTGAAGCGCCCACATTCCGAGTAAGTATCAGCAGCGATGGCTTCAGTGCGCAATGGATGGGTGGCTTGGCTGTGTTGTGGAATAACATGCACCCATTTTTGTGGTGTAGGTTGGGGTATATTCACACATTTCACAACTTTTGATGGAAAACTTTGCAACTAAACAGTTGTTTTCAGTATGCCACATTTGTGTGGAAACGGATTTTTTGTGCAACCTATATTTCATGGATATCTTTATACACCCTATGGTGAACCTCCTTACAGATCTCTTAGGGGCAGTAAAATCAGGCTCCCTTCTCGACCCTGCTCCCCTACATATACTGTGTCAAGGTCCGAAAGTATTGTCCCCACACTGGTGGATCTGTTGAACTCCTCCTTCTAGAAAGGGCTGGTTCCCCCACAGTGGAATCATGCGGTGGAGAAGCCCCTTTTAAATAAATCTGGGCTCGACCCTCTCTGCCTAAGTAACTTTAGGCTGAATTCTTTGTTACCAGGTCCATCAAAGCTCCTGGAAAAGCATGTTAATAAACATCTCTACGCCTACCTCAAGTCCATCAAAATTCCCCACCCTACTCAAATGGGGTTCAGACCCCAGCACACCACTGAAACAGCTTTGCTGGCTGTGGTCGAGGAGCTTCGATCTCGGTTGGACAAAGGTGGTTCGGCAGCCATTATTTTATTATACCTTAGCGCGACGTTCGACACGGTGGATCATGCAACACTTATTCAGAGAATATCTAAGTGGGTGCCATTGGCCGTGCCTTGAACTGTCTCCTCTTTTTTTGAGGGATAGCTCATTCCAGGGGCTGGATCATTCCTGGTAGTCACACAGTCTTCCTTTATGTTATGGGGTGCCTCCGGGGTCCCACCCTTTTCAATCTTTGCATGTAACCTTTGGATGAAATTGTCCATATTTTCGGGTTGTCATTGGTTGCTTATGCCGATGACACCCAGCTGGTGATTTCTATTTCTCCCGATCCCAGTTCCTCTCATCTCAGTCTAACACCTTGTCTTCAGGAAGTGGCCAGGTGAATGGCCAGCTGTAAATTGAAGCTTAATGAAGACGAGACTGGGGTCATGATATTGGGCAACAACCTCAACAAAACCTCCCCCTCTCCGGTGCCCAATGGTCTGGATAGACTTCCTCATCCTAATACGGCGATAAAGAGCCTCGGAATGTGGTTAGATTCAAGTCTCACTATGGAGCACCAAGCTAAAAACACTCGCAGCCAGTTGCTTTGGTGTTCTAAGGCTGCTAAGAAATGTTTTAAATCTTCTCCCTTTCATAGCCAGTAGACTGACTGTCCAGGCTCTCATTCTTTCTCGCCTTGACTATGGCCGTGTTCTATACCTGGGTTCTCCATGGTATGTCACAAGAGGCTTTAGATCATACAAAATGCTGCAGCCAGGCTTTTGATGAATCTCCCCGCCACCAATCTGCAAAAAAAGGCTCTGACGGATCTCCCCTGGCTTCCAGTCGAGCAGCGAGTCCAATTTAAAGCCTTATGAATTTTGAATTAGATCTCTTCACAAGGCCCGATCTTCTGAGATTTTGCTACTCCTTACATTCCTGGAAGGTCCTTGAGATCCGCTTCTGCCCATCTTCTACAGGTTCCTAAGTTCAGCAGATCTCACTGGGGCGGCCGCTCCTTTTCCCATCTGGCCACAAAGCTGTGGTACCGTCTCCCCCTCGACTTGCACCAGTTGCCTTGCGAGCTTTCTTTCCGTAAAGCTTTAAAAACATGGCTATTCGTAATCTAGTTCTGCTGGGGATCTGGTTTAGACAATGACTGCTCTAGCGCTGGGAGGTCTTCGGGTAGCCAAGCGCTTTATAAGACTCTTAGAATAGAATAGAGTTCTGCAAAAAATAAACATGTTGGAAAAGTGGTTTTCTGAGCTGTGAATGAATAGGAAAACTCCACAAAAAGTAAAGTTGTGGAGAAATATTTTGCATACCATAGTCCCTTATCCTTATTGTGAGGATAAAAACTTTGCAGAGGTGAGCGGTAAGCGAGAAACTTTGTCAAACTTCGCCTGAGGCGAAAACTGAGAGTTTAGCAGAGCTTTGCTTGTGAAAAAAAAGACCCAGCTTACTTCTGCCATACCCAAATCCTAATTCCTGTTAAATTCTGAGGGGGCAGGCAATTAATTTAGCGGACACCCCCGTCATGTCCGACACCTCTCTAATTTCCATCCTTGGCATCTTTGACTTTCGTTGTGCCTAGGTCTCCTGTCGTAACTTAGCACAAAGGTACCTACCGGTGTAAGGATGCTTTAGAAGAAGTTAAACCGTACTCTCAGTCTAGGTCCTGCATTCGGGTTAGAGGCTACAGGCTGGATGGGTCCATAGTCCTAACCACCCTTTCACCTGCCAGAATCTGCCCCTCATGAACAGAGGGGGGTTCTATTTGTGGAGATGTTTACCTACTTTCTCTTCCCTACTTCTCCCAGGTATCAGAATACATGGAAGACCTCACCTGCCAGCTTTTTGGCAGAGCAGCTGAATTCTGTTGTGGTGCAGTTTCGCTGGGGAGCTGTGAAACTGGTCTGGCCAAATATCATCTTCAAATATTTTATCAATCCCTTCAGGTTATCTCCGAGTATCCGCTTTCCCGTTTGAAGGAATATACCCACTTGTGCCCCAATACTGGCTATCGGTTTTAGTAAATGCACTCATTTTGTCAGCTGACAACAAGTTATTATCTGTGGTAAATGAGCTAATTTTCCCCAGCCAGCACCTTTCTATTTTCTGAGCTGCACCAGTTATATCTCATGATACCAGTTTGCTGGTTTGATTTTTCCTACCACAGCTTGGTAAGGTTCCTCATCGTATGGCATCACTGCCCTCATGAGCACAGGTGTTCTTTCATAGGGCACTGCATGCCCTCCTCCTGTATGCCAGTTGATCCCATAGGTACCGCTGGCATTCTATGCCCAAGGAGTACAACAGGTAGCTCATGTTCAAGCCTAATCCAACCATCTCCTGGCTGTCTGACCCCCCTCCGGTGGCACTCGGACCGACCCCAAGCACAGACCCTGTATCTCATCCTCTGGTTTCTCCTGTGTCACTGTGCCGCTCTGCCTGTAGGGGCAGCTTCAAACCATCCTCGAAGCCACACGCCACCAGTGATGAAAGGCCAGGCCTGTCTGAGGCACAGATCCCAGAAGCAGGTTCCCTAGAATCTAATGTCGAAGCATGGCCTATGCAGAAGAGACCAGAGCTATTTGACAGGTTCTGTTGGTCCCGCCTGTACCCATTCATTCTCTCCTAATTGGATAAGCTTCCACCCAATAGGCAGGCTCGGCCAATGAGAGGAGAAGACCGAGACCTGGTCCAACCCTCTTTTTTATTTGCTCACCCTTACGGGAAGGCTTCCTTAGTGAGCAGCGGAGGCAGCCGTGCTTAATTTGTAAAAAAAAAAAAAGTGCCAGTGCCCTTGTCAGGAGGTCACTGCAACCTGCACTGCCCATTGCCTCAGCCATGCTGCCAATAATAGTAACAACACTACTGCTAATCATCACACTTCTACAAGTGTGACAATTGGGACTATTTCAGGCCTCCATACTACGAGAATGGCTTGGGCGGCAGGTAATAGTCATTTGTGATATATATAGACTGCGACACCTTGCAGCATTTAAGTGCCGGTGCCGAGCCCTGGAAACCACCGCCTCAAATTAAGCACTGGGAGGCAATGACCAGGTTCTCACCGTGTCTCTTCTTTGGCATAGCCTCATAGGAAGACTTAGCTCGGCTTACTTAATGAGCAGAGGAGGCAGTGACCTGGTTCTCATCTTCTCTTTGACATAACCTTACAGAAAGGCTTAGCTTCGTGACCAGAGGAGGCAGTGTTCTGGTTCTGTGTTGCTCTCATTGGCTTAACCGTAATGGAAGGCTTATCTAGCGAGCAAAGGCGGGAGTGACGTGACTAACCTTCTTTCCTCATTGGTGTAACCTTACAGTAAGGCTTATTCGGTGAGTAGAGGAGGCGGAGTCCTGGCTCTCGCCTAACCTCATTGGTGTAACCTTACAGTAAGGCTTACTCAGTTAGCTGAGGAGGCGGAGACCTGGCTCTCGCCTGCTCTCATTGGCGTAACCTTACAGTAAGGCTTACTCAGTTAGCTGAGGAGGCGGAGACCTAGCTCTCGCCTGCTCTCATTGGCGTAACCTTACAGTAAGGCTTACTCAGCTGAGGAGGCAGAGACCTGGCTCTCGCCTGCTCTCATTGGCGTAACCTTACAGTAAGGCTTACGCCGTGAGCAGAGGAGGCGGAGACCTGGCTCTCGCCTGCTGTGATTGGTGTAACCTTGCAGCAGGCTCAGGCATTGAGGAAAGGAGACCTGGCTCTTACTGGCGTAACCTTGCAGTAAGGCTTACTCAATAAGCAGAGGAGGCGGAGACCTGGCTCTCGCCTGCTCTCATTGGCGTAAACTTACAGTAAGGCTTACTCGGTGAGCAGAGGAGGCGGAGACCTGGCTCTCGCCTGCTGTGATTGGTGTAACTTTGCAGCAGGCTCAGGCATTGAGGAAAGGAGACGCTTGAGCTCTGTCTCAACTCCTCATTGACTGAATCTTGCAATCCGGTCCGCTGCACAGATTTAGCGTTCTTTTATTCTAAGCCAATGGAATCATCATAGGTAAAAACAAGCATTGGCAGAGCCAATATGTCTGTATGGTGCAGTGTTACTTTTTAACTATCATATACCTCTAAAATAAAAAGAAGAAAAAAAGAAAACATGCCGCCTTTTAAATGGAGCATGTATATGCTTGCAATACAAATGTTACGCTTAAAAAATAAATGTAATATAGCGTAAAATTTTGATAAGAACCGTGTAACCTCCTAATAGGCAGGTTCACTTAGAAACACTTTTAGTTTTAATGCACACCACAGGAAAATATAATTTATTTTGCGCCAGGAGAAAGATACTATTGGCTTTGAATCACTGTGATCTAATAATATATTCTAAACACACTCCGATGACAAACAAAATAAAGGATAAAAAAATGGCAAAAAAAAAAGGCATTGGTAAATAAAGTATTACTCACTGCACCGGTCACTGGAGTGCACTTCTCTTTAGGCGGATTTGCACATTTAATCAGAAAAATACTGCCTGTCACAGCTCAAGGGATGTAATTGCCGAAGTGTGTGGACCTGTTGCCCTGTGCTGTATGGGTGGATGCAGAATGCACTGGCAGTCGAACAGGCCAGTGGATGAAAATGGGGGACCCAGACCTCCTCTTGGTATGCATACGTACAAGTATATTTTATTAATTAATAATGTAATTACTCAGCGCTGTCCAGACTGCTATCGCCACATCTAGTCCAGACCTAAAATAAAATCACATCTGTGCAAAGCAAATTTTTGCAAAAATATATAATTTTTTCCATTGGAGGGAAAAGGTGAGAATTCGCCTTTTTTGTTTTCGAGGTTGGAGTTGCCAGCTGGCCTGTGTGAGGTGTATTCATTTGCTGACATTTTTTAGGGTAGATGCGGGTGTCTTTTTGCAAGGATTAGATGGGTGGCACCTTTAGCTCTGGGCTTTGCTCTTCATACTCTGCCGGAAGCACTGCATGCCGAGAAGAGGGCCACTCCGCCATCACTTGGGTAGTCGTGTTCACTGTATAGCGCTGTGATTCCTGTCCGAATGAGCGGAGTGCTTTCGGAGCGTGGGTGACCGTCCGCTTCTGACCCGGAGTGAGTGGCCTGTGTGTGAAAGGCAGCGAGTCTTCTAAGACCCTCAATGCTGCCCGGTGCAGGGTTCCACCTCTAATTCACTTTGGGTTCGCTATCAAAATAATGAAGCAAGCGCTGGAAACTGGAAGACAAGAAAAAGGTTTATTTCTCATGAGGAGATCACGTCAACTGCAGACACCGGGATGTCTGAGGGAAGTGCTCTGCTGATACTCCTTTGGCTCTTCCTTTTATACAGGTTTGACACAATGCATTTGTTTCATTACCATGGTTACACAAGCTTGGGGTCCCCGCCCCGGGCAGGTTGTCACACAAGCCCAACAGTAATTCTCTTCCCACCCAGGTCAAACAGACAATCTTATCTTGCAGCTGGACCTTGCTTCAGGGTCTAAAACATGTGAGACCGGCCAGATCTAAGAGTCCGTTCTGTTGATAAAAACAGGTCCCATTGTTGGTAACAACAAGTCTTGCTGTTTGCAGTGCAATAAATCATGTTGCAAGAGTCTTTTTGGTGTTTGGAACCTGTTTGTGTAACTAGGTGCAGTGAGGGGTAGAGTGTCCAAAGGTTTGCCTGAAAACAGAGATGAGAGGAAAAACGAGTTTGTGGCAGCAAGTGGCGCTGAGGTTTGTTGTGGCAATAGAGTTTATAGCCCCCAGCACACATACCAGGTCGGTCAGAGGGATGCTAGTAAGGGCAGGGTGAAACAAAGGTGACCAACAGAGTACAAAATGGCTGTGATAGATCAAAATCACTGCAACTTATGTGCACATAGAATTCCACCAGACAAGATGGCGCAGGTAATGTTCATGATTATCGTTTTGCTTTTAACAGTGGCCCCTTTGAACATAACTAGCCAGCTTGTCAGTCTATTTCGATCTCCATAATGTCCTGTATCTCTTGATCATACATTACTCTCATTTTTGTTAGCTGAGTGTCCATAGTCTTAGGGTGCAAGGTAGTTATGCAAAGAGAACACAAAGGTGGTATACAGTGTATACCCAAACAACAACCACATATTGTCAATACTGGGACCAAGAGAATCATTGATATTTTCCAACCCCACTCCTTCAAGATGCCCCAAAGCCAACTTCCAATTGTCCAAGTCTCTGATCCTTGATGAATTTCTGAAGATAGTCTATGGAGATGTTCGATTGCTTCATAGACAGAAGGTGAATTATCAGGAATGTATACACAGCAGCTGGCACCGATGATGCGGCGTGCTCCTCCACGGTCCGCTAGTACCACGTCCAGGACCATGCGATTTTGCAGGGTAACCAGACAGATCGCTTGGAGCTCAGCAGTGTTGTTGGTGAGGATGCCAGCAGTGACGTTCAGGGCGGTCTCTACCGCTTGGGACAGATGTCTGATGGCTCGGCTGTTTGCCATCGGACCCCATAGCGGGACGAGCCCTTTTGCTGCATCGAGGAACTGTGATGAGGCAGAGTCTGCTTGATCAATGTCTTTAGAACGCTTTTCTTGATGATGCTCTGCAGGGGCTGTGTAGGTTGGTGGCAAAACAAAGGCGATGTAGCACGTGCCCCCCCCCAGTTTCTTGGGAGCCACGTGTAGGCTTTGGTTCCACAAACCAAGTACATATTGGGTGATGCAACAAGCGCTGGGGGGTTGGCAGTGTTCAAAGTCCTTACAATGCTACAGGTGCTGTGACCCACATTCTTAGTCCCACGGCATTCAATGCTTACAAGGCCAGAGACGTTCACCACAGATAGGGCCACAGTCAGTGTTGCAGCAGTTCTTTTCTTCAGGTAGGAAAATGTGGCTCTGTTAGGATTATTGAACACTTGTATTTCCACTCGTTCTTTGGAGGGGACATTAATCTGGAATGTTGCATTGAAGGTGTGAGGGCAGAAGGGGGCGGCTGTCCTTCCTGTTTTGTTTCGCCAGAACTCGTTGTAGAACTGGGCGATTGTTCCGTCGGAAGTGGCATTGTCTTTGTAACTTTCTTGTAGGAGCATCATCCAGGCAAGGCAAGATCCGTGAATAGAAAAGGGCGAAGGGATGAAAGGGATGGAATGTTCAGTGGCATGTGGTAACAGCCCACAGACCCAACAGTTGGTAGCATTGGTGGCAAGATTGTGCTGGTGCAACATCTGCACGAAAGAATTATTCCAGAATTCTTTGCGTCGTTCTCGGAGATGTGGCGGTAGTGATACTAGGTAGTGTTCTTTCTTGGTGGTTAGTTGCATGGTGGGTGACAATGTTCTGTATGCAGGTGCATTCTCTTCAATGATCCAGAGTGCGACCATTAGCAGGAGACAGGTGAGAAATGCGGCTACAAGTGCAATTGTCTTTGTGCTGTGCAGGTTAGCAGTCTTGGTGTCTTTGCAGTGGTTTTGCAGGTGTTCAGTTTCTTCCATCATCTTCGAGGAGCTCAACAACTGTTAGGACCACAGACTTTTGTCTGGCGCTTTCCTGGTAGCGTTGTTTGACTGTGCTACTGATCTGAGACCTTGACTTAGTTAGTGGCCTGGTCGTTGGAGCTCCCTCCTTTCGTCGATCTTAGGTTGTACCCTTTCCTGGATGGCACCGTGGGGTCGGGAAATTCTGATAGTTCGAGGGTGTCTTCTTGTGGGTAGCAACTCAGAGCTGGTCGGTCTCTCGCGAGTACTTCCTCTTGCACCTCCACCCCTTCACAGGTTGCCAGGGTTGGAGGGACTCGTTTGAGCGTGCAGCAAGTTTCGTTTTCCTTCCACTCTGAGGGCAGTTCGGGTGGTGATCAGGACTTGCCAGGGGCCCGTCCACCTAGGCTCCAGATTCTTCGTTCTTTGGAAGTTGCGAATCAATACATGGTCGCCTGGCTTTATTTCATGTCCCGGGCCCCTGGATACGTCAGGCAAGGCTTGCTGCACCTGTTGGTGGATAATTGTTAGCTCGTTTGTCAACTTATGCAAGTAATCCGACATTAATATGTTCGGGACATCGTTAATGGAGGTGGGTCTTGGTGCCGCCCAAATGCTCATAGGCCTGCCGAAGACCACCTCATACGGGGTCAGTCGGTGTTTGGTTGGGGTGGAGCGCATCGATAACAATGCCAATGGGAGTGCGTCGGGCCATTTCAACCCGGTCGTGGCAACTATTTTGGCTAGTTTTAGTTTCAACGTTGCATTGTGTCTCTCTACCAGGCCCGCTGATTGGGGGTGGAAGACGGCATGGAACTTTTGTTTTACCCCCTACCCTCTCAGTATGTTCTGTATCACCTCGGCTACGAAGTGGGGCCGTCGTTGCTCCATAAAATTCTGCAAAGGCCGTATCGGGGAAGAATTCTTTCAGCAATACTTTTGCAGTGGCTAAGGCGGTATTGTCGCGGGTGGGATATGCCTCCACCCATTTGCTAAAGCGCACACAACCACCAGGACATATTTTAGACCAAGGCATCTCTCTATTTGAATGTAATCCATTTGAAGGATTTCAAAGGGGTGGTCAGGGACTCCAAACCCTCCCCTTGGTACTACTGTCCCCTTCCCTGGGTTGTGTTGTAGGCAGACTATACATTGTTGTACTAGGCGTTTTGCAGATTCTGCTATCTTGACGTTATGTCATACTCTGGTGATTAGTTCAATCATGGGTGTGGAGCCTATGTGTGCTGGTAAATGTGCCATGGTTAATATGGGGATGAGGTAGGCATTGGGTAACAGCCATTTATTTCCGTCTTTAGTTCTCCAGCAATCTTCCTCGTCTTTTAGTCCCACCTTTTCCCACTCGGTCAATTCGTCTTGTGTGCCTGTAGTCTGTATGTCCCTTACAGTGGTCCTAGCGTCAGTCCATCGTTCAGCTTGTGACCTGGTCACATACATTCGTGTCGTAGTTCTGTCTCCTGCCGTGGCTCGGGCAGTAACGTCTGCTAGTGCATTTCCCTGTCCAATGAGATCAGTCACTTTCCTATGTGCTTGGCATTTTATCACTGCTAACTTCTTGGGGAGGAGGACTGCTTGCGTCAAGGCGGAGACTAAATCTCCATGCAGGATGGGTGTACTGTGTGAAGTCAGGAACCCTCTTTCTTTCCATAAGATCCCAAAATGGTGAACCACCCCGAAGGCATATTGGCTGTCGGTGTATATGTTAACTGTCGTGTCAGTCGCTAAGATACATGCTCGTGTGAGGGCAGCCTGGGCTGAACGTTGGGGAATACGGGCCGTTTCCAGAACGGTTCGGGCTGTGGTGACCGCATATGCAGCTGAGGTGGTGCAGTCGGGGAGTTTGATGCACGAACCATCCACCCATAGTTCTCCATCTGGTTCTAGAAAGGCGGTGTCTCTGAGATCTATTCTACTCTTTGTTTGTTCATCGGTTATTGTCACACAGTCGTGTAGTGGAGTCACGCTAGGATATTTTTCGTTTAGGGGTAACAGTGTGGCTGGATTGAGGGTGGTGCATCGCTTTAGGGTAATGTGCGGTGCTAGCAGGGTCAATTCATATCCTGTCAGTCGGGCGCTAGTCAAGTGTTGGGTTTCGGTCTGGTTTAGTAGTGTGTCGACTGCATGGGGTACTAAAACAGTGACTGGATTGGAGAGTACTATTCCTTCGCTCTGGCGTATTGATACTGCTGCAGCTGCCACAGCGCGCAGGCACGCTGGCAGCGCTCTGGCTACTGGATCGAGGGTGGCAGAGAAATATGCACAAGGGCGTTGTTTGTGACCAATTGATTGTGTTAGGACAGACAATGCACATCCTTACCTCTCGTGCGTGTAGAGGAAGAATGGTTTGGAGTAATCCGGGTTCCTAGGACAGGCGCTGAACAAAGGGCATTGCGTAGTTCTTTAAAGGCTGACTGGCATTCGGGGTCCAGGGGAGAGGTGAGGGGATGTCTTTAGCTAGGAGGGAGAGAAGGGGTTTGACAATGAGGCTAAAGTTCGGTAACCACTGTCGGCAAAATGAAGTGAGACCTATCAAAGAGCGGACTTGTTTCTGATCTTTGGGGACAGGGGTGTCTAGAATTGTCTGGATCCTGTCAGGCGTGAGTTTCCTCCCTTCTTTGGATAAAAGGTGACCCAAATAGGTCACTTGTGATTTACAGAACTGCAATTTCTTTTGGGAGACCTTGTGACCATTCTCAGCAAGAAAATGGAGTAGTTTGATGGTGGCTGTGACGGCTATTGGTATGGTGTCCGCTGCTAGAAGGATGTCGTCTACATATTGTATTAGTGCCACTCCATCTGGCAATTGTATGGCGTCTAACTGTCTTTTAAGCGCCTGGCTATAGATGCTTGGGCTCTCAGTGTACCCCTGAGGTGCTCTGCAAAATCTGTACGAACGGGAGTTTAGGGTGAATCCAAATAGATAGCGGCTGTCCTTGTGTATAGGTATGGAAAAGAATGCGTTTTTGAGGTCAATTACAGTGAAGGTGGTGGCAGTGGAGGGGATTAAAGTCAAAATTGTCGTGATGTCGGAAACTACTGGGTATTGTGGCACTACGATTTTGTTTATCTCCCGCAGGTCAATGATGAAGCGGTAGGCTTTTCCGTCTCCCTCTCCCTGTCTCTTTACAATCGGTAGTATGGGACTGTTACAAACGTTGCTCACTACTTCCTCTACCACCCCTGCCTCTACCAAAGAGTGTATAATCTCTGTCAGTGCCTTCTCACCCTCTGGTGATATTTTGTACTGCGGTACTTTCGGTAGGGTTGCCTGTCATATTGTTACGTGTACTGGGTCAATCATCATTCGTCCTACGTCTGAATCAGCCCTAGCCCATAAGTGTGATGGCAAAGTGTCCAGTAGGGATGCGTCAGTCTCGGAGATGGGGAAACATGTGCTGAGAAGGTTTCTCTCTATGGCGCTGGGGGTTGTCATACAGGACGACACGCACTCCGTCTGGTGAGCATCTGATAGTCGCATGGAAGTGTTTCAAAAGGTAGAGACCCATAATGGCGTCTGGGGCGTTGGAAGAGAGGAGGAATGTCGTTTCGACGCTATTGTTGTCAAGGTTAAAAGGGATCGGTCGGGACAAAGGGTTGGTGGAGGGCGTACCGTCAAA
The DNA here is from genome assembly GCA_963921515.1 of Calotriton arnoldi. Taxonomy (NCBI): domain Eukaryota; kingdom Metazoa; phylum Chordata; class Amphibia; order Caudata; family Salamandridae; genus Calotriton; species Calotriton arnoldi. The sequence continues at coordinate 3,146,265 of CAWUFW010000679.1, forward strand.
TCCTATTGAGGTCACATGTGAGCCTGACAAGGGTGCCCTTGGAATCAGTCGTTTGGATAGTTCACTACGTGTTGCTCCCGTGTCTACCAGAAATGGCGACTTTGTGCCCAGGACCTCAGCGGTAACATAAGGGCCTTGCTGATCAACATAGAGCTCGACTGGATCCCTCCCTTGCCCCTGGCTGTCCTATGCAAAGTCGTACGTATTGTCATAATCTGTCTGTTGGTACTGATTCTGTTTGGGATGGTCAAATGTGTTCACTCTTCCTGGCCTTTCCTCGCTTGCTTCACTCGCGTACCCTCTCCCACGTCCTCTTCCTCTCTGTCCACTTGCTATTTCCCTCGCCCCTCTGCCCCTACCAGCTCCTAACAAAGCCGGGCATTGGGTTTTCCAGTGTCCATATTCTTTGCAAAATGCACATTGATCCTGTCCTAGGTCTTGGCGTCCTACATATGTCGATGAATTGTTTCTAGGTGGCTGTACTCTAGGGGTATTCTGCTGGTATCCTCCCTATATTGCTCCCTTCCTGTATTCGCACCCTGGAGTTGTGCTACCATTACCCTTTCCTTCAAGTCCTTCTTTTTCCTTTCTGTAGCCCTGTCATTTTCGTTTTCTGATGCTCATAGTACTGGGCCATTTGGAGAATGGCCGCCGGTTTAGATGCTGCCCAACTACTTTCGCTGGCTTGTAATTTCTGGGATACATCTGGCAGTAGTCCTTTGACATAGTTCTGCACAAATAAGTGGTGTCCGGTTGCGGTGGACATGTCTTGTCCACCGTAATCGGAGAACACTGTTTCAAATCTGGAGAAATACTCTGAGACATCCTCTTGTGGTTTCTGGCGGCACGCGGTTACTATGGACCAGTCTATTTTTTTTCTCTGGGATCAGCGTTTTCACTTTCTGCACTATTTTGTCAGGGAGGTCCAATATTGCTTTAACCGGTTTTTGACCAGGGTTCCGCTGTTTATCTAGTGTGTTGAGTTGTTCCCAGGTATGACCAAGCAGTTCGGTATGGTCTATTTTCCTAATCTGTTTCCACACATCTGCTGGCAAACATAACCCGAAGAACAAGTCTGTCGGCAAGTGTCATTATTGTTGATCCCAGAGCGGTACCTAGCTCGGTGTAAAGGCGGTGGGGTTCTTTCGTAAATCCGGTAAAGATTTACGGAACGTCAAAATGTCCTGTCTGTCCCATGGTTGATACACCCAATTGTAGACCACCCTTCCTCTAGCGTCTTGATGGTTCATATCGTCATGAGTCCCTTGTCCTCTAGGAGGTACCCAATAAGGGGCAGTTTCTTTTATCGGCATCATGCTATCTGGTTTTTCCACCGGGGGTCCTGCTATCTTAGATGTCCTGTCCTTATCTATCCGTCCTTGTTCCACGAGGTGACAGAATACCTCCAGTGTGGATGAAAAGAGTTCTGTAACATCGTTGTCGCCTTCATCTCCGGTGTCTACCTTCCTATAGAGAGCCACTAGCTGCTCGGGCCCTACATCTTGGTACTTCTCTTCATATGCAGTAAGAGTGTGGTAACAGACGTACAATAAAGTATCGTTTGCGGTTTTCAACATAGGAGTTGCATATGTCAGTTACATACTCTTCTGTCTCCTTCCTATCTATGAGGGATTTAACTATTTTATCAATGCCTGCTCGCTCATTTTTACTTAATCGCGGGACCCTGGGCGCTCCTTTTTCTTTTGATCCTACCTCTACTACTGTATCCTTTGATGAGGCATTTGGTGTGGGTGACTCGGTGGGAGCAGAGGCGGTGGAGACTGAGGCGATCGTGCCATCTCCGGCTATACTTTGGTGGTCCTGGCGTTGTACTACGGGATGAGTAGGGGCGTAAGGGGGTGGCATGTATATGATTGGGGGACCTAATAATAAATCATCATCTACCCTTGTTTTGCTGGTAACTTGGGGTAAAGAGTCGAGGGCATTCTAACAGGGCATTGACCTGATATTTTTGATTCCTGTTCCTTTTTATCGATTTCCTTTTCTTTTAGTTTTTCTTCTAATCTTTTACAGGCTTGGTAAGCTGATTTTCGCGTTTCTTTATCTTGTCTAGCTTCGTCCCTTTTCTTTCTTTGAGCTGCCTCTTTTCGCCATAAACCAAAACTGTCAAACATGGCAGGTCTAGTTTTCTTTTTGTGGTGAGCTAATTCTAACGTTTCTATTTGAGCGGGATCGAAAGATCCCGTCAGTGGCTACTGATTTACCCGGTCCTTCCTAGTGTATTTATGCCATAGTTTGCTATAAGCTACGGTGGCTAATCCATACTTTACGTACATGTCCTTGTTAGGGGTGCCTTCCGGCGGTGCCGGCTGACTGACCTCTAACGAACGGTCGGGTCCAAAACAATTACAATCAAACAATCTAGAGAAAACAGGCATGACGTATTTATCGGTCAAAAATGAATATCTCAATCAATTTAGACAAAAAGTCTGCACTACCTGTCCTTCGCTGCCTGCAAAGAGAGAGAATATTCCTATTCTTCGTTGTTTGCAAGCAGGGAAATGTCGCAAATAACTCCATATCAAAAAAGGAATACTAGTATTTCAATCAAACTATTAAATAAATCAATCAATTTAAGTCGTTTTTTTCACGACCTTACCCGGACCGTATGGACAGTTCTTCGTCTTCCCCTTCCAGCGCCTGGTTGTCCTCTCACTCCAACAATCAATGCGGCGTTCCTCTAAGGTCCCAGTCAGGACCGCAGGTCCCTCGAGAGAGGTCCGTTCGGAACCGGTGAAGTTCAGTCGATCGGCAGCCAGACAAGGGTCTTCTCAGGCAGGTATACCTCCAATCGTTTAGTCGTTCACTCCGTCGTTAGGACCTCTCTACCGGACCCACGCGTCGCTGATGGGCCCCTACGTTTGGGCGCCAATTTGTGAAAAGCAGCGAGTCTTCTTAGACCCTCAATGCTGCCCAGTGCAGGGTTCCACCTCTAATTCACTTTGGGTTCGCTATCAAAATAATGAGGCAAGCGCTGGAAACTGGAAGACAAGAAAAAGGTTTATTTCTCATGAGGAGATCACGTCAACTGCAGACACCGGGATGTCTGAGGAAGTGCTCTGCTGATACTCCTTTGGCTCTTCCTTTTATACAGGTTTGACACAATGCATTTGTTTCATTACCATGGTTACACAAGCTTGGGGTCCCCGCCCCGGGCAGGTTGTCACAGAAGCCCAACAGTAATTCTCTTCCCACCCAGGTCAAACAGACAATCTTATCTTGCAGCTGGACCTTGCTTCAGGGTCTAAAACATGTGCGACCGGCCAGATCTAAGAGTCCGTTCTGTTGAAAAAAACAGGTCCCATTGTTGGTAACAACAAGTCTTGCTGTTTGCAGTGCACTAAATCATGTTGCAAGAGTCTTTTTGGTGTTTGGAACCTGTTTGTGTAACTAGGTGCAGTGAGGGGTAGAGTGTCCAAAGGCTTGTCTGAAAACGGGGATGAGAGGAAAAACGCGTTTGTGGCAGCAAGTGGCGCTGAGGTTTGTTGTGGCAATAGAGTTTATAGCCCCCAGCACACATACCAGGTCGGTCAGAGGGTCAGAGGGATGCTAGTAAGGGCAGGGTGAAACAAAGGTGACCAACAGAGTACAAAATGGCTGTGATAGATCAAAATGACTGCAACTTATGTGCACATAGAATTCCACCAGACAAGATGGCGCAGGTAATGTTCATGATTATCGTTTTGCTTTTAACATGTGGACCTTACATGCATGATGCAGACGAGTCAAATTGGACAATAGCCAGTCGCGGCCGGCATTAATCACGGGTGGGGGGGTCGCGCAGGAAGGGGGGGTTTAATTTAATAATAAATAAAATCTTACTTGTCCGCCGGCTGGGTCCCGCGTTTTCTCGGCTCCTGGTCTCCTGCCTCTGACAGGAACAGGAAACGAGCAGCCTCCCGCCTCTCCCCTAAGCCAATCACAACGCTGCAATGGCAGCGTTGTCATTGGTGGGGACGCCGCCCAGCCAGGGGCTTACGGGGAGGCTATGTTCTCCATGCAGGCGTTGCAGCCTGCATGGAGAAAGGGCAGAGTGCACATGACTGGTTTGGGCGGCCCCAGTGGGCCGACCAAACAGTCCTTGCGCCCTCACGAGTGGGCACAACACTCCTCCCCTGCTCGCAGAGCAGCCCCGCCCACCCGCCCGTAACTAAACGTAAAATGGTAATAACGGGAAGTTATCACCATTTTGTTTCTGCTTCTTGCACTGTGAGAAAGCGGTGGGGCGACGCTCCTCCGCCCTAGTGGAGCACCTGCCAGGCTGGAGTCAAGGAACGAGTTGTTTAATGAATGGATCCTGTTTCGCAGCTGGTGGTTTTCACGCCTCGTGCTAGTGCCGTCTGTAGAGGAGCCACCCGGCCCTCACAATATAATGTTGCACTGCACATCTCTCCTGACAGGGCGCGGTCCGAGGGTATAAATAAAGGGGCCGCAGGTTGCAAGGGACCTCGGGCCGAATACTACTAAAGAGTGAAGTGTCCCGTTATTTCCCCTCAAGTTCCCCACAGGCCCCGCAGTGTTCCTTACCTCATCCGAACTCTACACTGGCGACGAGGGAGACGGGCCCGCGTCGTGCAACCTGATCCCGCTGCCGGAGATCCAGTGGCGGTGAAGCGACGTGGGTGGCAAGACCGGCCTGTCAGCGCCTGCCGGGTGGGCGGCGGCCCGAAACGGCAGTTGTGCTGAAGGTGCTCCGGCCGGCGCAGAGGTGAGCGGCGCCCTGCCCGCCATCAAGACTGGTGAGCAGAGTGAGCGGCGCTCAGAAACGTGTCCTCCAGCCGAGCAGGTCCCCGGCGTACACGCCAGCGGAGGCGCGAGTGGGGGAGGGGCCACCGCCAGAGCAGCGCGCAGCGAGCGCTCGCACGTATCCTTTTCCCGAAGGCTGAGACACGTGGTCGGAGCCGGTACGCAAGGACAGTGTTACCCGCGCAGGCTACCAGGGCGGAGGCCTCACGGAAAGGCAAGGATAGGCAGTCCAAGGTGAAAAAAAAAAACACAGAGAGAAAGGAAAGGAGGCGTCGTCACCTCTAGTGGGACAGTGCCAGGGGTCATAAAAGGCAGACAGCACCCATTAGCCAAGCACGGTCTCATCAAAGGGGGAACGAAGGTGAAGACAGAGGGAAGCACAAGTGCAGGAAACAGACCCAGCAGCTAAGGCACACGGTCCAGAGGTTAATGGTCACATCCCCACTTAGGGAAAAGACACAGGAACAGCCGGCATGGGAGACCCCCCAGCGCAGCAGCAACCGGGCCCTGCGCCCATCAGGCCGCACGCGTCGGCGACACCCATACCCCCGTTTATCCAGCTGGCTGACCCAGCCTCGGCGGCCCCGAGGTGGAGAAGATGGGTGGGGCGGCTGAACCATTACTTCACGGGGACCCGGGAGACGGACGGGACCGTGAAGAGGTCGCTCTTAATGCATTTTGGAGGAGATGAGCTGTACGATCTATTTGAATCATTGCCGAACACTGGAGCGTCACACGACTACGATGCCGCGATCGAAGCATTGGATCGCTACTGCGACCCACAGATTAACCCAGATTATGAAAGGTTCAAGTTGAGGCAAGCAAGACAGACGGACACGGAAACAGTCGTTATGTTTTATGCGAGGCTAAGGAAGCTAGCAAGCTCCTGCACCACGATAGATCACAATGAAGAGATCAGGGCGCAGATAATTCAAGGAGGCAAGTCCCTCACGCTGAGGCGCCTAATACTGCGACAACCGGGGATATCCCTCGACGACATTCTCGTGCTGGGCCGATCGCATGAACTGTCAGACTAAAGAGTGGACGAGATGGAAGCGGTGAGGCTAAGAAACACGCTGACGGGGGCCAACACGAAGGTGGTTCAAGTCAAGGAGGAGACTGTTGAGGCGCGCCAAAGGCGACCAGGCCCAGGGCCCCGACAGGAAGGGAGATCCCGCCAAGGACACCGGTGTGGGCAGTGCGGATACGAACACCGCGACCAGGAAAAGTGCCCAGCGAAGGGGCAGGCATGCTCCAAGTGCGGCAAGGCGAACCACTTTGCCAGCGTCTGTAGAAGCGGACCAACGAGATCAAGAGGGAGCATGGCCAGACGTCGCCAGGTGAACATTCGGAACCTCTCCCTAGAAAAAATCGAGGAGGCGGCGGCATCAGGAGGGCAAGCAGCACAGGTATACTACGAAGACTAAGATGACATCTTTGTGATTTCGTTTGCTGGAAGACCGGGGCGAACAAGACGCCCGCCCCCCCATATGCCACGTAACCGTGAACGGAGCAGCAATACAGGCGCTTATAGACACCGGAGCGTCGGTCAACGTGATGGACTCCGACCAATACGAGAAGCTGTCGCCCAGGCCGCGCCTCACACCAAGCACGGCCAAGATCTACACGTACGGAGGCACGGAGCCCATACCGCTGAGGGGCATGATGGAAGTGGACGTCACCAATGCCGACCACTCAGTGAGGACGAAGTTCCACGTGACCGAAGGGGAGAAAGGAACCTTGCTGAGCTGCCACACGGCAGAGGACCTAGAGTTAGTGTTTTTCGCGAGACAAATACACGAACGCCACGCCGAAGACATCATGGGCGAGTTCCCACAACTATTCAAGGGACTAGGAAAACTAACAGGCCATCAAGTTAAGCTACACATAGACAAGATGATACAGCCGCGCGCACTGAGACACCGGCGGATCCCATTCCATCTGCGCCCAGCGGTGGAAAAGGAGCTCCAGAATCTAGAAGACAGAGGAGTCATCGAGAAAGTGTCGGGCCGACACCATGGGTCTCGCCACTCGTGGTGGCGCCAAAGCCAAACAGCCGGGCGCCATCCGCCTGTGTGTGGACATGCGGCTTCCCAACCAGGCCATCCGGAGGGAGAGGCACGTGACCCCAACGATGGACGACATCATTGCGGACCACAACAGGGGGCGCAATGGTTCTCAAAGCTGGATCTCAACTCCGGATACCATCAGCTGGAGCTGGCGCCGGAGAGCCGGTATATTACGACTTTCTCTACGCGTGTCGGCCTCAGAAGGTATACAAGGCTCAGTTTTGGCGTCTCCTCGGCTGCCGAGGTGTTTCAAAACGCCATAAAGGAAACCCTCTCGGGTCTGGGCGGCGTAATCAACCTGAGCGAAGACATCTTGATCTACTCGCAAAGCCTGGAAGAACACCATGTGCGGCTAAGGGCGACCCTACAGAGACTGGCGGAGTGCGGCCTCACGCTACATCGGAAAAAGTGTGCATTCTACAAAAATTCAATTGAGTTCTTCGGATATGTCTTCGCAAGGGACGGCCTCAAGGTGGACCCAAACAAGGTGAATGCCATCCGCAATGCCCCAGTTCCGCAGAATCCAACCGAGATACGGAGCTTCCTCGGGATGGCTACGTACTGTGGGAGGTTCCTCCCAAACCTGGCGACCCTTGCCGAGCCCCTCCGCCAACTCACTAAGAACGGGGTGCCATGGGCCTGGTCACACAAAGAGGAGGCGGCGTTTCAAAGCATCAAGGCGGCCCTGTTGGACCAGATCACCATGGCGTATTTTCACCCCAAGCGGAAGACGGAACTGGTGGTAGACGCAAGTCCGGTGGGACTCGGAGCGGTCCTACTACAGATCGACGGGAAAGGAGATAGAGTACCCGTGGCGTACGCCAGCAGGGCCCTGTCATCAACGGAAACGAGGTACGCCCAGATTGAGCGGGAGGCCCTGGCCATAAGGTGGGCGTGTCAACATTTCCACCTGTACCTCTGTGGGCACCCGTTCCGGGTAGTGACGGATCACAAGCCTCTAATCCCCCTTTTCAGCGGGCTCACACGCCTGGCGCCCCCGAGGATTGAAAGGTGGGCGGTGCAACTGCAGGCCTATGCGTTCGAGCTGGTGTCCGGATAATCCGGCTGATTTTCTTTCCCGACACCCCCCTGAAGAAAAAGGGGAGAGCACGCAAGGAGCCGCTGCCGACACGGAGGCGTTCATAAGGATGGTTGAAGACGCCGCATGCCCGGTGGCGATCACCAAGGAGGAGATACGGCAAGCCACGGAAGACGATGGCACCCTGCAAAGAGTGAAGGAGGCCCTGGAAAGCGGGAAGTGGCAACGGTTCCTGGACGGACTGTCAATATTGACCGCGGAGGAACAGAACGCCAGACGCCAGATATGGAAGATACGGCACGAGTTGTGCGCCAGCGGATCATGAATGATCCTGAGAGGAAGAAGAATCGTGGTACCGAGAAGCCTATGTCAGAGGATGGTCAAGCTCGCCCACCTGGGACACCAAGGTACCGCCAAGACAAAGGCAAGGCTGAGGGCGAAGGTGTGGTTCCCAGGCCTGGACGACCTGGTAGATGCCGAAGTGCAGCGCTGCCATCCGTGCACTATCACAGGAGGAGACCCAGCGCCAGCCCCGGTGATCACTGAAGAACCCAGCCAGAAACTGTGGACACAACGGAGCGCTGACTTTGGAAGCTTCCCGGACGGAAGGCACATGCTTGTCATCATTGATTCCTTCTCGAAATTCCCGGTGGTGGAACTGGTCCCATCCACAGCATTTACGCAAGTTCGCCCCGCCCTCGAAAGGACATTTGCCACATTTGGTCTACCAGAGGAAGTAAAGACCGACAATGGACCCCCTTTCCAAGGGCAAGACTTCCATGACTTCCTTGAGCAACGAGCCATCCGACACCGCCGCATCACCCCGAATGGCCGCAGGCCAATGGTGAGGCGGAAAGGTGCGGACACTCATGCGGACACTCAACCGCGCTCTCCGAATAGGGGCAGACCAACATCAGGACCTGGAGGCGTGCCTGCAACAATTCCTACAGGCATACCGGCAAACCCCACACTCCACGACAGGGTGTGCCCCGGCTTTGCTCCTACTGAAGCAATCGCCCCGGGATGTCATTCCTGAAGACACAGAATGGGTGCCACCTGTTCTGGACATAGAGAGGTCCCAGCTAAGATGCAGTCACAAATGACGAGGCTACGGTACACCGAGGAGCAAAGCCACCGAGGGTGAAAGTAGGGGATCAAGTTGTGCTGAAAGATCGACATCCGGGATGGAAGTTTCGGACCCCATATGAACCCGAGGTGTGGACAGTAACACAAGTAGAGGGCACCATGGTCACGGCCCGGAGAGGGGAGCACACAGTGACCCGCAACGTGTCATGGTTCAAGCCGATACGAGCAGAGCTGCCCGGGGACAACACAGCACCGGAAGAGAGAGCTGGGGCAGAAGAAGGACCATGTCCGGATCTAGTAAAAAGACAGGCCAACCCAGGACTCACCCAGCGCAGGAGCGCGGACAACCGAGGTGACAGGATGACCGGCGAGCCTACCGCCACTGCCAAAGGAGCGAGTGGCTCAGGAAGAGAGCCAGGGCCCCGGGGTTCCAGATATCGACTCCGGCCGAACCCAACACCCAGCCAGAGGCTGAGCTGCTGAAGAGAGGTCATGCATGCTGAAGAGAGGTGTCCGCAGCTGTGGAGTCAGTGTCGAATCACAGTTGATGTACCGACGACCCGTTGAGAACTTTCGTCTGTCATCTCCTTTTCTCTACATCTCTCTCTCTCCCCTTCCCTATTCTCTGTTCCCTCAAGCCTTCTCTGCGGAGCAGAGAGTTCATCATCCAAAGGAAAGGAGGGATGTAGAGGAGCCACCCGGCCCTCACAATATAATGTTGCACTGCACACCCCTCGTGACCGGGCGCGGTCCGAGGGTATAAATAAAGGGGCCGCAGGTTGCACGGGACCTCGGGCCGAATACTACTAAAGTTCCTCACAGGCCCCTCAGTGTTCCTTACCTCATCCGAACTCTACACCGTCGGTGCGAGGGATAATAACAGAAGATTAGTAAACATGAGGCCAGATCCCTGTTAGATTCCTGCTCGGACAGCAACAAAAGCTGCTTTTCTCCCCGTTGTGTATGTTTTTTCTTTGTTTTTAGGTCTCGCCTACGCAGCGCGCATGCGCTGCATAGGAGGAGACCTTTAGTAATTGATTCACTTTTGCAGGCAAAAACGTGCATGCGTTGCATTGCTTTCAATGGCAACGCGTGCACGTTTGGCGATTCCCTTGCGGGAGCGAGCTTTGAAACCATCTGTTTGCAATTAACTTTCAAACAGATGGTGCCCCTGGCTCGCTCCCGCAAGGGAAACGCTTTGTGTCCTCTCGGCCGCACGCCACCCCACCCCTCCCCCCTCAGCTGCATTCCTCGCATCCCACAGCGTTTTGCCTGCAGGAGCGAGCAGTGCCTCCTTGTTATTTTCCTCACTACTCTCCCGCGAAAGGTTGCAAGTGTCACTGCGCTAGCACCATCTACCAGTTCACCCTTCAAGAGTGCCAGGTACGATGCGTGCGGCGCCCATATATCGCTTGTTTAAGTACTCCTCTTCTGTGCTGAGACACCTCTTTGAAGAATATTTGAATGCTTTCATTATTGAAAGGACGTAGTTTTTAGTCATGATAAACGCCCCTTAATCTATGTTATTTATCTTTACCTGTAAAACAATAATTAACCCCTACGGTCGCCGTGCTGTTGCTCTCCACGCTTCATCGCTAGCGTTTAGGGCGGTGCGCGTATACTCACCGCGCCTCTCAATGCAGCGGGGAAGCTGAAAATTACTGAGAACACAGCATTGTTTAGTGCAACGGTAATCGGACGTGTCCGCATCAATGCTGTTATTTCCGTTTCAAAAACACTATCGCTCTGTTGTGCGCACTGCATTTCGAATCCTTCCTTATATGCTATACATTCTTGGCAGTTTTTTAAGACCTACGTTCTTATTTACATCAGTCATTTTACAGTACGCTCAACTTTAAACATAAGAACTGTGAAAAGAAGGACCCGTTAGAAAGTATTTGTTTTAGAAGTTAGCGTGCCATTTAAAATGAAGCTCTATAGCAGGAACCGCGCAAACAAAGCTTGTAACTGGTAAAGCGCCATCATTTTTCGGAGTTAATTCACGTCATTTACATGAGTTAATAAGGGTCACCCATAGCAACGTTGTGCGAAAACCCCACCGCCGCGGCATTTTGGCTGTTTCTGTGGCTGTACCCGTGCTCTGTTAGCGGTACATTTGGTTACCACAGCTGCCTCTCTTCAGAGCAGTTAACGGCATTCAGGATTAGAGACGCTGGAAAGAGGAACAGATATCACGCCGTCGCCTCCATCAGTATGAAAATCAATGAAGTGTACTTTACAATGCCTCAGTTGGCTATCGCAGCCCATACGCCTGGTCAGCTTCCCTGGGTCCTAAACTCAGCAGAGTTCGATGCGCATAGCAGGGACCGTTAAGCACGCGTCACATATGCAAGAAAGCATCAGTTACATAGGAACTGCACATTTACGCTGAGAACGTTTGATGTACTTCTCCAGGGACCAACATTCGTGTTTAAAAATAAATAACTGGGCTAATATGGTACTCTTTCTTGCGTATGTCAGTGTGTCTGGACAAAATCATGCAATAATCCATTCATTAGCCAGGTTATTGATTTTGGTTCTTCCTATTTATTTCATGTATTCGCACACAAGATCATATGGCTTAGTTTTACTGCTGGATTGATAGAGATGGGACTTTTCTCTACATAACCCCTGAAAGTTTTTTTTATATTAAATGTTGCAACATTAAATAGACATTAGCGCAAAGACGCAAATGTAAATTGTAGAAGAGAATGCATGTTTATTCATATTGAGATTGACCATAGATAAAGTAGGCTTGCATTAAAAAATGGCTAACGTTGACTGCCATCTTAGTTTGTGACTCCTTAACATTTTATTTCTAAGTGAGGCTTGAGTTCTAATTATTGAATGTAATCTTCTTTTGCTTTCTTTCCTTTGTGATAATCATGGAATTTTATAAACATATTCACGAAGTCACCTGCAGAGTATAGGCTGGTCCCTGTAACTCATTTTGTTGCAGATAATGCAATTTTGAAGGATGTAAATAAGAGCTGTATTGTGGAAGGTCTTGAGAAGCTAATGAGCACACAATTGGTTTATTTCGCTCTAGCCTCATTAGATTGTTTCATGAGAACTATGTGTAAGTGTATTGCCTGTTAGAATTGTGTGATTTAAGCTAATAAGCACATCATTGTAACTCTAACCTGATTACATAGAATTGTGCGATTTGAGCTAGTGTAATGTAGATTGGAGACAGACTGCGTTTTGATGTAGTTTAGAGCAGAGTAGGAGATGTAGGGAATTTATGGAAAAACTGACTTTACTCAAACCTTCACTTTTGGGAGAGTCCATGCTGTTTAGTCCTCTTTCTTATGATCTTGGTTTCAACTACATATTAATTGATGCATTCATATTTGATTAATCAATACTAATTTGATTTTGTCTTTTGCCAACTTTTAACCTTTATTACACCTTTATGGTTTGAAACCTTATTGTGGAGCCTAATGTGCTTTATGTTTTTTTGAGTGTGTACATTTGTTGAAGAGCCTCAGTTCTGAATTTCGAATCATCAGATATCGCTTTATGGAGCACAACATTTGCACAAGGTAGAACGATTCACAGATGTAAGGATTTAAGCACCACCACATAGAAGGATTTAAGGTCCATAGGCAGAATGGTAGTATAGTATTTAGACACCATTTCTCCTATAGGAACATGGCAATCTGGCACCCTTTTGTGGCCTATTGTGGTAGCTCCATAAGGCAGCTGCTTACCGTGACCTTAATGCAGCAATGGCCCTGACTCTCTTGCCACACTTTAGCCCCCAGCTCATGACTACTTCAATATACCCCCTTCACCTTTAACAACCAATTCCTGTTTTTGGTCAAACATTTTGACTCCAGAAAAGCATATATAATAAGAGATATTAGGTGGTTCCTTCTTGGACTTATGAGGGCTGCGCTCAAAGAAGCACTACTTTAGAATAAGGTGGTGATTTGAACTTAGGGTTGAAGCTAATAAATGGGAACATGTGAAAGCCAACGCCTGGTGCTTTCATTCTTGAGAAAATGTTTCTTTCACACTGTAGATTATAATGTACTGGGTGTTTACAGTCACACCCTTTGCATACTGTACCACTGCAAGTGTCTAGTGTCTCTAACCGAGCAAGAGAGGCATCAAGGTTGTACATTATTAAAATAAAATGGAAATAGGCTACACAAACATGTCATGTCTTTAATCTCCATTCCACCTTTTCCACCAATTGTTAGTAAAAAACACAATAAGAATAACTAATATTTAGTGATGCCGGAAATGTGCTTGAGCCATAGACCCCAAAATATATTTTGCAAAAACCAAAAGGATTTGAAATTCAAAGGAAGAGAACTCATCAATAAAATACATTTTGAGAAATGTTGAAAAAAAGCATGTTGAAGTGAAGCCCCACTTGCCCTTTGTAGATATCTCCGGTTATTTCTAATATGTTATGTATATTTTTAAATGTGTCTGTCCAATATGTGGAGCAATCACGCACACTTGCTCACAGTCACGAATACACTATACAACAAGCATTGGCATAGCCAATAGGTCTCGCCTTTGGGACCTTATAAGTATTTAGTTATGCAGTACAATATCCTTGGTGCAACAACATCAACTGTTGCATGGCTAAACACTCATAAGGTCACAAAGGCGAGACCTATTGGCTATGCCAATGCTTGTTTTCCGTGTCGAGGGCCAGGCTCCTCTTCCGGAAGCCGAGAGAGTGGCGCAAGCAGACGAGCTGTGCATTAAAGAGGGACTGTACTGACTTTGTAATGTAAAAAGGAAATGCGTGTGTTAATAAAACCACAAGCTTGAAATGTGGCCCGTGCTTTGAAACACCTTGCTCTGGTGATGGCCAAAGTCAGTAGGCACGCCTTTTGTGCACTGGGAGTCCTTTTCTGTCGGTGCATGTAGGCGCCCGTTCAGGTGGAAGTGACGAGGAGGGAAGGAGGCAGGCGCAAGGGGTGATCGTGGACAACTGTGACATAATGTTACTGCAGCACATTGCAGATGGGGAGAGAGCCCTGCGGGGAGGGCGAGTCGAGGAGAGGGCAGTGCGTCCTTGGCTAGAGAGCTGTAAACGTGTCAGCAGCCGGGCACGTTTTATTTGAGCAGAAGGAGAAAATCGTGCGCCGCCACACTAGGGTTTTTGCTGTCGACACAGCTCTACGTCCTACCGAGAGCGATAAAATAAATTACTACTTAAAGCGTCTTGAAAGCCACCCCTCAATATGAAGTGGAACTTGAAGACTTGACTTCAGATGGCAGCTTCGGCACGTGACCAGATTCCTGTTATTTTTAGCTGATCACTTAAGCTCCCTCTGCCTACAAGTATTAAAACATATGTAGTGTACGTGTGCAGTGAAAAAAATGTCACGCAGACAGGTAAAAATGACAACATAATGTCTACAATCTTGATTTCTTTCCTAAATGCTACTGATGCACAGCGGTTCCGTCTCTCTCACGTCATCACCCACCACACGTATGTGCTGTATTACACATACATAGTTGAGCGAGTTAGGCGCTTTACGCTTTCGTCGTGTTTCACGAGGTAGCCGTGAGTTGGAAGCTTTGAACAACCAGGTCAGCCTTTCATCCTTCCGAAGCAGACTACTTGAGTACTGTTATAGTGAGTAATACTAACACTTGGTGTTTACAGCACTGCGAAGGGGCAATATTATGTTAACAATAACTATTAAAAAAAAAAGTTAACGTAGCTTTTTTTATTTATTTTTATGGCCCAATCGGAAGCAGACTGAACTGTTTAGTATCGCGCTTTTTATTGCATATCCAAGCAAATTGGCTTTAATTGTTAAAGATGAAAGCCCGATTTCCCCTGCTAGGATTTAAACGTCTGATGCTCAGGTTTCACATTGAGCCTTGCAGCAGGCGCATTCACATCCATAGCGTTCTTACTGGTTCGAGTATTGGTATCGGTTTGTTGCGTGTTGCCCGTTGCCCCTATGCACGTTTTGAGTGACTTTTTTGCGTGTTGACAGAAAATGAGAAAGAAGTGACGAAAAAAGGAATGCTTAAAATGTAACATATCACCGAGTACACCTTACAGTGTCCTAAAAAAAAAAAGAAGTGCATGTCTTGTAACATGCAATGTAGAGACAGAAAAATAAATGGTACATAGTGACCAGTTTTAAAAACTAACCAAGCTTCAAATTGAGAAACACGTTGAATGTAGATGAAAGAACATTCAACAGAGCTCATGAAAAGACGGGTATATAGTTATGTTTTTTACAAGATATTCTACACACTAGCGTGCGCTGCAAGTTTGCTTTTATGCTCACTAGAATGTATCATGCAGCAGAACATCTCATATTGCACCGAGTATGTCCCCTACCCCAGGTCTGGTTTTCGTTCTCGCTCTTTTCCTTAAATGGAGTTTCTTATCCCATCGTTTGACCTGTAAATAACTCGGATGATGTGGTATTGTATTCTATTGCAACATTTACATAGGTTTACGATCCCTTCGTGGGGTGCTGAAGCGCTTGCGTACACGGGTACCTCCCTACACTGTGTAGGGCGTGCAGTTGGAAGTGTGTTGTCTGTGTTGATCCTGTGTGGACAGTGTTTCCATGTGGTGCAGGATGACCACTGAGGTGCAGTAATCGTGTTATGGGACTTATCGCTTAGCAGTGAGATGGATGAAGACATGTGAGGGATGGGTGCGCTGCTTATGGTTGTCCGTAAGCTGGCAGCTTGGAGAAGCTCTGCAGGTGGTATTTTTCATTTTCATAGTCACTTACATAGTTACTGCCCTGGCATGTCCATTCTCAGATATTTTGTTTAAAGTTTATGGATTTGGGCAGGCGTAGGTTGGGGGAAGACCTAGATCAGAGATCTGCTGAGATGGACTTTGTCACTATCATCCCAGATCTGTTTGCCATTGCGAAATGTCAAAAGACACTTACAGCATGTGACTAGTTGGGACCTACAGTGTAGAACTACATTACAGTCCTCCATTGGCCTGCGGCATGTGGCAGATCTCTTAAGTTACTCTATACCTGTTCAGTTGGCGATGGGTGGTTTATTGCTGTGGACTGGTAGATAGTGGCTGATGGACATCACCCTCAGCAGTTTTGTCTTATGTGACCATAAGAGTGTCCAGAAGTATAAGGACATTATTATGCAGTCTGTATAGACTGCAATCGACTGCCTACTCTTGAGTGGTATGTTATTAATGTGTGTTATATATTGTACTGTATTTGTGTTATATATTGTATTGTAGTTGCATTTATATAACAGCTAGGACCCCTGAAGAGGCAATGTAGCACTTTGTCAGGCAGCACACTGCTGCGGATCCCAGAGTTAGTAGAGTTTTTGTTTTTTAGGCTCATTTGTTGGTTATTGGGTTTAGACTTGTGCTGTTAAGTAAAATATTTCATGCTTTTACTCCAGTTTGTATGTGGTGGATTACATTAATAGGAGTTACGTGTGTTCTGTAGTCGAAGCAGGGGAGATGTGAATTCATGCACTGGTTGGCAGTATTAATTGATGAGCTACAGGCGATTAGGTATTGTTTGGTGCAGAGGCAGTGGTCGAAGTGGGGAAAAAGAAGTAGGGGAACTGTGGGCGGAGAATCAGAGGGTGGGAATAACCCAAGGATTGGATCAGTGGGCGGAGTCAGAGGTGTGGCCAGAATGCGCAAAACATTCCACTTTTAGTATTTGTTTGGCATTTCACTGCCCAGTTACAGCTTATTATGTTATTTAATTCAACCAATGGCTACACATGATTATTTAAGGTTTAATATGAGTTACTGACATTAAAATAAATTCACATATGTTTCCAATTACAGAATGTCCCAAATAAGCTTAAAAGTGGAAGCACAAGCCATTTGTCTCAGTCATGGAGTTTCCGTCATCAGCACTTCTCCTCCCTTTTTCCACAAGAGCAGTTTCAACATAAATGGCAAAATATCCCAGTTTGCAAATGTTTGCTATATAATTATGGCTTTGCCATATTTGCCACATAATACAAGATCTGCTGCATAATCTGACAATTTTAACTAATAAATTGTTTGTACCTCAAACGGATCAAAAGTTGTGTTGCTGCGAAGTGGACGGCCCTTTGCAAAGGTTGACTGATCACCTTTCTCACTGCTGCATTTGTATGTTACACTGGTACTAATAAGGCAAAATCTTTCCAGAGACTGTTAGCATGTGTACAAATGTCAAAATAATAAAATATCAGAAAGTATACTCCATAACGTTGCAGTCTTTTTTTGCTGCATAATTTAGTCAACACTTCGGCATAATTTTGTCCTCATTTGCTGCATAATTCCAATGGCCCCAAAGCAGGCAACACATGTTAAAAATGCTTGTGCATGAAGCAGAGAGACTGTGAAGTTGGCGAACTTAGTTTGGTGTGCGTGCAAATCCTGCATTGCCAATCCTTGGTGAGCTGCAGCTACTACTGCTGAAACAAGGTCAATGGATGTACCAATGGGTGAGGCGGACTGGCCTCAAGGGCAGGACCGGCTTTAGTGCTGGTGGAACCCTGTGCGAAAATGTTTGTTGGTGCCCCCCAATGACTCCCTCCACCACGGATTACCTTTAACAGTGCCCCTCAAGTCTCCATAACTACACTCTCTCTTAGATGCATTTAATTTGATTTACAGAGCCACTCACTCATACCAGTGTAGGGTGTCAGAGCACTTTGCATCACAAATATTACACAGAGACAATCAATTATACGTGTGTAAATCACTGTATAGAAAATGTTACATAAGACTAAGGACCACAAGGTGTAGGAGTCACATGACAACCATACTAGTAGGCAGTATAGTTTAATAGTGATTGGTCTGGAGAAACACAAACTCAGAATTTAAAACTTAATACCATGGTTGGGGGTTCTCTTAAATAATCAGAATTGATTTCTATCCAAATGGAATACTGTTTGCAACATTAGGATAATCAAAGACTGGGGATAAAAAACATAACGCTCTAATTTATACCTTGCAGTTTGCATGCAGCTCTTAGATGACAATTAATAGCTCACTGTTCTATGTTAGGATTTCAACTTATAAACTGCAAGTAACAAAGGGTTCTCTGACAAAAGCAGTAACCCACTGACCTATGTACATTATGTGCACTTTGTGATCTGCATGCTACATGTTTTTTGCAGCAGGCACATTAACGAACTGTGCTACCTTTCCATGATTCAAAACTTCCACTAGATCTCTCCCTAGGAAGCACATTAATCACCGGAGCTATCATGACATTTCTTATTGTTGCCGAAAATTGCTGGAGGCCAGGAAGAAGGCAGCAAGTGCTTTTAGTAACATAATATACTTGCAAACATGACACCCCCACCCAAAGTCAGGTCGCACCGGTCGCACCACCCTAGAGCCGCCCTGCTCAAGGGTCCAGTGACCTCAGTGACAGAGTCACTGTTACTCTAGGGTGTGCTGCTTCATAGGCCTGCCCACAAGACTGGAGGTGAACTTCAGCATGGATTGTGGTGGACAAGCCTTCAAGGTTAACTCACACTTGCCACCGCTAGGGTTGACCTGTTGTTGCTAAGACACCAGGGCTTCTAGGGTCTTGCGGCGCCTTCTAAGGTCTAGCACGGGAATGTGCTCCCTGAGGAGAGTGGTCTGGTCATGAAGGCTGAACCTGGTTCCCCAGTTTCAAATCTGGCAGCTCTGACCATAGTGCCCAATCCTCTCCCCCACTAAAAAACTTGCACTGCCTTCAGCTACAACCCAATTGTGCCCAACTATAAATACCTGGATGCGGTTCAATTTAAATTACGCACTAGACATGAGTAATATGTTGCCTGGGAAAAAAAGTTACAACATCGGTGAAAAAGCAAACACTCATAGGGAATGCAAAATTAAGTAAAGCAGGAACAACCTTAACGCCTTTACACTCACTATTCAGAAATCAGTGAGTGCTTTTGCCTGAAGAGTTAAGGACATTGCTACAGGGCACGGAATGGACCCATTTCAATGTCCGTTGCTTATATCCTTACAAAACGTAAGCAGTATGGTAAAAAGACCACATCCCTGAACACAGAGCCGCAATACACATTTTGTTTTCCACCCCACCCATCGAACAGGCCTTGCAGTACCCTCCAGGAATGGTGCACTTCCCCGCCTGGGGAAAAAATGCTATTCGAATAAAGACAAGAAAACCAAAGTAGCGCTTCACTGGCAAACTCTGTAGCGTGGCGCTAATGTATTTGGGTGTGAATAAAATCAATCTGGCCACTTTGCTACCACTCGGTCTAGCTTTATTTAGTTATTTATTTATTGTTCTTATTTGATCCTTTTATTCCCGAGGCTGCACTTTGGACTAGAAAATGTCAGAAAAAGATGACATTACCAGCAAAAGTGTTTTTCTTTTTTGGATACATTTCACATGGGAACAAATAAACGAAAGAAAGAGAGGGAGAGAACCCTTTCTTGAAGTCAGGGTTTTCAGTAAGTCAGAAGGAGCTAGACAGAAAGAGAGGGAATAAGAGGAAGAAAGAAAGGGGGGGCATCTGAAGCGGCAGAGCAGAAGTGGACACTGTCCTCGTCTTCTCTGGGCATGAAGGAAAAGACAGTCTTTTTCTGCCCGCCCGTCCCAGAACGGCCACGAGCCGAGCCTTATCTACAGGCCTTGGCTATTTCTGGCGTCCTGGGATGCATGTTCAAAAAAAAAAAAAAAGTAGGGGAACGGAATCTATGGTATTAAAGAAGTAGGGGCACGCCGTGCCCTGCCGATCCCGCCCACTTCGACCACTGCCTGCAGTAGGACTTTTAAAGGAGATGTGATCTTTGAAATAAGGTGTTGGAAGTCTGTAGGTAGGCAATAATCGGGATCAAGGCAAACCTGCACGTGGCTTAAGAGTAGGCTGTGCTCGGAGAGAGGAGGCATGCAGCGGATGGAAAGGATGGAGAGATTCATTAGAAAGAGAAAGTTGATAATTGAAAGTTTGAAGTCGGTCAGTTTTCATGCAGGGAGTTTAAGAATGTTTTTGCAGCTTATTGTGATTGCATGCAAAACTGTACAAAGAAACATTGTTGCAGTATCATTGTACGCCATGAGAACACAGTGCACGCACAAACACAGCCATCACCTGAGGGTAAATAGCGTTAAAATAAATATGGTTTCATTTTCCCATAAATCAGATGGAAAGAAAATACAACGTGGGAATGTTGCACTTTAAATGTATGAGCTTTAGATGCTCTTCCCCTTTCCATCTGGGGATCATGGTGGGATGAAGTACAGCAGAGTTTGTTTTAATTTGTGTAAAGTAATGCTTCTCAGGGCAGGTAGCACTAAGACTGTCTCCAGTGTGGAGCACCCACAGCATTGGTGCAATGAAGTTTGAGATCTTGCATCTGGCTGTCATTCAGCCTTCCTTTAGTGGTAATCAGAAAAGGTCCTGACTAGAAATTGCAGTACCCCCCCCCCACCCAAACACTTACCACCTACCAAACCTGCAGTGCTCAGTAAACACAAGTAATCAGCAACCCTTTCCTAAAAAGGTCTTCTTTTAATTTCTAAAGTAGGCCGTGTGCAGTGGGGGGTTGGCCGCAAGGAGGACCCAACACCGCTGTAGGTAGGCAACCCGCCCCATGGACTCGCAACCCACATTTAATGTTTTTTTTTCTCTTGTGCTACCAGTGTTTAAGTTTCACCACCATGGTATGGTACAAGCTTCCACCAGAGAAGCTTGCGCGGTACTCTTGTGCCATGGAATGAACGCTTGAATGGCGACTTCTGTTAGAGTACCGTGGTAGCTCATGGGAGGGTCGCGCTGAGCCCCGCATGAGTACTATGGGACAGGTAGAACAAAATCTTCTTTTGTTTTTTTGGGCTCCTGGAGGGGTCCCTCTGGTTCTCCACCCAAACCTTCCATACCCCCACAATTGTCTGGGATTCAGGGTATTTCTACCCTGCCCCCCTTATACTATTTAAAAAAAATTACTGAGTCCGGACCCTAGTCCTGTAATGGCCTTCCAAGTGTTTTGTGTTCTGATTTCAATATCACACTAGCCCTTCTTTTAAAAGTGGGGTTGTTGACTTCCTTGATGGGTAGTGCTTTGGTCGGTTTGGCCAAGGGTGATAGCGTTGAGAGGGCCAGGAGGTTGGTGGCACACCTTGATGTTTCAGGAGGGCTGGGCGCCCAGGCGGGCATTTCTCTTCAACAATGGGGGCCAGCAGGCCATTGCACGTTGGTCATGCAGCACAGGCGCCACATGGGGCGACTAATAGTGGTACCTTGGTGGCCATCTGCGTGCTCCCCATGGTTCCAGCGGTGACATGGCTCCACCCCAGCTCAAGAAACAGCGGTTACAGGTACCGGGCATCATTGCCAAGCATTGGGCTGGGGACTTTCATTCTGAGCATGACCAGTTGGGCAGACACGTGCCATTGGAGATAATAGAAAAAATATGGAAGGGGAGTTATGTTGACATGTGTGAATAGTGGATAGGGCTGAGAGAGAAGAGGGAAAGTGGTGCAAGGGGTACTTTTATTGTGAATAAAGAGTTTTAGGAGGAGGGGACTCTGCTACCAGTCATGATCTCACTCATTAAGATATGATTTTGAAGGATGCACAGGAACAATTTTAGCTATGGACAACTCCCATGTATTAGTGTCTTTGCTAAGGCTAGGGCTTGATCTCTGTAAACAAAGATGTAAAACTGTGGGTTACTGTGCATATAACGGGTTAACAGTTGTGTTTTGTATATATGTGTAAATAAATATGTCCGGGGGGCCTTTTGACCGTTGACCCAGCCTGTCTTGCTCTGATGTTTTTGACAGTATTGTAAGGGGTATTGTGGGTGGAAGGTGGTCTGAGGGTGGTGTTTCCAAGTGACATTGGTGACTGCCTGGCCATACACAATCCAGAAGGTCTCCTAACTTCATTGATAGTGTCTTGTCGGAAGTTAACAAGGTTGGATTTTGGAGGCTTCTCTGGCTCATGCATGTATACAGATTTAAACCAGCTGGAGGTAATCTTTACAAAGGTAAGACCTGTTAGCCTCCAGGCTTCCCATCAGTATCGTCCACACAAAAACACTTTGCAAATAATGCACACATTTAACTGTGCCGCAAACTGTTATCCCAGGGAGACGGATGGAGTTGTCTTGCGGTACACCTACCTCCTGTGTAAGGTGTTTCACACATTACATCACTGCGATAGTAAGTCTGGACTGGCGTTGTGTATAGCGGTGCTTTACTGTTCACATCCATGTTCTGTTCCGGAGTGTGTAAGATAGATGGCGTAAACGTATGACGCATGCTGAATATTAATGTTGGTAGCTGTGTCTTCATTACGACGATTTGTTTTCAAGAGAGTGACATTTTATATTGACAGCTCAACACCTCCTTGTGCTGCACTGAATGGGCAGAGTGACCGGCTGTGTAATCTTTATTAGCTGTTCTTGTTGATTTTGTCAGGTGCAGGAAAATATGCAGCGTTTTTCTTGTGTATCTTTCATCTACGGTACACGTGGTAAACAAAAAACGTGTGTACTTTTCGATAATTGTGAATGCGCTGTCATTTACTAGCTAGGCTGCTGGGCCATTAATAAGTAATGCCGTTTCGGTTGTTCACCAGTCAAACACGTCATGCTTAAATGGGCAGGAAAAGGCTTTTTAATCTAAATTCTAGAAGCATCATGCTTCACTGAGCATACAACAGCTGACACATGTTAAGCATATCAACATGACATTTTCTCCAAGCTAGTACATTTGAATCGTTTGTGTGCACTTCACAAACTTTAGCTTAATGCCAAGTTTTTATTCCGTTTTCGTTCATTGTCTTAAAATATTTATATAGTGCTTACTATCTCTATGTGGGGCGCTGAAGCGCTTGCCTACATGGGTAGCTCGTTACACCCTGTAGGTTGTGTGCTTGGAGGGATGTTTTTGGTTTTATCCTGTGTGGACAGTGTTTCCATGTCGTGCGTGATGATTACTGAGGTGCAGTTATCATGTTGGACGCAGGGCATAGCAGTGTGATGGATAAAAAAGTGTGAGAGATAGGCTTGCAGTTTATGGTTTTCAGTAAGCTGGCAGCTTGGAGCACCTCTGCAGAGCCCAGTCCACTTAACTGGTTACTGCACTGAGTTGCCCATTCTGGAATATTTTGTTTAAAGTGAATGGTCCTGAGTAGGCATAGATTAAAGGGAGAAATGGTGGAGAGATCTGCCGGGAATGGACTTAGTTAATTTCATCCCATATCTGATTGTCATTGTGAGATGTCAAGAAGCGGTCGTAGTAAGTAGCTAGATGGGACCCGCAATGGTGAACTAAATTGAAATCCTCCTTGTGCAGCGGCATGCGTCAGATCTCTTCAGTTATTCAATGCCTGCTCAGTTGGTGAGGAGTGGTTTATTGCTGTGCACTAGTACAGTGCTGGGTGATGGACTTGCCCCATAGCAGTTTTGTCTTATGTGAGAATATGAGTGTCAAGCAGTAAAAGGGAATTATTATGCAGCCAGTGTGAACTACAATTAACTGTCCAACCACTGAGTATTATTTATGATATTACTATCAGTGTGGGTTATATATTCTATTTGTATTGTAAGTGCATTCATATAACATCCTAAAGATGCTGAGTGCCTAGACACACTCCTTGAAAAGAAGTCGACCCTAAATTAAAAGCTGAGGAGCCAGAGGTGGACGTCTGTTTCCGGTGCTTCAGACCCCACAGTAAGTTAATGTATAGGATATGAACCACAACATCTGAAGAGAGGGGAGAAGCAAGAAGGCATTTTCTAATGATTTGCTATTTGTAGCATCTCTCCACCTGCTTATGTTTGTATCAGACATTGAGGTTGGGAGGAGTAGCCAGACATGGATGTGTCTTTTGCAGTGGGTCTCTTTAAGGAAAATTATATTGTGGCCAAAGACCGGCCAATTGTGGTCAAAAGATATAGTTTTAAAATTCACCGCATTGCCACCCATGACTTCTCAGAATCTCTCACAATTTAACATGGTAGGCTGTGTGCAGCAGCGCTAGCCTGGTGTGGGAGAGAAATTTGCTTAAGAGTTTTCCAACTTTTGTACAATAGTAGAGGGTTTTGAGACTTTCCATGCCTCAAATGAATCAAGCTGTATTGGGGTATTTAATGACAAAACTGTTGGTCCTATGCTTGGCGAGCCCATGGCCACGTGAAAGGTGTTTTGTTCGGGGCAGATCTTGTCCCTGAGGCAGCGTTCTGATCCAGTTGTTTGGAGTAGGCAACAGATGTAGCCTTCATCAGTGATAAATGGGTTTCCCCTTGGTTGATTTAATTAAACTTCTAATGCATCAATGGTATTGCACTGCTGCAGTTTGTTGATTGTGTAAGTAAAACTGTTTCCTCCCAGCATTTGTTTATGTAGGGAACGCAGAATGCGGAGTTCAGTCAGTCTTTACATCTGGAATCAGAGGCCAGCATCCATGGATGCTGCTATTCTTTCCTTGAAGGTGTTATATAAAAGTGATGACCCCTGCAGGGTCATGGGGGTCCATGCCAGTAAATTGCACCTTACTTCTGCTGGTCGTTAATGAAGTTGGAAACTGGAAATTGTCTATTAAAGTTTATTGCATGAAGATGTGCGTAGTATTTAGGTTTAGTGCATGGTTGTCCTATGCAATAAGGACTTCATCTTTTGTGGATTCAGATGTAATGTCTGAATCACAACATCTGCAAGTACCTTGTGTTGAGGAAACCACTCTTCAGAACATCAGCCAGTGTATGGGATCCATTGGACCCACAGTTTCATTAAAGCCATTGGTCAATGTCTTGGGCAAGGGGCAATGAAGATTTAGATCTTATAAATCTACCTGTTTGTACCTGGGAAATTAGGTCGTCTAGGCAAAAGTGAAGGGGAGAACTGTTGTAGGACATTTCACCCAACATTAAGACACGATAATCCATCATGTCTTAGATACCAGGGGATGTCTTTTGGGATATCAAAGAAAAAACAGAGCACATCACTATGTACTGTTTTACTAGGAACTCTTTTTAGCATTAAAACCTGGTTGGGTATCCAAGTGCTGTTTAGTTCTCATGGATGCACTCTTGATGGCGGAGTTTGTATAATTGCTTTATGGAATGCTAGGTCTAGAAGAAATTATGCTTTCAGGAGTAATCTAGAATAAAGGCCAGTTGGCCTTTGTTTTTAGCGTTTTCATGTGGCTGTTCAGATTACAGCCTGCACTACAGTACCTACAGGATTTTACTCTTTTCAGTTAATTTACCAAAGTCTGATTATTAGTTTACTTGTAGTTGGTCAAGTTGTGATGCACCCAATTCCTCTTTTATTTAGTTCTGGAAATGCATGACACACATTAAATATGTCTGGTGCAAGTCACCCTGTTATTTCAGATCAGTTTCTTCTTTTACCATGACTTCGACCCCGTTACTTTGATTCAAACCAGTATTTCGCTTTCCATCATTTAGACATAATTATTTCGACCATTGTAAATATACTTCAGCTTATAAAGTAAACAACAAAATAGTTTATATGTTGGTTCAAACACTGATTGTTAGGAATATAATTAATATTATATATGTTTTTAAATCCGCAATGATTTCACATTATATTAAAGAATAATTTAAACAAATGTAAAATGTTTTGTACAAGATTGGGGCAATGTAGGGGTATTCCTGGCATTAGGGTTAATGTTATTGTTAAGGATGATGTTGGGATAATCGCTGGTCGCATCAGTTTTGATTAAAATCTTAGGGATTTTTTTAGATAATTCATCTACTAGCATGGTCTATGCTATAGTTGTGAATCCCATAAAGTGAAACATTGTCCTCATAAATGTAACCTAAAGTAAGATGCTATAAATATCCTTAACATTATCCATAACAAAACAAATGAAGTAAAAAAGCACAAAAAATAAACTTCTCTCCATGAAACAAGCCGAAGGACTAATTTGAACATTTGGCTCAATTTGCGTCAAAAAACAAACGGCTCCTACAATCAGAGACCCTTTACGGAGGCGGGCTTGAAATTAACTGAAGATCCCACGGTTCGTGGATGCTGGACCTTGAACCATGAACAGTAAACATCAGTTGTAGATCTGTTGCTATCCAGCCAGTCCTGGAGTTTGTTTCTGTAAATTAGCATCGCTCATGTAGCCTTTCAAACTAGCAGCTTCACGCTCATGTATCTGCCACACTGTTGCTTAAAAGTGACCCATGATTTTCAGTACTTTGTCCTGATGAGATGAGATTTTATAGAATTTATACAATGTACAGCGAGCTGCCAGATTTTGATCAGACGGTGCAGAGAATTGGCAGAACAGCAATGAATCCGACAGTGTCCATATGGCGCGTGGTGATATGAGCTTAAATTAGTTGGAACATCTTGCATGTAGGCATGGTTGCCAGGCATACCTCTGTTTACGAAAAAAAATGGACACCCATCTCTAGAGAGATGATTAAGTGCTAAGGTACTCCTATTCATTCAGACATATATTTAAGACTTTTAAAAAGCTTTAATTGTGGTATGATGTGAACCTCATTATACAGAGAACTTGAGAAGTGTGTAGTTGTTGCCTCTTTCTCCTGACCACTCAAGCTTCATTCGTTCTTGAGGGAAAGAGTCAATATTCATAGGGCTGTAATTGGGATTTACTGATGCATTGTCTCATGTCAAGAAATATTTCAAGTTGAATGACAATGGTGTAGAGATTCATTATATTGCATAGTTTTTTTCTGAATAACCGGAGATATATTCAGGAGAAACAACGCTCTCAAAAAAATGTAATACAATAAAAGCTAGATACACAGTCTACGCGTTCTTTAATTTTACAAATCTGTTCTTTCTCTGCATGCGCTCCAGGCAAGCATTGCATATCAGCTACCACTGTTTATTAGATTAAGATTCACATGTGCACAAATTGTGTAGCCACCTTACTCATGCACCGCTGAGTTGGCCAAAAGGTTTTGTCTGTCATCTCTTTCTATGGGGATCTTGGAAGTTCTTGTTGCGAACAGACCTGTTTCAATCTTTACCAACTTGTTTTTACAATTTATTTTTTATTTACTGGGGAAACATATTTATCAGAACTACTGTACATGAATCATTCTTCATAGTTGACATCGGGAATGGGTCATTAATTCGACCGCCATCACTTCAACACCCTGTAATGTAAATCTGTACACTTTAGCCCCACCTGGAGTATTGTAATCTCTGCTTATCCTTTTTAGGTCTCGCCTGAGCCAGCGCATGCGCTGCTCTGCGAGACATTTAGTAAGTGGGTTTTCAAAGTGCTACCACAAGCTTTTGCTGGCCTCAAGCTTGCGGTTACGCGCGTGTACATGCGCGCAGCCGCAATCTGGCTTTTTGTCAAGGCTCATTAAGCCTTACAGCGCGCGAATCACTTTCGTTTTAATGCTCCTCCACCCCCTTGCTCTCTGCTCTCACTACCCCCTCCCTTCTCCCCCTCCCTCCTTGTTAGTTACTTTCACTTTCGTGCGCACTTCTACTTATCTCAGGACTCCGCCCCTTTCTAAAGACCTCTTCCGCCCCACACCCTCCACCTTCACTTTAAACGGAAAAGAATAGGAACTTGCTGACATCCTTCAGCTCCGACTCCCTCTCCTAAAATAGTTTATGGCCGGTGGAGCCTTTTAATCGTAGGCGCTGGAGACGGTAGATGCTGGCACGCATCTTGTGAGTTATACAGTAATTAAGTTCGCAGTTAGCGCCTGCGAGGTGCCCTTAATAGTGGAGCACAGCTGCCTGCCTGCGTCCGCCCCCCTCCACCCGCATGTGTGCGTGTTTGGGAGGTGCTGTTTCCCACAGCTCTGATCTAATTCAAACAAAACTTAATCTCCGTGTGACCAACCCCGCGCCAGCGCTCTCCCACCCGCCGACAGCCCGCTCTCTCAGGCTGTGTGCGTGTTACACATTTACATTGTCAATCTGGCAGGCTCCCCTCAAACAACCCTTGTGTCTAGGTTTACAATGTCAACCGGCCAGGATGCAGAGACTGTCTGCAGCAATAACACGCTCATGACCCGGGTCCCTGTCGTTCATGCGCCCCCCGTCCCCGCCCCGCACTTTTACTTCAACAGCCTGTGTCCTGTGCCCTCGGCGCGCCGACACCAGTGATCAGTCATTTAGTTAGAAACCATTTCCCTGCGTGAATTTCACAATAGTTCTACGCATTGCGGCACCTTTATCGCACTTACTAAATCTCTCTCACTAACAAACTCTCTCTCACTAACAAACTCTCTCTCACTAACAAACTCTCTCTCACTAACAAACTCTCTCTAGCAAACTAACTCTCTCTCACTAACTATCAGTAACTCTCTATCAGTAACTCTCTCTCAGTAACTCTCTCTCAGTAACTCTCTCTCAATAACTCTCTCTCAATAACTCTCTCTCAATAACTCTCTCTCAATAACTCTCTCTCAATAACTCTCTCTCAATAACTCTCTCTCAATAACTCTCTCTCAATAACTCTCTCTCAATAACTCTCTCTCAATAACTCTCTCTCAATAACTAACTAACTCTCACAAAAAAAATCTCGCTAAAAAACAAAAATAACTTGCTAAAACAATTATTCACTCTCACTAACTTACTATCCCACTAACTCACTCTCTTTCACTCACTAAATAACTAACTCACTCTCTCTCTCATTCACTCACTAACTGACTCTCACTCTCAATAATTCTCTCACTAACTATCTCACTCTCACTAAAACACTAACTCTCTCTCACTTACTAACTCTCTCACTCACTCTAACTAAATAACTAACAAACTAACCTTCACTGTCCTGTTCTTTATGCCCACCCAAAAAAAAAAAACATTAGCATAGCCAATAGGTCTCGCCTTGGGGACATTATAACTGTTTAGCCATGCAACAATTAATATTGTTGCACCAATGATATTATGCTGCATAACTAAATACTTATAAGGTCAAAAAAGCGAGACCTATTGGCTATGCCAATGCTTGTTATGTAAAGTGCTCCGCTCCCCTTTGATTGGACATGAAATATATAAAGACTTAAATTCTCAAAGAAATATGTTAACGATTATTTCTCAATTATGCAGGTATGGACTTTGAGGTGGCGTTTTCGAAAATCATTGTGGAGCTGCGGAAAAAGCACCCGGGCCACATCCTGCCGGACGAGGAACTGCAGTGGATATTTGTGAATGCTGGTGGCTGGATGGGCTCCATGTGCCTGCTCCACGCCTCCCTTACAGAGTACATACTTCTCTTCGGGACTGCATTAGACACAGGCGGACACTCTGGTAAGAACTGTGACTCTGCTCCACTCCATTTGACCTGTGTGGGCCCAATGTCTGCAGCCAAAACCAACCTCCAAGTGTTTGGAATGGACATGTAATGCAGTGGAGGTAAAACTCGAAACCTAC
The DNA here is from genome assembly GCA_963921515.1 of Calotriton arnoldi. Classification (NCBI taxonomy): domain Eukaryota; kingdom Metazoa; phylum Chordata; class Amphibia; order Caudata; family Salamandridae; genus Calotriton; species Calotriton arnoldi. The sequence goes on from CAWUFW010000679.1 coordinate 3,175,550, forward strand.
ACAAGCAGCTGTAGATTGTTCAATGCACACAACTTGATATCCTAATCTGCCTGTTACTGTTGTTGTAGTGTATTCAATTTAAGGCATGCTACATTATTTTCAGGCCTTGTAGCTCAGTTCTCCTGGGTTGATCAGTAATCATTTGATGAGACATATCCCCTCTAGAATGTTGATTCCATCTTTGACAAACTCTGTCATCGTTCGCAGATTTAAAAGGCAATGACTGGGAGGTCAGTTCTTTTCAGTGGCAGAAGCTAAACTGTGGAGCCCTCCTCCTGTATCTCCAAGGCTGCTTCCGTCCTTGCTCGGTTTTCAGAAACATCTTAAGACCTGGCTTTTCCGCCAAGCATGTGAGGTTTAAGGGTAAGGGATTAATGAGATATAGCTGCTCTTTAGTTCTGATCCAGCGGGTTACTAGCAACAAGCATTCATACACCAAATACTCACTTGGGCCCATACATTCATACTACGCTAGCAATTTCCGCTGGTGGGTCAGTTGGTACTCTTTATCAAAAATCCCTGCTACCAATTACTTTTCCGATTGAAGAGTAATGACTTACCAATGGACACTTTGCTAATTGGGAAGTTTTAAATGAGTGACTTTCAATGCAATTCATAACTCCTGAAATAATCACTGAGTCAGGAAGTTTTAAAATATTTATCTAAAGATTTAGCAGAGTAAAATACAGAACCACATGATACTTAAAAATCGCATATCAAGGATGAAGCATAATAATCAATTATTGATCAATGACTGTCCCTTAGGAAAGGAGAAGATAGAGACAGCAGCGCAACTAAGGTTTGCATTTATATTTACCTAAAGTGCGAGAACCAAACCCCTTGGCCAAGGAGTTGGAAAGATAGGACCCAAGAAGGATGAAGAGCAAAAGACCTCCTCCTGGATCAGGACTGGACCGGTGACCTCTCTATCAACGACGCCTGCGTCGTTCCCCTCTCTGGTACTTCGCTTCTCCTCGATTTCTCCCGTGTCTTCCTTCTAAGGTACTCTGCCGCCCCCACCTCAGGACCTCTCTGGACAGCGGTTCAGTCTGCAATCGATCAGCTTGTACGTCTGGAGCCTATGTTCCTGTCAGCGTCTAGTCTCGAAGAACCCCTGTTCTCGTGCTTGATTCTTCTCTGTTTATGCGCTAGCTAATTAGCTAATTCTATATCTATTATACCCTTCTACGCCCATGTACCTCCCATTAATGTTGCAAAAATATGGGCCCACTATTTCTGATTGGACAGGGACAGGGGGTTGATCCTCACACCATATTGATTTTATTCAATTTCTTTAAGCCCTTTGTCTTTAAAATACCGCCCCTCAATTTTAATACATTTGCTTTATTTCCCACCCGTCTCATGACAAAGTTTATACATTCTTCATGTACATTGTTGCATATTAGTAGGGACATTCATGAGTACAGCAATATTGGCCATCGGGTCACGGCCTTGGACGACGTCCAGGTTGACTTCATCCTTTCTCTCTCTGGGCAGCCATGCAGGACGCATGCGCAGAACAATGCCTCTCGAGTTTCAGTTCACCAACCCCAGGCCCAATTTACGAACTAATAAAGTCAAAGAAGAAAATATTAAAATCGCAAATAAATTGTTTCACTGTATTCCCACTCTTTCTACTCTATTCCCATTTACTTATAAACTCTATCCCGCATTAGTAGCGTTAGAATACCACAGTTTAAGTGCAACATGAGAGCAAGCTGTAGCACGTGAAAACATAAAGCAGCCATTTTAATGCACTCTGTGCAGAAGCAAGAGTTTCCCTCCAAGCAAAGAAAGACGTCACACCCCGTGATATGGTTGAGACATGCGCAGTAAAGTTCCCGCGCTTTAGCGGCCATTTTAGAATAGACAAGCGTTATTTGTTAGTTTAAACACATAAGCAAGCTTCCTTGCTACTTATATTTGTGCGTGCAGTTGTTAGTATGAACAATACAAGTTTAATACATTAATACTTATGAGAAGATTGCATCCGAGCAAGTCTCATTTGTGAGTCCTTGCTCCATCAATCCCCTCTCTGATGGCGTTTCTGAGCCATCAATTACTACCCACAACCAGATTTTTTTTTTTTTTTTTTTAATTCTTTTTATTGATTTTATCCCAACATGTGACATAATAAATCATCATACTACCCACAACCAGATGCCAACTTTTAGCATAATATAGTTTCACTTTCATTTTTACACTTTCTATTTTTCACATCTCCTTTCAGTTTCTTGTATAATTCACTTCTCAAATCTTCTAATTAAATTTCGTCAAATTTTCGCTTCTTTCCTTTTCCTGTCACATTATACGATTCATTCTTTCTACAACATTTGCACCATATCATTATTGACAGTACTGTTATTGCTATCCCTGCTAAGGGAACTAATATTTTACCTATAAGTCCTTTCCCTATATTAGCAAACCAGGTACCAATTGACCTAATACTATTGGTCAATCTTTCCCATACACTATCAACTTCCAGTGGATTTAGTTCCTTCTCAAGTTTAGTCATATTCTGTATATATGTTCCAATTTCTGCACTTTTATCAGGTATGTAAGTGCAACAGTGTTTCGTCTTCAATAATTTACAGACTCCGCCCTCTTTTGCCAGTATTATATCAAGAGCAAGTCGATTTTGCATAACCATAGAACTAATCGCAACCATCTCCGCATTAATCATTAGAAATCCTCCAGCAGTGTCAGTTGATAAACGATCAACCACTGTAGATAATTTACATATTTTCCTTGAGTTCAGAATTATTCCCACTGAAGGTATCAATGCACCAAATATATCACCTACAATTTCTGAAAAACAAGCTCTTTTTCTACGTGTTAATTCACTAGTATTTTCATTGCTGCCAGTGTTTCTTTTTACGTGGTATATTTTTGGAAATACTATTCCAAAATAACTTCCATACCACCGTGCAGGACGCCTAAAGTAAGCCTCATTCCCACACACATAATAGATTCCAGGAAAAACTGAATCTGTTCCTCCTTTAAGTCCCAAACCTCCAAGAATTAAGAAATTGTGTTCACATTCACTGGTACCGATGAAAACATTGTTATACTCTGTCTTTAACCTATGTAGACACATTTTCCCTGTTTTTACAAAATCTAGAGCCATAGCAGCTTGAGCCTTGCCAGGTGTGTAACTACCCTCTTTCTCAGCCCAAGGTGGCAAATGAGCCTTATGCTCAGAAGCTTTCTTTTGGAAATCTTGTCTTCTACTCTCCACTAAATTCAAAAATATCTTTTCTTCTTCATGTAAAGAACATGTTAAATTGCGTCTATGTGCGTGTGTTATGTCTATTGATTTCATTGTTAAGAAAAATTCTCCCATAAACTGCATCTTTATTACTAAGCACTGGATTCATATTCTTTCGAATTGGAACCTCAGAAAATATCACATCTATATTTGAATAATAATACTGAAGTCGTCCTGTTCTATAAAATAAACTAGTCCGTACACTACATGATATGCCATAGGTTAATGGCAAGTGATGATACGTTAACCCTTCTGCTTCTGATTCAGGTAATTTCATACAGACATAACAATTACTAACTTCCATGGTATCTACATATTGAAACAATAATTTTGTGAAAACATTCAAACTAGTGTCGATTATCTGTTACTTCATGATGAAATTCTGGTTCATCTTCTGCCTTTAGTTCTACTCTATTACTTTTCAAGTTATCTGTTCTTTCCTTTGTTTCATTGTTAATCTTTTTATCTATTATCATAAGGTAAGGAATTGCTACGATCACAACTAACCACACTATAAGCATTACTACCAGATTGCATATGCATATAGCGCAGCATCTTTTACAACCTTTCTGCTTTGGTCTCCCAGTAACTCTATCGTCAGACATTTTTGACAAGGAAGATTGCTCTTCTTATCGTATTCTTCAAGTCTCTTCACGTTCTCAAGGTGGTTTTATTTCTTTTTCATAAGTCAGTTCTGTATTTGTTCCTTCGTCACCACTTTCACTTAACTCTGAGTTTTCGTAATCTTCAATGATAATATAAGTCCAATCAGGACCTTTTAAATTTGTTATTCACAAGTTTCAGTCTTTTGCTTCTTCGTTTTTCACTTTTATTTTCTTGTCCCGTTTGGCTTGTTACTTCGTTCACTTGATCTGGATCTTCACTTCTGGTTGTTATGTGGTATTTTACTCTTTTAATGACACTAGGCTAATGATCACCTTTTCTTGTTTTCTCTGTTTGCACTGTCTCTTTATTTCCTTCTTCAGAAATTCTTTTATTTTCAGGTTGTGTTACAATTTGATGTTCTTCAATTTCTGTTTCTTCTACTATTTGTTCTTTTTCCGGTCTGATTTGTTTGTCTTCACCTGTTCCACTGTGAGTCTCTAGTAACTGATTTTGTTCTTGATTTACGTTTTCATGCTCGAGATTCTCAAGATCTTCTTCTTCTGCGTACTTTTCTTGATCTAACTGGTTCTGATCAGGGCTTATTGCACTTTGTACTTCTGCAGCCTGACCTCGTTCTTCTAGACCTGTCTGTCCCTGCTCAAAATCTGTTGGTTCTTCTTTAATTTGAGCCCAGTTTCCTCTCCCTATTTGTTCCTGCTCAGGTTCTCTTATCTCTTCTTCTCCTTCCTGAGCAGCTTCTTCTTCACCTATCTGATCTTCTTCAATTTCTTCTAAATTTACTTGACTTCTTGTTCTGTTGTAGACTTCAGGTATTTCCACCACCGGTATCCAGTCCTGACTTGTGCTCGGTTGTTCTTCTTCAGCTTCCTTCGAATCTTGTTCCTGAGATTCTTCAGCTGGGCAACCTTCAGCTTCCTCAGCAATCGATACTGTCTGAGTATTTTCTTCTTCAGGATCTGGTATTCTTTTGGTGTGGCTTACATGAATCCAATTAGGAAATCCTGCACACTTCACTGCTGTGTTTGTGACCAGTATGACCTGACAAGGTTCGCCCCACCTAGGTGATAGACACGTTTCTCTGGTGTGATTCTTCACTACCACCCAGTCTCCGGGACTCAGATCATGTTCTTGTTCAGGCTGCCTGGAAACTGCGTCTTCTCCAACCTGGTGAGAGACAGAACGCACTAGGTCAGCCAATCCTTTGCAATAATCCAGAACCATATCATCAGATATATTCAGCAGTTTATTCGTGGGAACATGTGCTTGTCATATTGCTCTTCCCATTATTATCTCGTGCGGACTCAATCCGGTGTTTCTATCGGGAATGCTTCTGAGTCCCATTAAAACAAGAGGTAATGCATCTGGCCAATCTAATGATGTTGATGCAAACATTTTTCCCAGTCTGGATTTTATCGTGCCATTCATTTGTTCAACCACTCCAGAAGCCTCTGGACGATATGCACAGTGCAATTTTTGCTCAATTTGGAATGCTTCACAGATTATCTTAATCACTTCACTGTTAAAATGCTTTCCTCTATCTGATTCCAAAGTTACTGGAAAACCAAATCTAGGAATGAGTTCACGTAGCAACAACTTTGCGACTGTAATACGGTCATTCCTTCTGGTAGGGTATGCCTCCACCCACTTTGAAAACAGACACACTATGACTAGTACATATTTCAGCCCTCTACATGGTGGTAACTGAATGAAATCAAGTTGCAATCTCATAAATGGACCCTCCGCCTTTCCAATTTTTCCAAATCCAATTACTGTTTTTCTTCCTGGATTATGCATTTGGCAAGTTAAACATCTCTGACAAAGACTCTCTGCTACCGCCCTAAACCTTGGATTGTACCAATTTTGTCTAAAGAGCCTAATCATTGCATCTCTCCCTACGTGCGTCTCCATGATACATCCTGGCCATTTGTGAAAGCAGACAATCCGGCATGACTGGTCTGCCATCGGCACAAATCCATACATCATCGTCTGCCTTTTGAGAACATCCTGTTTTAATCCATGTACTTCTTTCACTCTCATCAGCATCATCTTGCAATCGTTTTACATCATTCCATGTTTCAGGAGGTGCATACAGCATAAGTTGACAGCTGATTCCCATTCTTTCCACCCTTTTATTTACTGACAATCTGTTTTTGGCACAAAGTTGAGCCACAAGATCTGCGTATCTGTTGCCGACTACCACCCAGTCATCTCTTGACTGGTGTGCGGCACATTTCACCACAGCCAATTCTTTTGGTGATTGTATTGCTTCCAGTAGTTCTTTTACGAACTGTCCATTTTTAATGGGGGATCCTGAAGAAGTCATGAAATCCCTCTGCATCCATAATTGGCCAAAATCATGCACAACCCTGTAACCATATTGGCTATCAGTAAATATAGTTACTTTTTGATTCCTCCCAATTTTGCAAGCCTTTATCAATGCAATCAATTCAGCTATTTGTGCAGATTTTACTCCTGGTAAATAGGATGCTTCGACTATTCCAGTTAGTTCACACACTGCATATGCTGCAGTTAGTTTTCCATCTTCATGCCTTTGGCATGAACCATCAACAAACTGCTCCCTGTCTGGCTTCCTGAGGGGTAGTTCCTGAATATCAGGACGTGGTTTCGTGCACAACTCTGTGACTTGTAAACAATCATGTTCCTCTTCGTCATCTTTAACTTCTTCATGATATGAGTCTGGTAGTAAGGTAGCTGGATTTACTATTGTGCACCTTACAATGGTCACATTTTCAGCACCCAGTATTATTCTTTCATATTTAGTCAGCCGACTAGGAGTAAGATGCTGAGTTCGTGTTCTTGTCAACAAAATCACAACCGCATGTGGAACGAACACTTTTACAGGATGTCCCATTACAATTGACTCACTTTGTTCAATGCTCAAACAGGTAGCCGCCACTGCTTTTAAGCAGCCTGGCAACGCGGCTGCCACTGGGTCCAATGTAGCAGAAAAATATGCTATAGGACGTCTGTCTAAATCATGTCTCTGGGTTAAGACTAAAAGTGCACAATTTTCTCTTTCATGGCAGAATAATGCAAATTTTCTTTTATAATCCGGCATGCCTAGGGCAGGTGCTGCACATAAAGCATTTCTTAATTTTACAAAGGCTCCTACGCTCTCATCATCCCACTCAACTGGGTCCTTTGCCTTCTTTTTCGTCATTTGAATTAATGGCTTTGCCAACAGGGAAAATCCTAGTATCCATTGTCGACAATACCCTACTATTCCAAGGAACATTCTCACTTCTCGTTGAGAGACGGGCATCTGCATTTTCTTTATTAATTTTATTCTTTCAGCTGTTATTCTCCTTCTGCCCCTCTCAATCTGGTGTCCTAGGTACTTAACTGCTGTTGTACAGAACTGCAATTTTTCAGGTGAAACTTTATGCCCTTCTTCAGCTAAATGATTTAATAATGCAATAGTGTCAACAACACAGTCCTCTCTGGTGTTAGATGCCACTAGTAAGTCGTCTATGTACTGCACTAAGACTGAGCTTCCTGGCATCACTAGTTTCTCCAGGCACTTTTTCAATATCTGATTGAAGATGGAAGGACTTTCCGTGTACCCCTGAGGAACACGATTCCATACATAGACTTTGTTCTCAAATTTAAATGAAAAAAGATACTATCTGGGTGCAATGGTATGGAAAAGAATGCTTGGCATAAGTCAATCACAGTAAACCATCCTGCACTCCAAGGAATCTGGTATAGAATCACTACAGGATTTGGCACTATAGGACAACAGGGTTCCACAATCTTATTTATTTTGTGCAGGTCTTGAACGATCCTATACTTTCCACTAGGTTTCTTCAGACCCATGATTGGTGAGTTACAAGGGCTACTCATTACTACTTTTAGTATTCCTTGTTTTACCATTCTGTTAATTTCTTCAATGACTCCTGCCTTTACCTCTGCACTCATTTTGTACTGTCTAGTATTTGGGAAAATTGCACCTTCTTTTACAGTAATCTTAACTGGGTCTATTTTTGCCATAAGTCCTACTTCTTTTCCCGTGAAATCCCATACCATGGAATTCACTGTAGTTTTCAGTTCTTCTGGTAACTCGTCTTTTGTTATCAAAGAAAACATCTCATCTACCTCTGTACCTTGCTTTGCAATCATAAATGTATATACATGGTCTTCATCTGGGGTCTGAACTGCCACACCATCCGGCGTGCAGAAAATTGTGCAATTCATTTTGCATAACAAATCCCGGCCCAATAAATTTACTGGACTGGAATCACATACTACAAATTGATGCATTTCTCTAAAGTTTCCAATTTTTACTTCCATTGGTTCAGTAAGAGGTGTTCTAATCTTCTTATTAGCCACCCCCACAACTTGGATAGCTTCTCCAGAGAGAGGAAGGTCTGGGATGTCTGTTGTTCTCACAGTAGACCTGGTAGCACCAGTGTCCAAAAGGAAAGTAATATCTTTACCTTTCACATTCCCTTCAACATATGGACCTGACTGATCTACCGGTAAGGATGCACCAAGTACGCACTCCTTCTCCCCCTCTCCTAGGCACCGTCATTGGCTATAGGTACAAAAGTCGTCCTGCAAAAGAAATTGTGATGTTACATAATCATTCTTACCACTTCCTCCTTGATATCCGACGTCTGTACCGTGCTTTGCTCTGCTTACATTACCCTGTATAGGTGCAGGTGGCAACTGACTCTGAGGATTTATACCCTGCTGTGAGTCATTCTGCGTCTGTGGATTTAAATTTTGATTTGGGCCATTATTATTCTGAATCTTTTTACATTCGTCCTTCCAATGCCCCAATTTTCCGCACCCGTGACAAGGAAACTTCTTTTTAGCCTCTTCTCTACTCATTCGTCCTCTCAATTTTCCTCCATTTCCAGTGTCCCCATTCGTTCCAGGATCTTTTCCCTGATTATCATTTGGATTATCCAAATTAATTCCCTGTCGCTCAGCCATTTTCACCTGAGCCCACATCACCTTCTCTTGCAATTTCTTGTGCCTATCCTAAATGTCATCTCCACAATATTTCGCATATTTCAAGATTTCATCTATTGGCTTCCCCTGCCAACACAACATGTGCTGCTTAATCATCTGACAAATCTCTGGTTTTAATCCATAAACAAATCGGTAAACAAACTGACTCGTGTTTTTATCTCCAATGTCCTCAAATCCACTATACTGCTTAAATACCTGCAATAAACGTTCGTAATAGGCATGTACCGTTTCACTGGCTTCTTGGGTAGTCCTGTCTATTTTCACCCAATCCGTTTCTTTTGGTGGTATTTTCCCTTTCAGGAAAGTTATTACCTGCTGATACTTTTTCATTACATCATTTGACGGGGCACCTGTCTTTGGATATCTAGGATACTCCTCACTGGGCCAATCAACTGTGATTTTGCAATCTGTCCACAAATCGGCAGGTACCACTATATCGAACAAACCATCCAAATCTTTCAACAATACCTTTGACACCTTCACAAACCTCTCAACCTGCTTGTACCATTCAATTGGCTTTTCCCTCAACTTTGGAAAATCATTTGTAAATGATAAAATATCCTGTCTGCTCCATGGGACATGTACATATCCCCCTCCTGGAACTTCTCGCATCTGGTACATTTGATCTCCTTTCCCTGGTTCCTTCATCAAATATTCAGAAGTTGTTCTACTGTATCGTGCCTCTTCCTTTTTCTTTGTCCATCTAACCTTCCATTTATCTAGTTCTCCCCATTTCTGCAAAACTGTCATTAATTCTTTTACTTGTAATTTTCTTCCAGAGGCATTCATATTTTCCAAATCCTTGTCTGAAAAATCTGCTCTATATGGTTTTTGTAACACTTTTGACTTCCCTATTTCAATTCTCATCTGCAGAGCTAAATCTGATAATTTCTCATGGAATATTTTTACATTTCTTGTAATGCTTCTGCATACAAACAATAATTCTTCTTCATCGTAGGTATTTAGGCGATCTATCCCTACATTTCTTGCTATCATTTCTTCTAACTCGACCTTTAATTTGTAAATGTCCATAATCTTTGGAGGTGAACTCTGTTTGTCTGATCCTTGTGCCCATCTTTCCAAGTCTTCTGGTGTAACTACAGTGGCACTTTTCGTTCCTGATGATGTTATTATGTTTACGTCTTTGGAGCAACCAGGTGTTACTCTTCTGAGAGTACTATTTACAGAATCTCGAATGGGCAAGTCCATTAATGAAATCATAGACTCGCAATCACTAAAGTGATCCTCAACCATTACTACTGCTTCAGGTTTAGGAACATTCACAGGTGTAGGCATAACTAGAGGTTTGGGATAAGTTACTTTGTCACCATATAAGGGAACCACTGGACCAATTGTTACAGGTATGGTCAATGAATCGGGATGAATACTCAATTGTTACTTTCTGAATTAATTCTTCTCTGTTTTTATCTATCGCTTCCTTTTCTTTATCGTGAAGTACTCTACTAACTGGTGAATCATGCAATACTTGTGGTACCAAAGGTGTTCTTAACAAGGGTGCACTAGGGGTGCATCCACTTGTCCCTTCCTGATATGGTGGCGGATTCTTTAATATATGCTCCATAAATTCATCTTCAGAATCTCCAAATCTAGTCAAATGTTTTGTCTTTTCTGTGCATTTACTCCCTACTGATTCTTCTGCCATTAATATCGGATACAGACCCTCTGTAAGCATTGCTCTTCTCCACTGTTTCATCTGACCATCCATCGACTCATTTTGGTATCTGGGGAAAAATCCCCGATAACCCCTATTACTTCTAGATCGGTCACGTTCAAATGCCTCGGTTTCCCATTCCTCGAAGGCTTCGTATTGAGTCAATCTAGTTCTGGGTTCTAAGTCATTCATTCTCAATCTCAAATTTTGAAGAATCCTCCCATTGAAAGTACCATTCTCGGGAAAAGCTAATATTCCATCATTTTTGGTATATTCCATCCAATTTTCTATCCATACACAAGTATGATAACCTCTCTCCATCATCATGAATGAAGCGGGCGTTTTAGCTGGTGGAATGATAATTCCTTCCCTAGTTTTGATTGGTTTGTCCTTTTTAAAATAATTCTTAATCTTTTGTAGGAATGACATTTTCCTCTTTTCTCCGTACATTCTGGGTAAATCTCGATGTATGAAATTATATTCGGCAAATCCTAGGAATCTCCTATCCGGACGAACTCCTATTAATGTCGGATCACGTTTAAACATACAATCTCCACTATCCACTAGGACTTTTTGCTTCTATGGTAACAACCAATCAGATTCCAGCTAACTTTTGTCTCTGAACCAATCCTAGCGCGGCCTTTCAGTGACGTCTTTTCTGACGACCCCTCCTTTTCAATCTGCGCTTCTCTGTCCTTCGCTGTTTCAACCAATCCCAGCGCGACACCTGTGACGTCAGTATTGCTCCTGACTACTGACCCCTCCTTTACAAGAGTCGTTCTACGCCCGCGGTTTCGACCAGTCCCAGCCCGGCGTTTGTGACGTCCGCTTCCTCTCCGGTAGCTGACCCTCCCTTTACAAAATCGTACGTAAAACTTTATTTTCTCTATACTACTTTAAAATTCAGTAACAACATAAAGCATTCGCTATCGTGCCAGTTTCTCTAAATTGGAAAAGATAGTTTCGTTCGCACTTAGTAAAACCTTTCTGTTTACTATACATATACTACGAGTAAAACCCTTCCCTTTACTCTTCACACAAGCTTCAGAAATACCTGCTACTTCTTCAATGTTACCCTTTCTAGGTGATATAACATCAAATTTTCACTAGCATATTCCTTTGCTTTTACTCACACGCATAGAGTCCCTAACAAGTACGGATTGCCTTACTTAACTTTCCAGTACTATTTCTGCCTGGCAGATAACCTCACTGCAGTATGGCTTCCACTTACCATCCGCTATTCAATTTTCCTCGGGGATTTCTGGACAACATAAAACAAACTTTAAAACACACAGATGTTAGTTCATAAAAATAAAATTCTCATTACCCAATTAACAAAATGCAACCATCCTCTGATAACCAGAAAACTGATCCAGCGGGTTACTAGCAACAAGCATTCATACACCAAATACTCACTTGGGCCCATACATTCATACTACGCTAGCAATTTCCGCTGGTGGGTCAGTTGGTACTCTTTATCAAAAATCCCTGCTACCAATTACTTTTCCGATTGAAGAGTAATGACTTACCAATGGACACTTTGCTAATTGGGAAGTTTTAAATGAGTGACTTTCAATGCAATTCATAACTCCTGAAATAATCACTGAGTCAGGAAGTTTTAAAATATTTATCTAAAGATTTAGCAGATTAAAATACAGAACCACATGATACTTAAATCGCATATCAAGGATGAAGCATAATAATCAATTATCGATCAATGACGGTCCCTTAGGAAAGGAGAAGATAGAGACAGCAGCGCAACTAAGGTTTGCATTTATATTTACCTAAAGTGCGAGAACCAAACCCCTTGGCCTAGGAGTTGGAAAGATAGGACCCAAGAAGGATGAAGAGCAAAAGACCTCCTCCTGGATCAGGACTGGACCGGTGACCTCTCTATCAACGACGCCTGCGTCGTTCCCCTCTCTGGTACTTCGCTTCTCCTCGATTTCTCCCGTGTCTTCCTTCTAAGGTACTCCGCGCCCCCCACCTCAGGACCTCTCTGGACAGCGGTTGAGTCTGCAATCGATCAGCTTGTACGTCTGGAGCCTATGTTCCTGTCAGCGTCTAGTCTCGAAGAACCCCTGTTCTCGTGCTTGATTCTTCTCTGTTTATGCGCTAGCTAATTAGCTAATTCTATATCTATTATACCCTTCTACGCCCATGTACCTCCCATTAATGTTGCAAAAATATGGGCCCACTATTTCTGATTGGACAGGGACAGGGGTTGATCCTCACACCATATTGATTTTATTCAATTTCTTTAAGCCCTTTGTCTTTAAAATACCGCCCCTCAATTTTAATACATTTGCTTTATTTCCCACCCGTCTCATGACAAAGTTTATACATTCTTCATGTACATTGTTGCATATTAGTAGGGACATTCATGAGTAAAGCAATATTGGCCATCGGGTCACGGCCTTGGACGACGTCCAGGTTGACTTCATCCTTTCTCTCTCTGGGCAGCCATGCAGGACGCATGCGCAGAACAATGCCTCTCGAGTTTCAGTTCACCAACCCCAGGCCCAATTTACGAACTAATAAAGTCAAAGAAGAAAATATTAAAATCACAAATAAATTGTTTCACTGTATTCCCACTCTTTCTACTCTATTCCCATTTACTTATAAACTCTATCCCGCATTAGTAGCGTTAGAATACCACAGTTTAAGTGCAACATGAGAGCAAGCTGTAGCACGTGCAAACATAAAGCAGCCATTTTAATGCACTCTGCGCAGAAGCAAGAGTTTCCCTCCAAGCAAAGAAAGACGTCACACCCCGTGATATGGTTGAGACATGCGCAGTAAAGTTCCCGCGCTTTAGCGGCCATTTTAGAATAGACAAGCGTTATTTGTTAGTTTAAACACATAAGCAAGCTTCCTTGCTAATTATATTTGTGTGTGCAGTTGTTAGTATGAACAATACAAGTTTAATACATTAATACTTATGAGAAGATTGCATCCGAGCAAGTCTCATTTGTGAGTCCTTGCTCCATCAGTTCTTTTTACCGAGTCATGAGCCTAGAGGACTCCACTGATAGACTGCGTAATAAATGCCTGTAAATAAGATCAATATTCCAGCAGCTCTCCCATTTTCTTCTGGAAGGATGTAGCTGCAGGGAACATCTGAAGTCGGATACCTCAAGACAATATGACATGAGGGAGCCGTATGCAGTTTTGTGTGCTCCTGTTGAGCATGAATTCTTTTTGATCATCGTGGACTAACAAGTGCACTATTTTGGCTAGTCTGGCTGCTAATGTTTTGGGCAGGATGTTTGACTCCTTGGTAATTAATATTGGGTGCTATGATGTGCCGTCATCAAGAGGTTTGAGTTTTCGAATAACTGATATTGTTGCCCCCTTGCATGTCATATGGCAGGATGAGGTTCTCACAAGCTTCCTCAAACACCGCCTTCAAATGTGGAATTAGGCGTGAAGCGTCGCGCTTGAAAAAATTCCATTGGGAGACTGAGTCCAGGGGTTTTCTCTAAGGCCATTGCTGTAATGGCGTGTTGAATCTCCTCCTTTGTGATTTGGAGGTCTAATTCCCCCTGATTAGTCAATGATAGAGTTCGTATTGAGAGATCTTTTAAGATGGGGTTCTCAAGTTTGGGGGGGGCTGAGTTGTATGTGTGTATATAGGGTTTTGCAGTATGGTATGTAGCAAGCACTTCTGTGACATCACAACATGTTTTATGTGTCTATACTTGCAGGGCCCCAAAACGTTGCAATCAATGGTGATTTATAGCAATGTTTTGTGGTGTTTAGAAGAATTTACGTGGTCCGTTTTACTACGTACTACTGTAGGAATGGAAAGATACTTGCATTTCTACACATGTATACTTTCTTTGGCTAGTTTCTGGTGGATTTCATAATCATGTCTTGCCTACACTGAGTGAAATGCACTTCCTTTTATCCTATATGGATTCTAACGTTTACGTAAGACTTTGCTAACCCACAGCACATCACCCATGGTTTTTCACTTTTTTTGTTGTAACCTGATAAAATACTGAATCGTTCAATATCTTCTATTAAGGAATGCCTTCAAGTTAACGAGACCTGTTGCTTGGCAGGTCAAAATCTAGGGTGAACTTTGAAAGTATGTTGAGTACACGGTGTCTGGTGTCCCGAGTGGGAGAGCCTTGGGCGCAATAGTGAGCACTTTTATGGGGTACATCTTTCTTATAGGCAGTGTAGGGACACTGCCTATAAGAAAGACGTACCCCATAAAAGTGCTCACTATTGCGCAGAAGTTAACCCTAGGTTCAAATGATGTGTGCATAAATCAAAGACCCCAAATCACCAAGGCAGGATGTGAAGATGTTTATGAATCTAGAACTGCACTCAGTGATTTATTCCAAACGAACGTCGGTGTAAGTGTGCAAATGGGGTGGAAATGTTGACCAAGCACCCTCAAGTTTCAACAAGCATTTGCAATGCAATAGGTCTCGCACTTACGAGAGTTTAAGCTATTGTCATTTACAATGGCAATAGCTCCCTCTTGTAAATGCGAGACCTATTTCACTTCAAAGAAGCGGCCGCCATTGTCCGGGGCTGCTTGAAAGTGAAAGCGTGCATTGCGAGGAAAGCACGTCGTGCCTGCAGTAGGAGAAACCCATTAAAGAAAAGTGCTTACAGACTAAATAAGACATACCATGTCACAACAGAAGTAAAAGGGCCAGACGCCATGGGAGGTTACAAATGCAGACAAGGCGGTACCAAGGAGGGATTAACAAGCCTAAAAACAACTCGCAAGCCAGCGTTTACGAAGAACAATGACACAAGTCAATGACAAATATGGGCGGAGAGTGGGCGGGGCTTCAAAGCCATACTCCAATACTGCATGCCTCGCAGCAGCGCATGCGCTGCCCAGGCTCGACCTAAGAAAGTAGGTACCTAAATGTGAGCAGCGGTAGAATAGAAGTAGCGAATCAAAAGAGTGGTAAAAAGAGTAAAGAGGCTATGCTTCAGGGGAGGGACAAACACAAGAAGGCAAGCCATCAATTAAGAAGCAAGGAAGAGTAACAACAAAGCCAAACTATGGTAAGCAATAGCCAGGCTGTAAGCCCACATTAGGTTTTTGGTATGGTCCACATAAGTCTTTGGACTACAGACAGCTAAAAGCTATCTGGTAGGCAAGACCTAAGAACTGTATGCAGCAACAGTACGAAACGTATAAAGGAAGTATGAAAAAGCCAAGAAACCTCGCCACTCTCAACACATTTCAGATGGCACTTGGCCAAACAAAGAACTTTTCAAAATCAACTGAGAATGTTGAAACTCATACAAAATCTCATACTCTACTAAAAATTCTCAAGAATCCTGCATCTCTATTACAGAATACCGGACTAAAAAAGAAATAATGACCTGGAGACTTACTTCCTAATAAAGGCAGTCCCTATCCATGTTACACTACCAACAGAGCGAAATTCTGTCCATGTTAATACACACCTAAACTCTGTTTGTTTTATGTGCTTTGCATAAAAGAAACTAATGAACTAATCACAACTGTAAGCACTACTGGATCACCTACTGTCCACTCCAATCCAACTATATTTAAGAACAACCCCCCCCTAGGATCATATATGCCCATGCTAGCCGTTCCATTCCTGAACCCTAAAAAAAAAAAACCTTTCTATGCCTAAACCTCACCCATCCCATACCCCTTAAAATCCCTTAGCATACCTGAACTCTACCCATCCCTGAATCCTAAAAAACCCTCACCGCCCTTAAACACCAGCCATCCATGATCCATAAGAACTCCTCATCACCCTAAACGAATCATCCTTGAACCCTAAAAACACCTTTCTACATCTAAACTCCACCGATCTCGGAATCCTTAAACCCCCACACCACCCTAAATTCCACCCTGTTCCCAACCCTTAAAATTCTTCACCACCCTAGCCGCTGCCCATAACTGAACCTTAAAAACCTACACCAGCCCTAAACTCCGCCCATCCTTGAACTCTAAAACCCCCTCAATACCCTTATACTCCATTCATGAAACCTAAAAACACCTAAACAGCAATCATTTGTGAACCCTAAAAACCCCTCACAACCCCTACACCTCACCCATCTCTCAACCCTAAAAACCACTTTCTATGCCCTAACTCCAATTATTCCTTACCCCTATAAACCCATTACCCAACCCTGAACCCAAAAACCCCACAGTAGTCCTAAACTCCATCCAAGTTTAATGTAATTTTCGATCTTTCCTTAAAATTATCTTTCCTCTAAAATGTTTTCTTTAATTTTCGATTTGTTTGTGTTTCCTTACAACTGCCTTTCCTTAAAATTTGGTTTCCCATGATTTTGTTTCCTCTAATGTGGTTTCTCAGTTTTCATTTTCCAGTAATTCAGACAGATCATGTTCATGCCCCAAACGATACTACACCTTCAAACCTCACTCACTTCACCACCCTGTTCCCATATAGGTCAAACTGAAGCCAACCCTTTTCTACCATTCACATAAAGTGCATCCTGCATATTGGTGCAAACCAGAGAAATTTACAACTTTGTCAGGTGAATAGTCTACCTTCACCACTCATTAATATTAAGAAGAGATTGTTTAACAACTTCAAGAAGCAAACATAAGTTGAAGTACCTTTCGGTATATGTTATGTGAAGGTGAAAAGCAGGTTAGTCCAGCCACAATTATTTGTCCAGGATATAGGGCTTTTCCAAGGCTATATACTTGTGTTTAATGACTTGTGAAGAGGAGGGGAATTACTGATTTAACAGAAGTCTGTATGGTGTGGGTTCTACAGAACGGTGAAGCAGTGTGGCAGGTCGGAGTGCATCAGTGTCTTTCTTACAGTTCTAGAGATGGGTTGTTGTGATGTGCCCATTGAATTTCCATTGACTCTGAAAGGGCGTCTGCTGCATAATATCATAGTGAGAAAAGGCCATTGTATCTGAAGTCATGACATGGGCTTCCTCTTTTGGGGTGTTACATGGGGTACGTAAAGGGCACAAAGTGAAGAGTATAAAGAACAGAATGTATTCGCTCTTGCTGTACCTCAATATATGCAGAAGGCTTTGCCTCAGGAAATACTTAGTTGGCCGGGCTCCATGGTGAGCTGGGAGGGCTTCAGGTGATAGTTTTAGACGAGCCGAAGGGGATGACAGATAAGTCATCCTGCAATAGCAGAAAAAATGCCTTAACAAGAGGAGGATAAAAATGGCCATCCAGAGGGGCAAAGACAGCTGGAATAGGCGAATGCCTTTTTCATTCTCCCAGGTGTATGTGTGAATATTCAGGAGGTCCTCACTCGAGCACGCTCAATAGCTGGATCTTTTATGATGCTGGGTGCATGTGCAACGGGAGAAGAAACCTCCAGCCCAACATGCTCAGTGGATCTCCATTCCCTGAGCCACTCCTCCACTGCACCAAGTGAAAACTTTAAACCACAGACAATAAGAGGTCACCCAACTTAACTTTCAGGGATTCACAACTTTGATTCTAGAGAATACAGGTTCACCATCCTGTTCCATCCTGTTTTCTTGTTCGAGCTGCTACATTTTCCTTTCTCCAATCAATATTGGACTTGTATCCCCTGCCTCGCCATTTCCTGTCTTACTCCACTGAAGGGTGTGGTGCCATCCTTTAATGCATTTCTTTAGGCCCTCCTGCTTGCAACGTTTCTCCATGCCTTCTAAGCTGACCGATGCTTGCTTACATCTCAGTAGTCTACAAGCTTCAGTATCCTGCTACTCCCAGATCCCTCGCTACTTCCTCCTCAGTGGCAACTTCTGCTTCAGGGTCTCAGCTTTCCTTCTGCCTTGCTCTCACAAGGGAGTCAGAAACTAAAGGATAAGGCACATCATAACACATTCCTACCACCCAATCTGACAGAGATAATTAATAGCAGGTCATTGATGCAGCCCTTGTTAAGTCTGAATCTCTATGTGCATTCCTGGTACTTGTCCTTGAATGCGGTCCCTGGAGTGAGCCTTCTTTTCCGGTTTGCTCTTCTACTCATGTGGTGCTGAACGTGATGACATGCAGGGCATGATTCAAGGACGCAAAATTCAAGTCTTGTGAGGTTTTCTGCCTCACGCCTTCCATGGTATGTTGGTTTGTCCGTGCATAAGTGTTGAAGTGTGCAGCAATTCTTTTATGGTGTGTGCAGGTGTCACCTCCAGTACAAGGCATCCAGTGCAATGATATTTATCGACCTGTGTCACCTGCTAAGGTTTCTCCTTACAGGCACCTTTAGCTGTCAGTTGGCAGAACTATTGTAAATAATATACTTAAAGGGAGCTTTGGGCTTGCCGATTGCTTTTTATTTGGTGTAGTGCTTTAAGGGGGTGAAAAGGGTAGGGGCACTAAAAGGTCCATGTAAAGCACAGTAATAAGCAATCCTTTGCAAGAGGTATGGCCTATGGGGGCTTAAAACACATGAACTAAAATCCTGTGCTTCACACAGTGACCTGACCAGTTTTTAGGTACCTCTGTGAGTTTTCTGCTATAGCATACAGATGTACAGGGTCGGATTGGTATGGCGGGCGATCAGGCAATGGGCTGGTATTGGAGTTACAGCTTTGGGACACTTTTTTAGCCAGCGTGGTGGCCTATTTACGCTGTGGCTTTGTTGTTCAGATGCCGCCAGCGACCCAGTGGGAGCCTGAGCGGCCTTTCCGGAGGCAGATGGGCCTCTATTACTTCCCTTTTACCAACAGAGCGGGGGTGTAATTCCCAGCCTCTCGTTTGGCTGGACCATTGATGAATGCAGACTGAGCAGGGGGACTGAGCAGAAGTGGCCTCGCTTATATTCAGGTGTGGTTCACCATTGTGAACTAATCCGTGCACAAAGAGTTCTGGCAACATTTGCATTTTTTTTGATCTTAGGGAAGTTAAGAAAACATTCCTCTTTTAGAACCCCCCTTTTTCATGATACTTAACCCCTTCGCTGCTAGGCCTTTTCCCCTCCTGTGCTAAGCCTTTTTTGGCTATTTGGGGTAGTGCGCGCTTAGGCCCCTGTAACTTTTTGACCACATAAGGTATCCATGCCAAATTTGCGTCCTTTTTTCTAACATCATGGGGATTGTAAAGGTACCCAGGGTTTGTGGATTCCTCTGGAGGGGACCCAGAAATTAGTCAAAATACAGCTAAATTTTGGGTTTTTTGGAAAAAGGCAAAAAAAGGGCTACAGATATAAGCGTCTTGATTTTTCCCTGCAAATGGCATCAAAAAGGGGTTGTGGGGATGAAATCACCATCTTCCCAGCTTTCAGGGACAAGCAGACTTTTGTCAGAAAACCAACTTTTTTACAGTTTTGGCATTTTTCTGGGACATAGCCTATTTTTGCTATTTTTTGTGCTTTCAACCTCCTTCCAGTTAATGGTAGAAATGGGTATGAAACCAATAATGGATCCTGGAAAGCCATACATTTATGAAAAGTAGACAAAATTCTGAATTCAGCAAGGGGTCATTTGTGTAGATCCTTAAAGTTTTCCTTATAGAAACTAACAGTTAAATAAAGGAAAAATTGAAAATTAGTTGAAAAAAACAGCCATTTGTGTCAACGTTTTCACTTGTAACTTCTTCTAATTATGACAGCTATTTGAAGGCAATATACCGTTATATCCGCTGGACCTTTCTGGTTGTGGGGATATATAGGACTTGTAGGTTCACCAAGAACCCGACGAACCCAGAGCCAATAATTGAGCAACATCTTGCAATGATTTATTTTTAAGTACCGGGTATATAGCAATTATTTTGGGAAAATGTATACATGGAAAAATTGTTATGAAAGACACCTATGTATTTCTGAAATGGGAACAAAATGTAGATTTTAGAAACAGTAGATATTTGCACATTTCCGAAATTGGGAGTACCCATACTAGCATGAGAATTATAGGTCATTTTTCAAAATGACTTATTTTTTACACATTGTCTTTCATTTGGAAGGCAGAAATGCATCGAAAGTCAATAGGTAATAACAGTTGCTCTACAATTCTGTGTTACCCTAAGTCTCCCGATAAAAATGGTACCTCACTTGTGTGGGTAGCCCTTGTGCCCACAACAGGAAATGGCTCAAAATGCAACGTGGACGTACCACATTTTCACAATGAAAAATTTCCCTTTTTTTTGCAAAGTGCCTAGGTGTAGTTTTTGAACCCTAGCTCTGCCGGCACCTAGGGAAACCTAGCAAACCTATACTTTTTTGAAAACTAGACACCCAGGGGAATCCAGGATGGGGTGACTTGACTGCCTCCCACCAGGTTCTGTTACCCAGAATCCCTTGCAAACATAAAAAATTGTCAAAAAATCACATTTTCCCCACATTTCTGTGGTGGAAAGTTCTGGAATCTGCGTGGATCCACAAATTTCCACCCACCCCGCGTTCCCCAAAGTCTAACGAGAAAAATGGTACCTCACTTGTGTGGGTCGGCCTAGTGCCTGCGACAGGAAACGGCGCAAAACGCAACGTGGTCACACCTCAATTTCGCAGTGAAAAATGACCCTTTTTTGGCAAAGTGCCTAGCTGTAGTTTTTGAACCCTAGCTCTGCCGGCACCTAGGGAAACCTAGCAAACCTATACATTTCTGAAAACTAGACACCCAGGGAATCCAGGATGGGGTGACTTGACTGCCTCCCACCAGGTTCTGTTACCCAGAATCCCTTGCAAACATAAAAAATTGTCAAAAAAACCACATTTTCCCCACATTTCTGTGGTGAAAAGTTCTGGAATCTGCGTGGATCCACAAATTTCCACCCACCCGCGTTCCCCAAAGTCTTACGAGAAAAATGGTACCTCACTTGTGTGGGTCGGCCTAGTGCCTGCGACAGGAAACGGCGCAAAACGCAACGTGGTCACACCTCAATTTCGCAGTGAAAAATGACCCTTTTTTGGCAAAGTGCCTAGCTGTAGTTTTGAACCCTACCTCTGCCGGCACCTAGGGAAACCTAGCAAACCTATACATTTTTGAAAACTAGACACCCAGGGGAATCCAGGATGGGGTGACTTGACTGCCTCCCACCAGGTTCTGTTACCCAGAATCCCTTGCAAACATAAAAGATTGTCCAAAAAAACACATTTTCCCCACATTTCTGTGGTGGAAAGTTCTGGAATCTGCGTGGATCCACAAATTTCCACCCACCCCGCGTTCCCCAAAGTCTTACGAGAAAAATGGTACCTCACTTGTGTGGGTCGGCCTAGTGCCTGCGACAGGAAACGGCGCAAAGCGCAACGTGGTCACACCTCAATTTCGCAGTGAAAAATGACCCTTTTTTGGCAAAATGCCTAGCTGTAGTTTGTGAACCCTAGCTCTGCCGGCACCTAGGGAAACCTACCAAACCCACACATTTCTGAAAAGTAGACACCCGGGGGCTTCCAGGGAGGTATGGCTTGCGTGGATCCCCCAACGTTTCCTTACCCAGAATCCCCTGCAAACCTCACTTTTAGCTGAAAAAATCACTTTTTCACACATTTGTGTGTGGGAAAGTGTGGCATCACTGGCCTCACACAAATTTCCTACCACCCAGCGTTCCCCCAGGTCTCCCGATAAAATGGTGCCTCACTTGTGTGGGAGGCCCAAGTACCCGCGACAGGCAAGGGCCCACAACGTATTGAGGCGACCTCAAAATGGCCTTTCACAAAACCACCTGGTTTTGCAAGTGGAGTTAACCTGGGTTTTGGCCCGTGCTCGGCGGCCATCTAGGGAAACCTACCAAACCCACACATTTCTGAAAAGTAGACACCCGGGGGCTTCCAGGGAGGTATGGCTTGCGTGGATCCCCCAACGTTTCCTTACCCAGAATCCCCTGCAAACCTCACTTTTAGCTGATAAAATCACTTTTTCACACATTTTTGTGTGGGAAAGTGTGGCATCACTGGCCTCACACAAATTTCCCTGCCACCCAGCGTTCCCCCAGGTCTCCCGATAAAAATGGTGCCTCACTTGTGTGGGAGGCCCAAGTACCCGCGACAGGCAAGGGCCCAAAACATTTTTGATAGGCAATGTTGATGTTGCCTCAAAGCGTTTTGTGTCCTTGCCTGTCGCGGTACTTGGGCCTCCCACACAAGTGAGGCACCATTTTATCGGGAGACCTGGGGAACGCTGGGTGGTAGGAAATTTGTGTGAGGCCAGTGATGCCACACTTTCCCACACAAAAATGTGTGAAAAAGTGATTTTTTCAGCTAAAAGTGAGGTTTGCAGGGGATTCTGGGTAAGGAAACGTTGGGGGATCCACGCAAGCCATACCTCCCTGGAAGCCTCCGGGTGTCTACTTTTCAGAAATGTGTGGGTTTGGTAGGTTTCCTAGATGGCCGCCGAGCACGGGCCAAAAACCAGGTGACCCACTTGCAAAACCAGGTGGTTTTGACATAGGCAATTTTGAGGTCGCCTCACTACGTTGTGGGCCCTTGCCTGTCGCGGGTACTGGGCCTCCCACACAAGTGAGGCACCATTTTATCGGGAGACCTGGAGGAACGCTGGGTGGTAGGAAATTTGTGTGAGGCCAGTGATGCCACACTTTCCCACACAAAATGTGTGAAAAAGTGATTTTTTCAGCTAAAAGTGAGGTTTGCAGGGATTCTGGTAGGAAACGTTGGGGATCCACGCAAGCCATACTTCCCTGGAAGCCCCGGGTGTCTACTTTTCAGAAATGTGTGGGTTTGGTAGGTTTCCCTAGATGGCCGCCGAGCACGGGGCCAAAACCCAGGTGACCCCCTTGCAAAACCAGGTGGTTTTGAGATAGGCAATTTTGAGGTCGCCTCACTACGTTGTGGGCCCTTGCCTGTCGCGGGTACTTGGGCCTCCCACACAAGTGAGGCACCATTTTTATCGGGAGACCTGGGGGAACGCTGGGTGGTAGGAAATTTGTGTGAGGCCAGTGATGCCACACTTTCCCACACAAAAATGTGTGAAAAAAGTGATTTTTTCAGCTAAAAGTGAGGTTTGCAGGGGAATCTGGGTAAGGAAACGTTGGGGGATCCACGCAAGCCATACCTCCCTGGAAGCCCCCGGGTGTCTACTTTTCAGAAATGTGTGGGTTTGGTAGGTTTCCCTATGTGGCCGCCGAGCCCCGGGCCAAAAACCCAGGTGACCCCCCTTGCAAAACCAGGTCATAATGAGATAATGTGTTTATTTCTGCAGCGTGAAAATGTTGGCACAATATTGCAAGGAAAATGTGACAGACATTTTGAGGTTTGCAGGACATTGTGGGTACCATAACTTGTTGGGATCCACAAGAGAGATATCACCATGTACTCCCATGGGTGTTTCGTTTACGACAATATCTACAGTTGGTAGGTTATTCTTAGACGGAATGTACACCTTGGCAGACAGACTAAAAAGACAAAGATTACTGCACAGCCATCTATTCCTCAAGCACACACACATACTGGTTGGATTTGGCACGAGGGTGAGTGATGGTTCAGTATATACAATTGTATTAACAAGTGATTTCACAAAATGAAATGCACTGTTAATAATTGAAAGGACGAGAAACTGAACCATTGACTCACAGCTCGTGAGCTGTAAAGCCACGACAAGGCACCAACCTCTTTACAGGCCATTCATACACCTTTCATACGTGTGACAAATACAAAACCATTCACACCACCAGCCGCGGGCCCATCACATTACAACACTCACACCAGCAGACAGCGCCATTCAAGGGCCCATCACTTTCACACGCCCACATTCCTAACACAGCAACCACACAACCTGATGGATTGCGTGGAGTGTCGCTCGGCTAGCAGTGTGTGTAGTGACCAGCAGCAAGTCACTACTCACACACTGCCAGCCGAGCGCCACTCCACGCACACCGCCAGCCAAGCACCAGCCTACACACACCACCATCACATTTAGGATTTTTTATACAAAAAGAAAACACAAACAAATTGCAAATAGATACAAATCTACTAACACAAAATCAAAAACATTGCACTAATGCCAACCTTGAAACAGAACAACAATTCTTAAACATTACAGACCAGGCAGTTCACTTTACCACTCATGGTTGCTCCCAATAATTCTTTTGCTTGTGGTACGCTCTATAACAAGCAGGCACACACAGCCCAGGGTTAGAAGGACACTCAGGGCAGTACATACGAGTCTCCTTCCGCGTACCTCTTCGCCAACAGACTCTACATCTCCTAGTGGGAAAGTCTTTTGAGGATGTAGGAGGAATGTGATCAGGAAAGTGGCGATCTTTCAATCGAGCCACATCCTCCACCACTCCAACTCTAGGAACACTTGCCTGTTCCACAACAACAAGGCTGCCTATGACAGACTCCTGAAACTGAACAAAAGTCAACTTTGACGCAGGAGAACACTCCTTGAACACAACAAAAGCATTGAAAGTTGCTAAATTGAAGAGATGGATGGCCAACTTCTTATACCAAATGTAAGACTTACGAATAGCAGTGTAAGGTTCCAACCTCTGATCTACTCTATCAACACCACCCATGTGCTTATTGTAGTCTAAAATGCACACAGGTTTGCGCACTTCAGCAATCTGACCCCAAACAGCCACAGGTGAAGTACTCTCATCATGGATGGTAGTCAGCATGTACACATCCCTCCTGTCCACAAATTTCACAGCTAGCAGTTCCTCACTACGCAAGGCACTGCACTGTCCCCTCTGAAGTTTTTGCAAACAAGCTCTTTTGGATAACCTTTACGGTTAGAGCAGATTGTGCCACAAGCAAAAGTGTCCACTTTGAACAATTCCTTAAACAATTGCACAGCAGTGTAGAAGTTATCAAGGTACAAATGGTGGCCTCTGTTAAACAGCCCTCTAGCAAGTTCCCACACAATTTTCTCTGAAACTCCTACTAAAGTGGACAGACAACCAGGGGGTCAATAGTGGAATCCCTACCAGTGTACACACGCAAATTAAAAACATATCCTGTCCTACTCTCAGACAACATATACAGCTTAATTCCATAGCGTGCCCTCTTGCTAGGAATGTACTGCCTAAAAACAAACGGCCCTTGAACAGCACCAAAGACTCATCAATAGATATTTCTTTCCCTGGAGTATAGATCTCTGAAAATCGATCTACAAAGTGATCAAGAACAGGCCGAATCTTAAAAAGACGGTCACATTCAGGGTGATCTCGTGGCAACGCCAAACCATTATCAACAAAATGCAGCATCCGAAGCAAAAGTAAATACCGATCACGAGTCATAACTGCAGGAAATATGGCCGTTGCCATCAAGGGACTGGTAGACCAATATGAACTCATGGACGGCTTCCTTATCAAACCCATCAAAAAAGTCAAACCCAAAAACTTCTTCATCTCTTCCAGATTTGTGGGACTCCACCGGGTAGCTCTAGAATGGGGCCTAAGTCTGGCACTGTTGTCCCTCAAAAACTGTTCAGCCTACAAATTAGTCTGCTCAACAATCTCACCCAAAAATACATCATCCATAAACAACTGAAAATACTGTATAGGCAAATAATGTTCACAATCCACTCTACACCCTGCATAACCACTAAAGGCAGGCAACACCGGCTGCACCATGTTTGGATCAACCCAGAGTCCAGCACTTCCAGTAGGAAGCCTAGCAGCCCCAGGCTGCAATACAGATGCCTCTTGCACCATCGGCACATTAGTATCCTCCTCTAAAACAGGCACTTCATCTGCACTGAGAGTACCTTCATCATCCGATGATTCCATGTGGAGAGAACTCACTGCCTGAATCTTCCCCTCCCTCCTCTCCCTCAGACGCACTGTCAGTCTCATAATCCTGCTCAGAGGAAGATTCAAGAAGCAAACCAACCACCTGCTGAGCAGTAATTCTACGGCTAGCCATAATGCTTACTAATAAAGATTACTTGTCAAACAAGTCAACAACAACAAACCCTTTGTAAAAAAAAAGAAATAAACAAAATGTAGCTTTATCACAAAGACCTATATACTCCAACACTATACCACTCACGTGACAGAAGCAGCTAGACTCACCACCACCTACTCTGCACAGACACAGTTTAAGGATCAACAATATCCCACTAAAAAAGAAGAAGAAAAAAAATTACACATAAGACAATGCAAAACATCGCAAAGAATTTCATGCTCTGAACACTAACAAATATGCTGCCATTATGGCACCACTTACAAAAAATTCATTCATGCATGACAATAATACTCATTTGGAGTACACACAACAAAAATATTTTTCTTACCAAATAAATGCAATTACGCAAAACTGCAGAACCACAACTGCCGAAACCGCAAACGGGAATCAAAAGCTTTACACTAGAATAAAAAGGAGGAAAAAAAACATTACAATCACATATGCAAATAATGCACCAGTCCACACACAATCCACCAGCCAAGCTAAGGGGTAGGTGGGCCTAACAGTATAAATAAAATATTCACACCCGTAAAGGGGAGCAACCCTTGCCCTTTTGGCCACTCCCCAACACAAAAATTAAAAAAAAACCCTGGTGCCTAGTGGGCATTCCTGCTGCACGATCACATGATCGTGCAGCAGGAATGCACAAGAGGCATCGGGGAAAGGAAAACCCTTTCCCTCGATGCCTCTTTTGATCCAAACCCTCCCCCCCCCCGAGCCAAACCTCACCTGATTTCCCCGACGCGCTGGAAGCAAATGGCTTCCAGCGCGTCGGGCAGAAAGGAAACCCTCAATGATGTCAGCGCGCTGACGTCATTGATGGGGCGAGGGGAGGCAGGGAAGCCCTTCCCCTGCCTCCCCAAAAAAAAAACCTAACGATCAGATTCTCACCGGGGGAGCGCCAGCGCTTCCCCCGTGGCTGGTCTTATGACGAGCTGGACTCGTCACGAGCACTGTGTGCCATGACGAGTCCAGCTCGTCATAAGCACCGAAGGGGATAAAGGGTCAGAGCAGGATCTCAGCGGCAGACGAGGAGAAGGAACCTCCTGGTCACAGGAACTACACGAGCATTGCGCTCGAGAAATTCAAGGATGCAAAGACCTCCATCAAGGATTACAGCTAACTTTTCAGGGTGTAAATGGAGAGAAGGCACATCTGCCCTGCATATTTATCCACGAAGATGCCACCGTTTTGTGCAATACCTCTACTCAACTGGAGTACTTTCTACTGGCTAATCAGTAAGTGCTACCTCGTTGGGTAAATGTATAGTGCCTTTCCTACACTACAGCTGCGTAAAAGACCAGAAGAATTGTCTCCAGTGACCTGTGTGTCTGTAACTTTGCCACCGCGCCGAAAGCGCTGGGGTCCTTTGAGTAAGCTGTCCATCATAGTGGGGAAAAGGCGGGCATACGTTGCATACCGCTAGTGTATGTGTGGCGGGGCCAAACGAGCGGGGCTTCTAGGCCCGTTCACATGCCTCTTGTTTATAAAGGGTCAGAGCAGGATCTCAGCGGCAGACGAGGAGAAGGAACCTCCTGGTCACAGGAACTACACGAGCATTGCGCTCGAGAAATTCAAGGATGCAAAGACCTCCATCAAGGATTACAGCTAACTTTTCAGGGTGTAAATGTAGAGAAGGCACATCTCCACGCTCACGAATTCTACACGAGAATTGCGCTCGAGAAAATGAAGGATGCAAAGACCTCCATCAAGGATTACAGCTAACTTGTCAGGGTGTAAATGGAGAGAAGGCACATCTGCCCTGCATATTTATCCACGAAGATGCCACCGTTTTGTGCAATACCTCTACTCAACTGGAGTGCTTTCTACTGGCTAATCAGTAAGTGCTACCTCGTTGGGTAAATGTATAGTGCCTTTCCTACACTACAGCTGCGTAAAGGACCAGAAGAATTGTCTCCAGTGACCTGTGTGTCTGTAACTTTGCCACCGCGCCGAAAGCGCCGGGGTCCTTTGAGTAAGCTGTCCATCATAGTGGGGAAAGGGCGGGCATACGTTGCATACCGCTAGTGTATGTGTGGCGGGGCTTCTAGGCCCGTTCACATGCCTCTTGTTTATAAAGGGTCAGAGCAGGATCTCAGCGGCAGACGAGGAGAAGGAACCTCATGGTCACAGGAACTACACGAGCATTGCGCTCGACAAATTCAAGGATGCAAAGACCTCCATCAAGGATTACAGCTAACTTTTCAGGGTGTAAATGGAGAGAAGGCACATCTCCACGCTCACGAATTCTACACGAGAATTGCGCTCGAGAAAATGAAGGATGCAAAGACCTCCATCAAGGATTACAGCTAACTTGTCAGGGTGTAAATGGAGAGAAGGCACATCTGCCCTGCATATTTATCCACGAAGATGCCACCGTTTTGTGCAATACCTCTACTCAACTGGAGTACTTTCTACTGGCTAATCAGTAAGTGCTACCTCGTTGGGTAAATGTATAATGCCTTTCCTACACTACAGCTGCGTAAAGGACCAGAAGAATTGTCTCCAGTGACCTGTGTGTCTGTAACTTTGCCACCGCGCCGAAGCGCCGGGGTCCTTTGAGTAAGCTGTCCATCATAGTAGGGAAAGGGCGGGCATACGTTGCATACCGCTAGTGTATGTGTGGCGGGGCCAAACGAGCGGGGCTTCTAGGCCCGTTCACATGCCTCTTGTTTATAAAGGGTCAGAGCAGGATCGCAGCGGCAGACGAGGAGAAGGAACCTCCTGGTCACAGGAACTACACGAGCATTGCGCTCGAGAAATTCAAGGATGCAAAGAACCTCCATCAAGTATTACAGCTAACTTTTCAGGGTGTAAATGGAGAGAAGGCACATCTCCACGCTCACAATGGCGCCCTCGTGGGCATTCCTGCTGCACGATCACATGATCGTGCAGCAGGAATGCACAAAAGAGGCATCGGGGGAAAGGAAAACCCTTTCCTTTCCCTCGATGTCTCTTTTAGAATCAAACCCCCCTCCCCGAGCCAAAACTCACCTTATTTCCACGACGCTGGAAGCAAATGGCTTCCAGCGCGTCGGAAGAAGGAAACCCTCAATGATGTCAGCGCGCCTCGCGCGCTGACGTCATTGATGGGGGGGCGGGGGGAGGCAGGGGAAGGACTTCCCCTGCCTTCCCCCAAAAAAACCTGACGATCGGATTCCCACCCAGCTCCCCCGTGGGTGGTCTTATGACGAGCTGGACTCGTCATGAGCACACGAGCACTGTGTGCCATGACGAGTCCAGCTCGTCATAAGCATGGAAGGGGTTAAAACACTGAATCAGTGCTTTGCGAAAAGGCACAATCCGTAAATGTGGGATGTTTTTTTTTTTTGTTTTTTTTTTGAGTGCCCGGGCCTATTTTTGATCCCAATCCAACCCTGCAGATTTATCACACAACAACGAATATACATCTGAAATAACCTGGTCCTACTGGGTTTGCCAATGCTTATTAGCAGTATCAGATAAATAGGCAACAATTATTTTGCTGTGAATTGTTAAAATTGAAAATATTTTATTTCTGAAAATACAAGCAGGGCTTTAAGTGGGCCGGGTCTCACCGGTGCTGAGCACAGGCAGTTTTTTAAAGGGGAGATCGAAACGGGTCTCTATCGGGCTCTGTTTCGTGCCCTGGCACAGGCGGTCCGTTTTTTTCGGACTGCAGTGACAGCAGGCACATCATGTGCGCTGCTCACACTGCTCACTTCTCACTAGTGGAGAAGTTACGGCATGACATCATGCCAGGTGAGCGTTGTAGGGGGAAGGGAAATCCTTTAAAGAGAGTCATTTTCTCCCTGGATTTCCCTTCTCTTTTTGAAACTCAGGAGCAGCAACATTGTAGGGTGTCCCCAGGGCTTTAAGTGGAAGCTTTTTCAATATTATATACAAGCCATAGTTGCTGCTTATTTATCTTATGCAACTAACAACCATTGACGAAGCCAATAGTCCTGACTTATTGAAGGTATGATGTTACTTGTTGTATCATATCTGGATGCAATGACAAACAGCAAAACACAAGTCGGGCGGCACACTATGCTTGCTAAGCACAGATTTTTTGCGTACGTGTTTTAAGCCACGCCCTTAATTACATTAGCCACGCCCCTTTAAGAGACACCCCCCCCAGTTTTTTCATCCCACTTAAAGCCCTGAATACAAGACTGTCTATTATTAGATATCACTAAAACCTATGGTAGGGGCAGTGATCTTTAGCCTGTCTAAATCACTCTTGTTCACCACTTTGCCCCAAGGTCGCTCACTCACGTGTGCCATTTTCTCCCCACATCTCTCTGAAATTCTTCATCATTGTCTTTTCAATCTGTCCTTCTGCATGTATTTCTTTGCGTAGCCTCCACTTCACCATGCCACCCCTCTCTCGCTATGACACACACACACACACACACACTCCAGTGGCGCTGGCATCTACGGGGAGGCGACTGTGCGCAAATATTAATATTAATACTAAAAATAAAACTTACCTGAACCGATGCCCTTCTGAGGAACGGGATGCTGCAGTGCGGGCGACTTTGCTTTAGTGCCCGATTACACTGACTAAATGCTTTCTTATTACATTCTTTAGATAAGGCTCATTTTGTTTCATTTGCTCGCTTTTTATGGAGGGTTTTATCAAGTGCTAGCTGAGTGAACTGATTGATCTAGGACGGCGGTACTCGAAGTGCGGGCCAATTGCGGCCCGCCAGGTCATTCCATGCGGCCCCCGTGAAAATCAGCAGGCACCATTTCTGCCTGTTGTAATTCCTCGGGGGCCGCATTTGCCCGGAAAAGCATGAAAGGGGCCTGCGATGACAACCAGTGTCTCGCATGCTCACCCATAGCCCCCGCCCTCGCCTGCCTCTCTGGCGTCACTTGCTCGCCCTGCCCCCGAGTATCTTGCCTGTGCTACTTGTACTGCTGCTCACAGACAGTGTGGCCTCTTTAATCTCTCAATTGGTGCCACTAAAACAGAGCTGTCTCTGTAGTTAAATTTATGTTTTTAAGGCCCTGGGTTAGGGTTTTAGCCGAGCCCGGAATGTTCTTCCTCATGGTCTCAGAGCAGACACTGTAAACAGAATAAATAAAATAAGGATCCAGCAAAGTCCTCACATGGATCCGTGGGCTGCGCCTAGCCTTTTGTTTCATGGCATGGCTTTCACTTTAGGTACATGGGATGCTACAGGCTCTCGGTTCACAACAGTGGTGCTACGGAAAGTTAACAGGTGGAATTGGGGGAGATGCAGTTTATACACAAAGTTGTATGCCTCGGAAGCATCCCAGCAGGATAATTGTGTACAAATCCCATCTTCTCCACTTTATTTAATTGTGCGATTCTGAGTGAAACATTCATGTGTCTGTGTTGCGGGAAATATTCCTAACATTTTTTACAGGCAATTCAGCTTGCTTTGTGCATTGCTTTAGATTTAGAAAGTGTATTACTTTTTAGTCATCCAGCACTACCCGTCTGAGTCCTGGCACAGATGTAGCATCAAGTCTTTTATGCTGCAGAATTAAACAGCAAATAGTTATTGTTTTTGGCACACATTAGGTAGTCAGAGCTGAGGGGACAGGGGCAACATAGAGGTGAATGGGCAGAGGCAGAATAAAAGGGTTGTTACCTGGTAAGGGGAAGGGGCTGAGAAAGGAAAAACGGAGGGACTGGCAGACTCCGTATGAGTAAAGCATAAAAGCAGAATGAGAAGTGCAGTGAGGAGGTATGGAAAGGTTAGGCGTTAAGTTAAGAGTGTGAGGGAGTAGGAGCAATGTGACATATGGGCGCAGAGGAAGGGTATTGCAGGTTATGAGTGTGAAGGGGGCAGGAGCAGAGTAAGGACAGGAAGATAAGGCTGCTTTACACGTAAGGACTATATTGAGTGATCTATATGGAAGGTGAGTGCTAAGTCCGGGACATGGGCAAGGAAATAGTGAGGGGTACGACAATAATGGAAGCAACCGCTATGAGCTAGCAGCAGAGTGAAGGGAAGCAGTGAAGGTATAAAGCAGAACTGCAGGAAGGACAAAGGGACTGGCTTATCAGTAGAGTAAACCTTCAGTAGAGTGAAGGTGTACAGGCACAATGAGTGGGTAGGCGCTGAGTGACGCAGTAGGGCACAACGAGGGGATAGGCGTAGAGTGGTGCGTTAGCGTGCAATGAGAGGTTAGGCGTAGGATGAGGCGTTAGGGCACAATGAGAGGGTAGGCAGTTTGATAGGGTATGAGGAGAGTGAGAGAAATAATGCTGAATAAAGTAGACAAGTGTGGCACCAAAAAGGTGTGGCCAGATAGGGGTAGACTGTGATGGAGGGAGAGCAGGAGCAGCATTAAAAAGTCAAGGTGTGGAGAGAGTGAACGCAGTATAAGAAGTTGAGGCCAGAGTAGGTGCAAAATGACAGGCTATGAGCAGAGTGAAATAGAAGGACCAGGAAATGAGTATAAGCAGAGAGAAGAGGGGCAGAATAATGAGGTAGGAAGGTCAGTCAGAGGAAGCTTATGAGCAGAGCAAAGAGGTACTGGGAGCAGATTGAGATGATAGTAATAGAAAGCAGGGGTAGGAACAGTGTGAGAGGCATTTATGAGATAAGGAAAGAACCAAGGGTAGGGGGAGAGGTATAATGAGTGGTGTACATTGAGGGTAAAACAATAGGAGAAGAGTAAAGTTGTGACCGAGTGCCAGGCTGCGGGACGGGTCAGGAAAAAGGTGAATTATTAATGCCTAAGTGGTGTGTAGAGGTAGGATGAGGGGTAAAGTAGAGAAATATGGCAAGCATGAAACAGTCATAAGGTAGGGTCCAAGCTAGAGAGCAGGGTCAGAGTGAATGCATAGGATCACAAGGGACCCTATGAGCAGAGTCATTGAGTGTAGGGCTCAGGGAAGATTAGTAGTAGACGTGCTGCCTGATACCTGCATTATTATGAAATGACATGCACCTACCTGAGATGATAGCCATTTTAGAGATGACACTACAGTACCTCTGCTGCATTGTTGGACAAGCTCATTGACCAGGAGAAGGCAGCGTGAGAAGGTTGCAGGTCTCTTGCCCATCATGCCGGTCATTGTGCGATTGTAAATGTGCATTACAGCCTGAGTACATGAATGCATGTATTGTGTGAGCCCATGCATGCACATTACAGCATGGGACCATTTATGCATGTACTGTCTGTCCATTAAGAATATGGCAGCCTGGTGTCACTGATGCTTGTATTGCCTGGGGTTACATGCATGTGGTAAGTTTCATGAGCTTAGGTGTGCACAGCGGGCTGGACAGAGCACAGGAAACCTATCTCTGTCAATGCACTTTGCATGTAAGCTTCTGAGTTTTGCTGGATGATCTTGGGGCTTGGTACTGTAAACTCTCCACAGGGCCATTAAGGGTTGTTCGGAGCGAGTTTAAGAGGCATAGTGGTTTGAGTTGTCTTCTGAGAGACAAATGAAGGGTGTGTTCAAGTGTCTGCGCACCTTAGGGCCTAAGAGCAGGGAACTGGGTGCTTCTCAAAACAAGGCAAAGATGGAAAACTATGGTCAGAAACACGCAGATCCCAGTAAAAATAAAAATATTGACAGTATTTATTCGGTATACATAATACATATATCACATTTCGAAATACAGCGTTGTCTAATAATGTTTTGAAAAGAGGGTGATTTTTTTTTACCCCTGTAGCCCCGCCCCCAGTGATCCCACCCCCATTGCGCAGGCCCATCTGTGCGGCCCTCGGCCACAAGCCAGACTGAAAGTTTGGCCCCCGAAAAAAAGTTTGTGAGTACCCATGATCTAGGACATTCTTGCTGTTGAGGTAATTTTTGCAATTTTAATGCACAGAATGTGATAGCGCCAAGAAGCATCAAAACATAACTCCAGTGTTTACACATTCTTGCAGCCACACAGCTTTAGAATATCAAGAAATGATGGCCGCCTTCTCCCTCATCATGCGCTATAACTACCAGAGCAGACAATTCAACACCATGCGCCCCTGTATGTTACACGACATCGATGCACTTCAAGCAGTCTCACAGGGAGGAGACTTTCTCACGTGTATCCAAGGTGAGCTGGGAAACCGTATAGAGTGCAGCTTCCCAACTCGAGGAATCTCTGCTGTGTTGCAATCCACTGCAGGTTTACAAAGAACCCACGGCTTAGGGGCAGCCAAAAATGCCTTTGTGCCATTGGAAGGCAGGTGACGGACTCAGGCAGCGCTTGAAAGGTCTAGTGCTTTCTGCATTGTGCTCAGCTACTCACGCAGCACCCCTTCACTCCTTCATAAGCCCCGACCCTCCAAGTTCATCAACCAGGGGCTAAACTATCAACAGTGCGTATAGCGCAGTGCCACTGGGGCCAGGAGTTTTAGGAGCCCCCTGCGCCCCAAAAATGCATTTATTTTGCTTCCTGGCTGATGGTTTGGGGGGGCTCCGTCTTTACCATGGCACCCTTGCTATGCCACAGCCTAGCCTCAAAACAGAGGTGCCCAAGCAGAATTGCACCTTGGGAATTACTCCAAGGTCGGCAAGTCACTCCGTGTTATTCCATCAGTTTCATATTAGGTAACATGATTACCTGCACTCCCTGGGGGTGCCTTCTCTAGGCAGGGCCGCTGCGTACTGCACGACTCCTTTTCTGTACCCTCGCTGTGGTCCAGGATGAAACGAAGACCGGAATCTCAGGTTTCTCAACTTCAAAAGGCTTTAAAGTGGCTCGCCCCAGGAGACGCAATATCACAGGGGGAGATATAAGTGACTTTTATGTTATTGACACGAAATACCGGGACACATTACATTGATCGGCCGTGGGAATGCCTACAGTGCCTTGAGGAGACGGCGCTGCCAGGCACAGTTGAGGAAGGCCCATCTGAAGAGACACCACGCATTAACAAAATGCCGCCTGCCCTCGAGAGCGCTGCTCAGCTGAGCGTCCGCGAGACAAAGCCCGCGGCCGGCAGTCAGGAGGAGCACGCGCTGCCGGCCGGGCCCTCCATTCACAGCTGCTGGCTCGAGACGGCCAAATCCAGTTACTATTGATTCGGCGCAGCACGGGGCCTTCGAGTGCCCTGGATAGCTCGGCTTTGTACCGCTTTGTGAAGAAAAGAAAGCATCTCGCTTCGCGCATGAATCAATGGGCGCGGCAATCAAAAATGGATTATAAAGTCATAAAACCCAGTTGCCTGCTGCAGATTGATTACGACGAACAGAAAATCTACTTTGAGCAGCACACATTCATAAGAAGAAACTGCAAAATGACACGAATCGGCTTTTAATCCAGGGCAATTGAGATACACTGAACATAGAAAGCAGTCGTACAGGTGGCACAGCAACAACGTGGAGGAGACGGCTGCAGGTCACTGCCCACTGGTGTGCTTGCAGTCAAGAGGCCAGCACAGGCCCGTCTGAAGCGCGAGGTCTCCCTCCCTCTAGTGGTGACAAGGTGGAAGTGCGCAGGAGTACCGGCTGAGACAGAAGAAGTGTCTCCAAAAGCCCAGTACAATAAATAACAAGCTGAAAGAGACGCCGTGATCGTGCGAGCGTGCACATTGGCTGTCCAGACGCAAGCTGAAAGACACGCCGTGCGCGTGCCCATGTGCTGTCCGGGCCCAAGCTGATGCAGACGCCATGCGCGTGCACATCGGTTGTCCGGGCGCGCACATGTTTTGTCTCCCTTCGCGCACCAAACCCACAACAATAGTCTCGCCAAGGCGAAGCAGCGCATGCGTTGCGTTCGCTAAGCGAGACCTAAAAAGGTTTCCTGATTGAGGGAAAAGGGAAAAATGTTACATGTGCCAATGCATGTAATTTTGTAGCATACTGCACAAATAGTGCACAGAGTATATTTTAATAGCTTTTTCAAGCTTTTATCAAATTGAGACCCTACCCCAACAAATTTTATTCTTGAGCACTATACATTTTTGGATTGTTTTAACTGTAATGCCATCATATACTGGGCTGCCTAACAGACTTTTATTGAGATTGAAGTTCTCTCTTTCTAAAGGTCATAGTCATTTATATAGTATGACCTATTCAAAACCAAAACTCCTATTTTTTTTATTAAAAATTGAAAACAATCTCTACTGTTTGCAGTGCATGTTTCTGATAGAGTGTCCGTACTTGAAAATGTGAGTATTGGAAAGGACACGGCCCAGCAAAGTTCAGCCTCAAGTTT
Organism: Calotriton arnoldi; assembly: GCA_963921515.1. Taxonomy (NCBI): domain Eukaryota; kingdom Metazoa; phylum Chordata; class Amphibia; order Caudata; family Salamandridae; genus Calotriton; species Calotriton arnoldi. Next base: position 3,212,057 of record CAWUFW010000679.1, read on the forward strand.
TCAGTACTGGTGCCCTGGATTCTTCGAAGAAATATCACATCCTATTTACATTGAGCATTTGATTAATACTAGTGCAGTGATATTGACATCTGATCATTGCCAGTGCATTATTTTTTGAACATTTATAGAAAATGTCCTTGATTTCCTGTTTCCTGCCAGGATTAACTTTCAGTCATGAAAAAAATGTTGTCCCCTATTAAATAGCCAAGATTTCCTTAGCTCAGAAGCGCGTTGTTTGTTAATAACTAAGGGCACGACCCTCTAATGAGACACATTGGACAGACCACTTCCATACATTCAAGATGGCACTAATATGTCTATCACAGTGCCCACAACAGCAGTTCCGCCATGATATTCCGCACTCGGAGATGCCACACAACCCCCTGATCACAACTCCTAATATGAAGTCAACTTGGTCCACATGTAGGTATGACCATACCAGACAGACCCAGATATAGAGATACCTCTTTGCATGTGTTACCATTCGTGAATCATCAAGTTAAGCGTCTTGATTTGTTTTGATCCTATTAAAATCCTTGTTTCCATCACACTTCAAAATTAAATAATAAATGCTTCATTTTGCTTTTGTTACTGCTGAATGTGTGCAGGTCGTTTAATGATATTTCCATTTTGTTGTGTGTTTAAAAAAAAATGACATCCTACTGGTTTTCCTTTCACTTTCCCTGTACCCCAGCAAGATTGTCACATAATTCACTTACTTTTCTTTCTCTGACTGCAAAGTAAGAGAAGTTTGTAAACACCAACCCCCTTATTAAAAAAAATAAGCAGCAAGTTGTCAGACTCGAAATAGCCTGACGTTTGACCTCTGACTTTTGACCTCTGACTTTAAAGCACATCAAATGTGACAAGATAAATGCAGAATTTAAAGTCCTCTTTGTTGCTTGAACGTTTGACCCACCAAAAATCGGATCGCAACTCAGTTTGGGAAACACTGACCAAGAAGATTAACAGATAAGTTCCAAACTAACTTGATATTGCCTCTTAAACTCAAAACTCGTAGTACCCATAGCTCATTAAGTAAGACATAGCCATCGAACGTAGAGTAAGGCCAGACTATGTGATCCATAACTCGTTATCACAGACTCAAGCAGACTTGTGTGCTCTGTGCAGGTAACAGTAGAACCATGTTGAAAGGCACTGGGCTGCCATGGATGGTACATGACCATACTAAAGGCAGATTGTGTGCTGGGTGAATGGTAATAACTTAATATTTTAACAACCGAAGAATATGATAAATTAAAGTGACATCATGCAGTCTAAACCTGATAGAAGATAGTTTGCGTGGCGGTTCAGAGGGTAGATGTCCCTCACCCCATCCTACCTTTGCGAAAAATTGATGGTTGCAAGTCATTCCCACAACACTAGAAGCGAGTACAGATACTTGCTAGAAATGCACAAGGAAATAAAAGAAAAACATTGTAATGAGCAGCCATGTGCCAATCGCCTTTGTAGTGGAACTTCCTTCCGGGTCAGTCAGATTTTTCACCTACCGTCCCAGTGTTCCAAAGATAGTAAAAACTTGCCTCTTTTCATACTCAGGAGTAGTACTGTCCGCCCCTCCAATGGATACAGTGAGAAAATAAAAATGTAAGTATAAACTCCTATATGTCATGTAGGCGGAGTTAAGGAACCTATTATTACATTCTTTTTATTTTTTTAGTTTGCAGTATTATACAGTGCCACCCTAGCCCAAGGGCATGTACAGCAGCACCACTATTGACAAGATTTCGCCTCTGAGAGACGTATTGACGTTGTTAATGTTTTTTTTTTTGTTTTTTTAAAGGTGTTGCACAGCATCACAGCCTGCTGTGCAACAACACACAAAGTAAACAAAGAGCTATGGCGCAGTCAATTGGCCGCGCCATAGCGCTATGTTTTTATATACTTCAAGCCATGTTTCATAGTAGCCCGCGCTGCTGTGCAACATCTTTAAAACAAGCATTGGCATAGCCAATAGTTCTCGCCTTTGGGACCTTATAAGTGTTTAGCCATGCACCACTTGATGTTGTTGCACCAAGAATATTGTGCTGGATAACTAAACACTTATAAGGTCCCAAAGCGAGACCTATGGCTATGCCAATGCTTGTTTATTTTCCAATTGGTGCTTCCAAAGCACGTAATATGCAGACAGCGTCCTCAGGAGGCTAAACCATGAAGGCAGCCATTTATTTCTTTAGAACAGCATGGTACAGCTGTCCTGGAAGACAAAATAATGTGTGAGGATGAAAAATGACGACCCCCAGTACAAAAACGAATTTGTGCAGCAATCGGAATTACAAGTTTTGTGGTTAACACCGAACCCTGTGCAATTTACACCTGTTGAATGGAGCAGGTCAAAACCTGTCTAAATTTAACAGCGGAAGAAGTGTGTGAAGACTCAAATACATATCAAATTATGTGCAATAAATATCAATTCCATGGGGAGCTCCCCACTTGTGCCTCAAAACTCAAATAGACGGTATTTGCCTTACTCAGTAAATACATCACCTCACTATACGGTATCAGTATTCACTACGTGGGATAAAAACAACACACTACTCTGGATGACTCGCATTCAAGGCTTTAGATGGTTACGCCCACTGATCACCAGACTATTGGGGTTACAACCAGATCAGAGTACCAAAACCACAGTTAGACGACCTGAATTTAACATGTGTTCAATGTTAAATTCAGGACGTCTAACTGTACTGGTTTTGCTGGATAAGTGAGACGTGGACCACCCCATGCTGCTGCAGAGATTACATGGTGGCAGGGGTGGGGAGTTTCCCTTTGGACTGATTTAGATAGGGCAGTGCAAGAATTTTGAAAGCCCTCGGCAAAATGATACTGTGCAATTCGGGTGCTCCCTTTCCCACAGCAATGCACTTATTTTTGAGGCAATTCACTGCAATCTAGCACCTACTTATGAAGCGCTTCAAAGCCCCCCCGGCCGAGTAGTTCGAGCAACAACAAAAAAATGTCTCACCTGATAAAATTGAAACATTCCGAGTCGAAAACTGCAGAAGTGTGCCGTTTTCGCATTAAGGTGCACAGTATGCTTCAGTTCTGTGCTATTTGATCACGTGCCCCGGGCAGAAAAGAAAAATGCTGTGTTTGTTGTTTCTGTGCTGACCATGCGACGTGAAATTTTTCTGTAAAAACATCCTTTACCCACTAACTCGCATCAACCAAATTACAAATGTGTCGCGCTCTGCAGAAAATCCGACTCTGTGTTCAGCAGGCTGGACTTTTTAAAAACTCGAGTCAATGCAATCTCATGTTAGATTTGTAAAGGCTCAGTTTGCCTTTTTCTGAGCGGAAGCCAAACGTACACTGGTTTTGACGGTCCAAAACAATCTACACATTAAGCACAAAAAGTGAAAGCAGTTAATAATGCACTGATTGGAAGTCACCGGTGGCTTTTGAGGAAGAGACCCGGTTTTAATACTTGAACCACTTCTATCGAGTGGTAAAGAAGTATAAACTGTCAGACGCTCTTTCGAAAGTGCACGTCTTATTTCACGCCATTCCGGCCGACTGCAGAAACGAGCACAATATTTAATATCCTAAATAGGGCCGGAATGAATTGCCCTAGCGCGTGACTTTGGGGGAAGGAAGGAAGGAGGGCGGGCGAAGGAGGGAAGGGTTAACTATGACTTTACAGTTTATGAGGTATCTCACAGGCACTTGGCGCTCCGCTGGGGTGGCCTTTGGAAATCACGCAAGCATAGACGAGGCACAGGAAAGGAAAGCGAAACCCAGAGGGTCATGCCCTTTAGTCCTCTCAATGCATCCAGAACAAGGACAACAATGGAGGAGGCGGGGGCGAGCGAGCGCGGCAGCCTGCTCAGCTGACCAGACGCTCGTGCGTCATGGCCTTTTCCCGGCATGTGTTTCCAATTATCGCGCCCGCGTCTGGGCACGATAATGGGAAACAGATGTCGGCTGCATGAGTAACCGCCCGAAAAGGCCATGACGCACGAGCATCTGGTCAGCTTTGAAAACCCCCTACATAATGCTTCGCCAGAAGCAGCGCTTGCGCGCTACTCTAGGCTCAACCTAAAAACATTAACAAACCCAAATAGCTCGCACGTAGCTGTTTGGTTTTGTTAATGTTTTTTAAAGATGTTGTACAGCAACTTTGGCTGCTGTATAACATGTTGTAAAATAAACAAAAAAGCACTATGACGCGGTCAGCGCTTTGCTCTTTGTTTTTACTTTGTGCATTGTTGCACAGCAGGCTGTGATGTTGTGCAACGTCTTTAAAAAAACACGAACAATGTCAGTATGTGTCTCATAGGCAAAACCTATCGGCTTTGTCAATGTTTATTTTTTTTAATTTCCTAAGGCATGGGGAGAGTAAGCAATGCGCCCAGAATCACAGGGTGTTGAACCCAGGCCAGGACTCAAACCAGGGTCCTCAGTTACAAGGTCTGGAGCTCCATTCTCTGAATGTTTCTGGATGGATGCCAATGTGGCATCTGAGACAGAATGTACCTGTTTCCGCAGTCATTATATTCAGTCCAATCTCAACCTTCTCCAGTAATTGATCTAAGGTCCTTAAAGCATCTCCTGTCCTCCCTCGGCTGAATAAATCTAGTCTGAGTTCATCTGTTCCAGTGATATTGGCACCGGAGTCAAGCCGCCCTCTTAGGACCTTGCGGAGATGAGTTTAATATCGAAGTGCTCCTGTGAGATGCAGTGATGGCTTCCTGGACTCCAGCCCATTTGGGCTCCATCCATGCTGTGGCACTGAGCATGGAAATGAGGCGCTGCGTATGGGAGGGGACAGTGATGCGGAAGATTAACATGGAAAGTCTTTCGCATTCAGCAGCCTAAAGAATACTGTTCTTTTGGGCCAGGCTTCAATGCAATGCAGGTGATCTCTTTCTACAGCAAAATACCTGAGTTGCTGTTCGCAGGACCCTCTTTCCCCCTAACACCTTGGTATGCTGCAGCGTATCACATAGCCTCTTCCTGTGAGCTGTTGCATCATTGAGCGGCCATGTTTGAAAATACAGGTGTTCATAAACCCATTTCAGTTTGAGTTTTAAGCTTAAAGGGAACATAATAGCTTGGTTAGTATTTGTTTAGAGCGGTTATTCATTATGTGCTCTGTCATATTTCTATTGAGGATTTCCATTTTTATAGAATGTCTTTGCAAGCTTCCTTTTTTATTTACCATTGTTTTCCGGGCAACAGCCATTTGGTGGGGAGGGGGTTGTTTAGTTCTTGTGATGCACGTGACATCAAAACAGTAGTTCGATATCTTTCTTTAAATGTTAGTGATTCAGTTGCAGATCAGCAATGAAGAGCTCAATCATGCAGATTTAGATTTCAGTTGCCAAATTATTTAAAGCAGAAGCTGTTTACAAATATTGAAAATAAAGTACATTTAGATTAAAACTTGGTTGGTTCAGTGTAGATTCGTGCATGGAAATGAATTCGCTCAAAAGTCCTTTGAGAGAAGCAGCAACAGATTAAGCCCACTGAGCTACAAGTGTGATCCCTTAAAAAAATTGGAAAAATAATAAAATGAGGGGAGGAGGAGCTTACTGTTGCAGGTGCTTGGAAAGATCGTTATTCATGGATTCAAATCTACAATTTTCTCTCCAATGACTGTCTGGATTTTTAAAGGATATGGCTGCAGGATTGCATGGACGTCAATTCACCAAAATACCAGGGGTAGCGGAAGTGACTTCACATGCCCGTCGACCTTCACTTTTACTCACACATACATATTCTTATACATACACACGCAAACACGTTCACACACTTCACTATTTGTATAATAAAAAAATTGACGAAAAACGAGGTGAGTGAAGCCCCCACCGACGTCCATAAGGACGAGCTGCTTCTGTTCCTGCCACTGATTGTGCCACTGCTGACGCTAGGGGTTGCAAAGGCAGTGCCAGGGCTCGCAGCAACGACCCCTAAATGATGTCCATGCAGGATTGGCTCGTGTATTAACATGAAAGAGAGCACTTTTCCACACTTTACAGTAGGCCCTGCTCCAGGATTCATGCTCTAGAAGGGCCATCAACAGGGATCGGTGAGCCCTGAGGATGCGGGAGCGTAGCTGACATTGGTGCAGCAGGTGCAGTGGTACCGGGACCTAGAGCCCCGAGGAGCCTATTGAACCCTGATAATTGCTGTATTTTATTACCTCCACAGGAGTCGGAGGGGCGCATTGTCCTTGCTTGCCCCAGGGCCCACGGCATCCTTGCTACGCTACTGCGCAGATGACTGGGCAACGGCCTAAAAGCTATTTCAGAAATCCGATATTGTAGATGCGGACATCGGTCCACGTTTGACATTTTAACGCCGTAACGAACCTCCAGCCAACAAGGTACATACTTTGCTACCCTGCTGTGCTTGCCAGAACTTGAGGATGCAGATGCACTGCACAGGAGTGTCCCATGAAGGTAAGGGCGCGGGTGGGGTGGGGTGGGGGGTGGGTGGGTGGGAGTCAACAGACGATGAGTAGGTAAAATTAAATAAAAGAAAAGCACTTACCTTGTGCTGGCCGCATCGGTGATCCGGCGAGCGCTAGGTAAGTGTTTTTATTTTTTATTTTACCTCGTCTGTCGACTCAACCACCCCTCCCCCCCCTCAAACCCCCGTCCTACCGCTCTTACCTGCACGTGCCTCTCCTGGGGCTGCATCATGCTCCTGGTCATGTAAAGAGGCAGAAACGTTCCTGCTGCCACATGGCTCCGTTGCAGCTTTTCATATTGTAAAATAAAATGCTTTGGCAGCTTTGCACTTTGCAAAACATGTACATTTTAAAATGCGGTGCATTAAGCCCGTTGACTACTTTGCACACCCCGTCCTAATACCATAATACACAATTTACCATTATTTATCCGCTCTTTCAATGTTCACGTTCACTGAAGTAGCGAGTTATGAAAAGCTAAGTTATGTTCTGGCAAACGCGGAATACCACTGAGAGTCACTAGTTAAGGTTACCTATGCACATAATACAGACCATAAATCATGCCGCCCCAACTGCTCAAAACACCAATTCCCAATGGAACAGAAACAAAAAAAGGGCAACAACATAATGATTATGGCGTGTGTTGTTGACGTTCGTAACATAAGTGACAAATTTTGCTGGTCTTCGGCATTTGTGGCAGAACCGTTACTCAGATTTTTAAACTTGTTTTTCAGGGTGAAAAGAAAAAAAATTATATATATATAATTTTGTTTTTACCAATAATACATTTGCACTTGTTCAAGTTGATATATATCCTTTTATTGGTGTACCATACACAGTTCAAACAGAGAATCCTGCGTGTTTGAGCCTCGCACAGCCTTGATCCCATGACCAAGCCAAGGCCAAAACGTGACACATGGATTTCATCATCATGGCATTCCACAAACCATTCTGCAGAGCTTTAATGCTTTAACATTGTCATGGCAACTAGTATTAAGCGGCAGGGAGGGCCAAATGATGCTGCAAGTTTAAATTATGTAGCAAAAATGCAAGTTATGTGGCACTTTCTATAGCATTATTATTTTAATTGATTTAAGAAACACCATTGTTGGTGAAATCTGCAAATTATGCCAAATGCTGTAAAACATAATTATGTGGTGAATGCTGCAGCCACAGAATCGCCTAAATCTACTGACCATCACCATTGCGGATGGTTTTATAACTATTCATTCAAGAAATATAAACAAAACCTAAACATTTGTGAATGATAGCGGCTACATCCCTTCTGACTTCATACCTTTCCCCAGGCCTGAAAGTAGCCTAAGTCAAGGATGTTAAACATTAAAATAAACACTTAGGCACAGCCTATAGGGTTACACACCCCTGCCAAGCATTATGGAAAAAAACACTGGTGTTCCAGTTTTGAAGGCCTTGAGTTGGCCATGATTTTCCTTGGCTAGTCCTAGCCAACCCTTTAAACAGGGCCTACTCTACAGGTGTAAAAATGCCCTATTCAAGAGCCTTTATCGGTACTGTTGATCCTGTACTTGTTCACATAAACCAGCCATGCCAACATCGATAGACAAGCTCCAAGGTAATGCCAGCTTTTAATGGCCTATCCATAAGATAGATTTATTCATCTTTGTTTTCTTGGCAGTGTGTTCCTTGAGAGTGAGGTTGGGTGTCCAGGGTGAGTCCATGTGGCTTGGCATTTGGTGAAAGGTGGGGTATGAAGCTGTGAAGGTGCATGTTGTTCATCTAGGTTTGTACAGTGTCTTGTTTATTGTTCTTGACAAATAACAGGAACTCTGCCTTGGGTGGGTTGAGCTTCAGGTAGGCGCTGGACATCCATATCCGGATAGTGTGCAAGCAGTGTTTGAGGCATTGGATGTCTGAGGCAGAAGTGACTTTCAAATGTAGTTGTGTATGATTGGCGTATAAGAGAATCTTGATCCTGATATCATGAGTACAGCACCAAGTGGCTCAATGTATAGGTTGAAGATGACAGGATGGAGCCCTGGGGGCCTCCACACGTGATAGGGATCTTTTGTGACTAAGAAGTGCCCGTGTGAACAAACTGGTGTTGGTTGGAAAAGTGAAGGAGAACTAGTGAAGGACATTGCTGGTAAATCTCATTCGCGACTCCAGGGTGCTTGTGAGGGTGGGATGGTCACCTGTGTCGAAGGCAGCTGAGATGTCCAGCAGTATCCGGAGGCAGTGGTCATATTTGTCTGTATTCAAGAGGGCATGATGTGTAAGGTTGATATCTTTGTACTGCGGTGTAACCTGAAGCCAGATTGGTAGTCATGTGGGAGATGGTTAGCATTGAGGTGGTCTTGGAGCTAATTGCTTTTTCACTGATTCTGCAGATAAATGCTAGGCGAATGATGAGTTGTTAGTTGGCAAGGTCAACAGGATCTAGTGTAGGTAGGTTTCTTTCAGAGAGGGGGGATATGTCTATCTTGAGAGCTTCAGGGAAGATGCCTTGAGTAAGGGAGGCATTGTCAGTCGTAGATAGGGGAAAGAGAGCATCCCCAGAGAGCTTTAAAGGAGGATGGTAAGACATCAGAAGTGAGTTATTGAGTTACAAATGCTTCAACAATGTAGCTACCATCCAATCACACTGCATATTACTGAAATGTTTTGACAGTCTTTCAGAGAGTCACTGAGCTGTAAGGAATGTCAGTAAACACGGTACTGTTGTTTATTACACAGATAATGGTCATATGTAGCTATGCTGTGTCCTGGTGCACTCAAGGTAAAAAAAAAAAATCCATAAAGGGTTTCTTCTCTTTTTTATAGATATAATTATTTATTGTTGCACTTGATAACAAACTTGCTTCAAACAACTTAACTTATCAGTGCTTTTCAGGAAGCTAGTTCCCTTCATAAGGGTAACATTCCTATAGTAATCTAAACAAAAAACAGAAAAATCACTGTCAACATTTCCCCAAACATATTTGCAGTTAGGCAAATTAATACTTACCAGATAGACCTGCGAGTTACCAATCATGCAAATGTTCATGACGACAATGACCAACAGTATTTGTAAAAGTTATACGGTTAAAACTTTAATCTCACAAACATGTAAATCTTACTAGACAGCGAGAGGAGCACCTTTTGGCCAAGCGCCCACTTACCGCTGATGTCCATTACCGCAGTGCAATAATCTCAGTTATTCCTCATGTTCTCTAGGTAATCTGTAGCACTGCTTTGCGGCAGTGATGTCCTTCCTTTAATCGTTCAAACTTGAGCTACCTGAAGAGCTTGGAGATCATGTTTGGACAAATGCTTCAGAGAAAACTCCTTGAAATTAAAAAAAAAAAAAAAAAAAAGACTGCCTGCAAGTTAAATTAGGTTTAAGAATGGTGTTCAAACTATCCAGTTTAGTTCTAACTTCAGTGTGAGGGATTCTGGGTGGGGCTGAATTGGATAATCTGCTGTCATGAATGACTTCCTAGGAAGCAGTGTTTGTCTGGCAAATCCTCCATGGCTGATCTCTGTGCAGGCAAGATACCACCATTAAGAATAAGACTAAGTGTCTGGATTAGAGGGAACAGTCCTTCTCACAGTGACCGAGGTGTGGGTGGAAGGTCTATAAATCAGCAGGTCAAAAGGAGTGCATTGTTTGAGAAGCAGTATTATGGAACGAGATTTGAGTAGATTGTAATAGAATGCCCCCTATTCCCTGAGAAGCTGCCGTGGGAAAGGTGTTGGAAGACAAATACTAATTAAAACACCATTAAAGTGCATTTCCAAACAGGAGTTTCTCCTGTTTGAAACACGTCCGGGATGAAGAGAGCTCATCCGGTGTCTGCACACAAAGGCGACTCAAATTGTGAAATGACATGTAGTCAACAGAACCTGTGCATGGATGCATGTTGTATTGAAGTAGGAAGTGAGTCAGGAGTTAAGATTCATATTTTATTGATATCAAGCCATCAACTACTTGGACATGTCCACTGCTGTAACTTCTCATCTTCAAAGCTGAAGTGACAATCACCGTACAGATTATTCATTGACCGTTGCATTCAACCAGTTACATGCTGTTTATGGATTAAAATCCTCTCCAATCACCATTCCTGATTTCTCTCAACTTTGACTACTGTATCTAGAGTATTCAACTCTGCCCGGCCATGAACCTTGATTACAAATGCCAAAGTTCTTCATCCTTTATCTGCTACTGTCTCTGGTAGTGCTGTAATGTTACTTTGCACCCCGCGGGCATCGGCTTCGCACTCAGCTAACTTCTAATCCACTGACCCAAGCTGCAATATTTATCATTGGTTCAGAGTCCATCAGCTACATGCGAGTGAATGTGAACAGAGGCCGCTCTATCAGATGAGCTTGTTGTCTAAACCCACCCCATAAACAGCCTCTAACTCGTATCCAACATGCCCTGGAGTGTTCGAACATAGACTGAGCGGAGGAACAAGGCCACACTCCATATGCGGCTAGGGTTCTGATGGATGAAATCAGGAGTAGTACAGTTTCAATGCCATACCCAACAATACCTACCGATCTACCCAACACAATGCAGGGGGTAGGGGGAAAAATGCACCACAGAGTCGTTCATACAACTATGTGAGGTTGCTATTCAATCCAGTTTCAGGCTAATGCGACTGAAATAATACACAGAGGATATTATCAATAGTGTTTATATTCTACAGGATTGATGATTCCTCAACATGCTTGAGATGCAAGATTTGGGAATGTACTGTCATTTTTAATTTTTGGTTGGCAGTTCATGTTTAGATACAATTAACCTGCCCGTATGGAAATGGAGAGAAATAGGTCTATCTAAATATAAAATATTCCCCTACACTCCAGGATGGTGTTACAGAAACGTGTAGCTCAGGATGGGGTTCTAAAATTCACCTGACCTTACACGTGTTAAGGAAGCCTGGCTGAAGAAGGGTGACATACCCTGAAACCGGTCCCAGGATGCTTGTTTCCGGTCCAGGGAGGACCTGGCCTGGCAGTTCGGTCTGGACTGTTCCCATGGGGCACAGGGTCAAGACTGATTTGCATATGGCTGGGTCCAAACTGGGGTGGTGTAGTGGGCAAAAGAACGATGGATTTAACCCAGATCTTTTGACTGGGGGAGAATGTTTGCATTGTCAGCATTCCGTCCATCATTTGTTTTCTGTAACACTTTTCGCCCTAAGTGGGATGAGTATGCCCAGACGTGGGTCCCTTGCTCACTGCGCCACTGGATTCAAGCTAGCCTGGCTGAAGAAGGGTGACATACCCTGAAACCGGTCCCAGAATGCTTGTTTCCGGTCCAGAGAGGACCTGGCCTGGCAGTTCGGTCTGGACTGTTCCCATGGGGCACAGGGTCAAGACTGATTTGCATATGGCTGGGTCCAAACTGGGGTGGTGTAGTGGGCAAAAGAACGATGGATTTAACCCAGATCTTTTGACTGGGGGAGAATGTTTGCATTGTCAGCATTCCGTCCATCATTTGTTTGCTGTAACACTTTTCGCCCTAAGTGGGATGGGTATGCCCAGATGTGGGTCCCTTGCTCACTGCGCCACTGGATTCAAGCTAGCCTGGCTGAAGAAGGGTGACATACCCTGAAACCGGTCCCAAGATGCTTGTTTCCGGTCCAGGGAGGACCTGGCCTGGCAGTTCGGTCTGGACTGTTCCCATGGGGCACAGGGTCAAGACTGATTTGCATATGGCTGGGTCCAAACTGGGGTGGTGTAGTGGGCAAAAGAACGATGGATTTAACCCAGATCTTTTGATTGGGGGAGAATGTTTGCATTGTCAGCATTCCGTCCATCATTTGTTTGCTGTAACACGTGTTAAGGAAGGACCTGGACTGGTGTATGAGCATGGAACAGTTCATGCATAGGAGGGATGTCGGAATGAATGTGACAAATATGCAGCATATGGCGACACAATTAACAGGATGTTTGCTTGATGCTATGCCTAGATGACCCATTAGGTTTACTTAAAGTTAAGAACCGAATGTCAAATCATTGAGACTCACTCTTTGTCTTTTACTGAACCAACAGCTTACCAACACAGAAGGGGGAGTTCACCTCCCTGATGTCTACACCCCATTGTCAGGAAAGTCTGTATCTTTTACTTGAGTAAACTAAAAAAAAAAAAAAAAAAAAAAAAAAGATTGTGACTCTTAAATGATTGTGGTCATGGAAGTTGTACCATCTCCTGTTCATCGAGTGACTCATCGACAACAGGGTTGATACCTGCACGGGCTAGGTCAGGGAGCTGGTACTGGTGAGACATTCCTGAAAAGATGCACTGGATGCTTACTATTGTAAAGGACCGGTTGTATAGATGGTGAGGTGACTACTTAAAAAGAGAGCATCTTTCCATCGCAGTAGTACTCTCTTGATCTTTCTGTTTTACTGTATCTCAAAGTAGAGTGATTCAAGGTGGGATCATTGTAATGACACTGTATTATAATTGTTTCGCGTGCTTTTTAATTTTACAATTCACTATTTTAAATTCCAAAGAAGAGCACCGTCCCATTTAGTGTTCATTATGGAAACCCAGCTCCACACTCCATAATGAAAATAGTTCTTAATACTAGATCTGCCAGCTATTTTTCCAGTGGAACTCTTTTAAATCATTCCCATGTTTACCCATTAGAGACTTCCTTTTGGACAAGATTAGGATGTGGTGAATATTATGTGAATGTGTGGGTTTTCCTTTTTTTTTTGATAGGTTATTGGTTTGGGTGAGTTCCACAGTATTTTAAACTTCACTCTTCATTTCTGTGGCACTGCAGATTTGTTTCAGAATTTTGGGGTCTGACTTGCGAAATTTCCATTCTCGAAATGGTTGTAAATTGCGCATTGACTTTTCGTGAATGGAAAATAATTTTGCAAACCTACCTATGTACCAATAGCTCATTTCACAAAATTCCAAATCGTAGTGGGTCGCACTCCGACCTCATCAACCTTCATGAGATGATTGCAAATTGCTACGCCATACAATTCGCTAGTATCACAGGCATGAAGGCCTGCTGGGGTCAGCAGACCACCATGTCTGTGACTACTGTTAAATAAAGCAATTTCTGGGCACCAGGCAAATTACATCAGCAGTAACAATGCTTATGCCCCATCCAGAATTAGAAAGCCATCTGCAATAACATTTATTATGGAAAAACAATAGTTTTGTCCCAAAATATGTTGCAATTTATCAGTCATTTCTTAAAGTTAAAACGTAAATAAATAATCCACCTCTAATGCCAGCCTTTCATTGTGTAAATCGATTAGTTACACCTCAAAATACCAGCTGGACAAGTTCATGAATTACTTGCATAGCTACTGACCCAGATGGACAGAACCTCACTCACAAGCCCATATAATCGCGAGCCAAAGATGATTTTTATCTTAGTGACACCATTGCAATTCAGGGGTGCCCAGCTTGTTCAGTAAGATTTATCAGAAGCTAGGGGTGACCTGGTGAATCCCAATGCCTAGCAACGGAATGACCACAATACGGAAGATAGGACCTCTTTATGATATCCCAGGCTTCTGGTGGGTTGGAGCCTGGGGGGCTAGGCGGGGCGGTGCCAGATGTCAAGGGGTGGCCACCAAATCCATGGAGGGGGTACCAACCAGATGTGAGAAGTTTCCAAAAAACAAAAACCCACCACCACATTTTTACCAATATAGTTAACTTTACAGAAGGTTAGTTTATTTCTATGACTCATAAGTTCCATCATATGCTTAAGATATGGATTTTGCCATTGAATGCTTGGTTGAGGGGTCATCAAATCTCCCCTAAGAGACCGTTTGTCTCTTAAAAGTCTCCCTATTGCAAAGGTTTCCTATCACATGCTCTAAAAGTGTCTTACTACATGATTGTCAGTACAGCACATGGAAAAGGCATCAAGTGTTCTGTTGTCTCTTTATCACATTTGAAAAGTGACGCCACATCAGTGATGTCATCAGTTACGTCAGCTGTGATATAATCTATGATGTGTGCGAGTTCATGGGAAGTACCTGGAGGGGGTGGGACTTAAGCATTTATTGCTACCGAAAAATGTTCAAACCTCCACCACACTGTAAGAAGTCACGACTAAAATGGAGGTACGGTTGGTCCTTGGCAGCCTATCCTGGTCTGAAAGCAGGCCTCTAGCCTGCAACTCACTCACGCCCTAGCCCAATACTCATACCGCTGCTTGCAGTATTTGTTGGGTGCAGTTTGAGCAAGCTCCCTGTGGAAACTAAGAGCAATGTGTGACCTTCACCCATGTTTCTTTTGCCCAGTACATTTCAGTTGCCTGCGACAGTGATGATTGGGCACTGGGCGTTAGTTTGAGCCACACCGTGTGCCAGATCTGTTGCCTTCATTGTTTACTGCCTATGCCTAGCAGGCACATGGCCGGTGCCATGTACCTCTTTCCTCAGTGCCCCGGCTCCTTACCTGTTTTTTTTTCATCTAGTGTATTATATGTTCTTATTTCCAAACCTGGGGTGTGGAAGTTGAGATACGTGGTACCCAGGTTGGGCAAAGCTTTGTATGTGTGGGTGAGGAGCTTGACGAATGAGCATTTGTGGATGGGAAACTAGTGGAGCACTTTGAGGTGCGGGCTGAGCGTTTGAGGGTGATATTAGTTAAATCAAACTTAAATGAGGGGGAGGAGCTTCTAGTTGGAACAAAATTTGCAGAAAAAGCAAAAAATCACAGAATAGAGGTGAGCACCATGTGCTTGACGACCATTCAGTCAGTCAATTTTGTGTTATTTGGTGAGAAATATGCCTATGGTGTTTGATTAGAAAGCTCATCTGTATCCAGCAGCCTCCCACCACCAATAACCTTTCTCCCCAACTGCCAATCTTCTCAAAGTTAAAAACAACTCTAGCTGCTTGCCATTTTAGTAAAGATGTTGGGTGAAGGTTCATGTGACCAATTTTAGTGCCTGTCAATATGAAACCGCGTCTCACTCTTAACATTATAGGCGCAATTGCCACCTCGGTAATGTGCTTTGATAGCGATTAATGCTTGCATTTGTGTAGCCGCTAAATATCGCTTGCATTATTTTGATCTCTTTCTTGCAGGTCGCTACTGGGCAGATATCTCCGATACAGTAATCTCTGGGACCTTCAAGCAGTGGAAGGAAGGGACAACCAAAAGTGAAGTGTTTTACCCAGGTGAGCATCGTCCATCTGTTCATATCCCCTTTACTTTCAAAATCCATCTCTATTCATCCCATTCAATTTACTGTTCTATTCTCAGGGTCATTTTACTAACTATTTTCTTCATGAATTTCTATAGTTAACCACCAATAAATAAATCTTTTGGGTTTACGCTCATTATCTTTTTTTAAGGATAAAATGCAAACTTATTCACTAATATTTTCAGACTTATCAGGTTTTTACAGCAAAAATAACATATCAAACACTGGAGGTTTTCCTAGTCTGCGGAGAGAAAATACCATTGTATGTTCCAGCTCCTTTAATAAGGTATTAAAAAAAATGGAATCAACAATGTTGCATCTTGATGTATGGATGGCAATGACTCTAGGATTGTGATAAAAAGTAAATTGATGATCGTGTTAATCTGTACGGTTTCCGCACGCCCCTTTCATATGAAGCCGAAGCACTGGAGCGGTGAATCACCAATGGATCAAGGTAGCGGAGCGGTCTTTGCGGAAGGCTTGCGCCGTTGGTTCTGTACCAAGGTAACGGTGAGAGGTCATCTCCCAAGATGCCTCCAAGGCTATTAATATCTTTATGGCCTTGCACCTAATAAATGTCTTCTCATAGTGACCCTCAAATAATCAGAATCTGTTTACAAAAATGTTATAGTGCCAAATATTACTCGGTATTCTTGGAAATGGTGCAGTTCCAGAATGCACTGTTCTCAGCAAGGTCTTTGCCGTTCTTTCATAATGTATCCACTCTGGACCAACCAGTGACTGTTCATCATCCCTGCAGGTTAAATTTAACAGCGGATATTATTTTATGAGCATAACGAGGCATCCTTTTTCTTTGGCAAGTTTTTCAGGAAAATAAAATTGAAATTTCAATTAATTGACTGGAGTGTAAAAGTAAGAGGAGTTCTACTGTCAGTGTTCTGGAATCCTACCAAAAAAGGCGGCAAGATATAAACTTCACCCTCTTGATTTTAGTCAGCTTCTTACAGAACTCTGCCCCTGCACTGGACATGTTCTCAGACCAAGCTTTAAACTATTAGTGCCAAAACTTTCAACAGCTTCACCAAAGCTCATGTAATATCCACAAAACTCGAGCCTGCTGAACTTAATGCGGAGAGGTTTATTTTTAGACCTCTTTAGTCAACTATATAATTCTGCCACATAGTTCACTTCTAGTTATAGTCTGTAATAATACATTTATTTTATACTTTTTGCACAACAGAGCAGTAGGGCTGTTATGCCAAATCTGAATTTCCATAGACCGAGTAAAGCTATCCTCTGATTGAGTGCAAAATATTCTTCTTTCAGCTTTGCACATTGATGTCTCATTTCAAAGTAAGGTTGGATGAACAGGCATTTTTGGATTGTTTTCCCTAGTATATTGCCACAATAAAAGTTGTTTCTAAAGATCTCTGTTTCTTTTACTGCATTGTGTGTGATACGTTTTCATTCCTTTAAAGGATTTAAAGGCTAAAGAGGGGCCTTCAGCCTGATTCTCAGCCTCAAGAAGTTAGGCTTGGTTTGCTGTCCTGGTCACAGAGCTGCTTGATTTGTGGCAGCAGAAGGCGTACAGGAGATTTCTTAAAAGATGTTGGTCTTGTATTCAAACCGTTCCATGCAAAAAGAATGTTGGTAGGCGGCGGGGAATTCAAAAATTGTGTTGAAAAATAGGACCCAAGCAAATCCCAGAGATGCTTAAAAAGGGAAGAAAGGGTTAATCCCATGAAATGTAAGATTGGGTTTTGAATTAAGTTCATTATGAACTTTTGAGTGAAGCCCTGGAGAAAGTCTTGCACCAAGCCATACTGATTTCCCCATCTCTGCATTACCAAAGACCTCTTGCCATTGGAGCTAAACCTGTGACCAGCAAGAGAAATGAGGTGCCAGGGCACTGGAAGGCGTCGCAACAATAACCCCTGTCCAGATGTGCAGCAAGCATGCAGTATCTGGGATAGAGAATCAGAGAGGGCGACTACTGAGAACCTTTTGTAGTGGGGATTTAACCCCTGCAGAATGGTGATTTACTGCACAGTCCCAGAACAATTGCACTTGTCACGTTATGGTGTCTAGCATCAGCTCCTAGGTTTGACTGTAGTGCTTCAAAGCACTAAGCCTTGGGATGCTGCAGAAAAAGGCACACCTCCAGATCTCCTTTATTGCAGCAAGAGATGGATCTCATCTACCTTTTGTATTTATTTTCTCTGCTCTTTGGTTTTCTCCAACTGTAGATTTGTGAGTCTCCGCAAACTGTTTCTCATGATGCAATGAATTCTGTAATTCTGTAACAGATGGGGGCGGGGCAGTCATTAGCAGGTTTGCACTGAGCAGAAACTACTTCGTGCACTGTTGCCAATCCTCTGCAGCAGCCAAACGAAGCTAGCTAAAGACTCTCTAAAGAAGGAACCCATTTGATTAGCTTGACCAAGGGAAAGGTTTGACCCCAGAAGAATTTCCAGAGATGCCAGGAAACACACAACCACAATGCATAACACTTAAGAGGTAATGCAGTTCAGGACCAGACAAATATATAATTATATCCAAATATTTGTTCGCAAAAAACTCCTCCTTTTGGTCACTGGAAAAGCGGGCACTTGGGCTCAAATGAAAGTTCAACTTTTTAACAAACTATATATGTTAAAATGATGCAAATGTAAACATTATGGGTACATTGCAGCTTTGGTTCAACCTGCCAGACTTTTACCCTGAAGAATTCGAAGGATAGTCCTTTGATGACCGGGCCATCATGCGTGACCATTTGCTGTGGGCACTGAGTGATGGAGCGGGGCATCAATCAAGTGCATTCCCTTCACATTGCCACAGACAGTTCTTCACTTCATGTGTTTATGAACTTTGATTTTTTGTTGGAAAACCGTATCCAATCTGTCACCTGCACAGCTGATGCCACAGGCCAGCTCCTTAGTTGGTTCAGACACAACTTATCGCTGAACTATTCTTATCGTCCCCCTCTCTCCTTTCGTGGTGGGCTGGTATATTTTTCCTTCCCACTTGGCTAGAGTGTTGGGGTACACCAGCTACCAATTATTGACATTAATGGATTACAGGTACTTAGTCCCAAGCTGCTGGTCACTCTCCAGGATTCTTAAACCAGAATAGAAAAAGACTAGATTTTATGATCTGTGAATCAGCGGATCTATAGAATCAATAATCAGATCAGCATGAGAGTGTTAGGAGACCAGTTTGCTCAGTTGGACGCCAAGTTCGTAAAAGTATCACGTCCTGCATCCAAGCAGAGCCTGAACACCAGCCTGAAAACGGAAGATAGAGTACCCAGATCTATGTTCAGGGGTTATGACCTGTAGACCTGCTTGAGCGGGATCAGTCAGTTTCTTCGGTCTCTTGCACCACCGCCATTTCAGGGGGAGTCACACCCAGAGATCAGCACTCCGGCACTAGGCTGTAAGCGGGGCCTGACAATTTATCTGACAGTCCAGGATTTCCAGCACAGGCAGCACATCCAGGTCAGAACAGCCAGTATAATGCCAACCCAGAGATCCTTTCCTGTACGTGTAGTTAACACCTGTCTGTTTCTGCCACTGCAGGCTGCACCTTTCTGCCCCGCACACTTTGTGGGTTCCTGGATGCTAACCTGGCGGTCAGCACGCTTAAAACCTCTCCGAGAGGCAAACTAGGTGTTCACATTTGTAGGTCTTTGTTATAATCTTGCACTCCGTCATGGTATATCCTGTCCACCCCTCCCTTTCCCTCCTGATTGGTATCTCCCTGCTAGAGCTCACCTTAGAATGTTGGGGCTCCTAGGCTGTTTGTGGAGAGCTGGATGGCCAATAAAGAAGTAATCCCTACTATCCCGTTCCTGTCTTTATTACTTCCAACACTGGTGACGAGATTACTGCGTAGGGGGCAGTTTTGGCCATTTCCCCTCCGAGTACACTCTCCATCTATGTTCCACTGTGGCGAGCAATGTTAAGAAGAATCCAAGAGTTCAACCGGACATCGGTTATTCTAGTTCCTGCTTACATCTACCAGTAAGACGACCAATCAGACTATTCTAAAAGATTTTATGGTGTGAACGTGCCTATGCTTAAAGCCTTTCCACATCGGGGAGAGTGCTATTGTGAGGAACGTGCTAGTGTACGGATGGTTAGCTGCACCGTGGAAAAGTATATACAATTGGAAGAGTGCTGGTTTGCCAAGATGATACTAGTTAAGAAGAACCGTGCCAGTGCTCCACTTTTGAGGGCATCAACCGCATCTGGCTTATCAGTTTTACGAGAACATTGGGGGGCCTTAGAAACCTTGGTCCTGTGGTGTAGCGGTGAAGTTGTGCTGAACCCGACATCGTGACAATCTGCCATCGCTTTCCGGATTACTCACCTCCGTGCAGCAGGCTGGAGTTATCCTCGCCGTCTCCTTCATCTCTCCGGCTCCGAAGCAGTGTGTGTGACCTGGGATACAGCCTTGATGAAGGACATCGGATAATCGTAGATCTGCCAGACGCGAGGTTCCGTCAGTGGGTGCGTCACGGAAGCTTTCCTCTCACAAGTTCCTGTCAGGCGCGTTGAATTACCGCTGACCACCGTTGTGCGAGGGAGCGCTCTAGTCTTCAGGAGTTCTCCGATTTGTTTCCTGTTGCCGCCTTTAGCGAGGGACTTTCAGCTGTGGTGCGCTTCGGAAGCGTTCCTTCATTCAATTTCCTGTCAGACGCGGCATCTTCTGCGGCCCACCTATGCACGAGTGAGCGTTTCCAGTCCTGCTGATTTGTCCTGCAATTTTCCTGCTGCCGCAGTTTGCCATCGTCAGCGCTCCATCGTGCAGTTTGATCTATTTCGAACTGGGGACAGCAAGTTAGTAATCCTATCCTTGCCTACACCTCGGAAGAGTAGGGGGACTCGAGGCCTAAGGTACTGTTGCTGCCTACATTTCACGATCTTACTCCCTCCTCCTCTTTCATGTCATTAAATTCCCTTGTTCTTGACCAGAGTGTCGTTTCTCCCCCTCCTTGTCCTTGACCTGTTGGGTTGGTGTTTTGGGGGGCTCCGCAGTGTTCCCTTACGGGTTATCCTGTTGCCCAGAGTTCTTTACCTCTTGAGTTCCTCCCGCCGCGTTCTACATGATGGCAGCGGCGAGCATGAGCAAACCTCCCCCTTCCTTAACGAGATAGGTGAACCAGAGATATGTTGGAAGGAGTGGTTCAAGTTGTTCGAATCGTATATCATAGCCATTGTGGGGGAGCGCTTTACCCCTTTACGCAAACAGCATATCCTTCTCCATAATTTAGGCGTACATGGACGGAAAATATACGAGACATTGCCAGAACCAGTGGGGGGAGAAGAGGGTGAAGAAGTGGACTTGTTTGTATGTACAATGGGCAAGTTAGAGACACACTTTGGCGATAAAGTAAACGTAGTTTTAGAGTGCCATAAATTCTTCAATAGGGTACAAGGGAAACAGGAGTCCGTCTCAAATTATATTGCTGCATTGTGGGGTCTCACGCAATTTTGCGAATTTGGCAATCTCACGGATTCACTTATAAGGGATCAACTGGTGCGCTGCACAAATAATACTCGTATCCAAGAGAAACTCTTGGCAAAAAACCCCGGATTGAGAGAAGCTGTTGAGATTGCAAAATCCGTTGAGCATACAGCCAAGTGCATAAAAGAAATGAAGCCTAACACTGAGGTTGTAGCTAACGTTCAGGAGGAAGAAGAAGAGGGCGAAGTGTACAAAGTGAAATATAAAAAAGGCATGAGTAGCAGAATGTTGGACAATGAAAGAAATTTTAAGTGTTACAGGTGTGGTAGCAGTAATCATTTTGCAAATTACGTCCAGTGCCCTGCCAGAAGCGTGACCTGCAAAAAATGTAGCAGGAGGGGGCATTTTGCCAGGGTATGCAGAGAAGGGGAACCCCACACCAAAGACAGTGAGGTTGGTAAGGCACAGAACAAAGAAATAAAATGTGTGACCCTGAGCGAAAAAAAATGTGCTACAGCTTAAAAGTAATGCGGGTTCTATTAATGCCATTTATCCTAAGTGCGATGTATTACTGAACAATAAAAATGTCACCATGTTTGCAGATTCATGTTCCCCGTTCACCCTGTTAAGCAAAAATGATTTTGAGAATTTTGGGGAGCAAAGGGTAAGCTCCCTGCAGAAACCTGACATTTCTCCCACAGGGTACAGCAAGGAACCGATACCTCTCATGGGAATGAAGGAGATGAATATACAATTCAAAGACAGGAAAGCTTTCGGTAAAGTATACATTGTCGAATCGGGATCTAACCTGCTAGGATGGCAGCACCAAAAGGAACTGGGCATCATCCTGGACCCAAACAGTAGGGAGCAAGTCCTACTTACCGAAGGAAACCAAGGAAGCGACACCATTTGCGAAGAGTTTCCGGCATTGTTTCAAGAGAAGTTGGGTTGTCTGCATGATTTCCAACACAGAATCAAACTTAAGTCCGGCACCAAGCCTGTGGTCCACAAATTGTGTCCAGTACCACAACAAATGAGGGAACCATTGGAGAAGGAGTGGAGTAAATTGTGTGACATGGGTGTCATTCAGCCTGTGGATTGCTCCGAATGGTTGGCCCCAGTAGTTATCGCAGCCAAGGCCAATGGCGAAGGCATTCGGTTGTGTGTGGACCTACGCAGCCTCAACGAAAGCATTTGGGTGGAGAGGCACCCTTTGCCTAATATCAACGAGATGCTCAGCACCATGGACCAGGCAAGGTACTTCAGCGTAATCGACCTGTCAATGGCTTATCACCAGGTGGATCTCCACCCAGAATCCAGGCCACTCACCGCCTTCATCACTCCACAAGGTGCGTTCATGTTCAGGAGAATGCCGTTCGGATTAGTGTCGGCTGCGGCGGTCTTCTAAAAAATAATGCAGCAAATCTTGAAGGGAGTGGACCGATCAATGTGTTTCCAGGACGACATTCTGGTGAATGGGCGCAGCGTAGAAGAACATGATTACACCCTTAAACTGGTATTCCAGAAGCTCACGGACGCTGGGTTGACAGTACAAAGGAACAAATGCAAAATTAGAGTGTCATCCGTTGACTACTTGGGACACTCTATTTCCGAGGAAGGATTCAGGCCAAAAAATAGCCTGCTTTGCGCTGTAAAAGATGCCCCATATCCGAAGAACAAGGAGGAACTTAAATCCTTCTTGGGGCTCATGGAATACATGTCCAAGTACATCAAAAACTTCTCTGCTAAATGTGAACTGGTGCGAAATCTCTTGAAGAAGAACAAAGACTTCGTATGGAATGAAGAGCACAATAGTGTAATGGACGAGCTAAAAGAGGAGATCTTGAACTCGCTGGCGTTGGGGTCATTTGACTTTAGGAAAAGACCATTCTCACCACAGATGCTTCAAACAAAGTACTAGGAACCACCCTAATACAAAAGGAAGGCAGAGAAGAGAAGATCATTGCCTTTGCATCCAGGTGCCTCACGAGTGCAGAACACAATTACTCCGTAATCGAAAAGGAAGCCCTGGCGTGTTTCTGGGCCGTGAGGCACTTCAAGTTCTTTTTGTGGGGGTTGAATTTCACTATCCGGACAGACCACAAGCCCCTCACCTCCATTTTTACGGTGAAAGGAATGGAGAACTGTACTCCGCGCATAAGTAGATGGATATTGGGACTCGAGAACTTCAACTTCAAAGTGGAGTAAGTACCTGGGGAAGAAAACAGAATTGCCGATTTCTTATCAAGGACTACGCTAATAACAGAGGATCAGGAAGAAATGTTACAGTCCCATCATGATAGTAGACGACCCTGCCATCGCGGAAGGAGAATGGGACAAGCACATGGAGGACGACAAGGTACTGTGCAGGCTCAAGGTTATTACGAGAGAAGGGTGGCCCAACAAGATAAGCGACCTTGAGGAAGAACTCGGAGAATACTGGGAAGTCCGAAACGAATTGAGTCTCTTTGGGAACAGAGTGTACCGCAAAGCAGAGTAATACCACCTACTGGTCTCAGGAAAAGAATAGTAGAATTGGTGCATGAAGGGCATTTGGGACGCAACATCACGAAACGTAGAATCAGGGAGAACTTCTGGTTCCCCAAGATGGACACCATGGCAGAACAACAAGTCAAGGATTGTGTAAGCTGTGCCAAGAGCGACAAGTCTAAAACTCTGCGAAAGCACCCCTAGCCCCCGTCAAGGTACCAACCAAGCCGTGGAACAAACTAGCCATGGACATCATAGGACCTATGGACAACCTGGGTGTCCAGAAGAGATTCATGCTGGTCCTAATTGACTATACTTCACATTGGATTACCCAGAAGTTTGTACATCGTGTCAACACGAATACAGTTTTGGAGTTCCTCAAAGATGTGTTTTCAAAGGAGGGCATACCCTCAATTTTGATCACGGATAATGGGGTACAATTTACCTCCCAGACCATGAAGGAATTCCTAGACAACATGAACATAAAACATGAATTGACTGCACTATATTGCCCAAAAGCAAACGGCCTAGTCGAGAGGGCTAACAGGTTGATCAAAGAACACATTCAATTGGCTGTTACCAATGGTCACGACGTAGAAGCTCACCTACGCAATTGTCTATGGGCATATCACACCTCCCCAAACTTATTGACGTGGATCTCCCCTTTCGTCTCCCTCCGCAGAAGAGAGCCGTGCACCAAGTTCAACCCTAGTTGGCTGGAAGGAGGCAGGGCGACAACCCATAATCCTGAAGAGGTTACTAGGAAGATTGATTTGCACCAAACCAAATACAAAGAATGGTACGACCAAAAGAACGGCGTTAAAGTCACCAACTGGGAAGTAGGTGATGTGGTGCAAGTCAAGAGAAGCACAAAAGACTGGCACGGTCAAAGTAAGTTCTACCCCCCTTGCCGGATTGCTAAGGATTTTGACAATGTTGTTCTCCTTGATAATGGGCAATGGTGGAGCTGTGACAAGATTGTAAGATCTGTAATGTAACGTACACATGCATAAGTATTGTATACATTAGTAATGCTTTCTCTTTAGGGGCATATGCTTACCCATTTTCTTAGTCATGCCAGTCCTAACCTTATTAGGCGTTATCCTGTATGTACTTGTGTCACTTGGTTACTATAGTTTCGCCTCTCCCTTGTTGTATAGGAAGGGAGGTGTGTTATAATCTTGCACTCCGTCATGGTATATCCTGTCCACCCCTCCCTTTCCCTCCTGATTGGTATCTCCCTGCTAGAGCTCACCTTAGAATGTTGGGGCTCCTAGGCTGTTTGTGGAGAGCTGGATGGCCAATAAAGAAGTAATCCCTACTATCCCGTTCCTGTCTTTATTACTTCCAACAGTCTTCCTTTGATATTTGTTGCCAAGAATGCAATCATATGTCATACTTGGGCATACAGGTGTGCTCCTCTGGGAAGCGTTTCTTTCTTCCAGGCCCAAGCCTGCTCCTATTCTGCTTTTCAGCCCCCTGTCTCTGCTTGGCTTCCATGTGCGCTGTCAACTCACTGGCAGACATGCAGCGGGCGAGTGTTCCCAGTCTGCAAGACTATTTTGTATAGGAATGGCTAGGGTGTGTCCCATTGAGCTCTTCTTCCTCCAGTGGAATGGTCTGGGCTGTGTTCCTTCCTTCCCAGCTCCAAGTGCTTTCACCTTCTTATGTTTACCTTGCCTTCCTGTCCAGCAGGAGCCCTCTCTCCTGACAAAGTACTTCATTGTTGCTGCTGAAAGGCCTTGCAAATAGGGCAGATCAGTCTCCTTGATCCTAACAAACATCCGAACAATTTCAATAAAAACGTTGCCATCCTGCCTGTGGTAATGAACTTTTAAGCCTTCTGATATAGTTAGGAAGTTGCTTGGACACAATCCGTGCCGACATCACGCAACAAAATTGTAGGAAACTGGGTTCAGTTAAAGGCACGTGAGTACCACAGTCTTGATGTGAACTGTGACTAGGCTCCCACAAAACCTAGTCAACCTGCCTATTAAGACAAACGGTGTGGGATGCAAGAGGCTGATTTTCGTCATCTGGCTTGGGATTGTGATAAGGTCAATGATTTTTGGACGTTGGTTACACAAGCTTTAACAATCATGGTGTTGGAGAAAGTTGACTGCTCGCCTCGGATCTGCTTGCTAGGCCTGGTGAAGTGCTTAAAACCAAAGAATAGGCGACTGGTCCTGATTGCATTGTTACTAGCAAAGAGGAAAGTGGCTCAAACATGGGACAGTAAACTGGTGCCAAAATTTAAAAGCTGGATACAGGACTTGGTGTTCTGCAGAGATCAACTGGCTTGCCATGCGGAAGAACTTCCAGCTCCCTCCAGGCCCAAAGATGTCTGGTCACCTCTGACTGCCTATCTACTGTCTAGTTCTCAGGACGCGGCAGGAGTTCTGGATTCACCCTAGTAAAGTTAAAGATGTACTGTACGACAATGTGGGTTAATGTGTGGGACTGGCTGTATGAAAATATATACTGTACACAAAGCACCTGTTACACGGGGGGGGAATGTTGTGTGTAATACGCAGAAGTTTAATGCCATTTTCGAAATGCAAAAAAATTAAATGATAATTTAAAAAAAATTAAAAAACCTGCCTATTAAGAAACTGGTTTCTTTGAGGAATAGCTACCTCATGCTGGGTAGGTTGTCTCAAAAGTCAAGGCTTTCATCATAAAAGTGCGTGCAGTACATATGCTACACCATCTGATCATCTACTGCTGTGACTGGCCTGTGATGGACGGGGCTGGGTTAAAGGTTATTTGTCTCTGAAGTTTATTGTCTGAATTTAAAATGTTTCGGAGTGAACTTCTTCACCAGGAGAAAGGCCGAGAGTTGTAGCCCAGAAGGGCTCCACAAGGCTCGATACTCCATGCTTTAGTGGTCAAATGTTCCAAGCAGGGTAAACTGATACACTTGACCTCAGATGTAGCTTCTTTCACAGGGAGGCTTGCCACCTGGTCATAGAAATTTAGTGTAACATAGTTTCTGATATCCAAATGTCATCTCCAAACTTTCAGGTAATTTTCATTTGACATCAATCCATAGATGCGTGAAGACTCCCCACAGCTCCAGTTCAGGTGAACAGCAAAACTGCCAGTGAAAACTAGTTCCTGTGATTTCCTCTGATGCAACACCAACATCCTTGTCCATTGGTAGTCCCCGAAATGTCCAGTTGAAGCTAATTGTATAGTTTTCATTCAGACAGCCCATAGCTTTATAGATCTACAGGAGAGAAGTTGGCCAGGGCAGACGGCTCAATTAGCATGCCTTAGATCTGTATGTTCTTGATGCTTTCCTAGCCCTGAGAGCAGCCACAGAAATTCAAGGTAGAGCTGGAGGTGCAACAGCCTGTCCAAACCTGGCTTAATGACGTGAACCATGACTGCTTAGAACCCCAATTTCCACTGAATGCCAAGTCACTTTGATTCACCCTGAACACTAACCTCTCCCTCAAGGAACACTGAATGAAAAGACCCCTAGATTTGTGCCTCGACTGCTTTTGCTGGCTGCAGAATGGTGCCCTTTACCCCTGCTAGCTAGTGGTAAAGTACCTGTGCTCCCCTTTCAACGTGATTACATTGGCATACCCCTGATTGGCATATTTAATTTGCTTATTAGTCCCTAGTATATGGCGCCACGGTGTACCTAGGGTCTGTATGTTAAATGTCACAAGTGGACTGAAGTGCCCATTGCACCATTCCTACTGTGACCATGGAAACATGACTGCAGGCCTATCATTTGTAGCCTGGCTTTGCAGTTTTAAACTGCAAATTGGAGGTATCAAAATAACACCTTTTGACAGACCTAAACCATCCGTTGAAATATTGGTAAGTCACCCCTAAGTAGGTGTTATTGCCCATAAGGCAGGGTTCATTGTATTTAAAAAGTAGGAGATGTAAAAGTTTAATTTTGAACATGTCCTTGCAGTGAAAAGGCCTCAAAAGCTATTTTCACTGTAGCAGTGTTAGCAGTTCCATAGGAAGCATTGGGATATTAACATTTGAGAATGTTATCTCCTCCAAAGAAACAGCTACAAAGTTAATTCTGGGACTTTTTGACATATTTATTACAAGCCTAATTCATTGGTGAAGTCTGATTTGTAATACTTATTTTGGAGCAGGCACTTTTACAAAGTAATTTTTTCCCTGCATAAGGCCACTGGAGGCCTATTTACACGAGCTTCTACTGTAACCTGGCAGCTCAATATCCCCCTTGATCTTGCCCAAAGATCAGGGACAAAGGCCTTGGGTGTGGGGAATTGTTGGTTTTCCCTTGACAGGATGGCCAGTGGGGGTGTGCTCAGGAACTCAATACATTTCAAAGAGCCTACCCTAGTGTGGCCAAGATGGTGTCAGCATAGGACGCGCTTCTTGCTCCTCCCTGCCGCATCGATTTTCAGCAAATTTTGGGAGCTACCGGAGGTCTTACTGTCCTCCAGCCATGGTGAGACCGATGGGGGACCTCTTCTGCTGCCTTGGTTTACGTCAGGCACCCTGTGTAGGACAGCATGGAATGCCAGTAGATAAGCAAGCGGCCAGGCTGAGGCACTTGCAGGCTGACAGCCATGAACCTGCCTCCGTTGCCTCAACTGCCCCAGTGCACGCCCACAGCCTCCAAGCAATTACAAAGCCACTGAGGTCTAAGAAAGTGCCCACAGGGTAAGAAGACATGCTCCTGCACTGCCCGGAGCAGCATATCCATAAACCTGTGCCTGCATCCGGTGAGCATACCCCTCACGATAAGATAGTGGGCGCCGCAAGCAATTTCCCCTGGGCGGAAAGGGGAGCCCCCCAGAGGTACCTTCCGGGAGTGAAGTGCAAAACAAATGCACAGACACATAGTCATACTTGCACAATTTCTTTCAAGTACAATGTTTCCGGAAGTCTGCCCCCAAAAGCACAGGCTAAAAAAAATTAATATCACTTTGTGTAATGTAACTTGTGCTCATGTAAAGTGCTCGAATACTTTCAGGTCAGCTCGAGTCGAGTTCAAGCTATAGGAAAATTGTAAAAAGAACAAATAGTAGCTCAATCACAGCGCGAGCAGTGGATGGACACTAATTAAAAAGCATCAATTTGTACCTGGGGCATGCCGCTGAGTTAGAAGGCAGTTAAGAAGAGTGATCATGAAATCAACCCCTTTGAATTAAAGCCTACAGAGAGGTTTGTTGTTTCATGGAATCTCAAAGATTACCTCATTAGGCATGGGTCTTGGTGTTACCACCTCTGGCAAACCTTGAGTATAGAGGTTTTGCACTGTAAGAACCCTTGTTAAGTTCTGTTAGGAGAGATACTATAATGCTTTGCCAACTGTAATTTTATATACATTTGTGATTTTATGATTGTATGCCTGATAATGCTTCGTGGGAAAGCTTATGCTCAGTACAGTGGCCCTGAATTGGTTATGGTGACATGCTAATAATAGCAGCTGTGGCTTTTACTAATGTGCGGGTAAATGTTATGCCCGATGCCTGGCATATTTATTATGAAATGTTATTACAAGGGCAGTAGGCCTGGCTTATTTATTGTGAAAGACATATGGTAAAGCCAGTAGGCCTCTATCTGTGGATTGTTGTCCCATTATGTTACAGGACGTAATAAGGTGTTTGTTTACATGTAATCTCACAGATGACCATAGTAAGCAAGGGTTTTGCTGTTGGTCACTATGACAAATCCTGGGAGTAGAATTTGACTGATAATTCTTGTTGGGCCACAATGAGGCCGTATGTTGTTTGCCAACTGTAACTTTGTGCATAATGGCAATTGTTTAAATATATACCTGATGGTTGCCAGCCTCTGCGCACTTCCTTAGGCCTGGGTTGTATATAGTGTCAAGCCATTGGTAAAGGGTAGAGGCCTCATTTCACTGGGGCAAGTTATGTCCGATTCCTTAGGTGTGATCGGTTTATAATGAAAGATTTTGACACAGCAAGTCGTCCTTAATTATTGTGAAAATTATGTGTTAAAGGCAGCTTTTAAGGGTGGGTTATTACACTGTGCTAAAGCCTGTAGGTAGGCGTTTTGTTACATGGAATCTCACACATTACTGTAGTAGGCATGAGTTTTAGTGCTGGTGACCCACCTGAACAAACCATGCGGATAGACAATTTGCACTATGGTAATCCTTATTGGGCTCTATTAGTAGGGATTTTGTATTGTTTCGACAACTGTAATTTGTACATAATATAGCCTTATAGCCTGCCGTATACCGGCCATTAAAGGCCCGCTCCAGCGTTAAAAGCCCGAGGCGAGGGCCTTTAACAAGGGAGCGGGACTTTAATGGTCTGTATAGCCCAGCTACGAAGGGCGATAAGGCTATTAGAACATTCTGCCACTAGAGGGCAGAATGTTCTAACAAAATAAAACAAAGGCCTCTCGGAGCCCGAGGGGGTTTAAATCACCTCGGGCTCTGAGAGGCCTATGTTCACCGCAACAGCTGTGAATAAAAGCAAATTTGGAATGTTGCTCTGCGGGCTTTTACCGGCCCGTAGAAGCACGGAGCACTCCATTGTATTCAATGGAGTGCTCCACATTCCAATCTTCTAATTGTAATTTTACAATGGTGTACCTGATGGTCGTCTTGTAGGAAGTCTTAAGATCCAGCACAGTAGGTCTGAGTTGCCTATGGTGACAAGCTAGTGACAAAGTTTATAGCCTTGATTTGTTTATCATGCAAAGTTATGATAAAGGCAGCAGGCCGGTCCTATTGATTGTGAAATGCATAGGTTAGTCATAAGACATTTTTGGTTAGATTGCTATTACTTTGTATTAAACACCACAGTCTTTTGATGCATGGTACCTCACAGATTGCCATAGTAGGCAAGCATCGGTGCTGTTTAGTATCTCTGAAAAACTGAGGATATAGAAGTTTTGTACTGGCAGAATCATTGTTAGGCCCTCATAGACGAGATAGTATTTTGCTTTGCCAACTGTCATTTTGTATAATATGTAATTCTATAACTGTATGCCTGATGGTTGCCTTGTGGGAAAGCATATGGTGAGTACAGGAGGCCTCCGTTGGTTAATGTGATAAGCCATAGATAACCGCTATAGGCCAGATTGGTTTACTAGTGAGAGAGTTTTCTGAGCATCAGGTAAAAATATTGAGTGTGAGGAATTAATTCCGATGTGTAAAATCTTCTCTTTATATCACGGACTTCCAAGCCTTGATTTGTGTTTTTCACAAATCTTTTTAATACATGCATGTGATCATAGAACAGCCATTTTACAAAACAGATCAGCCAACACGTGTTTCGCCCTTGGCCCGCAAGCCGGGGCTTTTTCAAGGCGTTAAAGAATAAGGGTGTCCTTACTACTGGTCAGTTTCCATTCCATTGTTCGTTAAGGTAAGCTACCATGAAGCTCTTATAACTGTTTTAAAGACCGTCCGTCTAGTCTTCGCGTAGTTCGTGTGTAATTTAGACGCATCGGTTTCCCAAGTTGGTAATGTCAGTCGGCTGCCAAAATTTTGATAAACACATTAGAATTGACATTCATTGTGAAAAGAATGTTAAAATCAACAGGCATATAAGAGTTGATTGTTTGTTTTTTCTCTGTATTAAAACCTACAAATAGGTATTTTGTTACACAAAATGTCATATTACTTCTGTAAGGAATTATTTTGGTGTTGGTTAACCCTAGGGAGAGAAGATTCATAATGTAATAATCTGCTATAATCTCTAATTGGCTGTTCTTTCTTGACTCTCTTGCCCTGCGAATGACGGCATCTTTTGATCATGTGTGTACATCTACCTGAAAACAAGTGTTTGAGTAACAGGGCTGGTTGTCCCCGCCTTTAGTTTTGAATTTTCTCTTTTTGTTGTTCACCTTTCATTTCTTTGTCTCATCGGTTTATTTTAATGTTTCTTAAGGGGGTACTACAGCTCTCCATGCAGTGCTCATGGGTTGTTTGATTGCCACTCGTTTCATCTGCAGTGCGACACATTCCACGTGGCAGTTCCTCTAAACTAGGAGATCCTTTTGGAATGCTGTCGTCCATAGTTTATCATTGTTTTACCATTCCAAGATGGCAAACATGTTTGTTCTGTAAGTGGCAGCTGTGCTTGAAGTTTAAAACAACAATACTCTATTTGCAAGACGGACACCCGCTGCTGTGTTCAGTTTTGTTATTGCAAACATATGCCCATTGCATTTAGAAGGCAGGTTGTTTTTTTCTACTTGAAGTCTTTTCATTTATTTTGCACATGTTGTTGAGTTTGTGTTTAAATGCAATTGTGTCAGAGGGTGAATGGAAGGGTGAGTTATAGGATTGAAGAATGGGATGTAGGAGTGTAAAGATGAGTGGCAGTGCATGTATGATGAATTATTAGGTGTCTACACCGATCAGTAACACAAAACACACTTTCATTCATAAGCCATACCTACTAGCATTGCTTGTAAGTAATTTGTTGCCTTTAGGCTTTTTATCTAAGACACATTATAACCCTTCTCTTTTGCCCTTCTATCCATGCAGGCGATACCATTGTCCACGTAGCAGGGGAAGCCACCTCTGTGCACTGGAGCGGCGGCACATGGATGGTGGAATACGGCCGCGGGTTCATACCATCCACGATGGGGTTTGCACTGGCTGACACCATCTTCAGCACTCAGGACTTCTGCACGTTGTTCTACACATTCCGCATCTATGCCCGCTGCCTGCTGCTCGAAGCCCACACCTATCTTTCGGAGCTCTGACTGTCCTAGTGCCCTGCTAAATGTGATGCCTTGAAACAGGAGATCTGAAAGCGCTGTACAGATCTCGCTCATGCCAAGAGACGACTGTGCGTGTACTCCCATCAACCTGTGTTCCCTCTCACTGTACTTGACATGCTGAACTCTGCTTGGAACCTTTGTGATTTCACAGAGCACTGATACTAAAAGGAAACTAAAAGCAATAGACAAATATAGACTGCTATTTTTCTATACAAATATTTTCTAGCATATTTATATACAGGTAGGTTTGCTCCAGGTGACATTAAGCGTGTGCCTGAGTCCACATGTACATAAAATATTTGTATATTAATATATTGCCTTGTCTTGGTGGTCTGTGAAAACACCACATGTCTTATTAACCCTTTCTCCTTCAGCAGACCATATGCACAGTGTGTGATTATGAGCACGGGTCTGTGACTTGAAAAGGTTGAACCGCTAATCTACCTGTTAAGTGATGGGAGCGCATGCTGAATAAGTAGATGATTATTCACCATTATCTGTTGGAATTGTGGGGTATAACATAGTGCTGTTTTTTGTCAATTATGGTTACTGATCAGAAATGTGACTTTTTTTATTTTACCGACATTAGTGTGCTGTATGAAAGGAGCCCAGCCCCTGGGCCACCAAGGCTTCAACAGTGAAAATCAGTGCCCACCGAACATTATGAACTTGAGCGAGTTAAGGTGCCCTCAGTGCCTCGTTTAGCCTACTGTAAATAGAGACTGAAGTGGAGTGTTCAACCTCCGCTTCAGGTACTATATACAAACAAATACAATAAAATAATTGTGAACAATATAGTCAGTTTCCTAACTTTTATTTGGGAATGTTTCAGGGTAGCTTTGCAAAAAGCTGTCTCCAATACTGCTGTACGACATGGTTATCTTTTAACTTGTGTTTTGTTCTGTGGAGCTATTTGAAAATCCAAGTCTTCAGGCGGTTTTTCAGAATTCAGGAATCGAGACTGCTCTGATGTGTAAACGGCAAGTTGTGCCAAGCGTTAGGAGCTATGTATGAGAAGACCTGACCTCTGCTTTGGTTTTGCGTATTTGTGGATCGTGTGCGAGAAGGAGTGGCGGAGTGGACTTGTCTGGCGAGTCTGTAGGTAAAAATGTGGTTGTTGAGGTAGGCTGGGCCAATGTTATTTAGACCTTGAAAGTGTGTATAAGGAGTTTTAACTGGACTTGTTTCTGTATTGGGAACCAGTGGAGCTCTGTAAGATGTGGTGTGATGTGCATGCAGCATGGTAAGTTTAGTGTGATTCTGGATGCTGAGCTCTGTGTGGTTTTGAGTTGTCTAGTGACTTGATTGCTGATTCCACCATGGTGTTCCGGTAGTCCAGTTTGCGTGCGATGAGGGTGTGTGACTGTTTTGCAGCTGCTCGCAGGAAGACATTTGAAGATCAGGATAGCAGGAGGCTGCGACAGTGTTGGCTTAGGTGGTCATGCTGATTTGGCTGTTGATGACAATCCGGAGGTTCTTGCCGTGGGTGTAGGTCCAGTGTCAGTTGGCCACTAATTGTGTTCTCACAGTGAGGAGTTCTTTCCAAAAATGGCGCCTTCTGTCTTGTCTGTGCTCAATTTGAGGCCGTTTGTCTCAATCCGGTCGACGACTTAGGTCATGCAGATGTCAAACTTGGTCCGGGTGCTGGGTGTGTTGTCCAAGAGGGAGAGTATCAGCTGAATGTCATCAGTGTAGGATAGGACGTTGATTTCCTGGGCGTGGATGATGATGGCGTGCGGGGTCATGTATATGTTGAAGAGTGTCAGACTAACGGACGATCATTGTGGTACTCCAACTATTAAGTTGCGGGCATCTGAGTAGTATGGTGCCAGTCAGTTGGCCTGGGTTCTGTAATGAAGGGGCAGTTCTAGTATATGCTGGTTATCTTGCTGCGGATGAACTGGGAAAGCTTGGTGCAGAGGTCCGGGAGTGATGCCTGTGGAGGTGACTGATAAGGAGGTTAAATCTTTCCTGATGGCAAAGATCTCTTTACTGCTGTTCGTATCATTGATATCCGCAAGCATTGAGTGTTTGGTGGCTTGGATCAGCTGATGGTAGCGTCTGCTGTATGAAGGTGTTCCTGTCCTTGTTTTCCTGGCTCGTTCTCCATCTGCGCTCCTGTTGTTTGAAGTGACTCTTGCTTTTATAAGGTTAGCTATAGAAAAATCTGAATTCTGTAGTACCGGTTGCAAAATAAAGTTAACTCTGTACCTCTTTCAGGCTGTAAGAGAAGTTGAAGTTGCAATAACATCCATGTGAAAGCTATGCCATATGATAGCCAATGATTGTTTGGGAGAGAAGGCAGCTCATTCTTTGGACTGATTATAAGAAAGTAGCACACATGCACTGAGTTTATCCTTCCTGGCAAAAAACCTTTTAATCAAAAGTGCAGGAAGTTGGGAAGATACTGCCATTGGTTCAGAGGACCACGCAGCAATCTCATTTTCCACCTCCACAACAGTCTTTCTTCTCTGTGTTTATCACCTAAAACCCACTTTAAGACCCCAACTCATATTTGTCATGACTCTCCTTTTTCAGGTGACCACCTTTTTCCAAAAATTGTGAGATATTCTCTGTGGACCGTTTAGTCTTGTATATCATGATATCAGGCTGTTTTCTCATTATTTTCCAAAACCTGACACTGGTGTCCCCATTCCATCCCCACATGAAAATTATGAAACTGATTATGTTCCCTTATTCAGAAAATGGCCTTAGAAAGAGGGTCACTTTCTGAAAGTGGAAAGGGTGGTTATCCCATTATTTTTTATTAATCCCAGAAAAGCAAAAGGGTTACATTTGATCATAGACCTTTGATTCTTTTAACAAATTTCTGAAGTTTGAAGATGGTGGTGCTCCATCATATTCTGCAAGCTTTGCAGGAGAAATACAGGCAAGTCTCTTTAGAGCAACAGAACTGCTTTTGTTCATATACCCATTGGACGTTGTCACAAAAAATGTTTCAGGTTTGTTGTTCTACAATTTGGCCTCTTTGGCCTCAGATTATCTTCACTAAAGTAATATCAGTACCCCACCTGGCCCTCTGCATAACAAGGGTATTCATGTTTAACCATACCTAGATGGCTACCTTTTTGAAAATATTCATTTATCAACTGGTTATACACCATTCACACACTATCACCTTTCCACACATTCTAGAATTCTCTGTCAAACTTGACACACATTTATTCACAGAAACAAGGCTCACATCCAAGGACATTTTAGACGCCATTGTTCTCACAAGCTATGGAACCAGCACGTGGGATGCTAACATAAGAAGGGAGATTGCTTAGCCGTCACCTAGAAGTCCTTTTGGTTCTGCACCATAGGCAATTGAGTGACACTCTGTTCCATACCATTCCATAGGTCTACTCCGTGGCACATCTACTTTGCAACTCAATCCACCACCTTCCACCTCATGTGCAGGTTTTCTGGACAAACAAGGACTCCAGAGAGGGCTTCCCAGACCTCTTTAGCGCCTCGTTCATCTGACTTTCCTTCACAACCCTCCTCTTTGACTTCAAACTCCCAGATAATTGAAGCATGAAAAAATAAGATACCCCTCTCAACCTCATTGGTACACTTCATGTGTAGTCTGTCCTGTTTTCAGTGTTTATTTTTTTGTCGATTCCAGTGGTGTTTTCTCAGTGTTTCCAAATCTTTTTAAATCAGTGTTATTCAGCTGCCTATCTCCCAAAATAGACAAACATTTTGTTTTTCCAGTGTTTACAAAACATGTTTTTTGTTGTTGCAGTGATTGTTATAAAACACATTTATTTTAAAGGAGAAGTAATGGAGGGTATGTAGTGTCTTCCCGTTTGCAGTATGTCCAAAGGGCTCATGTTAGACTGTTTAAAGCTGTGTATTGTGCTCAAACCTCGTTATCTCTCGCTCTCATTATATCTCACACTCACTTGTCAGGATTCTGTCTATTTTACAGGACTACTAATAGATTTAAAAAGCAAGAGGGTTACATTCAGAAGTTTTATTAAAAAAATTCCTGGGCACAGTTGGGGGTTATTCTCTGACTCCTTACTGAATATTGTGACATCGTAAGAGCGGTCAACTCTGGCAACAGCATATTACCTTGTAAACTTTAGATTTTTTTTTTTTTAATGATGCCCAGTTAATTTATAGCCTTGCATTCTTAATGCTTTAAACATGCTCACCATTGCTTTTCTCCATTCTTTGCCTGACTACATTATGACGGTGCTGCTGTTGTGTAAACAAACATAGCTGCCCAGCACCCACAGCAAATGAATCCCTTTCAGTTAGTCTTGATCTTTTAGCAGACATCACATTGTATTCTTGGACTTGAAATTTTGATGTTAATATTACAACTGGGGATTTTGAGCCCATAGTTACAATGTTCAGTTGGGTAAACAGCCTGATGTAGCTGAAGGTATCACAGATAACAATGAGACACCTTGCAGCTATGAAATTAATTTTGTTGGTATGTGGAAAGTCTTGTCAAGTTTTCACCACTGTCCCATGTGCATGGTGACTGCACCCTTTTCATAGGTACCCGTCACTACACCTTGCATTGAATATTTAAAGCCTAGAGAGTTTGGCAGGTGACCTGATATCAGTAGTGACTTTTGAGAAAAGGGGGCTGAAGTATCAAATGATTTTAACCATTCTGTGTCTGAGAGTAAATGTGATAGTACATATTGGCCAAGATTCTTATGAGTCAGCTATTTCACCAATCAGTGAAAGAATTAAACCCTGCCAGAAGACCAAATATTCCCAGATTCTCTTCAGTGTATAAAATAATTTGATCATACCTAAAACGTGCTTCTGAACCATACCTCTTTAATCCAAGTACACAAAAATGGCGAAAACTAAAGGAAGAAGAAACAGTAATTTAGTGACAACCTTAATCACCAGAACTAAAGCAGAATAATCTTATGCCAGTTTTTCTTGCAGCTACCTTGTATAACAAAGTGACATTGTATTGGCCCCTTCAGAAATGAATACAAATGACTCCTTCTCTCTCACTTTACATTTTTTTTAATAGCATTTTAGTTTGTGGTTGTGTGGGTGTTTATCAGTGTTTATATGTTTTCAATGATGTTTACCTTTTGGTGGGTTTTTGTCAATTATTATAGGTTTAAACCTAAAAACGGATAGCCTTTCCAGGTGGTACAGCATGTCCACCCAGCCAACACTCC
Organism: Calotriton arnoldi; assembly: GCA_963921515.1. Lineage (NCBI taxonomy): Eukaryota > Metazoa > Chordata > Amphibia > Caudata > Salamandridae > Calotriton > Calotriton arnoldi. Next base: position 3,249,460 of record CAWUFW010000679.1, read on the forward strand.
AAAGACCAATTCCTTAACTGTCTTCTCGACATCACCAACCAATACCCGTAGATTAGACCAACTACCTGGCCAGCCCCATCACCCTTATTGGCGCTCATCATATCAAAGTCAACCTAATAGAGTACAGCAAACCTTCAGAGCTTTCATAGTTTTCCACATCTACAAACTAAAGTGTGTTTTTTGGATCGTGCCTCATGTTGAATAACCACTTTTAAGGCAACTTGAAGGACATGGTTTGGATTCCCACCACCTTGGAAATCAAGTCACAGTGGTGCAACTTTCAATTGAACATGCTGATTTGTAAACCATTTGGGCTTCCTGAGCCCCAGGTAAGTTTGCTAATACATTCTTGGGTTTTGGAGCGCAAGTAGAGCACCATTGCATTAGTGCTTTATGAACTCTGAAACCAGATTGCCGTGTGAAGCTGAGAGCTGTGTGGTTTCTCTCTGAGCTATGTGGTTTCTCACAGAGCTGTGGAGAAAATATGATACAAGTGTCAATAGACAATCCTAATATACCAGCAATATTTGAAATCATCAAGAAAGGAGAAGTGGGGACCAGTGTCCTTTGCAAGGAAGTAATGGGCTATAGGCTTAGCCAAATTGTTATCAGTTATTTTAGGAGATGTCTCTGAACATGACGGTGGACCAGCTCAATAAGCGGAGTGCAGTAAACAAGTTGCATATGCCGAAGTAGACCACCTTCTGCATCCTCTGAAAATGGGTGTTTGCTCAGAGCAAAACTGTGAGGTCCTGTACCCAAACCTGGGCACCCTCAATATTTGTACCTGAAACTGAAGAATGCATCTATATCATGGCTAAGATGCACGCTAAGGGAGGATACTTAACATTTAATAAATTGGCATTGGTAGGGATCTGGATGGTCCTGATGAAAGCTAGATGACCTCAGTGGCAAACGGAACCAGCTGAAACATGTTGACCAGGGTACGCTGGAGCCACATGTTGCCCAGTGTGCCCTGGAGCCATTAGCACTCCATGATGAAGCATGCCACATAGAAATGTGTGGGTGAGAGTCTGTTAAATAAAACAGGAGTGTTTCCCCCTCTAATATTGGGTTTTAGGTATTGTAGGAGTTCCCTCCCCCCTTTTGTGTTGGTGAATATACACTGGTGACGACCAGGCTGTTGAGGGCATTCAAATTCATCTCCACCCATGCCCTTTCAGCCATCAGATGCTCTGTGAATCTATGACCAACTGAGCTTCATTATTGCTGTTTTCTACTTTTCTCTCTTTAGCTGTACTACTGTGTCCTGCACCCAGTGCACGTCTGTTCTGCTTTCATGATTCTGGGTCTTTGTTCCTTTCCCTGCCCCCTGTTGCTCTGGTGCTACCGTTCACAGCTCTTAAGTGCTCTGATCTTTGTTTGGTTTAATAAAACTCTCTGGACAGAATGAGCCTTGCCACTGGTTGGCGAGCTGTGCCATCTTGCCTGTAAGCTGCTCCCCTGGTGCTGCTTTTGTGTTCTTTCAGCAGCTCAATGGACTCAAGCATCTCCTGACAGAGTGCTCCTCTAAGCTGTTGATTCAGTGGGTGGGGCTTGAGTTTATATATCTCAGCAAGTAACTGACCGCTGCTGCTAACACTTTATTTGTGCACCTCAGGAGACGCCTGCTTGAGAGTGATTTTCCGCGCATCTAACAACACCTAAATCGCCTCCAAGCTGCGCTGCACACCATTGGCCTCATTTGACACAACGTGTTTTGTCAGAACTCTGCATTTCATAGGGGGAGCTCTTTAACATCAATGCTTGCAGTGCTCTGGTCGATCTACTTCGAGTGTGCTGAACTGTGGGCTTTGTGGAGGTTGCTTGGCATTTTCCAGCTTTCCTTACTCAGCCTGGAGAAACGTCTCACTGCAACCAGTAAATGTTTCCCCCATTTAGATATTCAGCTCATCACTTCGCCCGCACCACACCAGCTGATTATAATACCGTCCTTATACCTGCTTACTCCCTTCCTGTGTCTCCTTTCTCATCGTAAAAAGAGGACTCAATGGCTTTTCTCGTTCAGCTTCTTCCACCATTTGTTTGAATATAATCATCCTCCATATTCATACAACTGTGAATGATGGCAGCTGTCAGTATGGCTCAACCTCCACCTTTTTATAATGAAATAGGAGAAACCACTTTGCCATGGAAGCAGAGGGTAAAAGATTTTGAGCCACAGTCTGGTGCAATTAGAGGAAAATGTTTTCTCTGCTGTGTAAACAATATGTGCTGTTACACAACCTCGGGCGTGCATGCTAGAAAAGTATATGAAAACTTGCCACAGCTGATTGCAGATGTTGGGAATGCTACAGCTGCACAACTAGTCTTAAATCAAATGACTTAAATACATTGGAAGAACATATTGTAGATGAGGCTTGAGGTTTATCTCAAACGTGCAAATTTGTGCTCTGTTTGGTGCCTTACTGCAAACATGACCAATATGTGATGTCGGTGCAATTCCTAGATTCCAAAGTCTTCATTCACACTATGTTCGGCTCTGAGAGCTAGGTGTCTGTGGCAGAGTGTACAATGGAAATTACTAGTGTCCTCCCACATATAACACTAAAATCAAGTTTGAAGCAGGCTTTGATTGCGGGGATATAGAGGGCTTGTAGGTTCACAAAGAACCCGAGGTACCCAGAGCCAAACACTGAGCTGCACCTTGCAATGGTTTTCATTGTGTACCGGATATTCAGCAATTAATTTGGTAAAAAATAGAGAGTGGAAAATAGGTGTCAAGAAAACCTATGTATTCCGAAATGGGAATTGTGTGGGTAGGCCTAGTGCCTGCAACACGAAACTGGTCAAAACGCAACATGAACACACAACATTTTTCCACTGAAAACTGACCCTTTTTTGTGCAATCTGCCTAGCTGTTGATTTTGAGCCTTAGCTCAGCCGGAACCTGGAGAAACCTAGCAAACCTATACATTTTTGAAAACTAGACGTTCGGGGGAATCCAGGAAGGATGGGCTGACTTGTGTGGCTCTCACCAGGTTCTGTTGCCCAGAATCCCAAACAAACCTTAAACATTGTCAAAAAAGTGCATTTTTATCACATTTCTGTGATGGAAAGTTCTGGAATCTGCGGGTACCCACAAACTTCCACCCACCCAGCATTCCCCAAAGTTTCCCGATTAAAAATGGTACCTCCCTTGTGTGGGTAGGTTTAGTGCCCGCGACAGGAAATGGCCCAAAACGCAACGTGGACACATCACATTTTTCCACAGAAAACTGACCCTTTTTAGGTCTCGCCTGGCGTGGCAGCGCATGCGCTGCTCGCCCGGCGAGATATATTACAGATGAGTACTTTCTGAAGAGGGCTTGAAGCCCCGCCCCTTATTCCCTTTGGCTCGCGTCACCGTTTATGTTAAACGGTGGGCTGCCATTGGAAATAAGGTTTCCAGGGTGCCTCCTTTTCCCTTTTTTGGCCGGCCCACCCGGACTGGCTCGCCTGCTTCACGGCTGTCGTGACGAAGTTTCTCATCAGAAGCTTCGTCACACTGCCTTGCACGCGCCAGTCCGGCTCTCTGATTGGGCCGGACAAAAGAGGAGACATGGCGCCGCGTGTTTATTTTTGCATCTCGCTTTCACTTTAAAGTGAAAGCGCGATGCAAAAATAAACAGCGGATGCCTGGCAAGCGCTTGTTTTAACTTTGAAACTGAGCGCGGCGCCGCTTCACGGACACCGCGCTCAGTGTTAAAGTTAAAAAATATATAAAGAAACCGAGCGCGGTGTCCGTGAAGCGGTGCCGCGCTCAGTTTTAAACTTAAGCATTTGCAATGCAATCGGACCGATTACATTGCAAATGCTTGTTTAACTCGGAGCAAGAGGCGTTAAAGGGAGCAGTGTCATTTTACTTGCGGCTACAACCTTCTCCTTGCCTCTGTGCATATAGTCACTGTATGTTTGTGTACGACCCCACGTGTCAGCAACGGCCAGGCTCACATTCGGTGGTTGGCTGTGGGTGGGGGATGGTGTCTCACCGCAGCCGTCTGTCTGCAGCGCCAAGCAGCAGCTCATCCTCATCCTCTTCCATTGCGCATTGTACATCCTGCCCGCAAAGGCACTGAAAACAGCGGCGATCCTCAATTATTTCTACCCCATCCCCGGCCGCTGCCTTCCTCCGCCACCCTCCCTGTGTCAGCCATTTGTTGTTGCCGGTGATTTCACCTTACCAGCGCTCCCCAACCCCCTTCTCCCGGGCTCACAATGGAAAAGCTGTCAGCAGAATTGTCTGGCGTCACTGCTGCCCCGTGCCCCTCCTGCGGGTCACTGCTGTATGGGAGGGCAGCCGGGCCGGAGCTCTGGACTTCCCCGCTAAAGGAGGGGAGGCGCCGGTGAACACAGTTATTCCCGCCTGGCCGAAGACAGCGCACCCGCCGGCCTCCTCCTCCTCCTCGCTGTGCAGCAGTGCTGGGAGTCCCCGAGCAGAAGCCTGCCGCGAGCGATGGTGCAGTTCACAGCCCTCACGCCCTACTGGCCCCTCATCTGCTTCCTGGTGCCGCTGGGTATCACCAATATCGCCATCGACTTTGGAGAGCAGGTAATATACAGCGAGACCCTTCTGTTCTGTCACCCCCTTCCGTTGGCTGTAATCAACCCGTTACAATTTCTAGGGGGGGTCACATCTGCCATTTACCTGAAGGATAGCAGAGGAGAGACTGCTGCTTATGCTGATTTGGGCATGAATTTATCACAGCTCTTCCACCCTGCCATTCATCCATCAGTTTGCTATTTACATAACTACATGCTATGGAATGCACGTGCTCCCTCCGAGAATGTTGTTTTCTTATATCATATGGCACCACACTTCAAAACAGGAACTTTACTAAATATAGTGCTTTATTAAAAAGTATTGGCGTTATAATAAATCATTCATCCACATGCATGGTAAAGCCAAAGTGGTGCAAATAGTGCAGTGCACCTGCCCGAACAAAATCCAGCCCATGCTAGAGATTTGTGATTGCTGAAGGTTTAGGTTGGCATTTAGTCGAATGCCTGGTATAGCACTGTCATGCTTCAAAAGATATGTTTGGGGCCATACGAGTGAAAGTGATGGAGTTTGGTGGCGTAGATATGGCTTTCATTTTTAGCAAGAGTTGCCAATCTGATGGTAATAAAAAAGCGTTTTTTGCACACCTAGAAGCTGCTTGAGAATCTGTGCAAGGGGCAGCCTTAGTTGTCAAATCCTAGTTACACCCCCTGTCATTATGGCTGGCTTGACACTGACACTTGCGCTGGGGTGCGATAGACATTAGTAGTTCACCCAGAACCACCAACTTTCCCCGGCTCGGCAGCCAATCCCATGGCCCGTTTAATAACCACGTGTCTTATACCGGCATTAGCAGCCCCCTTTAAGTGACGGTGTTTGATTATTTTAGACTTGGCAGCCAGTTGACTGGTGCTGTCTTTGCTGCCTGCTAAAGTTCAATAATTAAAAGTGTTGTAGCAGATGGGGATCGTTTTCATAATTTATCTTTAAACAAATCAATAATGCAGACCTCTTGGAAGTGGGCGCTATTTCAGTTGAAGACATTTGCATCGTCTTGCCTGGCTTGCCCTGGTGTTTTAATAACACGGGAAATGTGCCGTGTATGGAGAAATGTTGATAACAGGTAGTGGTTTGTGTTCCCCCTTGTCTCTTGCTCCGCATCCAGTGCTGCTTCAAGCTCATACAGTGACTGCTGGACGGAGGCCGCGGCGGCTTACGTGGCCTTGTCGAGGCAGTGGAACACCCCTGAGGCGCTCCCTCCCCCACCGAGGCGTGGCTCGCACACATAACAAAGGCAGCAGGCCAGAGGTCACACTTAAAGCGCCAACCGATGTGTCTCTTTTGCCACGCACAATGATAGTTCTGTCAGAAAAAGGCGGGAACTATGAGCACTGCATTCTTTATCAAAACATTTGCGTGTTATTTGCATGGGAAAGCTCAATGGAGTATGTTAAATACCGGGGTAACTGTTCTTCTTGACTACTTTTGAAGTGGAATGCTTACTCATGTTTCCAATTAATTGTACCACTGCGGTGCTCCCTTATACTGTTAGTGGTACCACTACACCCCCACTGTTACCACCGGCACTGGCATCCAACCCCACTAGTGCCACCATCATCACTAGCATGGTGACTTCAACACCACCACTGCAACTACTGCCATCACTTTCATTAACACTAGCAGTGCCATCATTACAACCATTACCACTACCAACACTACAACCATTACTATTAAAAGCACTTACTGCCATCAATACAGCTCCTCTACTACCACCATTGTCAACACTCTTACCACCAGCACTACCATCACTGCAACCATTGATCTACTACCACCGCCTTTACAATCACCAACACTTCCACCTCTACTACATCCACAAACAGTGCTTCCCCAGTACGTCTTATCACCACCATAACTACTACACCACCATTACCATTACAACCACAACTACTACCTTTACTGCTGCTGCTACTAACATCACTACTACCGTCATTACTGTAACTACTACAAATATTATTGCTAATAATAACGTCAGCACTGCTACCACCCAGCACACCTCTCTCTATCACTACTACCTCTACTAATATTCATGCCTCTGCTACTGATTATACATCTATCAGTAATAACAAATATAATACTAATAGTATAAAACTAATATTAATAATGCTAACAATAATTTACTTTTATAAAGCACCTGCTACCACCCGCTGCGGTTTCGGGGTGCTGCACATTAAATGCCCCGCGCTACGATCAATGCTTGAAAGCAGATGCTCACGCACCAACCTAGAATATTCAAAAGTAAACTATTGCCTCCGTCGCTGCCTTAAAACAAAGCACATGGTTTATTTCTCGTTTGCCTCACAACCGTTACAACAGGCAGGCTGGTACCGCCGCCGCTCATTCCTTGCACGGTTTGCCTCTGCTTCGCTGTAATGATAATGTGCTGAATGATGTGGCGAGAGGTTGCCGACTGCCTGCTGCTCACTAGCTTCCGTTCCCACAGTTGCCTCTTTGTTACCAAGCATTAAAAATGCAATAGGTCTCGTCTTTCATTCAGTTAAAGCCATTTGCTTTGCTATACAATACCATTAGCAAAGCAAATGGCTTTAACTTAATCAAAGGTGAGACCTATTGCATTTTCAATGCTTGTTTTGCAACGTGCCTACCTCTGGATTGTGGGCCATTGCTCAGACGGCACCTAGGGAAACCTAGCAAACGTGAACATATTTTAAAACTAGACACCCAGGGGAATCCAGGGTGGGGTGACTTGTATGGCTCACACCAGGATCTGTTACCCAGAGTCCCTTGCAAACTTCAAACCTTGTAAAAAAAACAACAAAAACAAATTTTCCTCACATTTCTGTGATGGAATGTCCTGGAATCTGCGGGGAGCCACAAACTTCCACCCACCCAGCATTCCCAAGTCTCCTGATAAAAATGGTACCTCACTTGTGTGGGTAGGCCTAGTGCCCGCGACAGGAAACAGCCTAAAACGTATTGTGGATGCATCACAAATTATCAATCACAAAACGACCTGGTTTTGGCCCCGGGTTCACCTGCGTTTTTGGCCCCGGGTTCAGCGGCCATGCAGGGAAACCTACCAAACGCGGACATTTTAGAAAACTAGACACCCGGGACAGTCCAGGGAGGTGTGGCTTGCGTGGATCCCCCAACGTTTTCTTACCCAGAATCCCCTGCAAATCTCATTCTTCTAAAAAACAAAAATCACATTTTCCTTAGATTTCTGTGTGGGAAAGCTGTGGGACCACTGGGCCAATGCAAATTACCTACCAGCCAGCATTCCCCCAGGTCTCCCAATAAAAATGGTACCTCACTTGTGTGGGTGGGCCAAGTGCCAGGGACAGGGAAGGGCCCAAAATGTGTTATGGAGGACCCAGGCTCGGCGGCCATGGAGGGAAACCTATGTAGGGAAACCTACCAAACCCATACATTTCTGAAAACTAGACACCCGGGGGAGTCCAGGGTGGTGTGGCTTGTGTGGATCCCAAACATTTTCTCACCCACAATCCCTTGTAAACCTCAAATATAGCTTTAAAATAAATTATTTTGCACATTTCTGTGTGGGATCACTGTGCCAGCACAAATTTCCTTCCACCCAGCGTTCCCCTCAGTCTCCCAAGTAAAATGATATTTGACTTGTGTGGGTGTCCAATGCAGAGTCAACCTAAAAACCCATATAAATAAAAATATAGCGCTTAGAGCTTGCTGTGCTATCCCGTCAATCTCTACGTTTATGGCCTTTCCCAGTCGCATGCCCTTGGCCCACCCACACAAGTGAGGTATCATTTTACTCGGGAGACCGAGGGGATTGCTGTGTGGTAGGAAATTTGTGCCAGCACAGTGATCCCACACTGAATGTGGGGAAAAGTTCAGCAAAATTTGGGGTTTGCAGGGGAGCCTGTGTAAGAAAACGTTGGGAGATCCACACAAGCCACACCTCCCTGGACTCTCCCGGGTGTCTAGTTTTCAGAAATGTCTGGGTTTGGTAGGTTTCCCTACATGACCGCCGAGCCCGGGACCAAAAACAAAGGTGACCCCCTTGCAAAACTAGGTCGTTTTGTGATAGATAATTTTTGATGCCTCCACAATACGTTTTGGGCCCTTCCCTGTTGCGGGCAATTGGCCCACCCACTCAAGTGAGATACCATTTTTATCGGGAAACACTGGGTTGTAGGAAATTTGTTTTGGTCCGGTGAGCCCACAACTTTCCCACACAGAAGTGTGATGAAAATTAGATTTTTTTTTTTTGGGGGGGGGGGGGGGGTGGGATATTTTTTTAGCAAAATTTGAGGTTTGCATGGGATTCTGGGTAAGAAAGCATTGGGTATCCATGCAAGCCACAAATCCCTGGACTCCCCCAGGTGTCTAGTTTTCAGAAATGTCTAGGTTTGGTAGGTTTCCCTACATGGCTGCCGAGCCCGAGACCAAAATCGCAGGTGACCCTCTTGCAAAACTGGGCCCTTCCCTGTCGCAGGCACTTGGCCTACCCACACAAGTGAGGTACCATTTTTATCAGGAGACCTGGGGGAACACTGGGTGGTAGGAAATTTGTGTCGGTCCAGTGATCCCACAGCTTCCCCACACAGAAATGTGAGGAAAATGGGATTTTGTTTAGCAAAATTTGAGGTTTGCATGGGATTCTGGGCAAGAAAATGTTGGAGGATCCCCCGGTTTTCTAATTTTCGGAAATGTCTGGTTTTGGTAGGTTTCCCTAGATGGCCGCTGAGCCCAGGACCAAAATCGCAGGTGACCCCTTTGCAAAACCAGGTCGTTTTGTGATTGATAATATTTGTTGCCTCCGCAATGCATTTTGGGCCCTTCCCTGTTGCGGGCACGTGACTCGCCCACACAAGTGAGGTAGCATTTTTATCGGGAGAATGGCGGAATACTGGGTGGGAGGAAACTTGTGGTTTTGCAGCGTGAATCTTTTCTGGATTCACTATGCTGTGCATTATTCCGCCATCTAGTGGTTGGGTCCGGAATTGTAGTATTTCTTCTTTTTTTTTTTTTTTTTTTTTCGTGGCCGGTGGGCGTCGACATACCATTTGGTATCCTTCTGTGACGTCGACGTGCTTCCTCCGGAAGCTCCCGCCTTTGGTCGCCATCTTCAGATTCTTTTTTTCCGCCGTTGGGTCTGGATCGATACGGAAGGAGCTCCAGAAGTTTGGAGACAAAAAACGACGAAAAATAACAAAAACACCAAGAAAAGAACTTTATCGACGTACCGGCCTTCGAGTCGGTGAACCGGGACACAGCGAAGAGAAAAAAGACCAAAGCTTCGACATCCTGCGGAGAATGCGCATACAGGGGGCTCCCTGTGTGCGGTAATGGACAAGACACCATTCAAGTTCTGCGACAGTTGTCACCACAAGTACGCACAGAAGGATCAGCATCCGGTCTGTAACCTTTGCCTGCCGCTGGAACACCGAAGCGAAGATTGCAACGCATGCTCGGCGTTCACCCCGAAGACTTTAAGGGTGTGAGAGAGGCAGAGAAGAGAAAATTACAACATGCAGGGTCAAGGACCACCTCTGTCGCTTCGAGACCTGGGCCTCTCCAACGAAGAAGAGGCCAACGTCGCCGAAGGGCCTGAAGGCGAAGAGGACGCGCACGTCCCAGTCGTCGAGGTCGAAAAGAAAACTCAGAAGGAGGTAAGAGAAGCATCGACCCCCAAACGATCAGCCGACCCACGAAAGAGTGACTCCAAGTCCTCGAAAGGAGCCTTGGCTTCGAAACATTCGATGACCGCAAGTGCGTCCAAGGACAAACAGTCCGTCGGTTCCTTTGACAAGGACTCCCAGACGGCGAAAACCCTAGAAAAGACAGTCGTCGAAGAGCAGTCACGAAAAGGACTCTTCGACGTCGAAAAAAAAAAGGGTTAAACAAGCTTCGACGTCGACAAGCTCCAAAAGAAAGGCAGAAAATCTCGACGCCGAAACACAAGCGTCGGGATTTGAAAAGAAAAAGAAAAGGCTCAAAGCCGAAATGGCGAGTATCTTGCAACGCAAGAAGGATTTCGACGAAAAGATGAAACAATTCAAAATTCCGCCGAAAATTTCGACCGAAGCCGAAAAAGATGTCGAAGAACTAGAGCTGCTGACCACGCCAGAACCGGTCGAGGAAGAGGAGGAAGAAGAGTACTACTTCGAAGCCGAAGGAGAGGAAGAGGACCAAACCAATCACGGTTCGGCGACCTCGGAGGCGCAAGACATGCAGTTATTGTTATTGTTAATTTGAATTTGTAGAGCGCTTAATACCAGAAGGTCTCTAAGCGCTACAAGAAGAGTGGCGTCAGTCCCGGGCGAGTGGAAGACAGTTAAGCCCAAGCTTCTGTGAAGAGAGTGGTTTTCAGTTTTTTTCTGAAAGGAAGAAGGCGGCTTTCTGCACGGAGCTGGCTGGGCAGCTTGTTCCAAAGGGTGGGTAAAAGGATGGAAAAGGCTCGGCCCCCCTTAATGGCATAGTTGAAGCGTGGGCAATTTAAGAGGCCCATCGTGGATGATCTTAGCAAGCGGCATGGGGCGTATTTCTCAAGGCGTTGTTTAATATAGGTGGGTGCCTGTCCATAAAAAGCCCTGTGAACAATACAGAGGCCCTTAAATTTGGCCCTCTGTTTTATGGGCAGCCAGTGAAGACTTTGCAGAAGGGGGGATGCACGCGAATGCCTGGGTACTTTAAAAATTAGCCTTGCCGCATCATTCATGACTATCTGCAGTTTGCCTACTAAAGAGTCTGGCAGTCCAATGTAGAGCGAGTTGCCGTAGTCGAGGCGGGACAAGATCATGGCAGTCACGACTGTTCTCATGGTCGAGAAGGAGAGGATAAGGGAAAGTCTCCTAAGAAGCCTGAGTAGGCCCACACAGGTTCCAAACACAGTGGAAACTTGGTTGGCTAGTGAAAGCTTAGCGTCCACTTTGATTCCCAGACTTTTTACCACTGGGACTGGGGCCGGAGCATCACCCAGCTCCTGGGGCCAGTAGATGGAATTCCATGGGTTGTCAGCATCGGTCATGGCCAGAACCTCAGTTTTGTCTGGGTTAATCTTTAGGGAATTGGCTGTCATCCAATTGACCGTGAAACGTAGAACATCTTTCGCCCGAAGGTATGCTTGGGGGGGGGGGGGTCTTTTCAATTTTCAGAATAATTTGAGTATCGTCAGCATAATTGAAGACTTGACACTCCATAGCCGAGAGGGCATTAATTAATGGTCTGAGATATATGTTAAATAGGAGGGGTGATGGGGCCGACCCTTGTGGGACTCCGCAGGGAACGGACCCCCTCTCTGAGACCCAGTCACCCATCTGAATTCTTTGGGAGCGGTTCGTCAAGAATGAGGTGATCCATTGTATAACAGCACCCCCGATCCCAATTGTTCTTAATCTTTCCAGGAGTAGAGCAGTGGCAATATCTCGACGCCGAATCACCAGAAGAAGGGGTAGACTCATACCCCTCGAGGCCCTCACCACCAGATGACATTGGGATGTACAATCCGGTGATAAAGAAGGCTGCAGACACTTATGGAGTGCAGTTAGAGGAGGAAAAACCGCAATCCTGTTTTCTCCTAGAGACCTTGCTGCCTACACAAACAAGGAGTCAATTCCTTCCCATGCTACCAAGTGTGCTGGACCAGGGTAAGGAAGCCTTTAAAGAACCTGCTACATGCAAGGCTGTAACTCCAAGGGGTGAGAAAAAATACAAACATTCCTCAAAGGATCCTATGTATATCGGGGGTTCAGTGCCAGCTGATTCTATGATAACTTCCACGGCTAGAAAGAGAGCTAATGTACCCACTAATGTGGGGCCACCACCAGACAAAGAGAGCAAGAGAATGGATGTCATGGGGAGAAAGGTGGAACGAAATGTGGCAATTCAGTGGCGCATCGCAAATTCAAATGCATTAATCAATAGACATGCATATCAACACTGGGAAGTGAACTACTAAAACATCTGCCAGACCAATTCCAAAGAAGGGCAAGCCACTTAGTGGAAGAAGGGAACACATGATGAACACATGTTTAAAATCAGCCCTAGATGCAGCAGAAACATCTAGCAGACAGATGATGATCGGGGTCACTGAGAGAAGGCACGCCTGGCTAAGAATTTCAGGTTTCAAACCAGAAGTACAAAATAACATATTAAACACCCCGTTCAATGGTGATCAACTATTCGGAACAACTGTGGACGAGAAATTAAATCAATTAAAGAGAATGAAACTGCAAGGTCCATGGGGGCACTACAATTCAGAGGCATGCGTAGGGGAGCACCATCACGGAGACCAGCAGGCAGAGGTAACCAACAGCCTGTAGCCTCACACCAAACCTTTCAACAAGGTTACCAAGGAGGAAGCCAGGGACAGCAGCAGGGCCAACAACAACAAGGTTGGCAATACCAACACGGAAGACGATCCTTTCGAGGGCGCCCTCGAGGAAGAGGCCAACCGCAAAGAGGGGGACAGCAACCCACCTCGAAGTGACTTCACTGCAAGAATTACGCACACTCAAACAAAATCCCGGCGGGTGCAACAACAGACCAACATAACAAAAGAACATGTCCCAAAGAACAAACAATTCCTCCTACATATAACACCAGTGGGAGGCAGGATAAGAAACTTCTTCCAGGAGTGGAAGAAAATTACATCCGACAAATGGATATTAAACATAACAAAATACGGTTACTGCATAGAACTTGCAAAACAACCTCCAAGCAAAAGACCAAAGAACAAGGTTCATTCAGCAAAAGAACTATCTCATTTGCTCGAAGAAGCACAAGAGCTTCTGAACAAAAATGCCATGGAGAAAGTACCATACAAGGAAAGGGACAAGGGCGTGTATTCCACGTACTTCCTCATACCAAAGGTGGATGGAACCTTACGACCAATACTAGACTTAAGGTTCCTAAACAAATTCTTAAAGACTCAAAAATTCAAAATGACAACCTTACAAGTAGTAATACCTCCGATACAAGAAGGGGACTACATGGCAACTATAGACTTAAAGGACGCTTACTTGCACATCCCCATGAACAGCAGACACAAAGGTCTATTGAGATTTGTGATCAACAAAACACACTACCAATTCACGGTGCTAGCATTCGGACTGAAATCATCACCAAGAGTCTTCACAAAATGCCTAGCAGCAGTAGCGGCCCACTTAAGAAGGCAAGGAAACCATGTTTACCCATACCTAGACAACTGGTTAGTAAGAGCAAGCTCATACAATCTTTGCAAAAAACACAGTCATAGAGACATTGGTCCAACTCGGTTTCTCAATACACTGGGAAAAATCGTCCATAGAACCAGAACAAGTAAAGATATTCTTAGGGGCAGAAATCAACACAATACTAGGAAAGGTATTTTCGAGCACGAAGAGAACATTGGCGATACTGAAGGAGACACATCTATACCACAAGGGGCAAGCTCTGACAGTGAGGACAGTGGGCAAACTGCTAGGGATGATGGTTTCATGCATTCATCTAGTCCCAAACATTCGACTACACATGAGACCATTCCAGGAATGGATTCAACAGCAATGGTCACAGGCAACAGGGAGTTGGGAGGATCTAGTGGTTGTCACGCAAACAGTTCAAGAGATGGCATGGTGGAACAGAAAGAACATAGCACAGGGGAGACTTCTCACACAACCAACTCCAACAGTGACCATTACAACAAATGCTTCCCAACTAGGATGGGGAGCGCACATGAACAACCTCAGAGTAAGGGGATTGTGGACACAACAGGATGCGATAAAACACATCAACTTCCTGGAGTTAAAGACCGTGTTCCTAGCCTTTAAAAGCCTTTCAGAAAGAGCTTTACGGGAAGAGGGTGTTAATCCAAACGGACAATACAACTACCATGTTCTACATCAGCAAACAAGGAGGAACACAATCAATAACACTATCAACCTTGGCGCAAGAACTATGGAGATTTATTTATTTAAAGAGTTTTATATAGCGCTGGCTAGACCCGAAGGTATCAGAGCGCTTTACATAAGGTTCCACATAGTTGCAAACTTACATCAGTTACAAGTTACCAATGATGCCAGTAAAAACATTTAAGGAGCATAGAAGAAAAGGATAGTGTAGTGAGAAGGGTAAGGGGAAAAAGGGGTAGGGTATAGATACGACGGAGAGACGAAGGAACGTCTGCCCAAGGTCCGGCTGGGTAGGTGACGGCCAAGGGGGAATCCGCAGCCCATCTCCTCTTCAGCTATCAGGTAGCTCCACCGGGCATCAGTCAAATAGCTAGGTCTCAACAGAAAAACATTAAGGGGATAGAAGGCAAGAGGAAGGGAGCGTAGAGGGGGTAGGGTGAAGGGGTAGGAGGGAGATATGACAGAAAGACGAAGGAACGTCTGCCCAAAGTCCGGCTGGGTAGGTGACGGCCGAGTGGGGATCCACAGCCCATCTCCTCTTCAGCTAACAGGTAGCTCCACCGGGCATCGGTCAAATGGCATGGTCTCCACGGTCGAGGGAAAGTTCGAAGAGTACATGTCCTCTTCTGGTGCTCCACTGCCCGGGAAAAAGTTGCCATTGTCATAGCGATGTAGTGAGATGTAGAGCACATTGGGATTGCTGTAAAAGGCTTGTTGGGTGCTATTACCGTGATGAATATCCCAATCGACAATGAGTATTTTGCTGACATTCAGCTTCTGCTGGAGGAGTTTGGCAGTGATCGCTACGGAGTTAAAGAAACAGAATCCCATGGCTGAAGATTCCTCAGCGTGATGACCAGGTGGACGAATGACTGCAAAACCGTTCTTGAGTTCACCCGATGCCACCTTGAATGCCAACTCCACCAAGCAGCCAACAGCCATACGTACAGCACTGGAGGAATGCATTTCATTCCAAACAGTGTCATGGTCAACCCCAATTCCACCACATGGTAACACTGCATACATCTTCTGCGTCATGGGACCCAGCAGCTTCTTGCTGTCAAGTTTCTGTCGGTTTAGAGGACTAGTTCCATATAGTAAGGCATGATGCTCTGAATGGACCATCTGAATTTCATCAAGTGTAGCTTTCCTACCTCTGATCCGTTCACACTTGCTTAGCAAACCAGTTTCTTGTAGCCTCGACCAGATACTCTGGATTCTCCCAGCATGCTCTGGATGATTGTTAGTGTTTCCACATGTGCACTGGTGCTTTAACATGAAGGTGTCGTACACCACACCGGTAGTGAAAAGGTGCTTGACTGGGGCTTCAGGGACAGGACCCTTGGTGATGGCAGCGGCAGCAGGAGACGACTGGGTCCGGCTCAGCGTTTGATGCGGTATTGTACCCATGCTTAGCGAGGATTGGTACACCTGGAGATGTTGAAGTGACTGGGAGTCGGGAAACAACCTCTTGAAATTAGAGTTCAGGTCTTCATGCTCTAAGAGTTCTGATTTTTCACTATCTTCAGCTCTTTCTTCAGTGTCGTCTTTTAAATGAATACAGTCATCTTCCTCTTCCAAGTCATCCTGTGTACTCTCACTCTCTGTGCCACCGGCTACCAGGAAGACTCGCTGCCCAAGGCTTAGGGGCCCCTTGTCACCCAATAGTTCCTGTTGCTCTGTGAGTTCCTCTTCTGTCTCCTCGGGGTATGTCGTGGGCTGCCGTGGTAACTCACCGGTCTTTGTAAGGATCTTGCCAAGCTGCATTTGCTGTTGGTACTGCTTCTGCTTCTCCAGGAATTGCTGGTGCTGCTGTTGCATAACGAGCTGTTGAAGAGCCTGTGGACTCTGGGGAAGTGGGGAGGACTGTGTGCGGCTGAGTGGCCGATGATGTGGCAGCTTGTTCACTGTCCGCATGTTGGTCGATAGCCGTTCTCCGGTTACCAATGGTGACTGACCATGAAGGGGAACAGCAATAACAGTGTTTTGCTGCCTGGCCTGCTCTAGTAATAGTACGTGCTGCAAGAGGGATGGATGCCCATGGTTGTTCACCTCCCCCTCCAGGGCCACAGCAGGAACACAGCCGGGTAGTGTCGATGTGCTCATAAACTTGCCCGTCAGCGCTCCCCCCTGTCGCAGGGACTGAATTGCTTGTCTCTCTGCCTCCTGCTGTGACGATATCTTAGAAGAAGCGTTGAGGTGTGAATTTGTCACGGTGATAGTAGCCTGCAGTCCCAAAGAGATGTTGGGCAGGGAGGGGGATGTATACAGACCCAGCTGGCTGGATGACCCATCCAAGTTTAATGATCTGTGCTGTGGGTGCATCTGCTCGCTGTGAATGTTGGGGACTGAGCCAGTAAAGCCATTTTCCGCAGTGGTGCAGTTGGAACTGTTTGGCGAGCTGGGGCCAGATCCAGGTGCACTATTACATACCGACGACACTGAGATCTCAATTGCTCTCTTTTTGAAAGTGCTAATGACAGTCCCGTCCTTCCGTCGCAGCAGGGGACTGCTTCTTCTCTCTGCCACCTTCTGTTTTTTACCGTGAGCATCAGCATCCCACGAATGGGAAATGAATCTATCAGAAATCCTAAAAATATTCAAAAAATGGGGAACTCCGCAAATCAACCTATTTGCAACACCCCAAAATGCAAAATGCCAACACTTCGCATCCAGGCAACTGTGCAAACAGTCCCTAGGGAATGCGCTATGGATAGACTGGTCAGGGACATTTGCTTACGCTTTTCCCCCGATACCACTGCTACACAGGGTACTCAACAAATGCAGGATCAGCCACATGACATTAATACTCATAGCACCTCAGTGGGCCAGACAAACCTGGTTCTCACAGATAATGGAGATGACTCAAGGGGCAATGCACAAGTTCCCCAACAGAAAGAACCTCTTAACAATGCAGAACGGAAGGGTGCTACACCCAGAACCAGAGAGCCTAAGCCTAGCAGCATGGCTCCTGAGGACTTGGAATTTGCTCACCTCAGACTACCAGAGAGCACATTGGCAGTACTCAGAGAAGCGAGAAGACCTACAACAAGGAAGTGTTACACAGCCAAATGGAAAAGATTTTCTCAATGGTGCCTTAGAGAAAAACTTTCAAGAAGGATCACAAGAGAATCAACAGTACTAAAATACTTAACATATTTACTACAGAACAAACTGAGCTACACATCTATAAGGGTACACTTCGCAGCAATCGTAGCGTACACAAGGGAGAAACAGGGAAGAGTTTCTTCACATCCCATGTGGTCAAAAGATTCCTAGAAGGAGCAAAAAGAATAGCACCTCCAAAAAAGATGCCACCACCTGCATGGAATCTCAATGTAGTACTAGCTCAAATGATAAAAGCACCATTTGAACCAATCCACAAAGCAACGCTACAAATGCTCACACTAAAAACAGCGTTTTTAGTTGCAATTACATCACTACGTACAGTAAGTGAATTGCAAGCTCTAACACTGCAAGAGTCCTACATGCAAATACATAATGACAGAATCGTCATGAGAACTGATCCACAATTTATGCCAAAGGTGGTATCAAAGTTCCACGTAAACCAAGCAATACAAATACCAAGTTTTTAAAAAAAAGAAACAAAGACACAAGCAGAAAGGGCATTACACAACCTGGATGCCAGAAGGCCAGTCATGTACTACATAGAAAGAACCAAAGAATACAGGAAAACAAACCATTTCTTTGTATCATTTGCCAACAGTTTTCTTGGACGACCAGTCACAAATAATACCATTGCAAGATGGATTGCACAAGCCATACATTCTTGGACGACCAGTCACAAATAATACCATTGCAAGATGGATTGCACAAGCCATACAGTTGTGCCACAAACGGGCAGGTCAGACATTGCAAAGAGCACCGCACGCTCACTCAACAAGGAAGAAAGGAGCAACAGTAGCTTTTCTAGCAAATACTCCTATTCAAGACATTTGCCAAGCAGCAACATGGTCTTCAGTGCACACGTTCACAAAGCACTACTGCGTGGATATTCAAATGAATAAAGAAGCACAAGTAGGACAAGAGGTCTTACAACATATTTTCACAAACCAACGCTCATCTTCCACCCAACCACCACAAGACTAGCAAACCGCTACAAAGTCTATGCACAGCATAGTGAATCCAGAAAAGATTCACGCTGCAAAACGTATAGTTTCTTACCTGTCGGTGTAGTTATGCAGCTTGAAGAATTTTCTGGATTTAATAGCGAACCCACCCTCCTCCGCCAGAAAGATGAGACAAGAGGAAGAAATAAATGAAACAAGAACGAACAATTAGAAGAAAAAAAAAAAGAATCCGAAGATGGCGACCAAAGGTGGGAGCTTCCGGAGGAAGCATGCCGACGTCGCAGAAGGACACCAAATGGTGGTATGTCGACGCCCACCGGCCACGAAAAAAAAAAAAGAAGAAATACTTCAATTCCGGACCCAACCACTAGATGGCGGAATAATGCACAGCATAGTGAATCCAGAAAATTCTTCAAGCTGCAAAACTACGCCGACAGGTAAGAAACTATACGTTTCTTTCTGATTCTGGAAGAATATGGCACAGAAATGCAAGGAAAACATGTGACTGTAGTCACATTTTGAGGTTTGTAGGGCATTTTGGGTTAGAAAACTTGTTGGGATCCACGAGAGGGACAACACCCTGTACTTCCCAGGGTTTTTAGTTTACAAAAATATCTTGGATTGGTAGGTTTTCCCTAGAGACAATGTACTCCTTGGCAGAGAAAGACAGAAAAGACCAATATTACTTCACAATCAACTATTCCTCAAGTACACACACATACTGGATGGATTTGGCATGAGGGTGAGTGAAGGTTCAAAGCGTAAAAGTTTATTAACCAGAGATTCACAAAAAGGAAATTCACTGTTCATAATTAAAAGGTTAAAAACCTGAACCAATGACTCGCAGCTAGTGAGCTGTAAAGCCATGACAAGGCACCAACCTCTTTACACGCCATTCACACACCTTTTATACGTGACACCTACAAAACCAGTCACACTGTCAGCCGAGCCCAGCACATTACAAAACTCACATCAACAAACAACGTAGAGACAATGTACACCCTCGCAGAGAAAGACAAAAAGTACAAATATTACTTCACAACCAACTATTCCTCAAGTACACACAGATACTGGTTGGATTTGGCACGAGGGTGCGTGATGGTTCAGAGCCTAACATTTTATTAGCAAGAGATTTCACAAAAAGGAAATGCTCTGTTAATAATTAAAATGTTAAGCCAGCCAGCAGGCTCAGCACAATACAACACTCACATCAACCGACCGTGCCATTCATGAGCCCATCACCTTAATACGCCCCCATGACTGGCACAGCAATCACACTGGCTGGTCCACGCACACCACCAGCCAAACGCCAGTCTGCGCACACCACCAGCCAAACGCCAATTCACGCACACTGCCATCACATTTTTTATACAAAAAAGGAAACACAAACCATTTGGCAATAGATACAAAACTAGAACTATAAACACAACAGCTCTAACTAAATACATCACACTAATGCCAATCATGATCTCTGAACGAAAAGTTTTAGACGATACAGACCAGTCAGTTTACTTTTACGCTCAAGGTTGCAACCAAAAACTCAGTTCCGTTTGGTACAATTTAACACATGTGGGCACACACAGCCCAGGATTAGAAGGACAATCGGGGCAGTACATACAACTCTCCTTCCGGATAGCTCTTCGGGCACAGACTACATTTCTTAAAGGGAAGGTTTCGTTTTCTTTTGCCATGGGAGGAATGTGATCAGGAAAAAGGCGATCTAGCCACATCCTCCACCACTGCTTCTATAGGAATTCTAGCCTGTTCCACTACAACGAGGCTGCCTATCAGAGACTGCTGAAAGTGAACAAATGTCATCTTTGACTCTGGAGAACAATCCCTAAATACAACGAAAGCATTGAAGGTTGCTAAATGGATAGTCCATTTCTTATACCAAAGGTACGCCTTACGAACAGCAGTGTAAAGTTCCAACCTCTGATCTACTCGATTTACACCACCCATGTGCTTATTGTAGTCTAAAATGCACACAGGTATGCGCAGTTCAGCAACTTGACCCCAAACACAGGTGAAGTACTTTCATCATGGATGGTAGTCAGCATATAGACATTTCTCCTGTCAGAAAATTTCAGAGCCAGAAATTCATCGCTATTCAAGGGCATTGCACTATCAAAAGCTTTTTACAAACAAGGTGTTTTGGGTAACCTTTACAGTTAGAGCAGATTGTGCCACAAGCAACATTGCCCACTTTGAAAAATGGCACACCAGTGTAAAGGTTATCTACGTATAAATGATGACCTTTGTTAAAAAGTCCTCTACCAAGTTCCCACACAATTTTCTCTGTAACTCCAAAAGTGGACGGGCAACCAGGGGGGGTCAATACTGGAATCCCTACCGGTGTAGACCCTGAAATTATAGACATATCCAGAACTACTCTCCGACCGCATGTACATCTGAATTCCATAATGTGCCCTCTTGCTAGGAATGTACTGCCTAAAAACCAATCCGCACTTGAACAGGACCAAAGACTAATCAACAGCTATTTCTTTCCCTGGCACATAGATCTGAAAATCGATCTACCAAGTGATCAAGGACAGGCCGAACCTTAAAAAGACGGTCACAATCAGGGTGATCTCGTGGCAGCGCTAAATCATTATCAACAAAATGCAACATCCGAAGAAGCAAATACTGATTACAACTCATGGTTGCAGAAAATATAGCAGCTGCCATCAAGGTATTCGTAGACCAATATGGAGACAGTGATGGCTTCCTTATCAGGCCCATCAAAAAAGTTAAACCCAAGAACTTCGTCAGCTCATCCAGATTTGTGGGAGTCCACCGGGTAGCTCTAGAGTGGGGCTTAAGTCTGGCACTGTTGTCCCTCAAATGCTGTTCAGCATACAAATGAGTCTGCTCAACAATCTCACCCAAAAATACATCGTCCATAAACAACTGAAAGTTTTTTTTAGGCAAAACATTTTCACAATTCACTCTACACCCTGCAACACTACTAAAGGCAGGTAACACCGGCTGCACCATGTTTGGGTCAACCCAGAGTCCAGCACTTCCAATGGGAAGCCTTGCAGCCTCAGGCTGCAATCCAGATGTCTCTTGTTGCACTATTGGCACACCAGTGCCTTCCTCTAAAAACGGCACTTCATCCACACTGAGAGTGGCTTCATCATCAGATGATTCCTTTCGGACAGAAAATTCACTGCTAGAATCCTGGCCTTCCTCCTCTGCCTCAGATGCAGAGTCAGTCTCATGATCAGAGTAAGACTCAAAAAGCATATCAACAACCTGCTGAGCGGTCATCCTGCGGCTAGCTATAATCCTTAGTTTTACAAGTAACTTGACAAACAAGTCAACAGTACGCAACACTGTGTAAAACAAGCATTTGTAATGCAATAGGTCTCGCATTTACGTGAGTTTAAGCTATTGGCATTGTAAATGACAATGCCAATAGCTTAAACTCGCGTAAATGCGAGACCTATTGCACTGCGCAAATGTTTGTTTAACTTTAAAACTGAGTGCGGCGGCGCTTCAAGCACACCGCGCTTTTTTTTTTTTTTTTACTTTAACACTGAGCGCAGTGTCCTTGAAGCGGGCGCCGCACTGAGTGTTAAAGTTAAAAAATAAATAAAGAAACCGAGCGCGTTGTCCTTGAAGCGGCGCTGCGCTCAGTTTTAAAGTAAAAAAAATAAAATAAACAGAGCGCGGTGTCCCAGAAGTGGACGCCATGCTCAATATTAAAGTTTAATAAACGTAAATTTTAAAATGATCGTGGTGTCCCTAAAGCGGGCGCCGCGGTCATTATGCAAATACCAAAAAAAGTAGCCGCCATTGCCCCCAGTGCCAATAAACAAAATAGTGCTCACCCACTTAATAAAGCTGACCGTGTAACGAGCGAAGTAAAAGGTCCAGTCGTTATGGGCCGTAACAAATGGAGACAAGGCGGGACTAACAAGCCTATTTACAAATCAGAAGCCACCATTTAAGAAGGACAATGACACAAAGCCAATGACAAATATGGGCGGAGAGTGGGAGATGCTTCAACAACATGCCCTAATACAGCATGCCTTGCAGAGCGAGTAGTGCCTGCGCGCTGCCGCCAGGCTCGACCTAAAAAGTAATAGTGTGGATTTATAAAACATAATGATAAACTACTGACATTTAGCAGTTGCAAGGTAAAGTCAATCAATACAAAGCACACAAAGACCACTCACTTGCCAGAGATCGCTAGACTCCCCAGCACCTACTCTGCATAGACAAAGCAAGCCCCAACGATATCCCACTAGAAATGAAAACAAAAATAAAATGACACACAAGGCAACACAATACACATTGTGCACAAATACAAGGAAAATGTTACACACATGAACCCTTTTTGCTGTTAGCCCCCCCCCGTGCTAAGCCTTTTTTTTGGCTATTTGGGGTAGTTCACGCTTAGGCCCTGTAACATTTTGTCCACATAAGGCATCCACACCAAATTTGTGTCCTTTTCTTCTAACATCACGAGGATTTTAAAGGTACCCATGGTTTGTGGATTCCCCTTGAGGGGACCCAGAAATTAGCCAAAATACAGCAAAAAAAATTTTCTTGGGAAAAAGTGCTGTAGAAGAAGGCGCCTGTTTTTTCCCAGCAAATGGTATCAACAAAGGGTTTGTGGGGCTGAAATCACAATTTTCCCTCCTTTCAGGAACAGGCAGACTTTTGTCAGAAAACCAACATTTTCTACACAGTTTTGGCATTTTAGTGGGACATTGCCTATGTGTCACCATGCATACTGTTGTAGGAAACGTAAAACTTAATCGCACAATAGAAAATGTAAAAAACGAAAACATAGCACGACAGCAGACACCAGCAGAAAGCACATAGCTGTACGTGGTGAAAGAACAGTTTAGGTCCAAATCTTGCACTGACAAGAGAAAGCTGCAAATTTCACTTGTGTTTAGCAAGCATGAAAATCTTTATGGTTTAGCACACCTGCACACACTTCATGCTTCCAAGTAGATTGTTACATGATTTGACAATGGGTGCTGGAAAGCCAATAAGCTTGGTACACACAGAGTTCTTAGATGCACAATGATACAAGCACATACTCCCCTAAAATTACGTTTACCACAAATACACATGCATTCACGAGTAGAAGAATGCTTTGTTTGTCAAGCATTGTTGGAAAGTCCAATAAAGAATGTGTAGAGGATTAGGTCAGAGTTAAGAGTCACAGGTCTTGGAGTGTTTTTCCATCTTTAATCTGTAACCTGCAAATCAATTATTATTTACTGTTTGTAATAAAGTATTGCGTAAGTTGTGTATAAAAAGAGCTGCCCGTGAAGCAGCAATTGGAGAGAGACCAGCAGCCTGCCTGTGTGTAAGGAGGGTCTTTCTCCCTGTCGCGACAGTAAGTAAAGAGCTCTCTTTACATTGTCAAGAGAGCTTGTGTCTTTTTTCATTTTGGAGGTTTTAATTGACCCTGAAACAATACACATGTATGCATTGTGATATGGAGACCATTTTTTTTCTTTTATATTACCCTTCAAAGATGGTCGGCGCTGATTTTGTAGCGGAAATTTTTAGAAATGAAAGCACAAAAGCACTTTGAACAAATCACACAAAAGAGAGGGCATGAGGAGGTTTAGAGACCTGCAGGGGCCGTCTCCCCGAAACTAGAAACAGAACCCAAAAAGGCTCCTGGGTATGAATAGAATAGTAGAGTGCTGGAGTATTCCTTTTACAGGACGATTGCCCTCACCCACCCGTAAGTGGCATGCTTCATCATAGGGTAACCTCGCACTGTGAACCTGGTCGCAATGCGGGCTACAACCCCCACACTGAGAGGAAGGAGCTCAAGGATGTTTTCAGTGTTCCAAAGAGGTCTCCTAAAACCTGTAGATGAGCAGGATGTGGTGAGAGCGAAAGTGAAGAAGGATAGGTGTGTGTGAGATAAAACTAACTCTCAGGTACGCCAAAATGTTTTGGGGGGGCGTCCAAAGGTGAGAGCTAAAAACTAAACTCGGATAGGAGGAAATTGAGAAGTGGTGGTCGACATGTTTCAGCCTCATACCCTCCGTAGAGGGGTGACAGCTTTCAGCAGGACCAAAGTGATGTGTAGGTTGGTATGCGTATGTTGCAACAATTGAATAGACCATGAAAAAGTGATATACTGAACCAGTGGCTGGAGTGGATCGCCACTCTGATAGGTCTTCACTGGTAGTGATGTTATCTGTTGTCAGGTAATCAATACCACCTCAACCTCTGCGCAAACTCGAGGGTGCATCAATGTCCTCTAGTCAGGCGGTGCAATGGGCGCTGGTTCGTGCCTAGGGAGGACAGCCGACGGGGCAATGATTCAGCTTGGAAAACAGAGTAGCCTAGTTGCGAATGGGAGCTGATGGCCCCTCCAAAACAGAAAATAAAACCATATTTAATAAAAAAATAGAATTCAATGGTGAGGGGCAGGAAACAATGTAAGCATGTAAAGGGATATGTCAATGCAATAGAGGAGCTTGAGGGGTGGGAGCTTTAAAAAATAAAATAAAGCCTTACAGGCACGAGTTGTGGATGCCATGGGAAAGTCGCGGGCGGCCAAGAAAACAGATGGACTTCCATGAAGTGCTGAAAGGAAAAGAAAAAAAGAATTCCTGAATACAAGTAGTGGGATAAGTCATCTAATCTAAAGGATGGTAGAAGCTACACAAATTATTGAATAAGAAGCAAGCAAATGAGATTGACAAGTAAGCCAACCAAATGTAAGCATTGGGTTCACCGAAAGCCCAGTGTTTAGCATTGGTACTGTCCTTTGAAAATAGACAGCAAAAAAGCTATCTGTAGGCATGACCTAAAACTGAGTTAATTAAAATAACTCAACAACAACCAATGTTATACTTAAAATAATATTTGTTTTTCTATAGAACTTGGTACTGCACTTTTTGCCAGTTCAAGAGCTGTAAATTTGAAATGAAACTTTTGTATATTGGTACAGTAGTGGTTCTGTGGATTCACTATTGTTGTTTTTAAACTAAATGAATAAAAGCTGTAAATAAATAGTCTCTAGGTACACATTTATTTATGTAATGCAAATATACAATTCTTTTGGAGGTGGAGCCAGGGGTGGTTTGGGCTTAGGAGATGCCACAGCTATGTGTGCATTGCATGACCATTATCCAGTGGTTGGAGAAGTGAGGAGTTGTGAGGTGGCATGGTGTGGGGCATAGAATGTGAGAGGTATTTGTTGAGTAAGAGGATGGCCCTCAGTTTTGCAATGTCAGAAAGTTCACACTTCTTCAAAGATTATTGGATACTAGAGTGTACAGTTGGTGTGGTTTGCCCGTGCAAATGTAAGCATTTATTTTGGAGCTTTTAAAAATAAGGAGCATGTTAAGATGTACCAGAGTAAGGACACATTACTGGTAAGTGTCTCAAGATCCTTTATTGGACTCTCCTCACACCAACCGTCAAGGGCAGTCACCATCTCCAACCACCAACTCCAACTGTCATTGTGAAATCCTGACATCACCACATTCCAAGATGATCAGCATTCTTCTGGAGAATGGGCAACTATTCTAAACTCTAGACATAGAACACAAAACATATCACCTTCCCCAACTAGATAAAAACATAAGTGTTAAGGCTACAAAATGCAAAAGAACAGGAAAATATAACAAAGATCCAGTATCATGGTAGGTAAAGATACAACGATAAAATAATCATTAATAATGTACAGCTGAAAGAGGAAACAAGAACAATCAATCTGTAGAACAGAAAAAGTGATTCAGAAAAAAATAACATCAGAATAAATATAGCATCACACTATGACACCACATAATCTTTTCACCAGATTGGTCTGGAAGAAGACCTTGTGGTATGTCTGGAAAACTACCCTGTAGCATGACCGTGACTGTGGCTACCCCATGAAACATTGCCACTGCGTTCCCCAGAAATGGGACCTGCCCTAGAACTGGGACAATTGTCAGTACTCTCGGAATTAACATCATTCCACTTGATTAGTCTAGACCTACTCCACACATCATCATTATCCAGCTTAACCACATTCTTCATGACATTGATACTCATCTCTCAACAATTTGTTCTCCTTCTCGAGTTCACCCATGCTCATTGTTCAAACGCCTCAACCCTTGGATTCCCACATTCATCCATGCAGGATTCAACTTGGTATTCCCTATCTTTCCTCTCATTCAAAATGAAGGTGATTTGAACGTTACTCGGTTGGGAGTGTTGCGATGCGTCCACCACACTTCACTGAAAACATCAAAGACCTTCTCATATCCACTGTCTTCTGTACACTGGATTTCACTAACTTATTCATGCGCTTAGCAAGCCCATTTGCCTGTGGAAAATAAAGCGCCGTTTTGAGATGGACTATAGAAAGATCCTTCAAAAACTCCTGCATTTCAATGGAACCCCATTATCTGTAACAATTTGATGGGGAACAACCATATGAACAAACTCCCCCTTTAAGAAATCCATCACAACTCTGGTGTCAATTGAGCTTAAAAGAAACCAAGAGGAATCCACCTTGGATAGAGCGAAATGAAGATATCCTTCCAAAGTAATTTATCACTATTCGTGAAATGTGTGTCCCTACTGACGTGTAGGGGAGCACAATTGTCGTGTAGTTCCTATATTACCTATACAGGATCTGCGAGTTTGGATAACATAAACTGTGGGTTTGGTGGCAGACTGATTCTGTGCACCCCCACTGGATATGTTAGCCTGTCTGTATTAGCTAGCTCACAGTGCCACTATAATCTCCTCTTATCACGGAGAGAATAGATTCTAACAACCTTGGAACATGACAACCCTGATCCCTCAGAATCGTGGAAACAATATACTACCTTTTGCTCAGTCACTCGTGCTCACTTAGTTTGTCTCAGAGAGATACACAGAATAAACAGTCTGGGCGTTTCAATAAGTATTTATTGAACAGTTGTTATTCTAGTGTAGAATATATGAGCTGCGACAACCATTAGCCAGTAGCAGAGATATATGATTAGCAATACTACGAAAGTAAAGGGATGGTATAGTTCTACCAACTTGCAGAAATCATGAATATATACATGTACATAAGACACATGATAAAAAGTGCGTACTCCTACGATGTCTCCCTAACTAGATGTACCTAAATGTACCTAGCCTCTATGTAGGTGTTATGCCAAGAATCCCTCTAGGATCTAGTCCACCCATTACCTGAGAGTTTAGAGAATGTGGGACCCCGTCCTGGTCTCGAGTTGGACACCCCGCGAGAGATGTTAGACCACTGCTAGCTGGAGCATCTGCATGCAGGAACCTCAGCGTCTCTGGTCAGTGTGTCAGCCGGGAAGTCACGGTCTCCTCTCCCTTCCTAAGCAAGATGTGCTGTATATATACCCATAGGTCTCCCCAGGGGTCCTACCTTGCTGTGTTGCTGTGTTGGCCTAAAGGATGACGTTGGGCCTGAACTTTATACAGAGATATTATACAGGAGATGGTAATCCTACTGTTAGTCCTGCTGTGCTTCCAAGAAGCCTCATGCATAATGTATGAGAATCGAACCAGGGAAAAACCCGCTTTCTGAATGCAGTGTCATATCTAGGTAAAAGGTCAGTGCCTAAGAACCGTTATGTATGTAATGTAGGGAAGGATATAGGTGAAAGGTTGAAATGTTACCTGCGCCTATATAGGGTACCTATATGGAATATAACACAATGCTTTGTTAAAATAACCCTCACCCACCAAAAGGACCCTTGGTGGCATGCTTCATCATCGGGTTCTTCCCACCCCGCTGCGGGACGGGGCGTGCTATGACCAACGAAGACGCGGGAGCACTTAGTAGTGAAAAAAACTATGTGTGATGCAGGAGTGAGAGTGGAAGGGTCAAAAGTGTAGATAGTGAAGGACGTTAAAAAATACCTGGCTATGTGGAAAAATAAACTTTAATGTTCCTTCTAGCTGGTATCATTAAAAATGGGGAGTGGAGGTACTGTGCTACAATGAGCTACCACCTCCTTAGTCGACATGTTTCGAAGCCATCCCCTTGGCTTCTCATCAGGACCTTAGAAGATCCCTATACCACTCTTTTGCGAAAACGATGTTGTCTGCTACTGAATCAAGCAGGAATAATGCATATAAACAATGTCATGCACTTAATACTATACCCTGATAGGTATGGATCCTTAAATAAGTACTTTTAATACCACTTTTAAGGCCCTTGCCTCTCCCTCAGATCCCTATCAGGCCCTTTATTTCTCTTTGAAGGTCCGACCCTCTGAAAGTTTTGTCGGAGTACTCACCTACCGGCCGCCTGGTCCCAGAGCAATATTCGATCAGGATTTCAGTAATCGAATAGAGCCCTATCTGGCAAGATCTAATATCGCTCTTCTGGGTGATTTTAACTTTCATTTGGAGAACACTCTTTGTATTGAAACTCAGGCTCTCTTGGAAACTATGGACTCCTGTGGTCTTCCCCAGCTGGTGAGGAGCCCCACCCATACGGCTGGGCACACATTGGATGGAATCTTCTCTAATGATCCTAGGATAGAGGTGAATGATCCTATCCCACTCTCCTGGTCGGATCATTATGCCATCCCATTCCTTCTGCAAACCGCAGTTTCTCACCTAGATATTAATTTTAAGAATAGAGTGGAGATGAAGAGAAACCTTAGTCGCATAAATAAAGAGGACCTTCTTAATGAACTTAGAAATTATTGCTGTCTCCCTTATTCGGATGTTAACACAATCTACGACGATTTTTCATACTGGCTTTTGTCGGCACTGGACTCTCTTGCCCCCCTTAAGGGGCATTATACGGCCAGAAAACGCCCCACGGCCCCCTGGTTCTCTGAAAGGCTGAGAAAGCTTAGACAGGTATGCCGACACCAGGAAAGAAAATGGCGCCGGGACCTTGCCCCAGCTGAAAGGGATTTGCACAAACTAAGATTGAAGGAATATAAGCTAGCCATTAAGGAGGAAAAGGGCTCCTATTATTCTAAGATGACGGAATCCATAAAATCTCCAAGGGAACTTTTCACTGTGATTAACTCCCTCCTAGCCCCCACGGCCATTGACAACACAGAGGTTTCCCAGGATCTGTGTGATAAAATGGCATGTTTTTTCTATGCCAAAATTAAGGATATATATATATCCTTGGAGCAGTCCAATGCTGGAAGCTCATTTTCAGATCTTCCATCGGATCCTTTGGTAGTTCCTTTGAAGGAGTGCCATTTGTGCTCCTTTCCTCCTATACTTCAGGAGGACACGGAGCGGATGTTAAATGGAATTAGGTCTGGCTCCCCCCTGGAGCCCTGTCCACTGAAGGTCCTGAGACTGGGAATGGAGGCTATCGCTCCACCTTTGACCTCAATTCTTAACACTGTCATTACTTCGGGCCAGTATCCCACTGCGTGGAAAACTGCAGTGGTTAAACCTCTTCTAAAAAAGCCTTCTCTGGACCCTGCGGACTTAAAAAACTACTGGCCTATTTCCCTGTTGCCTGTCCCAGCAAAAATCTTGGAGAAACATCTGAACCTCCATCTTAGTACTTATTTGGAGGATCATCAGCTGCTCGATGGCTCGCAACATGGGTTCAGAAGTGAGTACAGTACCGAGACGGCGCTCACCGTTGTATTTAACAACGTTCGACAACAGGTTGATGCTGGTCATACCACTCTACTGATCCTTCTGGACCTGAAGGCAGCCTTCGATACCATCTCTCCTCTTAGATTGGCTGGGAGGCTCCGGGAAATAGGGATTGAGGGCCTTGCCCTTAACCTGCTTACCTCCTTCCTCATGGAACGGACACAAAGAGTTAAGATGGGCCAGTTTCTCTCCGCTCCTAAACATCTGTTCTGTGGAGTCCCCCAGGGATCCTCATTGAGTCCTACCCTTTTTAATATCTATGTAGCCCCGCTTGCCAATGTCGTAAGATCCTTCGGCCTAGAAGTGTTATCCTACGCTGATGACACTCAAATTATGATCACCATCTCTGAGAGTGTCGAAGCGTCAGCAGCAAATTTTAAAAACTGCATGCAGGCGGTGGCATCTTGGATGGTAGAGAACTACCTAAGACTCAATGGGGATAAAACCGAGATCTTAATTTTTGGAGATAAATAGGAGATTTGGTCTGAAGCCTGGTGGCCAGAAACGCTTGGATCCTGCCCTCACCCTGGCCTCCGTGCCAAAAATCTTGGCATCATAGTGGACACCTCCCTCTCTCTGGGCCCCCAAATAAACAGAACAGTCTCTACCTGCTTCGGGATGATAAGGACTCTCAAAAAGATTTTTCAATTTCTCTCCCTCCTTGCACGGAAACAGGCAGTGGTGGCCCTTGTGTTGTCCAGATTAGATTATTGTAATGCCCTTTATGTAGGGTTAAATAAGGGACTCCTACACCGACTCCAACTTGTGCAGAATGCTGCTGCCAGGCTGGTGATGGGCCTTCCTAAATTCCATTCGGTTTCAGCTACCATTAGAAGTTTACACTGGCTTCCTCTAGGCCAGAGAATTGTGTTTAAAGCCTTGTGCACAAGGCTTTCTACAATAGGGGATCAGAAGACATTAAAAAACTGTTTCGCAGATATGTCCCCGGCAAGCAGCTAAGATCTGCCAGCAAGAATCTGGTGAGAGTTCCCAGGTTCAGGAAATCCAGATGGGGGAGGGCTTTTCGTTGGCTGGAGCCAAATTGTGCAATTCTCTTCCTCTTTCAATTTCGGCTCTGGAACTTCATTCTTCGTTCCGGAAGGCCTTGAAGACCTGGCTCTTCACCAGCTTGAATCCGTAAACCCTCTACCTTTGGACCTCTCTGATCCTGATCCCTTTTCCGCAGCGCCTTGATGCCCTTAGGCTAAGTCCGCGCTTTACAAAGCCTATATTCATTCATTCAATACCATGCTATAGCCCCATGAGATTTTCACGGGAGGGGAGGAGCGCCTGTAGTCATACATTCGTCAAGGCAGCTCACTCGCTCTGGATACTGCCTCGCCGTAGCTCCGTTGAACCCTGAACTCAATTGAGCTTACACACTTTGTCACTACCCACTTGGGACATATAATCCACTAACAGTATCACATAGCGTTCACCTGGGGCAAACAATAGAAAGGACTAGCAAATTCCAATCCTAATTTACTCCAGGGTTCCTCTGGAATTTCAACCAGAGACAACTGAGCTTTTGACACCACCTTACACTTATCACTCCTGGCTAAGTAAATCCTCTTCTTGACCATATTTTCAACATGTCGGTACACCCTGGCCACCAGGGCAACTCCCGCATCCTAGCTTTGGTTGAGATTCGGACCTAAGTGACCTTCGTGCACCAGATTCACAACTTTGTCTCTCGAATCTCTGGGTGGAATCAGCCTTGTACCGCTGAACAGTTCACCTCCATTTCAGCTTAATTCCTCCTTCACATTCCAAAACCCTTTCATATCTTCAGAGAGAGTTTTGAACTCTGGCCAACTCTTGTCTATGAATTCCATGAGATTCTTGGTCTCAACATCCTTCTCTCTAGCTAACTGCCCCTCATCTTCACATATCGCACTCTCACAAACCCAGTTAATGTGGTTAACATCCGTTCAATCAACATCCCTGTCCAAAGGTAGCCTTGATAGGCAATCCACCACTCTGTTCCTGGTCCCAGCAATATGCTCCACCTGAAAGTTGACATCACTCAACCCCTCAGCCATCTCTTAATCCTGGGTGCCAACTCATCGCCCTATCTAGTGGAAAACACATGAACAAACAGTCTGTGATCAGTCCTGACCAGAAAAGGCATTCCCCACACGAAGAACCTAAAATGTCTGATTGCCCATGCACACGCTAAAGCCTCCCTCGCAATGACAGGATACCGTTCCTCTACGTCCTTAAGTGAACGTGATGCAAATGCCACCACACGCTCCTCACCATAAACAATTTGCGAAAGCACTGCACCAAAAGAGACTGGTGTCAGTGGTAAAAATGTTTTTCTTAGTTATATCAAAGTGCCCCAGGGTAGGCATTCTATTTATGCTGTTTTAATAGTTTCAAAAGCCACCCCACAATCATCTGACCAAACAAATTTCATACCCTTTTAAAGTAATGCTCTGATGAGCTGAGCCACACGTGAAAAATTGGGAATAAATTTGGAATAAAACTTCCCCAAACCAAGTAAAGGCCTTTCTTGGTCTTTATCCCGCTCTGACAGTGCTTTCAAGATCGAATCAACCAACTCCAACCTGGGCTTGATCCCCTCAACAGAAATTGTTTGGGCCAAATAGGAGACCGAATGGACTCAAAACTTGAGCACACCCATGTCAAAAACATCTCTTGGTTCTCCTTTCGCATTCTCTATAGGTATGGTTTCTAAACTGCAATTAATGTTACGTCCTTCCACGCCTACATTGTGTAGCATTAATGCTTGTTTCCTGGCTGCAGATTTTTTCTCTTTTACCCCCGATGGCAACAAGATACGAATCAATAAGCTGTAGCCATTTTGAAGCTCAAACCCCAAGTAAGTACAAAGCTTTGAGGGATGTATCAATATGCACACTGGTCGTGATGGTATTCAGCGGGCCATATAAAGAAAAGAAATGAGATGAATTAGTCACTCACAATGAAGAAAACAATATCACT